>CM066596.1:6197500-6887500 GCA_033816785.1 Picus viridis | reverse complement strand
AATTCTGCAAGAAGCCACACACTTCTCCCCCTCCTCACCAAATGGAAAAGCACCAGGCCTGTGGTTTTTTTGGTGCTTGTCCATTTTGATGTGCCCCAGCCACATCTCAGTTTATAATTTCTAATAATTTCCAGTGTTAGTGAGGCTGAAAAAGCCATTGAGTGTTTTCAGGACTGAAATTGAGCCATCAATTATGAAAATGTTTCTTCTGCTCAGTTTCCTACCGAGCCATTATCTAATAAAAATCACCAGCAACACACCTCGCTCACCCGAGAAGGAAACAGTTAACAAGCCAGAGCTGCTGCTGGACTGCCTGGAAAATAGGAGTGCTGGGCTCACACAGACACCCACAAATCCAGAGTGATCACTGGCCCAAACAGCATGCAAAGAAAATTGCAGACTCAAACAGTCTCAGCTGGCATAATTTTCCATGTGAACTTGTCCCCTTTTCTTGAAATACTAGAATTACTTTACAATACAAAAAAGCTCTTTGCAATAAATGGCTTTTTTCCCCCCACCCCGTGAATCTCCCCTATCATTCTCCCTCTGCTCAGCACACACTGGAGGGGAAAGCTTATTTGCATGTAAGGCTTGGTCATTAGGTTCCTCTTATTAAGGCCAAGAATGAAAGTAACTACTGAGAAAAAGAAGAGGAGGAGGAAGGTGGGGGGCAGAAAAAGTGCAGACACAGTAAATTACTGTGTAAATTAAATCTCCAGCTGACTGGAAATGGGGCTGTTTGAAAACTCCCTTTGATTTTTGCAGTGTAAGGTAGGGAGGTTGCCATTCTTCTATTTTATGTTTGCTGATCCTTTGTTGTTCCTTTATGATCTTTTTCACCTTACCATGTGTGATTTAGAGTCATTTCAGGAATACAGAGAACTGCAAAGTGGCCACGTTTGGGAGGGAACAGAAATTACCGAGGTTCAAGGTTGAAGCCAAAGCATGCACCTGAGCTTCCTTCCTGGGTGTTTAAAGACTGACCACCAGTCTGAGGGAGTACATGCAAACAATTAATCTGGTTTAGTGACCCTTTCCCTGTCACAGAGGTATCCAAACGTGGTTTGGAGTTATGGATTCACTGGAGATGGAGTCTCGACCACGCTAACACAGCACAGACAGAAATTCAGGCATCCCACGTCTCAGTGTTCTGTTTTACATGCAAAATGAAGGCAAAGAATTTGGTTGCAAGAGGGCAGCTCTGTGGCGGCCAGCTCTTCTCTACCTCACTGTAATGTTATGTAAGAAAAAAGCAATGGAGAAGAAGGAGGAGAAAAAAAAAAAAAAGAAGACAAGATTAGCAAAATAAACAGAGAGAGACAGAATAAACACAGGATGTGAGGACTGCTGATGCCTGTGGAGATAACTGTTATAAAATGAAGCTACTGGAAATAACAGTTCATGAAAAGGAGCAAAATCAGAATTCTAAACAATACTGCCATCCTACAATGACACCTTGGAAATGTGGTACCACAAAGTGATCAGGCTGATTTATTATACCCTGCGTCTTGCCTGCCTTTCCCCTACCAGTGCCCCTAGAGCTGTGGCCAGAAAGCAACTGAGCACATGTGGAACTGGGAGGATTATAGCCAGGTTCAGGGTTCTCTTGAGGTCCCTGCTCCTCTACCTTTCCCGTAGAGAAGCTGTATATCTAAGTAAAAACTGGGAGCTCTCAAGCTAGTTGTGGGAGAAAGGATGTTTCAAATTGTCTCCTCAGGCATCTGGACTGCTCGACCTGTGATAAATAAGGTGGACTTTGTGGGTGTTTGTCAGTAGGGCTTTATTAAAACTGACTCCAGATGACACTGTAGTTCCCCTAGCACAAGTCATTTACCCTTCTGCTGTGTGGGAGAGGAAAGGAGCTAAGTTCAGAGCTGGTGTGAAACACAACTGATGTTAGTGGCATTGTGGCCAGTTACTCATCACTCTGGCTTTGGCCCAGGGCTCCAGTCTACAAAACTGTCCCTCCACAACCGCTCTTCATCCACCATAAATTCCTGCCTGAGCTCATTGCACACTCTGGGCAAGCTCTCCACTCCCTGCAGAGGCATTTCTGCTCTCCTCCACCCCTACACTGCTGCCAGTGCAGGTCACTGCTGACTGATGTCGGCTGCCTTTAATGCACTCTTCGGCATTCACCAAATCTTTAAATCTCTTTGCTTTTGCAGAGAGAAAATACCAATTTCCAGGGGCTCCCTTGTGAGTTCTGCTGATGACAGGAATCACTTACTGTTTGTCACTCTTTTTGCCTGTATCTGATGTTTATTGGAAAAGGGCTCGGTTTATGCATGCACCAAGATACTGCTTCATTGGTATTCCTTTGGTGGATGCTCTTCTGTTCCCATCTTAATAATCATCTCTTCCTCTTATCTAAGACAGCTTTATATGGGAAGAATGGGGGTCAGTGGGGGGCAAGGGACAGCAGCGTAGGAAACACAAGGTTATCAGAGCTCCTTTTCCGCAGAGATGTGCACGGAGTTAGCAGGATGATGCTCATCAAATAATTTATTCATTGGACACTGTGACATTTCAGCCCTTATTTGTACCAGGTGAATAATTTGTAAACACCTTGTGTGACAGGTCAGCTTCAGGTTTGGGAAAATGTTCTAAATAAAATATCTGGGGGCAAAAGATGGAATTTTAGGCAGAAGTGAAATGTTATGCCGGGACTACTGATTGATAGGCGGCTGAACATGAGCCAGCAGTGTGCCCAGGTGGCCAAGAAGGCCGATGGCAGGCGCAGGGAAGTCATTGTGCCCCTGTACTCAGCACTGGTTAGACCGCACCTTGAGTACTGTGTTGAGTTCTGGGCCTCTCAATTTAAGAAGGACACCGAGACTCTTGAATATGTCAACAGAAGGGCAACAAGGCTGGGGAGAGGCCTCGAGCACAAGTCCTATGAGGAGAGGCTGAGGTGGCTGAGGTTGCTTAGCCTGGAGAAGAGGAGGCACAAGGGAGACCTTCTTGCTCTCTCCAACTACCTGAAGGGAGGTTGTAGCCAGGAGGAGGTTGATCTCCTCTCCCGGGCAACCAGCACCAGAACAAGAGGACACAGTCTCAAGCTGTGCCAGGGGAAGTTTAGGCTGGAGGTGAGGAGGAAGTTCTTCCCAGAGAGAGTTGTTAGCCATTGGAATGTGCTGCCCAGGGAGGTGTTGGAGTCACCATCCCTGGAGTTGTTCAAGAGGGGATTGGACGTGGCACTTGGTGCCACGGTTTAGTAGTCATGAAGTGTTGGGTGACAGCTTGGACTTGATGATCTTTGAGGTCTTTTCCAACCTTATTGATTCTATGATTCTATGACTCCAACCCTCTAAATGCACTGCACTACATTTTCTGCTTTAATTTTGACTTTTAAATAATGGTGCTACCCAATGCCCAGCAAACTCTGACAGCAAGGTCTGGTGATACCTGGTGCTCTCCAAATATAAAGGGAATTTTTTTTCTTGCTTTGAAGGCCTTGAAGTTTTAGGCCTAAAATTTCAAAGGACCACACATCCACATCCCACAGAGCACAGTTCCTAACCTCCCTGGCATGCTTTGAAAATGTTGAACAGAAAAGAAAAAAATATGGGAGGCAAAAGAAAAACACAGAAGGGAAAGGACTTGTTTTGGGTCAGGATAAATCCTCTAGGTAGCACAGACTCTGGGGGTGGGAGTGTACCCTCCAAGTGCTTTGAATGGGAATCTCTTTCCCACTAGGTCAGTTTGGTTCTTAAATTGAGTCTGTGACCATCACCTTGTTCTCCTCACATCTCTTAAGTTGGTGTCTGATGATGTCCCACTTCCTTGGCTGTCCTCACCTCACCCCCTGCCCATGGCAGTACAGCATGCCAACTCACACTGATCCACATGGGCACATGCTGAATTATTTAAATGTACAGCTGTGAGGTGTAATCCTGCATTTGTGTCACCTTTGAATCTATCTCCACAGCCAATCCAGCTAGCACTGCGGTACCCCCAAACAGTCCCACGCTAATGAACAGAATATAAGTAGAGGAAGATTGATTAGAAGTCAAAATAATTACTTCTCTGGGCGCTTTTGTGAAGAAGAAATCAGTGACCACAGCCTGGGCACACTGGGATATCCAGCAACCCCCCCTCCTTCTCACACACAACACAGTCTGGTTTGTGCTAGCTCCTCCCTTGCTCATTAATTGTTCTTTAAACTGAATAGAAACTGCAAGGAAGGTTTGTGCTAGTTCACCCTACAGTAAGGAGAAAAAAAAACAACAAGCAAAAGACACATTAAGGGGAGCATCCAAGCTGCACACACGAAGGCAGCAGACAAATAGGAAAAAAAGAGAGGGAAGCTCCACTGCCTGCAACGCTGTGGAGGGGTTTTGCTGAAGCCTCTACATAGGAAGTGCAGGCGCAGGGACCCAGGCTGCAGTCCTCAGCTGCAGAACTGTTGTCATGGAAGAGAAAGCTGAAATATTAGCAGTTCAAAAGAAAACACAGGCAGCAGGTGTCATTTAAATGTAATCATACAGCCAAGACTCTCTATTCAGCCAGCAGCCACAAGAGTCAGCAGTTTATGAGCGTGCTGAACCACATGGAGCGGTGCAAAATGTCTGCGGTTATGACTGCTCCTGTGGTACCATCGCGTGCTACCCAGATATTAAAAGACATCTGGGCTGTGCTGTCTGGTTCTCCCAGGCTAAAGCAGACAAAGATGGCAGGAAACATTAAAGGCAAGTAGTAAGACATATCCCAAACTAATCACCCAGACCTGCAGAATACACCATGAGTATTCATGGTTTTTTTTTATTCCTGATGGTCCTCACCTGCATTTTTCTAGGTAATTCTGTTTCCTGGTGATCCCTCTCAATGAGCAGTGCTCACTGGATGTTTGCTTCTCTGTCTGTATTAAATACAACACATTTGTGTCCAAAGAAGGGCAACAAAGCTGGTGAAGGGTCTGGAGGACAGGTCTTATGGGCAGTATCTAAGGAAGCTGAGGTAGTTTACTCTGGAGAAGATGAGGCTGAGGGGAAGCCCCATTGCTCTCTACAGCTACCTGAAAGGAGGTTGTAGTGAGAGGGAGCTTGGCCTCTTCTCCCTAGTATCAAGTGATAGAAAGAGAGGAAATGGCCTCAAGTCACACCAGGGCAGGTTTAGGTTGGATATTAGGAAAAATGTCTTTCCTGAGAGAGTGGTCAGACAATAGAACTGGCTGCCCAGGAGGTGGTTTATTGTCAACCCTTCAGTGCTGGGCTGAAGGTTGGACTGGATGATCTTGAAGGTGTCTTCCAACCAAATACATTCTGTATTCTGTGAGTCTGTGATTCCACAATAAGTCTGTGATTCCATTAATAAGGTATAATTACTGCACTTCAGATGATCTGAGAAACCCTGATTCACTGTTTCTTTACAATTTCAGGCACACACGAGCTATCTTATGTCCGGTGCATTGCTTTGCTGACTACCTGCAAAGCTCCGGCAGCAAGTTGTCCACCACACTTCTCTTCATGCGTGACATTTTAATCTGAATCCTGCCCAGACAACAGAGTCTGATTCTGCAATATTAATGACAAACAACTGCAGGACCTGTGGGCAATTTGCACTGCATCTTTTCTTCTGGAATGAAGCAGGAGCACCTTTCTTGGGATCTGAGTCTGTGCAGATTGCCTTTGCAATGGGTGGAAAGCATGCACTGGGTGCTGTCAATCTCACAAACAAAAGCGTTGTCAGGAAGCCTTATTTAGAAGTATTTCAAATTAACCTTGACAGAAGAATTAATAAATAATAAGAGCTGAATGATTTATAAAGAAATCAATTACACTATAAATTTTAAAACAGCCTGGTCTCCACTGTTGCAGGGTGAGCAATTCAGGGAGACTTCAGGTGGGCTAAAACTTATCTGCAGGGTTTGTGATGTCCCCTCCGGGTCCCCCCATGGCTTCTGAAGGTAAGATAAACGGAGTCATAGACTGAGAGGGCCGGTGAGAAAAAACCCCTGTGTGCCACAGAAGATAGTGCAATAATCTTGATCCTTTGAATATAGCTCCCCCAGATGGGACCCCAGGGGTAACTGTTCAGTTATAAGTGAAGTTATTTCAAAGTTTCAAGAATTTAAGAACAGACAATATCAGAGCTTGTAGGGCCTGGCTCCAGCACATGCATAAAATCAGGGGAAGAGGTAAAGAAGACTAAAAGAGAAATCAAAGTGTCTTGTCTAGCTCTCTCTGCTCTGAGTTAGCCTTTCCAGCTGCCTCTCTAGCTGATGGAGAGAGAGGAAGATCAGCGTCCAAGTCATCCCATGTGTCACAACTCCTTGTTTCAGGATGGAGCTAAAACTATGGCAAAGCTAGTTAGGCTTCCAGGAGATGTCTTGTTAGTGCCTGCTCCCACATCTTTGGCAGTCCAGCTTCTGAGCTGCTGGAGTCCTGGGCATCCAATAATGGCAATCTGAGCAAGCTCATCACCCTTAGATCCTACTTCAAAGTCTGCTCGTCCTAGGGAGGTGACCACATCAGAGGTTGCTTTTTCATGGAGAATTTCAGCACTTTGATTTTCACTCCAGAGAGAAAACTCTATAGACATTGACCTATTGACAGTATCAGCAGAGATGGAACTGCCTCTCTCTGCCCAGATCTAAAACCTCTGAGCAGTTTTCAACCACTGAAAGGCTGGGCTAAGCTTATCTGAGTGATTGATCAAATACCTATGAGTATGGTTGCCAGTTAGCTCATTCCCTTGACTAGCTGAAGAGCACAAAGCCCCCCCCAGAAAGGCAGGGATAAATGCTGTTCTGACACTGGGGTGGTGGATGACCTTATCAGAAATCCATAGTTAGGTAGAAATTGGTTTAAAAATTCAAATGACTGTTCACATAAAATGTCTTGCAGGATTCACCCAACTGCAGTAGCAATAGCAATTCTCAGCAAATGATTATGCAATTACCTCCAGGAGGTCAAAAAGTAATTACCACGTAACCTGCTCTCTTCTGCTGGTTGCCTCTAATAAATAATAGATGCAAGCCCTACGCTGGTTTAGAAGAGAATTTGCCATTTCTTTACCCTGTAATTACATTAGATTATTTACCCAGCATGGTCAGCTGTGACCATGTAGGTCTTCTAACACAGTATGAGAAGAGTGGATGAGAATGATTTATGTTCTGAATATCCTCCAGGACCCAGGATCAAAAGGAGCTTTGATTTCTCATGCACCTAGGACATATTCTTCTCACTAGCCAGATCAGCCCTCGTGGGTGCTGAGCGCTCCCCCATGGCAGTGTCCTCCTAATGTCCCCTGAGCTCAGTGCAAACCCATACATTAAACTGATGGGGCTTCAGCCAAAGCCCCTGTCAGCCAAGCTCTTTGGTAGGGCTTACTTGGGAATCACTGGAGGACATTTTGCTTCACACACTGTAGTGTTGTCAGTACATTAGGCCTCAATAAAGAGATAACATTTTCTTTAGCCTCAGGCTTATGAAGCCTGGAAGACCTGTGTCTCATGTGTTTTCCCATGGGCAAGCAAGCAGGCTATCATCACTTTCATCTGTGTCAGGAACAGGCTTTTTTTTTGCTGGCTGAATTTCACGCTGAGACAATTTCTTCCCAAGGACCTGGAACGATGGCATTTGCTTTGTTTCTCTGCCTCTCACCTTGCAAGATGCAAACCTCAAAACATGCTGCCTTTTCTTGTGGCAGTTTGCAAGATCAGCTGCCTTGACACTGCTGAAAGGAAAGACGTTTCTTATTGGGGAGTACGGGGAGATGTGGGGGCACAGTGTGCTCACAGCCCGACAGAAGCAGGGCAAGATGCAGAGCTTCTTCCTGGAAAAGTTGACAAGCAAAGTTAAACAAGTGAGGTAAGGTGGGAGAAAGGCCAGATTACTGTTCTCATTTTACTCATGGCAAGTGAAGGGCAGCAAGACTGAGCAAATTGACCAAGGTCGTGCAACAGACCTGTGGCAGGGCACCACAAGCAGAATCCACCTTTCCTGCAGGCTGGTCCGAACAGTACACCGAGAAAACATTTTCCTTTAAGGACTCAGCCTGGGAGAAGCAGCTCAGACTGAGTCAGAGAAGTATAAGCTCCCCCTTAACATATTTCCTCTGTCAGAAGATAAGTATATCTCCTGCTCCCTGCTACTACAGTTACTGTTTAATAAATTAAGTGTCTAATTACATGGTATAGAAGTGATGTTGTTATACAGATGCAGTGACTGGAAACAAGACCGAGTAATAATGTTCCAACACAACCCAGCGGCCTCTGCTCCTGATTTCTATTTTATGCTTTGTGATCCCTGTGTTAAGAGTATGTGCCACAAGCTGGGTTCAAATCAGGTTTTACTGTACTCTGTGATTGATGGACACGGTTCCAGCAAGGGCTGGAGTCTCAGAAGTCTCTCCACTGTCTTTTCCCATCTGTTCTTCCACAGACACAAAACATGGCCAAGGCTGATGGTGAAAAATTCAACTAGATCTGCTCATCTTTATCACCTAAAAGGTAATAAGGAATATTTATGGAGGGAATACTTTCTGGGGTTTATGTTAAGAGCATATCAGCCTGAACATGACCACAGAGCTTTGAATTTCAGCTCGTGCAAATCTGCCCAGTGGCTTTGCTGAATCTCACAGAAGATCACCTCTCAGAGACTCAAGCCCCCTTTCGCAGAGGCATCTTAGGAAGCCCTACACTATTGTGGTCCATAGCTTTGGGTTCCACAGCTGTTCCCTCCCAGCCCTCCTCTCTGGGCTTATAGCTCAGAGGTGCCCAAGGAGTTAAGCAGAGCTGGTGGGTGACATTTCAGGCAGATATGAGTGATTTCTCAGTTATGGGCAAATGCAGGTCAGGGTGGGCGTAGCCTTCATGACCGTGTTACACCTTAATAGCAAGCTGTGAGAGAAAGGATGGCAGGTTCATTTCCTTCCACTATGAGCAAGCACAATAAGCCATGGCTGTGGATTGCTGAGCTCTATATTATCAATAAAGGGCAATCACACCACTGGGAGTTAATGACAGTTTTGCACATAATAGAAACCTTTGAGAGTAATTACAGAGTCCTTTAATGCCAGTGGGATGCAATGAACACACACACACGCGCGCACGCACACACACACGTCTCCTGTTGCCTGGATAAGCTGAGCAGGCTGCACTGAGGCTTGGTGCATGGCACAGAGGCAGCCCTGCATCTGTATTCTCCAGCTCCTGTCCAGTAACTCAGCTGGTATCTGTGAGCCAGAGCTCAGGATTTAGTGCCAATGCCGCTGTCAGAAATGAGGATCTCTTTTGGGGGCAGCCAGGAGACTTGTACAATTCCTTTCCTCTGCATTGCTGAGGCTGCTGTGGTCCAGCCACACTGCACCAGTGCTGCCTTTCTGTAGGAAGCAAGGGTTTGACTCCTGTTTTGCTGAACGCTAGAGACTGAGCGATGAGAGGAGAAGGAGAAGTGTGGGCACGAATCTCAAAGAGCAGCACAAAGTACTGAACAGGAAAAGAGAGGACATGAAGGCAGGGAGACCCTCAATAATAAACTCTGCAAGTTCCAAAGCCTGGAATTAGTTTTAAAAAGGCTAGAGCTGGACTATTCCCTCTCACTTCCTTTTCTTTGAACCCCACAGCTCTGCATAACCTCCTTCAAAATGTCTGCTATTAGCAACAGTTCCCTCCTTCCTTCCCTAGCAGAGAGATGCATTGAGCTAATTAACGTGCAGAGTTTGTGCAATCCCATTTTGGTGGCTTAGCACTGGATATCCCTCAGCAGCGACGTGGCCTGAATGAGAAAAAGGCCATGGAGGCAGAAAGCAATGACACCAATATCTCAAAAGCCAAAAGGCACCGAGCCAGGGGGCTGGGAGGGTGATGAGTCCCTGGGGACATCATTCCAGGGAGCAGAAACAGAAGCCTGCAGAGAGGGGTGACACTTTTAACAAGAGGGACAGAAGAGAGGGAAGAGTGGAAGGCAAGAACAAATAAAAGAGGAAGAGGGATACAGCACTCATGGTGTGCAGAACTAAAGGGGTGCTGCACCTCCTGTTTGTTCTTGCAGTTGTTCAACAGAGGAGGCACCAACTCTCATTTCAGTATTTATATTTCCCCAGAGCAGTGCCAACTGTATTTCAATATAAATGTAACGTAGTTAATTGAAATCAGTAATTTCAGCAGTCATTAATAACAAATCTCTGGGAAGGAATATCCCTGCTGCAGTTAATGATCAGCATAAAAAAAAGGGCCCTCTTTTAAAGTGTAACTGTGAGCTCTGGGTTCATTTTATAGTTGATTAGAGTGAGTTAAACTTTGCCCCTGTCTGCAAGATGTCCATTAAAATATGAGAAGTTAGCAATATTTGAAGTTATCAAAATACCACAGGTGCTCTGGAGTGAATCCCAGCCCTCGTGGATGACCCCCAGAAGAGTGATGTGACCCTGAAGAACAGAAAGCTGGAATGGACCAAACTCTTCAGAGAGCCTCAGTGTAAAACAGAGCTGAGGCACTTGGTGCCATGGTTTAGTAGTCATGAGGTGTTGGGTGACAGGTTGGACTCTGAGGTCTTTTCCAACCTTATTGATTCTATGAATCTATGAAAATCAGCAGAATTCATCTAGATTTGTGGGACACCTGGCAGGATCTGACCCAGCCTGAGGCTGGTCACCACAGCCTGTGAGATGCTATTGCAGGTGACAGATGACTCTTCTGAGAGCCTCAGTGTAAAACAGAGCTGAGGCACTTGGTGCCATGGTTTAGTAGTCATGAGGTCTTGGGAGACAGGTTGGACTTGATGATAGGACTAGGGGGAACGGAATGAAGCTGGAGATGGAGAGATTCAGGCTAGATGTGAGGAAGAAGTTCTTCACCATGAGAGTGGTGAAACCATGGAATGGGTTATCCAGGGAGGTGGTTGAGGCCCCGTCCCTGGAGGTGTTTAAGCCCAGGCTGGACGAGGCTCTGGTCAGCCTGATCTAGTGTGGGGTGTTCCTGCCCATGGCAGGGGGGTTGGAACTAGATGATCCTTGTGGTCCCTTCCAACCCTGACTGATTCTATGATTCTATGGTCTCTGAGGTCTTTTCCAACCTTACTGATTCTATGAAAATCAGCAGAATTCATCTAGATTTGTGGGACACCTGGCAGGATCTGACCCAGCCTGAGGCTGGTCACCACAGCCTGTGAGATGCTATTGCAGGTGACAGCTGGCTTGGCTCAGAATTGCAGGAATGTCCCAAAAGTTCAAAACTGCCTGTAGGATTGCATTGGAATTGTGAACTCCTTCGGAAAGCTGACCAGGGAAACCGAAGGGACTCTGCCCCTGTGGGTACTGCATCAACATCTGCACTGTGTTTGGGGTAGGAACTCAAACACAGATCAACTGCAATATGAAAATGAAAGTCGAAATTTAGGCCCTGAATTAAATTCTATTAGAACAGAATATCAGGGCTGCTTTTTCCTAGAGGGCAAGAGCCAGGCATCCTCCTAAAACCCCTGGGAGAAATATCTCCTGAAAATAAATGTATTCCAGAGGCACCCACAAGGCAGGCAGCAGTATCTACCCAAAATGTGGATTTATTGCAACCAAAAACTACCTGGCACACTGACAGACTGAAGTAAATCACCAGTTTAGATGTCAGGCAGGAATGCAACCCTATACAACTAATTACTCAGCTTCACAATTATTCATTCCTAGCAGCATGACCCCAGACATTCACACTCTGCCTCATAGAAGGGAAAACCTCCCATTTGAGGGTACCCAAAGGGGGTTCCTCACCAAAAAGGGATGAGGGCTCTCTCAGGGATATCCACAAGTGCTTACTCATCCAAGTGTGGCTATGAAGGATCCAAGAGGAGACTTCCTATTTCCCGTGGCCTTAGCTCAGCTCTGCTCAGCTATCTGGCAGGGATGTCCCTTTGTACCCATGCTGGGTCTGTCATGGGGTCAGTTCTAAGGAGCTGGGGAAAGCAGTGCAAAGGTCAGGTCAGGACCTAAGGTGAAGGGATCAGGTTGTAACAGCCTGAAAGCCTTGACTGCTGTTGGATCTTCAGCAAACCCTAGTCACTGCCTGGTCTCTGTCAGGGTGGGTACAGCTCCCACAACACAAAGTAGTAGTGTTGGGCTGTGGAGTGGGTTATGGGGAGGCTCTGCTGGTTTGTGGCAGGGATGAGTTCAGAAGGCATGCAGTTGCAGCTGCAACCTTCTCTCAGTGAGGCTGCAAGTCTTGTGTTGCACTGGGAAAGCCTGGTGAAACTCAAGAGCTGTCTTCACCTGAGTGTGTGAGGCACTGGGTGATTCCTTTACCAGAAATTCCATCCTCACACCATGCAGGAACCCTACTGGAAAGGGCAGATCTCATCCTCTGACGTACCCCAATGAAATGATCTTCTCCATGCACAAGGCCATCAGTAAAAATAAAAACCTGCTCCTTTAATCAGAGTGAGACCTGCATCAAGAATAGTGTGGCCAGCAGGAGCAGAGAAGTCATTGTGCCCCTGTACTCTGTACTGCTTAGGCCATACCTTGAGTACTGTGTCCAGTTCTGGGACCCTCAATTTAAGAAGGACTCTTGAATGTGTCCAGAGAAGGGCAACAAGGCTGGGGAGAGGCCTCGAGCACAGCCCTGTGAGGAGAGGCTGAGGGAGCTAGGGGTGTTTAGCCTGGAGAAGAGGAGGCTCAGGGGAGACCTTCTTGCTGTCTACAACTACCTGAAGGGTGGCTGTAGCCAGGTGGGGGCTGGTCTCTTCTCCCAGGCTACCAGCACCAGAACAAGAGGACACAGTCTCAAGCTGTGCCAGGGGAAGTTTAGGCTTGAGGTGAGGAGAAAGTTCTTCCCAGAGAGAGTTGTTAGCCATTGGGATGTGCTGCCCAGGGAGGTGGTGGAGTCACCATCCCTGGAGGTGTTGAAGAGGAGACTGGACGTGGCACTTGGTGCCATGGTTTAGTAGTCATGAAGTGTTGGGTGACAGGTTGGACTTGATGATCTTTGAGGTCTTTTCCAAACTTATTGATTCTATGATTCTGTGATTTAGGGAAGTAAATGACAGAAAATGTATGGGCAGCAATTACCTCTGGAATACACAAGAGGGAAGCCCGGGTGTGACAGATGTAGAGGGACTTGTATCCTAAGCGGCCTATCTGCTGGGGAAAATTTACTGCACACTTGAAAATGACAGAAACGTAAAACCAGTTTCAAATGTCCATCCTTGATCATCTCAATTGGTGCTTGGACAGCCAGGACTCTGCCTGGAAAGACTGCACTTTTCTTTCTCTCTGTGTTTTGACATACGGACTTTTGTTTCACAGCACAACCTGCAAGTGTAACTCAGTGAAATAAGCTCAGCACAGGAACAGAGATTTTTCCCTTCTTCCAATTAAAGGCTCTACCCTGTAAGTCCTGTAGTAGGTATCACAGTGACAGTGCTGAATGCTGTGGATCCAACTGCTACAGAGGTGACAGCAATATAGAGGAAATGAAAACAAAAATGCAGTGATGGATCATTTCCTAAATGTCACAGAACACTCTGGTATGCATCCTCACTGAGGGCTCATCATGGTACTGACTGGGATTTGTTTAGTCTCTGTGTTACTGGAGTGCTTATATCCAGTACTAGCACTGCCTTGGTGGCCAGAAAAGGAACAAAGTGAAATAGTTTACCTAAATTTAAACCTCATGTGCTCAAGAAAGCTGTTGAGGGGAGTTAATAGTTTCAGGAAGCCCAGAATCTTAAGATGTGCTAGAGGCTAGATGTGTAAAAAACTACTGAGATCAGCTTTTGCATCCATGGCATTTCAGCCCAAACACTCAAAAAGCAGTTTCCTGTAGGTCATTGTCTCTGTTCACAGATTCTTATGCCATAGCAGCTCACTCAGGTGGGATTTGTGCACCAGCAGAATGGCAGCATGGCCACTCTCCTGTGCTCTCAGGCTTACCAGGAAACCACCATGGCACCTGGCGCATACCTTAACTCATGAACAGAGGACAACAGAAGCACCTTGTGGTGTCTCCTCAGAAGTTGTTTCTCCCTTCAGTGAACACTCTTCCTGGCATCCCAGAGTTTTTCCAGTATCTCCTTTAATTGGTTTGATAGAAGGCTTTGGAACTACATGCTGCTTGCTTATATGTGTAGTTATATTGGCTGATGATGGCTGAATCTCAATACTTATGACCAGGATATATTACACCATCAGAACAACTCTGCTAGGAAGCCAGCTGGAGAATGAGGGCTGGCTTGGGAGCTCTCTATCATCAGATAATAGCTTGAGCTCCATAAAATCTCTTTTTAGCATGAAGTTCCATTTCTGGAGCACAGCAAATCCATGGACAATTGCTTGTTCCATCATGGAAGTCAAAACATTTTATCCTTTCAAAATCAAATTTTATTTCCTTTGAGTCCCTGCACAGCATCCTGAGCCCATGTCATTTGTTTCCTTCATCATGACTCTCCCAGTAGGATTAAGTAGAAATAGAGAAAATGTGATAACATTTGAACAGAAAATTTTAGTTGCTCTTTCTACTGATGAGGAATAAACTCTGCTATTAAGAGGGGCTCATCAGCCGGGAGACAGTCCAGCAGCTGGTTCCCCAAACACCACAGCTGGAAAGCTCTGGCTGAGCCAGCAGTATCAGAAGTGCACAGCTCAGCACTGGCTTTCTGTCAAGGAAGAAGAGACCTCCTTCCCTTCCCCCTCTCCATGTACCAGTTAAGATCAAGTCAGTCAGTGCTTTGTAAAATAAACAATATACACAGAGGCAAACTGTCCTTCATCCACAGGGACAGAGGGTGTTTGACTGGGAATCTTCATGGTCTTTGAGCAATTGAGCAGAGCTTGATGCATGAGCAGGAGCTGAGTGATGGGGTCTGGTCTCCAGGAGTTGGGCAGCAAAGAGCAGTGACCTTCACCATGCAGGAATAGGGGAGAGAAAGAAAGAGGAAAAGATGCAGCTCATAACAAAGAAAAAAAAAATACCCCAACAACTAATGAGCTTCATGAACTGGCACAGAGCCATCCCCCAAAAAATCATTAACATGGTCAGGTTAAGTAGAGCTCTATTAAAGTGTCTATCAAAACCCTTGCTCTCAAATGGATTTATTGGATGAGAAGAAGAAGCTGGGGTCCAGAGTAAATACAATAATAATGGGCCTGGCCTCTCAGTGCCAGCAGTGCCTGGTTACTGGAACAGCTCTGTGAGATGGAGTGATTTGTCGGAAAATGGGAGAAATGGAATGTAAAATCAGACCCTGGGAAACACTGAGGCTCAGATCTTGCAAACCAAACTGGCAGCTGGGGAGGCAAGTCTGGGTGAAAAGAGAAGCAGTCTGCTGCTCTGAAAACCTCCTGAGCTCATGGCTTATGGCTAAGTTCCACCCTTTGGGGAAAGAGGAACTGCTCTGAATCACTCCAGCTACTATAAGGTAAGCTCCCCAGGAGGTGGGAACCCAAGGGGCTGGGCTCAGGGTGGCAGAGCTCAGGAGCTAGGCACGAGGGGCAAGGACTGACCAGTGCAGGTTTCACTGGAGTTTTGGAATAAGGACAATTTCTGAACAATTAATTGCAAACAGGTATCAAAGGTTATTTAAATGACTACAGTGGCCTTTGAAGATGAAAACAAACTTAACTGGCAGGAAGAAACAGCCTTGATCTTTCAGGGTTTGTGTCTAGAAAAATCATATGTGCCTGTGTACTCCCACCTGCGTTTGCAAGCACATAAGCCCAGAATGCTTCAGTGTTCTTACTCCTTGTCTATACCAGTATGTGGAAGAGAAAACTCAGGATCTGCACATGGATGTGGCTCCCTCCTGGACTTCCACTGTTTGCCTAGTCCCACTGGATTCCCTCTGTGTTCAGAGTCAAAGGGCTGCAGTGATCTTTGATGACTAGACTTGCAATATGCTGCTCCAAGAGCTGAAATTCAATTCCTTTCACACTTAACCTCAGAAGTTTCCACGAATAACATTCAGCAAAACCTGCCTCAGGAAGGACCCGAGGGGCCAGTAAACATCAGTTGCCTAATAGGGGTGACCTGCATGTTGTGTATTTTTTTTTTTTTTTTTTTTTTTTTAAATAAACCAAGGACCTGAAGGGTGTTTCAAGCCAGTCACATGGAGGAAATAGTGGATGGAGGGCTGGGCTGCTGAGCACATCTCATCGTGGAGTCCAGCAGCGCTGACAAAGCAGCAGAATTAAATCTCATCCATGAGAACCTTCCAGTGTGGTCAGTCCACAATGATGGGATGAGGCTGGGAGCTGCACTGATCCACATGCCCTTCTGCTTCCCCTTGGTTATTCCCAAGTGCTCTGGGGAAAGGATTACTGGGAAAAAGAGATAAGTCTCCTGCTGCCCTAATTGCTTTTCCTTATAGACACAGATCTCCTTACAGATGTGTAGGCTGTAAGGTACATTTCAGCCTACAGTGACACAGGGACAGATTGTAGCCACAGATCAGATCACTCAATGAAGTGGCAGAGCCTGAGAAAAGCCAGGGCTCAGACACCAGACAGGAAAAGTGCTGTTACAAAGAGCTGAACTCTTGAAGGCAGTAGGGTCTCATCTGTGCAGCATTAGGATCGGTCTGACCACCAGCTTTCACAATATCTGAGTCCAGGGCAAGGACTTCAGCTAATGAGGTCTGTCCTCTCATCAGATGCAGTGTCTGTCCAGTGGGCAGCAGCCACTGAGCAGGACACAGGAAACAACATTGCCTACAGTCAGAGAAGTCCTAATAATAAACAAGATCCACACCTGTGCTTGGGCATGAGCTCCACTCTTCTGCCTGCTTACACCTTGCATGGCAGGGTGAGGATACCATGGGTGGGCCGCAGTGACTGCTCCTTCTGCATCATGTCAGGGTCAAGCTGACACTTTGCAGAACTGCTGTGAGTCTTGATGCCAGTTTTCATGCCCAATATACTAGACCAAGTGGTGCTAAACCCAGAGGAAAACTTGAGGAGCGTTTGGGGGCTCAAACTTCAAGCACATGAGCAAGTCCCAGGGCACCTGAAGTTAATTCAACGCATGAGTGTTTTCTGAAGGAAGGATGAATCTAAGCATGTGGTTAAATGTTTTCCTGAATCAGAGCCCTCAATAGTGCACAATGAAGAGACATTATTGGAGATGCCATTTACACCCAACACTTGGCACGTTAGACAGCACTCATGTGGTTAAAAACACACTTTTTCATTAAAAACTATAATTGGGGGGAAAACAAATTAGAGCCCAAATGAAATAGGCTTTTTATTCCCCTCTCCCCCCCCCCTTTTACCAGGAGATTATATATTTCCCAAACACAATTTCTCTAATCCATATCTAATGCATTAGAGGCATTCTGCTATTTTGCTCTAGACAAACAAATTTCCCACCCAGTGTGGGATCACAGCCCTGTTCCGGAGAGAAAAACAAGTCATAATAATACGGAGGCCACTAAAGGAAAATGTTAAAATAATTAAAATATGAAAGAAGCTGCTGTCTTCCTGGGATTTCAATTTCAGAGGTGCCTGAGGGGAGGGGGTTGGATATCTCACACTGATACACTGTTTGATAAAGTGTGATAAAGACTTAGAAAAATTGGCAGATTAAACGGAAATAAAAGCCGCGGATGTTTGCGTTCAGAAAGCTATTAAAAGCGGTGTGATTGAGCAGCAAGAAGCTGCTTCTTTATGCAAGAATGCACTGGAGTGGGATGTTTGCAGCACTGATGTCAAGAAGATCAAAAGAGTTGTTTTTGTTAGTGGCACTAAATGGGTTTTTTGGCCGCAAGCTCGGACACGCAGCGTAAATCCTTCGGGCTGGTGCTGCAAGGCAATGCAGCCATATGATGGGACTGGCGCTCCAGAAGAGACCTATGGTCATGTCCTAACGCGATGCCTCCACTCAGAAGATGCTCAAAACCCATTTGTGGCCAGTGGTCATCAAAGATCTTAAGCTGTCCAGTGACCGAGGTGGCTCATTCAATTGTCATAGAATCATAGAATCAATAAAGTTGGAAAAGACCTCAAAGATCATCAAGTCCAACCTGTCACCCAACACCTCATGACTACTAAACCATGGCACCATGTGCCACGTCCAATCCCTTTTTGAACACCTCCAGGGATGGTGACTCCACCACCTCCCTGGATAGCCCATTCCAATGGCTAACAACTCTCTCTGGGGAGAACTTTCTCCTCACCTCGAGCCTAAACTTCCCCTGGTGCAGCTTGAGACTGTGTCCTCTTGTTCTACCCTCTTCAGGACTCTCTCTCAAAACTTTTGGAAGTTTGAATTGCCTCCAAACATGATGTGCCTTTTGAAAGCTGGTTCAAACTCATGCTGTCAGGGTGCTGTCTAAAACTGGAGGAACAATCTTTTAGATCACTCTTTACCTCTCCCATTAGGTAACTAATGAAAGATCTTTGCCTTTAAGGTGGACAGGGGTATGCACCCAGATGCATGCTCTGATCTTCATGTTAAACTGCAGGTTGAGTTGCAGACTGGAGGCTTAAACCAGAAAAAAAGAGAATGATCTGGTAATTAAACAGAACTTGTGACTGCCTGAGTATCTTGCAGCTCAAAGAGCTAATGACAAACAAAGTGGCTACTCACAACCAAAGAGCCCATGAAATGTGTTTGCAGTGTTTGTTGAACAGCTACAAAGAGCAAAGATGTCTGTAGAACTAGAAGCAGTACTGATGGGGTCCATTCTCTGGCAAACTCCATAAAGGGTGAAACACAACACTAACACTGTGACAAGCATCTGAAGCAACAGTTGTGCTGACAACGGCTCCCACATGGAGACCTGATGCTGTGAGAGAGCCATTTTGCCTCCAACTGCCAGGCAGGAACAGGCAGGCAGATTGCTCTGCAATTGTGCTGCCTCCAAAGGCCATGGTGAGTTGCACAGAGAGCTACCCCTGGCAGGGCATGTCCCAGCACTGGGGACTGGATAGGTGCTGCAAGGACCTGAGCCTGTCCCTACTCCAGGACAGCTAGAATCACAGAACATTAGGGGCTGCAAGGGACCTCAAAAAGATCACCCGGTCCAACCCCCCTGTCAGAGCAGGATTGCCTAGAGTAGGTCACACAGGAACACATCCAGGTATGCTCTGAATGTCTCTAGAGAAGGAGACTTCACAACTTCTCTGGGCAGCCTGTTCCAGTGTTTTGTTACCCTCTTAGAGACTAAATTTTTCATTAGGTTCATGTGGAACCTCTTACACTTCAACTTTCACCCATTGCCCCTTGTCCTGTAATTGGACATTACCCAGAGCCTGTCTCTGTCCTCCTGGCACTTACGCTTCACATATTTCTAAACATGAATGAGGAGCCGCTTCTGGTGGGAGCTATGTCTTGGCTACATGGACACACTTACTCACTCTCTTTCTAAATACTGGAGTCATAAAAATATAATCTGTGTGTAATCTGTAACAAAAACTCACAAGCAAGCACTAATGCACTAATGAATCAGATGCAGCACTTGTCACACACACAAGCAGATTTGAAGTTCCCAGCAAGTCTTGCTACTTTTCTCTCTTCCTCTATCTCTGCTCCAGCCCAGATGACTTTTTTTTTTTTCCTTTCCCCAATTGCCTCCCTCTGGCAGTTTTATATTGGTGACCTGAGGGTGCAAATTAGATGTTTGAAAATACAGCAGTTAAATCAACAACTCTGAAGTGTAATAGAGGTCAGGACAGTTTGCTTCCAACTCAGTAGCTCAGTTTCTGCTTTGGCTCATGCTATCTGCATTTTGCAAAGTCCTTTGATTTCTGAAGAGGGTGAAAATGGGGCCCAATCCTCCTTTTATTCAAACCTCCCACCTCCAGGATTTTTCTCCCTATTTATTTATAGGCTTCGAAAAAGAGCCAGTGGTTCCCTTGGTTCACTGTCAGTAATTTTCTGGGACAGACTCCCAGCCTGGCCTATGTCCTTTGCCCTGGAGCTCTTCTAAATCTATCTATCACTGCGACTGGGCACAGGAACACATTTTCCCCTGAATTTTTGGTCTGTCCTGCTGCCAGTCAGTCAGAGTGTCTGGTCAGATTATATCTTGTCTGTCTTTAATGGGCTCGTTAACATTCGGATGTGCTCGCCTGTTCTGCTGACAAAACACCCCCACAGTGCTAAATAAACACCACGAATCAGAAGAACCATAACCAAGAGCTGCAGAATGGGGCTTGTGGGGAAATATTTCATGATAATATCTGAGCTTCATAATTGAAGGCTGAGTGGTGTGGGGGAAGGAGTGATCCAGCTCCACTATCATACACTCGAGACTTGATTCATTTGTCTTGATTAGCAAAAGTTTAACACTCACATGCCTTTCATTAGGGGCTTTCTCAGAAGACTCATTGGAGTGAGCAACCAGAGCCAGAGAGAAATGAAGGCTGGACTTGGGGAGCATCTCTGTGTGGTCTGTTTGGAGGCAATCTTGGGTGACAGTCACTTAGGCTGGCAGTGGATGGAATGAGAGGAGTCTGAATATTGCTTTGCAGTACTGATGGCTGTGTAGGAGAGGGATAGTGCTATAAAAGAGGCATCTGCTCTGCCTTGTGGAAGAGGGATGGGAGCACTGTTAGACCCTGGAAGAGAGAAGTTACCCTTGCAATGCGTAAGCATGCCGAGGTAGCTGTGCTTGCCAGCATCACATTGACGCAGGTGGTGGCAATAGAAGACTAAAACCTTTGGTTTCAGTACCTTCATTTTTCTATGATACATATTTAAAGTGCCTGATGCTTGAGGGGTGTGAGGAGTGAGAGATGCTACCTACAAGGTGCCTCAAGCTCCCACAAGCAGATGAGATTCAAATAACCCAAAGAAAAGAAAAATGGGAGGTCTCATTTGCTAAGTGATTCTAACAAGTACTTTTGAAGAGGCGCACTTTGAAGAAGAGGAGGCTTGGGGTGGGGAATGATTTGCCCTCAATCATTTCTCAGTCACTTTATAGAGGAGGAGGGTTGTGTACAGATGTGGTCAAGTACCAGAGCTACTCTACAGCATGAGCATCAACAAACAGCACAGAGGCAGCACTGGCTGGCTCCAACCCCTTAACCAGAAGTTAGTGAAGAGGCTTGGTGCAGTATTTAGGGTTTGCAGGGCTGAGTTCTCTTGAAAGGCAGGAAAATGGCATAAAGAGGAATTTAGAGGAAAAAGTGAGTGACTTTGGGCTGGTTTTGTGCTGCAGTTTGGTTTCAAAGAAGTTTCTGTTAGGAGATTATGGAGCACTCCAACCCTCCCTGGGACCTTTGTTCTCTCTTTAGTCAGACAAACACTAATGTAAACTCACAGGAGCTGTTCCATCTGAAATCGTTGGCCCTCATGTAAACAAGGCCATTAGACAGAGAAAAAGACAAATGATGCTAGCAGGCATGTGCTTCATTCTGTCTCAGAAAACTACATCTTTTGAAGGCTGAGTGCTCCCACATGCACCTAGGAAAGGTCTGGGCTATTAGAGAGAGTAAACAAGTCCTCACTTTACCTTTTCTATTCTTTGTTCCTTTTATCTCCCTCCTTCTTCTCCATATTCAACCATAACATATCTACTTTCCCTAATTTATCATCTTCCAGTCTGTGTATGGTAGAGGCAGAGTACCTTTGTTCCAGGCAGGTCCCTGGACCTCTAATTCTTTTTAGTTTACTTCAGATTCTTTCTGATCACTTCCAGGCTGTGTGCACACATGCACACATATGAATTTGTATATGCCTCTGGTAACATTTGCTTCCCTTTTCCTTCCCAAATTCTTTTCATACTTTCTTGGAGTTCACTACTCCTAGTTCCACCAGTCTGGTGATGAAATATGTGCTTTATTTCCCCTTTTCCTCTCCTTCCATCAATACAGAATAACAAACAGCTCAGATTTCCTATCTCTCCAATTACTTTTCTGGAAGATTTTGCCTTCCAGATGAGTTGTAATTTCTTTCTTTCTTTCTTTTTTTTTTTTTCCATCCTTTTTCCACCCCCCTTCCTTTTTTTTTTTTTTCCCCCTTTTTTAACTTCCCTTTCAAAGGAATCATCCTTCTCCTCCCTTGGTCCCTGGCTTCTCCTCCAGTGTTTTATTCAGGCTCTGGATGATTGTCTCCGCACACTCCTTTTATGCTATGAAATGAATTGCTAATGCAACCCCTGCCGGGAGAAGCATAGTCTGATCTTGTCCTAAATAGGCCCTTGTTTGCAGGGGATGATGTATAAATGTATAGACTGCATCATTATATATTCACTTCATGGAACACAGGCCTCAAAAGAGGCCTTGGCTTGTTCCATAAATAAATTCCTGGGGAGAAGAGATGCATCCAGCCTGAAGCTGTCTTGAAGTCCATTCCTACTCCCCTGGCATGGCTACTCAGTGAAGCCCTCCATCAACCAGATAGATATTCATTGTGACAGGATGTGGAAAGGTGAAGGGAGGTGAGCCCCCTCACCTCTGCACAGCCAAGGCTTCTGCAGGGGCTGCAGCACAATGTTCATGCCAGATAGGTGGTTTCTTTGCCAAGGTGCCTTGATATGAGCTTGCTTGCAATTGAAGAGCCTTTACTTAGAGCACTTCTAGGAACTTCCTGGTCTTTGCAGCCCTCTGGACTAGGGGAAGCATCTAGGACTAGTGAGGGAGCAGGAGTACACTTAGGGCTCTGATACCTGCAGATTGCCCCCCTGCCAAATGGCTGAACCGCCTTGAGGGGTATGGTGCTGACCTCTCTTCTTGCAGCAAAATGCCCTAGTAGGGATTGAGCAGGATGCAATTGAAAAACTTCTGCTAAAAGCAGTGCTAAGATTTCCCCTGAGCTGCTCATGGGTTTCTATAAACTCTGAGAATAAGAGGCTAAATAGAATATAGAAGACCTTTCTTCAGCCTCTACAACAGTCCTTCTGCCTGATCCTGGTACAGACCCAGACCACCCCCACCAGTGACTTCCTAACCTACAGCCATGGTGGCAGAGGAGACACCAGAGTGTGTGGAATGCTCCTCGCATGAGTGCAGGACAGTTTCCAGCCACATCCTGCTTTGGTATTGTCTTGGGTTGTATTTTCTGGCACAAAAGAAAAAAAAAAAAAAAAAAAAAAAAAAAACCCAACTAGATTTTCCCTTGTTTCATTTTATTGTTTCCTTCTTGGCTAGGCTCTGGGCTTTTCTCAGACGAGCCCTAAAGTGTCCTATTAAATCAAGTCAAATTCAAGACAACAAAGGGACAACTAGGACATACCTAACTGTTCAGTGCTTTCTCCACATGCATATACACATCCTAGCTTACATGTAGTCTCCTGTTCCTTTTCCCCTCTATCACTATCTATGGACTTCTGGTGTCTGCACAAACCATTTTGTCCCCTTAGTTTAGGAAAGATGTTGACTTGCTGGAACGTGTCCAGAGAAGGGCAACAAGGCTGGTGAGAGGCCTTGAGCACAAGCCCTAAGAGGAGAGGCTGAGGGAGCTGGGATTGTTTAGCCTGGAGAAGAGGAGGCTCAGGGGAGACCTCATTGCTCTCTCCAACTACCTGAAAGGTGGTTGTAGCCAGGAAGGGTTTGGCCTCTTCTCCCTAGCAACCAGCACCAGAACAAGGGGACACAGTCTCAAGCTGCAACACGGGAAGTTTAGGCTCGAGGTGAGGAGAAAGTTCTTCACCGAGAGAGTGATTCGTCATTGGAATGAGCTGCCCGGGAGGTGGTGGAGTTGCCGTCCCTGGAGGCGTTCAAGAGGGGACTGGATGTGGCACTTGGTGCCATGGTGTAGTTGTGAGGTTTGTGGTTACAGGTTGGACTCGATGATCTTCGAGGTCTCTTCCAACCTTGGTAATACTGTACTGTACTGTAAAGTCACCACAAAGCAACACGCAACACTGTGTCTGGGTGCAGTTTGCGGTCCTGCTACTAGCAGGTCTTATCCATCAGCCTGGCTAAGTTTCACCTGAGTTCACTTTTCTCAGAGCTAAACCCCAGCCCTGCAAATAATCTCAGTCTCCATCCTCCTCAGTAGAGTGTAAGCACAGAATTACTCGAGGCTCCTGTAATGTGCTGATTGTGTTTGCAGTAAACCCACTTGCTAATGGGCAAGGCTCACGCTATTTCCATTTGTGTCAGTCAGACTCCTGGGGCATGCAACCTTCTTTTTTGAATTGTGTTTTTCCCCTTGTTTTTTTTTTAATGTGCAAACACTAACCTGGTGTTTTATTAAATAAATGTGACAATCACAATCATGCTTTGCAGGTTACAAGAGAAGAAACTTAAGGGAAACATTTCCAGAGCCTCAGCACTGTGTATTTTGCTGAGGCTTGAATAAACTCTTGTTTGTTACTGCTGTCCTGTCTGTGGTGCTGTTAGTTTGATAGTACTTGGAAACTATAAATACCTAGAAAATCCTCCTGCTAGACAGACATGTTCCTTTCTACCTTCTAGTCTGCCCAGAAACCTCTTAATTCCTTTAGTATCTTTGCTAGGAAAAGATTCAGCTTTTGCAGCTCTTAAATTTTGCTTAGGAATCAGCAATGCCCTGGACTGATGTTAATAACCCAAATGAACAGTGGCAGAATGGAGACCTTATGGCTGGGTCTGTACCATGCCAGTTGGGAAAAGCCCAGTTTGACTCAGCCAGTGTTGGTAGAGCGTGTTTGGTCCTGGCACATGCTTAAAAGGCCTGGTCAGCCCAAATCCCCCTGGCTCTCCTCATTATTGCAAGGGCAGCAAAAATGTCTCCAGCTGGGAGGCATCTAACCACCATTCAGCTAAAGTTTAATGTGAAATCAAATGGAGGCTAGCTCATCTCCTTAAAGCCATACATAAAGCACAAAGACAACTAGATTGAAGTTGTAAACACAGCTTTTCTGCAGAGAAAGCAATCCCCTTCCCAGTCAGTCCCACCCCTGCTCACGATGCTAAATGCAAACCTCAGCCCCGTGAAGCACATCCCTTTATAGTGTCCCCACTACTACAGCTGCTGTCACTCCGCTGTAGCCCTGCTAGCAATGAGAGCAAGGAGGGCAATTTTTCCTGGCCTGTGGAAGGGAGTTAAGCCTTTCTCTTCTAGTCCCAGGAGGAACTCATGGCCACTAGTCTAGAACCTGTATGAGCTTTCCTGCCTGATTCTTAAGTCTTAGCTTTTCCACTGTGACTTTGGCTTGAAATTTTGTGCAGCGAGCAATTGTCCCTGAGCTCCTTCCATGAAAAAGCCATTCCCTGTCCCCAGGTATTGTAAAAGAAAGAAGAAAGTGCCATTGCTTTAATCCTTGGGTCATTTCTGCTGCTTTAAAGGCATTTCTGCTTTCTGTCTGGATTACAAAAGGCATAATTAAGTGTTCAGTAGAATGTAAAAATGCACAGAAGCTGAAGTCTCCTGCACTGAGGTGAGGGTGCTGCTGATTTCCACCAAGGCTGAGGCTGAAGCAGGCACGTCACAGGGCTGCTGGCACTGCTGGCAATGGAGAGAGCCAGGTGTACTGTACAGAAGCCCCATGGAGATGTGATGACTCTAAACCTTCTCTGTGCAGCCCATCAGTCTGGCTGATGTGTGTGGCCCCAATGACGGCCAAGCACTAAACTCTCCATAAAGCTCAGTGAGCTCCTATGGGAAGGACAGGGAATGGGATCAAGGGCAGACCCCAAACTCTCCAGCACTGTCCTCTGAAATGTCAAGTATGAAAACAGAAGGGCTCAGACTAAGCAGCAAGTGTCTGCCTGCATCTCTTCTGCCTTAGACACACTGCTGCCAGTCCTGAGCCTCATCTTTCTTTTTTTTTTTTTAAACATGCCTAAATATTGAATCTAGCCATGAATAAACCCTCCTCATTAGGTGTGCAACTGGATCTTACCATGAAGAAAATAGAATAGAATAGAATAGAATAGAATAGAATAGAATAGAATAGAGTAGAGTAGAATAGAATAGAATTAACCAGGTTGGAAAATACCTTTGAGATCATCAAGTCCAACCTATCATCTAACTCCATCTAATAAACTAAACCATGGCACCAAGCACCCCATCAAGTCTCCTCTTAAACACCTCCAATGATGGTGACTCCACCACCTCCCTGGGCAGCCCATTCCAATGGCCAATCTCTCTCTATGAAGAATTTCTTCCCAACATGCAGTCTAAACCTCCCCTGGTGCAGCTTGAGACTGTGTCCTCTTGTTCTGGTGCTGGTTGCCTGGGAGAAGAGACCAACCCCCACCTGGCTACAGCCTCCCTTCAGATAGTTCTAGAGAGCAATAAGGTCTCCCCTGAGCCTCCTCTTCTCCAGGCTAAGCAACCCCAGCTCCCTCAGCCTCTCCTCATAGGGCTTGTGCTCCAAACCCCTCCCCAGCTTTGTTGCCCTTCTCTGGACACGTTCCAGCAAGTCAACATCTTTCCTAAACTAAGGGGACAAAATGGTTTGTGCAGACACCAGAAGTCCATAGATAGTGATAGAGGGGAAAAGGAACAGGAGACTACATGTAAGCTAGGATGTGTATATGCATGTGGAGAAAGCACTGAACAGTTAGGTATGTCCTAGTTGTCCCTTTGTTGTGCATTACAGACACTCATAGACTGGAATTCAGAACCAAAGGCCTGGCTTGAGTCATGGGGCTGAGCATGCTTCCTGCCTGGCACTCCTGAGAAAAATCTGATTTCACCAGGAATGCCACCAGGAATGCAACCCTCTCAGGATAGGTTTGGATTTCTGATTGACCCCATGACCCCACAGTCCACATCACTTAAAGCTCTCCTGTGGAGGGCACTGGTGTACTTTCCCACTAACTGGCTCACACTTCCATGCACACAGAGAAATTCTGGTTTTCTGGCGCTCTCTCATCTCCTGGAGGGAGACAGAAATTGTGTGCAACACTGCAATGACTTTAAAGGCAGGAAGCAGGTGAGAAACGTGACATAAAAGGCAGCCTTCTCTGCCTTACAGTCTTTTTCCCATTGTGTTTCCACCTTTACTTGGTGTCAGAGTCCCTTTCAACCTTCACACCATATTGGTATGGATTACATGCCTCTGTTAGTTACGTACCTTAATTCCCGCTCTGGGACCAGCTTACACTGTCTTGCAGCTTGCTCCATCTTACTCATCATTTCCAAATTAGCTGAACTTGATTGAGCCAGATCAGACTGCAGCCCTCATGCACCAAAGCAAAGGAAAATCAGTGGCTGCACTGCCTCCTCTGCAAACCCAAGCTTTAAAGAGCACTGCTCTGTGCATTTGAGCAGAGCAGAGGCCACGTCTCTCCTGATGCTTGTATCAGAGTGTAATAGGGTAAAAAAGTTCACAGAGCTGAAAATCTGTGAGTGGTTCAGATGCACTTAGTGTGCTGAGCCTTCTGTGCCTTCCCCTCTGTCTAGACAGCACCTTGATAAAAGCAGCAGTGACCGGCACGGGAGGGCACGTGTGGATATTCTGTTGCTAGAGGAAAACCAAGCTAATGGCATTAGTGTGGGCTCAGGTAGGTGCACACAGAGTTAAGCACTGGGCCCACCAGAGTGGGTGTGTTTCCTGCATGCTGAATGCAGACATGAAAAAGAGTTGTATGTAGAAAAGGCTCAAAAATATTGAGCTAAAAAGACAAATTGAGCTGAGCTGCAAATTCACATTGCCCCTGGATGCCAAGAAAGCTTGTTTGAAGATCTGCAGAAATAAGCTTTTTTTTCCCCCCCTTGCTCTCTCTCTTTTCCCAGGGAGTCAGAGTACTCTGTATGGTGCTCCCTCTTTTGTGCAGTGCTCCCTTTTTTTTTTCTCTCCTGATTTCTTGTTTTGTGTTTCATGCTTCTGAATTGATGCAGACTTTCCCTTTTTGTTTCCTCCAGCGGTTGTCGGGGGGGGATAATGAAATAACTACAGCCCCCCAAACATTTTCTGCAAACTAACTTTGCTCAGCATCACAGATGCAGACTCCTACCCCCATGGAAACTCAGGCTTGTTTGCTTTATTTAAACCTACTCCCTTGCACACATCATGTAGCTTCACAGATGCCTGGAGTCTATTTACCTCCTGGCTTGTTTATCCTGAAATGGCCAATGGAAACTGCTCACATTTTTGTCTCGATAAGAATCCAATCATGGAAATTGATTGAACTTCTTCTTTGAGCTTTTCTCTTGCATTTACACTTTTCAACCAGCTTGAATTGTTTAATCTGCAGTTAATTTAGAGACATGCAGCCGTGGCTCTGATATATCAGGAGATCAAGATAAATGGCTGGAGTGTTTTTATGAGCAAAAATCTCTCTAGATTCCAGTGCATAAATCATTTGTTGTGAAATCGCTCATTGTCTTTAGGCAATGTCATAGTGAAAAATCCAATCTATTCATGAACGGAAAGCCAGGGGATTAGGAATGGTTTGAAGGGGAAAGGCTCCACATTTTAAACCAAAAGAATTAAAAAATAAAAAGAGAGAAGAAAGATTTATCTCTTAATGCTCCCATAACACAGCTTCCCTGCCCTTGTTTTGCAGCGTGGACTCTTGAATTCAATTTCACACTCTTTGTCCACACAGTCTAGTGAATAGAAAGCAATGAAGATGTCCCTGGGGGGAGAGGGTGTCTTTGTATTAATTTCAGGAACATTTTCTCGATCCTCATTCCCTGATGCAACAGAAGAAAGCTGGAAAGCAGCCTATAGATGATTTCTTACCGAGGGCCAGACTGTGATCCCTCTGCTTGCAGTGAGAAATTATTTACTGCAGAGCTCGGGTAAGGACTGGGTAAAACGCAGGCCCCAGAAGTGATTCTGAGACCTCAGTGTACAGGAGCTTCCCCATTTGGGGCTTTTTGTCTTCTCCACCAGTAGAGAAAACGTCTCCTTTCACCTGAGTTACAAGCTCTCATGCTTCCACCTTGACCATTTTGTTCAGGTGATGGATCATTGTCAGTATATGGAGGAGGACTGTCAGTATATGGAGGAGTCTGCTGGAGGACAGCTGGAAGACTGGGCGGTTGTGAGAGGTGCAAACAGAGTTGCAGAGAGGTGCAAACAGAGTTGCAGGAGCACATGTGTGAATAAAACCCAGTGGGCCAAGAAAACATCTCCCCAGAAGAAAGTTGATGATAGGGATAGGGCCACCCATGATTTCCAGATCCAATTGACTTAAAGAAGTTTACATCTAAATCCATATTTCCCAGCTGAGATTTCTTTAGACTGACTCACAGTAGCAGAAGATGGATATCTAATGGCTGAAGATACCCAGACTGAAACTGGACCAGGTCTCTGGACTTGGAGCTTCTTAGGGTCAGAAAGACCTAAGACCAACATCTTTCCCTGTTCCAGACAAAGTTGCACAAGACAGAGTGGTGACAATTTACCTCTTACAGTGTTTCCAGCAAATTATTTTTGTAGAGATGTTGAGGGCTCACTGCCTTCTAGAATGAAGAAGCAAGGGAGGTGTCCATATAGCCACAAGGCCATCTTTATGAAGATTTTTGTATATATTTAGGTGGCCTAAATTCCACCTAAGCCTTCATGTCTTTCTTATTGGCTGGTGCTTGGCCTTCACATATCCCTAGTCAATAGGGAAACATTAGGCTTAGGGACTTAGAGATTTAGGTAGAATTTAGGACACCTGAACATGTCCCTTTGAGCCTTTGTGCTAATTCTAGAGGCTCCATTTACTTTCTCTCTCCTTTACTCAGATGGATTAATGGAGCTATTCCCTACCTCTCCTTGTTTTATCCCTCTCCTTTCCCAATCCTGTGTCCTCTGCTTTGTATCACAGCCTGAAGTTGTCTGCAGTCATGGCAAAAGAGTGTTTGCTATTTATCAGCCCAAATCCAGAGTCTCATGAAAAAGAATATTTATTCATTCTGAGTAATTCAGCCCCTGGAGTCCTTCAGACATTAAAGTTTTAATACTTCTCACCTGGAACAGCTGAGCTGGCCAGGAGAGATGAAGCTTTGATGGGAATACTTGATAAATATTCCTAGCCAAGCAAAGCAGTAATGTTCCTGTACATAGGTTGAGAATGGAATGGAATGGAATGGAATGGAATGGAATAGAATAGAATAGAATAGAATAGAATAGAATAGAATAGAATAGAATAGAATAGAATAGAATAGAATAGAATAGACCAGGTTGGAAGAGACCTTTGAGATCACTGAGCCCAACCTATCATCCAACACCATCTAATCAACTAAACCATAGCACCGAGCACCCTATCCAGTCTCTTCCTAAACACCTCTAGTGATGGTGACTCCGCCACCTCCCTGGTCAGCCCATTCCAATGGCCAATCACTCTTTCTATGAAGAACTTCTTCCTAACATCCAGCTTAAACCTCCCCAGGCGCAGCTTGAGACTGCATTCTCTTGTCCACCTTTGGAAAGCACACATGAAATGGTGAATCATTTAATGGACCTCATGAAAGAAACCTCCCTAGTAGTTGCTGGGGAGATTTTGCCTAGCCATGAAAAAGGTATTCAAGATCCCTGCAAAAAGACACCTACTCTTTTTATCTTTGTCATGCATGACCATCACTCAGATGACTTCCCTTGCCATGAGGCAGCTCCACCCACAGAGCCTCAGCCTTTTACTTGGTGAATCAGAAGCAAAGGCACTGCACTGCTTGGCTACTGTGAGCAATGTCAAATGTAACAGGGAGCCTGAAGCCAGCTCATTTCAGTCTAACCTAAGGCAACAGTCAATGTGACTGCTCCGTGCTCCAGCTGCTTCCCAGCTTTAATCCACTTAATTTGGCAAAGTGATGCTAATGAGATTTCCCTGACAGGGAGGCCTTCATACAGGACTGGGGGTCTTGATAGTGGATGCTGAGAGAGGTGCCTAAGCTCCTTGGGAAATACAAGTCTAACAAAGTGTTTCAAAATATTCCACAAGTTGCCAGCTTCCAGAGGAGGCTTTTGTAAATGTGTTTATTATGCAGGTCCATGGTTATTAAACTGGGATTTTATGGCTGCTTCAGCAGATACAAAGTGCAACAAGCTTCCATTTCTAATAAGTAATAAATATGTCTCTTGGCACTGCTTTGCCCTGTCACCTATGAACCAAGTGTCTTCCAGTTTTGAAGAGCTGGAAAAACTAAACAGTTGACAAAAACTGATTCATGGATTAAATACATAAACTACCCTTCCTGTCTGAACCTCTTCTCTGAACCCAACCCAGAGCTAAGGGATCAGGGAGTACTGAGATTAGGTTATAGAAGGCAAACACCATCTGAGAGCAGTGAGCACAGCTGTCCTGAAATGATTCTGAGAATCTCACCAGAATATGCCAAACTAAGCAAGAATTAAATTATGGAGCCTGAGACACCTGGGGCTGGAATAACTAAGAGAAATTTATCCTGTGGGGTTTTTTTCCCCCCCTTTGATAGAGGTGGCTTCAAGTGTGCTATGGGCGTGCTTGGGGGCACATTGGGATATCTGATGCACAAAAACCTTCCTGACCTCCTCACATACTTGCTTAATCACTTCACTGTCTTTAAGATTGTTACATTTTCCTCACATCAGAAACTAATCTGATTTCTTGTTATTCTTCCCCACTGTGTAAAACCGAACAACTTCTTTCTAATGCCCTCTTACATATTTAAAGTCTATTATCATATTCCCAATTTAGTCTTTTCTTTCTTGGACTGAACAAACCTGATTCTTCCAGAGTTTCTTAAATCACATTTTCAAAACATCTAATCATTCTTGTTGTTCTCTTCTGGACTCATTCCAGTTTATCTACATCTTTCTTGTGGGTTGGTGCCCAGAAGTGTGCACAATATTCCAGCTGAGATCTGACCAGCAGCAAATAGAGCGGAATAATTACCTCCTGTGCCTTTCATATGACACTCTTGTTAATACTACTCCAAAATGAGATCTGGCTCCTTTCTTTCTCTTTTCCACAAGGACGTCACACTGTTGTCTTGCACGGAGTTTGTGAGGCACACAAAAGCTCAGGTGGCTTCCAACAACACCACCGCACACCTACTTCTTCCCCATGATGTAAGAGACAACCTGCAGCCCTTGGACAGAAATTCTTGATCCCTCCCAACTCAATGACATAGAATTATAGTATCATAGTATCAGTCAGGGTTGGAAGGGACCACAAGGATCACCTAGTTCCAACCCCCTGCCATGGGCAGGGACACCCTACACTAGATCAGGCTGGCCAGAGCCTCATCCAGCCTGGTCTTAATAGAATCACCAAGGTTGGAAAAGGCCTCAAAGATCATCAAGTCCAACCTGTCACCACAGACCCCATGACTACTAAACCATGGCACCAAGTCCCACGTCCAATCCCTTCTTCAACACCTCCAGGGACGGTGATTCCACCACTTCCCTGGGTAGCACATTCCAATGGCTAATAGCTCTCCCTGTGAAGAACTTTCTCTTCAGACAGGTAGCTTTGCAGCCAGGATGCAGTTACACAGACTGTGAAGTGTGAACTTCTGCCTTTACTTGTCTCCATTTACAATGTGCATCCGAAAACTATTGTCCCTTCCTATTAGCTTAACCAGTGCTGACAGCTCAATTCTCCTTGGAGGATCCTCCAGTCCCTCTCTCTCCTCACCAACCTTTGCCGTGCCCCTTCTAAGAAAGATGGCAGAGCAGGGAAAGTAGGCACATGGATTTCAGTACTAATAGAGCATTTCCTTGCCAGGTTATCTTTGATCCTGAGAGTGACACGCCGTATCTTTCCCAAGGCCACAGTCTGAAACATTTTTAACAAGGAAGCAGCAAGTTCTGAATATAGTGACATTAGACCTTGTCTGACAAAAACATCAATATCAGTGCATAATTAATGCAGGGATCCACGCTAACGTGGACTGAATAGGGACAGAGCACTTTCAAGAATCAATTTGCTACCTGAATTACAAACACTACCGATTAAACCTGACAAGGCAAAACTCAAACAGGGGAAGAAAAAAATATAATTAAAAAAAGCCCACAAGCCAGTGTGCTGGAATGTGATGCTAGTCCAAGCCCTCAGCCCCCTATTCTTCGCAGAGGGAGTTGTTAGCCATTGGAATGGGCTGCCCAGGGAGGTGGTGGAGTCACCGTCCCTGGAGGTGTTCAAGAGGGGATTGGATGTGGCACTTGGTGCCATGGTTTAGTAGTCATGAGGTGTTGGGTGACAGGTTGGACTTGATGATCTTTGAGGTCTTTTCCAACTTTATTGATTCTATGATTCTTTCTGATATGGTTACAGGGACAAATTCACTCACATGGGCAAGGTCCAGGCACTGGAGAGGGCTGTTGGTGACGCTTCTGTCCACTCTTCCTCCAGTTTTATGGAACCACCATGAAGAGAAGTCAAACTTTCTACACACCACTGGTTGCTTAAGTTCAGGATCCCTTCTATGCCCAATGTGTTGAAGACTCCTGTGGGTATTTCTCTCCACAACTACCTGAAGGGAGGTTGTAGCCAGGTGGGGCTGGTCTCTTCTCCCAGGCAAGCAGCACCAGAACAAGAGGACACAGTCTCAAGCTGCGCCACGGGAGGTTTAGACTGCATGTTGGGAAGAGAGAGATTGGCCATTGGAATGGGCTGCCCAGGGAGCTGATGGAGTCACCATCATTGGAGGTGTTTAGGAGGATACTTGATGGGGTGCTTGGTGCTATGGTTTAGTTGATTAGATGGTATTGGATGATGGGTTGGACTTGATGATCTCGAAGGTCTCTTCCAACCTGGTCTATTCTATTCTATTCTATTCTATTCTATTCTATTCTATTCTATTCTATTCTATTCTATTCTATTCTATTCTATTCATGACATGGTTTATGCCTCCAGCTCACTTCCATTTCTGGATGATGGCAACTTGTATGCAAACCCGTTTTATGCTGTCAATGATGGTTTTTGCTTCTATTGCAGCACCCAAGGGATGATCCAGTCCCTAACTGGGGATACTGTGCTATTGAAAGTTGACCTATTATTATTATTTTTTCCACCAAACACTGCTTTAAGATGCATGATCCTGACACCAGGGATTTGATTCAATTTGATGAACTGTGTTGTCTTCTATTTCTCTCACTCCTTTGCATTAAGCAGCATTGAGGGATGTAGTATCTCACTTTTTTTAGCAATTCCTGTAAAACTCAGAGACTGCAACTGGTCCAGTTGGAAATGCAGGGTCTTACTGGGCCAGAACCACTGCTCACAGACTCCATCTGCATACTGTGATCTCTTCATGACATTGTTTGCTCAGTGCAGGAAGGGTTTTGGCAGGTTCATCCCAAGTTTGCAGCTGTAAGTCAAACAGTGGCAGCATTTGCCTCGTCCTAACCCCCTTCTGATGAGATTCATTATTGCAAAGCTGACTGGCCAGCTGTTTGTTTCAAGCCCCTCAGCACCACAGGCAGTGCACAGGGCAGCCTCGTCCAGACCTTCCACACTTTGGAGGGGGCAGCTCTCAATTGTGAAAGCAGCCAACCCATGAAGAAAGGCAAATTGGGTGACACAGCATTCTGGTGCTCTTGCAATTAGCCTGGTACTTGTAACCCAGCTTGCAGGGGTCAGGGCGCCGCACTCAGTCTCATGCCTGATGTGCAGATGAGACTGACAGGGCTGCCTGCATTTACTCTGGTGCAGACTGGCCTCTTTCTGGAGGACTGCAGGGAATGCCCAGGGCACTGAAATGGTTAAACAACTTATTTGTCATTGCTTGCTTCCCAAGTTCTCCCTGGGAGTTCAGTCACTGCCATATGTTATATTACAGAGCATGAGAAATCAGACTGAGGTGGCAATTTTAACACCCTGTATTCATACATCCTATTTTTACACTGATAGATGTAAGCTATGCAAAGTGCAATTCCCAGCTGAAGCAGACTCAGCACATGCTTCCTGCTGCCTCAGCCAGCGATGGAGGAGGACCAGCTAAGTGAGCTGATGCCTGCCATGGGCACAGGCAGCACCGTAGGGTTTCTGCTAGGTGCTGCATGTCTCTTCTTCACTGCTGTGTGAGCACAATCTTGTCTGCTGCAGGTGGCTAACAGCTTGCAGTATGCTGGTGGTTTCGGCATGGAAGTGGCATTTCCTGGCAGCAACTGGTGAAAGCCACCAGTACGATAGCAATGGCAGAGTCACTGGTTGGTCTAACTGGCCATGGGCAGTTTCAGATGTGGAGGTCTCAGAGGTGTTGGCAGAGCACTGGGTGTAAAGCAGTGGCCTTTCCCTTCCTTTGCTTGTTACTGAGACCATATCTCTGGTTTGTTGTTGGTTTGGGGGTTGTGGGTGGTATTTTTGTTTGGTTGGTTTGGTTTTGGTTGTTGGCTTTTTTTCCCCTCAGGAAAAGTGCAAGTTTCTGAAGGTTTTGCACTTCCAGTAGCTGCCTGTGTCTTAAGGAAACAGTTAGGTCAAAAATCAAAGCTTTGCTGCTATGGGTACAGAGAAAGAACTTAAAGGTGAGGCTGTTAGCATCCATTGCTTCTGCAGAAACAGAGCTGCTGCAGAGGCAAGAGCTCAGTGCAGAGGACAGACATTAGAGCCAAGAACTGATGGAATCTTGGGTGAAAGAAGAGCCCTGAACATGGACAGCAGAGACATCCCCCAACATGAAGACTTCCACCTGCCTTTTCATGCCACAGGGCTCCCTGAAACAGCAGTGAAATCCCCTGCTCTGCAACACCATTATTGCAGGAACAAGTCAAAAGGCTAAGAAGAAACATTTCTAAGTTTAATTTGAAGCACTGTGTGACTGTGAAACAGATTTACATGAACGTCTGAGGTGAGGGATTTTGGAAAGACAGTGGGGGTGGGAGTAGAGCAGACCATAATTATAGCAAAGCCCTGAAACAGATGCTGAAGCAGATGCACGTGGGGCAGGAAGGAGGCTGAGTGACAGGGGAATGGTAGGGAACTTCCTGACACAAGGGAAAAGCACATGTGTCTTGGAAACTGAGAGCAGGGATGGCAGAGGGAGAGGATCTTCTCTGAGACCTGGGAGCAACCTGGGTTGAGAATTAAGATCTTCCCTCCTCACTGCCAAGTGTGAGAGGTGTTCCCTGACAGCAGAGGGTGAGCTGAGTTGTCAGTCTGACGGGAGAAGGTCAGAGATGGCTCTGTGAGCAATGGGCTGAAGGGAGCCTGATTCCAAGAGATTTATATCTTGGACTTCCTCCTGAATCTTTTCCTGCCATAAGTGCATTTGCAGCATCCCTGATCTGTGAGCATGCTCTGCTGGCTAATCAGGAGCTTAGTTTCATTAACAACACTGTCTCCTTTACCTGATGACTTATTTGCATGAAACACATCAGAACCTCATACCCCTGACCACTCTGACAGAAAGACAGTCTGAAATAAAACTCAAGCCTCATTTTATTTGGAAATCAGTTTGGAAGTGAAAGGCAAGTGCCAAATATAGTAAAATAAAGGCTGGGAAGGAGGCTCTCAGTGCATGAGGAGGGCAGCACAGGAGTTTGGACTAGAATGGAATTATATGAGAGCTTTGCCATGACGCGACAGACCTTCAGCCAGCCTTGGGCTGCTGGGCAGAAAGGACATAGGAGGAGAAACCCCAAGCAGCTTGCCAGGCTGAGACAGGGCAGTCAAGACTTTGTGCCACTGAATGTATTCTTGTCTGTGTGCATGCTCACATAGGTACAGACAGCATGGGGGTACACCTGCAACACAGGTATGTGTGTGTGTGCTTATCTTTGTGTTTGTAGACACACACATGAACTTGCGTGTGTTTTGCTGTTCAAGCTCCAACCCCAAATTCAAACCACAGAACAGCAAAATCTTTTCCTTGGCACTTAATTTAATCCCTTTCCAAAGGTCTGTTTTTAATATCACTGCACAGGTATTTCCAAATCCAAGCCATAGTTTGCACTGAAGCCTGAGACCCTAAGAGCGCTTCTTGTCTTTTAGAGTTTAAAGGTGTCAGGGCCTAAAATAATGTTGCCTCAAAACTCAACTACATAAACCACCAGGAAGGGAAGAACAATAAAACACCCTTGAAAGGTGAGGGCAGTCTGAAGAGTTTGGTGCTCCATCCCATTAACAGCAGGGATGGATAATTAGGCTGGACAAAACAGCATAAAGTGTACACCAGGGAGTCATCCTGGGAGGCAGGGAGCTGGACAGCATGATCTAAGAGGTCATTTCTACTGTAACAGTGATGAACCTGGTGTTGTAGAGAGTCTGTTTTCACAGCAGTGCTCAGTAGTGGGTCAAGAGAAGGAAGGCACAAGATGTATTTCCTACTATCATCTGGCACCTTCCACTGGATTCCTTTTCTCTTTTTTTCCCCTTCTTGCAAACAGTCTCAACAAGTCATCAATGGGTCTTTAAGGGAATGCTGCAAGAATGCTGCTCTGTGCCAACGGGAAGGAGTGGAAGGGAGCCAGGAGACTGTGTCTGGGGTGCTAATTAAAAGCTATTTCTTGCCACGGTGATGCTGTTATTTCTAGGGCTGGGTGTGAGTGGGTGTGGTAGGGTGTTAATGGGTGTGAGTGGGTGTGGTAGGGTGTTAATGGGCGTGGTGGGGTGTAAATGAGTGTGATAGGGTGTGAGTGAGGCACCCCAAACTGCATGCCTACGATTAGAGAAAGTCACTACTGTATAAATCTGGCCATCAAAACTCAGTCCCTTAGGAGATGCAGGCACACATACAGTGGAAGTCTTGCTTACACAGATCAGGGCTTATGTGGATGTAGAAGCTGTATGCATGAACACACATGCAGACTTTCGATGCACAGACCTGAGAAAACATGGCTATTTTCAGCCTTCTGTTTAGCCCTTTTTCTCCCAGGAAATGCCAGTCCCCTCTTAACACAAGAAATAACCCACTTTAATATCCCTTTTTAACCTGCAGCTGCTGAGCTTACCAAGCAGAACAGCCTGCCCAGTGCAAAGCCTTCCCAACACTCTGCGAGGCTCAAGCGGAGGGACCAAGCCTGCACATCTCACGCAGGCTGCTTGGCGGGGCTTGGAGAAAGCAGATGGCAGAGTGTGCTTCCTTGGGGGTCGTAAATCCATGCTGAACAGGGCTTGCCACTTGGAATGACACCCTGTTCCTGGAGCTGGGGATTTATTTGCAGCATTTTAGGCATTCCTCATGTCGCTGGCAGAGTCGAACCTGCACGGGCTGGCACTGTTAAGAAGCACCCCGTTGGCTCCGAGTTAAATTGGGGTTCTGATCTAAAAAGAGATTATGCAGAAGCAGCCTGCATTCACTCATCGGATCCATTCCTTCTGGGTGTTCGGAGTCAGAGCAGTTTTTCCTGCTAATTAATAGCAGCATATAGTGCTTTTGATTCCCTGTAGCACTGTGGAGCTGCCATTGTGATGGGAGCAGGAGCTGGCATCCCATCTGCCCCGTTTTCCCAAAATTCTCTTTGGAGGGACAAATCTGCCTTAGCATTGCTTACCTAAGGATGCAGCAGGGAGGTGGATGCTGCTCTGCTGGGGGTTTTGTGAATGAGGATTATGCACAGTGTGGAAAGAAACCTTCAGCGCTTCTCAGAACGCAGTGAAGCCAGTTTGGGTAGGAGGTTTTCCCATCCTGCCCCAGTCTGAAGAAATCAGCTTAGGTACCAATTATGTGTGCAGTTCTGCTGGCAGGTTTGGAGGCACTGTATGCTGGTGAGAGTGGTGAGGATGGGTGTAATTATTAGGGAGTAACCTCAGTGCAGGACAGCGAGTCAGACTATAATCTTCAGGGAGGTAGAAGGGGGACAAATAGTTTGGTTTATTCCATTCCATTCCATTCCATTCCATTCCATTCCATTCCATTCCATTCCATTCCATTCCATTCCATTCCATTCCATTCCATCCCTATCCTATCCTATCCTATCCTATCCTATCCTATCCTATCCTATCCTATCCTATCCTGTCCTGTCCTGTCCTGTCCTGTCCTAACCAAACCCACATTGCCTACTTTTACTGGAAAATGAGTCCTTGTTAATAGCAGAGAGCAGAGAATGAATATTCATTTAGGTTAAAAAAAAATGCTGCTGAAAGGAGTCTTGATATCTTGTCACTCTAATGGAAATACCACAAGCTTCATTCCTTGCTCATGGGTAATTCTGATGCCAAAAAGTAAAAAAAGGCAGCTTTTACAACTCAGTGCCTCTCCTGGAGGAGGCTCCAGCCCTCCCCTGACTGTAGCGTGGCAGACTTGTAGGGAACACAGACATCTCCTGATGGATATCCTGATGGATAGCAGCCATGTGCACGCCTGCTCCAGCACATGGAGCTGCTACAGCCCATTACTTGGGCTTAGACACAGCTCCTCTGCCTGCTGCAGAGCCCAGGGTTGGGCAATGCCCCCACAAAGTACCTACACCCTCCTCTTCATGCAGGGTTAACATGACAGTTGGGAGCAGCTGTACCACCAGGATGTGGAGATGCTTGTTGACACCCTGAACAAACCCTGAGCATTATGTACTTGCAAAGCCATTCACAGATTCACAATGGAGCCTGTAAAACACCATCCCTTGTCCTTTTTTCTTGCTAACAAAAAGACCTGCTCTGACTGGAGCTGCACTTTGCAGCGTGTGTGGTGCTAAGTGAGCAGAAGAGTGGTTAGCATAGAGCTTGGGATCCAGGAGGCTTTTGTGCTTTCTCACATTTGGTGCCACAAGTCGTGCCAGTGGGAAAGAAGCAGTGCTTGGCCTTCCCTGGTCACTTGGAGAACTGAAAAGGCATCCTGATGATCTCAATTCCCTTACAGAGAGCTTACAGCACTGCTTGTTGCTCATTCATAATCAGAATGTGGGCAGTTATGTGAGTTGTTGGATGCAATTTCTTGTCGTCCTCTGAGACAGGAAGAGAGAGATTTTGGTAGATTAAATTCCTTGGTTCAAAGAGGGTTTTTCCCCCCTTCCTTTTCTCTATCTAACACTCTTTTTTTCCTTGGCTTGCTCTCTCCTCCATCCTCATTTTCTCTTCGAGTCAAGCTACACTTCTTCATCAAAGAAGCTCTAATGGGATCACATATCTGACCAGCTGCCAGGGAAATTTCCAGTAACCTCCAAACCCCTAAACATTCCATTTGGGAGGATTACAGGGAAAATGTTTCATCTTTCTGATAGAGAAGCACCAAAAATTGAGAGTCGTCAGCTCATCTTCTGCTGTTCCGATGGAAGGAGCTTGGGTGGACTATTTTTAGGTTACAAAGCTGTACTTTGTTAAGATAAAAGCTGGTGCTCTTTCAAAGCAAAAGCCTCAAAGTGTGAAATCCATCAAGTCTGTTATCCTGGGGAACACTGTGTCATTGTTAGGCTGAGGTGGTGGTGTGCTGATGTCTGGGTGAAGATAACAGAATAGAACAGAATAGAATAGAATAGAATAGAATAGAATAGAATAGAATAGAATAGAATAGAATAGAATAGAATAGAATAGATCAGGTTGGAAAAGACCTCAGAGATCATTGAATCCAACCTATCATCCAGCACCATCTAATCAACTAAACCATGGCACCAAGCATCCCATCCAGTCTCCTCTTAAACACCTCCAGTGATGGTGACTCCACCACCTCCCAGGGCAGCACATTCCAATGGGCAATCTCTCTTTCTATGAAGAACTTCTTCCTAACCTCCAGCCTAAACCTCCCCTGGCGCAGCTTGAGACTCTTGTTCTGGCACAGCCACTTCTAAAAGCAGCCTCTGACACTTGTTTGGGGAAAGTCTGCCTGGAAATTGATCCCAGGTTCTATCCCCATGGTCTATGTGAGCTTGTGGTCTTTACAGTGAACAGAGTGTAGGGCTTTGTGTCAGGACCTTTGCACACTGCTACCTGAAGGTCTAGGTGGTTTGAGAACTTGTGCTTGCTGCCAGGCAAGAAGGAGATGCGCACACACACACATCCCAGGGATTTCCTGTCCAGGAGACTCTCCTGATTCATTCTGGATATGATGTGGGAAAGGACCTACTTAACCCCTCCAAGTGCTACTCAAACGTATGTGTTAATGTTCCACAGGGAAGGGCTGTGGAAGGGCTGTATGAATACATCTAGTAACAGCTAACCTGAGAGCACTCAAATTTGTTCACACTGCTGTAGTTTTGTTCCCCAGAAGATAGTCATTTTGACAGGATTTCCAATTCACTGATACTAAAAATATAACTGTCCCAAACATTTTGAAATTGTTAAAGTGTCCCAGTTAGGTACTTTGTGAAGAAAAACACTTGATTTTTTTTCTCTAGTTTGAAGCTGTAGTGAGCAGCTGTGGTAAGAGCAGAATAAATGCCTAGTTCTGAAACAAGTCTGGTCCATTCTCCTGCCCTACTCACAATCAGCCTCTAAATTCCACCTTCATTCACACTGGGAGGCACCACTCTTCAGCCCTGTAATCTCAAGAAATACTCACAGCACAGGACCTGCTGCCTTCCAGCTAACTCCACCCTTGTGCCTTGATTTGCCCTCATCTGAAAATGAGACAGCTTTGCTTTTTTTCTTGTAATCCTCTCATGCTGATGCAAGACAGGAGTTTTGCAGCCATCTTCACCCAGTCTGAGGAGCCTGACTAGAAATCTCTGCTATGGTGCCTCTGCTCTGGGCCCCAAGTACCGTGTCCAGTTCTGGACCCCTCAGTTTAGGAAAGATGTTGACTTGCTGGAAGGTGTCCAGAGAAGGGCAACAAAGCTGGGGAGGGGTCTGGAGGAAAGGCTGAGGGAGCTGGGGTTGCTTAGCCTGGAGAAGAGGAGGCTCAGGGGAGATCTTCTTGCTCTCTACAGCTACCTGATGGGAGGTTGTAGCCATGTGGGGGTTGGTCTCTTCTCCCAGGCAAGCAGCAGCAGAACAAGAGGACACAGTCTCAAGCTACACCAGGGGAAGTTTAGGCTGGAGGTTAGGAAGAAGTTCTTCACAGAAAGAGAGATTGCCCATTGGAATGTGCTGCCCAGGGAGGTGGTGGAATCACCATCACTGGAGGTGTTTAAGAAGAGCCTGGTTGGGGTGCTTGGTGCCATGGTTTAGTTGATGAGATGGTGTTGGGTGATAGGTTGGACTCAGTGATCTCTGAGGTCTTTTCCAACCTGGTTAATTCTATTCTATTCTAACACTGCTGTTGGGAATCACAGAGCCAGTACTGACAGATCTCTCAAGCCTTTATGTACAAATAATGTCTGTGACACTTGCATTCTCTCTCTTATTAGAAGGCTTTGAACTCTTGTGAAGATGTCAAAACACTTTATAAATATTAATTAATGTAGGCTAACGGTGTCTCTGTGTTCTGCAGACAAAGAAGCTGAACTGATGAGGACTGAAGCAGTGATGAGATGTGGCCAGTGAAGGACAAAGATGGGGAAAGTTCCCCCAGTTTGCAAATCCTCAAAGTACAAGCAAAGATGTAAGGTGAGTGAAATGGAAACAGCTCAGGTAGCAGTTTTCCCTTAAAAGGCAAAGAAAACAGAGAAATGACAATGATTTAGTTGTTTAACCTTCAGTCAGCAACACGGAATAGGACATTTATTTTCCTATGGAAATGTAATTATTGTTTATTTTGCTGAACTGATTTAATTTCTATATGAAAGTCACAGTCCTCTGCCCAAGGAAAAAAAAAAATCCTTTCAGAAATGGAGTTGAAAATCAGCAAATTACAGAAAGTAGATGAAGTTCTCATCTGACTTAAGCTGCAAGGATGGGATTTTCAAAGATAACTAAGGGATTTAGCAGTCTGATTTCCCAATTTGAAGCCAAATTGTCCTTGAATGGGATCTCTCCAGACAGAGATGGTCCAGGGGGAAATAGATCTACTAGAAATGAAGAGAGGGAAAAAAAGAAACAAAGGGAAAAAGTGCCATCTCTACAAATAGGCAAAAAAAACCCCTTCTAGTAATGAGGACTTTCAAGAAGTGATGATATGTCACAGAGGCAGTAGCAATGGGTACAGCCCACAAGAGGGTTATTTTAAAACATCTGTGTTCAAGAATGAGCTAAAAAGGGAGGCTGTGATGCTGCTCAGTTTAGCTGACAACATCCAATAATTCTAATGTCATAAAAGCTCCTGAAGCATCTGTCAAAGCTAGCGCTAACCTTGCTTGGGGGTCGGATTTCTGCCGTTACTGACACGCTGGTTAGAGAGATGTGTCTGGGGCCAAGCTTTGAGGGAAGCAGGCCAGACATTATGTGGACCTCTTTAAAGAAATCTCACTAAGTTTGCTAAAAGAGACCAAAGGAATCTTTTCTCCTCTAGCTGCTATGGAAGCAGTCCTGTGGCTGTAAGTGAAATGTCTGACTCATTGTTGACCAGTGATATGTGTGGAATGAGTTAGTGACAGAGTTCAGTTTTCACTTGATGCATATTCAGGTCTTAGAGGTCACTAAAGATGAAACACCAGGATAGGTTGGACCAAATACCTGTACAGCCCAGTGCTGGCTCTCATGCAGTCTCGCAGGGGGTCTATCAGAACAGAGTAATCTCATGCTGCTGCTTCTGCCAGCATCCTTCCTGTTGCTGGCAATGTGTAGCTCTGAGTCTTTCGAGGCTAGAGTCAGGTAGCTGTCAACAGATTAATTTTTCACCCAGCCTCTCCCTGAACCCATACAAATTTGCAGCACCCACAGTGTCCCGTGGCAAAGAGTTCCACAGCTCAGCCACGCACTGTGTGAAGGAAATGTCCTTTTAGTTTATTTTCACCTTCTGCTAGTTTCAAAGCAACAATGAACTATGGATTCTCATCATCTCTCACCTTGCCACATAGCAGATGTTGCTAGTTGCTAGTTGCCCTTAAGTTGTATCTTTTCCTGCCTAAGAGATGCCTACACTCAGTGAGGTCGTCTGGAGGGGGTCATTTGAAGAAGTATCTCACACCACTGCTGGTGCTAGGTGAATGGGGAAGACCAAGATGCCAAACCTTTTGTTCCAGCCACTGCTGAGCAGTGCTGCTCCCACAGGCACACCCTCACCTCCCTTTCTTCCCAGCTAATGCTCACACGTGGATCTGCGCCTGCGCCTCAGACATGGGCTTTGAGCTGCGAGCACGAAGGTTTGTAATTACACTGGCAATCTTATTCCAAAAGGGAGGAGGAGAAGGGGGTGGGCAGGGAAGGGAGTGCCAAGTTTATTATCTGGGGGTTGGGGGGAGGGTGGGGGTGGGTGTTGGCTGTGGATGACAATCTTCATGAAAGTCCCTTTCGTACATTCATTACTGGAGATTTTATAGCCTAATGAATGTGACTCATCTGCGTAATCGCATTGTTTTCCAGTGCTCCAGATGTTCTGTGGAGCACCTCTGGCTCGTGATCTCCCATTTAAACATTTCTTGTAAACACCAAAAGCTGTTTGTTTGTTTTAATGTTCCATCACATCCCATTACCCAGTGAAGGTGAAAGATTGAAACGCAACGTTGTCTTGCCAAGAGATTTTGTTTCTCCCCCCCTTCCTCCCTCTGCTTCCCTGATGTAGCTATGCCTAGTGTCTAATTAGCATGCAGTGGGATGCAGAGATTCCTCGGGTAAATATCTTGTTGTTTTCAGCTTGCCTTGATCTCTAGAAGGTGGTGGATGCTACACAGAGAATTGGGGCCTCCATATCTCAAGTGCTGAGCAATTTCAGTTCTTATTACTTCATGTGAGAGTTCAATATGTTATTGTATAGGGGAGACAGTGCCATGGGACTTAGCTCCCTGTCTTGCATGGTTATTAACATTAGAGGGAAAAAATAATCAGAGGTAAACACTCCATCCAGTAGCACTGCATACTTCCTGAACTGACATTAGAGATTGTCTAGAGGCTGTTTTCAATCCTGCAGGTGAGTCAAACCATCTTAATTCTGTGAGAGCTTCTTTTGACACCAAAGCAGAAGTGGCTTAACACCTTTGGATGGATGTAGCAAGGTGAGTTGTAATCCAGATGTAACAACAAGCCAATGATGAGGGGAGGTGGTGGAATCACCTTCATTGGAGGTGTTCAGGAGGAGACTTGATGGGGTGCTTGGTGCCATGGTTTAGTTGTTTAGGTGGGTTGGATCGGTTGATGGGTTGGACGCGATGATCTTGGAGGTCTCTTCCAACCTGTTTTATTCTATTGTATTCTATAAGTTAACTGCAGGTAACAGCAGGATGGTTCAGTAGACTCTGCAACAAGGTTGTGTTGTTTGGGTTTTTTGTTTATTTGTCTTCTTAATTTTGCTGGTCAGAGCTGTCAAATTCACATCTATTTTAAGTTTATATCACTTATGGATATCACAGTTTCACAGTATCACCAAGGTTGGAAGAGACCTCAAAGATCATTGAGTCCAACCTGTCACCACAGACCTCATGACTAGAGAGGTATAAGAGATATAAAGGTCCTCTTAAGAACCTGGTGTAAATCTGGCCCTGGGAATGGCTTGGGATCCCTGCAGCATGGGGAGACACTTTGATACAAGAGTGTCCAAGTGACAACAGATTTGCCCTGTGGTTATTACGGTAGTAGGCATCTACTGTAGCTGGTAGGTACCCAAGGAGCAGGGAGCCTTGGAATTCAACTCTGGGAAGCAAAGCGAAGCATGAAAATACAGGTGGAGAACTATAATGATGAAAATGAGGTTTTGAAACAAATCCCAGGATGGAAAGTAAGAATGGAAAAGAGAGTCTTGGGCTGTGAGATCAGTGAAGAACCTGGGGAAAGCCTGACAGTGGAAAAGGAAACACCACAATAAGAGCCAAGAAAGCACGAGGGGTAGAGATGGGATGGTTACTTCAGTGAGACTTTTGGAAGACCAGCTTTAAATAGTTCAGAACTATTATCAACATATTAGGGATGGGAGATTGATTCAGTCTTATGTTCTTCTGAGAAAAATTATGAAAACTAATAACAAGTCTAAAGTACGGCAAAGCTGCACCACTTGCTCCAGTCTTAACAGATAAAGCTTAGGGGATTGTGGGAGATTAACGGCTGATGAAATGAGTCTTTGGAGTCTGTCAAACATGGAGTTCAGTAGCTGTCTGAGCTCTCCCTTGCTTGAGTGCTGCAGGGCTTTTACCAGAGAGAATGTGAATTAGAAAGCCTGGGGAATACGGTGCTTGCAGAGGAAAAGCAGGCTGACCCCGGGGAATTGCTAAGTAGAAAAGGGCAGGGGACACTGGGAGTCCAAATCTGGTGTGCTGCATATATGTTAAAAAAATTACATAGAAATCCTGCTACATTAATCCTAAAATGTAGCAGAAACCTGGTACATTAAATATGACACTAGGAAGGAGAAGAACTGAACAGATTTATTTGCTTCTGAGAAGAAAGCTGAGAGGCTGTTCCCTTCAGGAATTACAAGAATCATCTTTCTGCCTCTGAAGGTGGCTCCTGGTATATCAGTGGCAGTTGTGATCTTCAGTAGCTGTTCCATGATACAAGGCTTGGGTTTGTTTCTCTTACTCATATCTTGAAACAATGGCTGACATAAAAATGAAGATATGTCTGCTTCAAATTCAATCCTTCATGCAGTGGAGCACAAGCAACGTTGAATACTCTCTGAGTTTCTACCCTTTCAGATTTAGAACTGTGGTTGTTTTCCTTCCCCCCCCCCCCTTTTTTTTTTTTAAGAGGTGGAAATGAAATTCTTCCAAAAGAAGTCTTCTAAAAGACATAATCTCTAGTTATTCAGTGCACTATTTTTGATCAATGCCAAGCACTTTCTTCCAGTTTTGATATTTTAAGCATTACCAATCTGCATAAAATATTTTTAATGGAGTCGTTTCAACCTTCAGAAATTTGAAACATTCTGTTCTGGTAAAGTTGAACCTTATTGGGAACATTTCAGCTCAGTTCTATCTCTTTGGGGGGAAAAAAAAAATAATAAAATAAGAAATCACTTAAACTGACATGTTCCTCAGGATAGGATGATTTCAATAAAATGTCATAGAGGGTTTTTTTTTTTGTCAGGAAAAGATATTCCAGCAGAACATTTTTCGACCTGCTCTTGCTCAGAGTTATTGCACACACATTGCCTGTCACAAAAGTTGTATCTGTGCTTACATATTCATAATTTCTTCTCATTTCATCCAACTTTGCTGAGATACTTCAGATGGTTAATGAATGTAGCCAGATAATTTCCCAGCCACTTCTCTTAATCTTTTTAATCAGGTGAACCTCGTTTCTCCAGACGCTGCTGCCGTGTTCATGGAGTCCTGGCACTGCAGCTGATGGAGCCCCAAATAAGGATTTGCATTATTTATAGAACAGTATCTTTAACACTCAGCTGAAGTCAGCCCATGTTTTCTATTTCTTTAACAGGAATGTTTAGAAGGTAGTAAACTGAAAAAAGCCAGAGGAAGGAAGCGTTGCCATCAGCTCTTTCACAGAATCATAGAAACAAGAAGGTTGGAAAAGACCTCAAGGATCATCAAGTCCAACCTGTCACCCAACACCTCATGACTACTGAACCATGGCACCAACTGCCATGTCCAATCCCCTCTTCAACACCTCCAGGGATGGTGACTCCACCACCTCCCTAGGCAGCACATTCCAATGGCTAACAACTCTCTCAGTGAAGAACTTTCGCCTCACCTTGAGCAATAGAACAGTACCTTTAAGACTCAGCTGATTCAGCCCATATTTTCTGTTTCTTTAAGAGAAATGTTTAGAAGGTGGTAAACTCAAAAAGCCAGAGGAAGGAAGCTTTGCCATCAGCTCTTTAGGTGTGGGAAACCAAGGTAGAGAGTGAGATAAAGAATGGAACCAATCACAGAATCACACAGAATCACCAAGGTTGGAAGAGGCCTCAAAGATCATCAAGTCCAACCCATCACCACAGACCCCATCAATCTCACCTAATTTTAGGCATCTAAAAGGCATCTAGGCCAACTTTTGTCATTTCAATTCCTGTTAGAATTAAGCAGAGAAATACCCCCAGTGTGTGAATCATTTCATGTAGCTTAGTCTTGTATTAGTCTTGTATTGTAGGGTGGAATGAGGCTCTCTTTGGAGTTTTGAGGGTGGCTGCTCAGCCTGGAGAAAAGGAGGCTGAGAGGAGACCTCTGCTCTCTGCAGCTCCCTGAAAGGAGGTTGGAGCAAGGTGACTGTTGTTCTCTTCTCCCTAGTAACAAGTGAAAGGATGAGAGGAAATGACCTCAAATTGAACCAGGGGAAGTTTAGATTGGATATTAGAAGAAACTTCTTTGCTGAAAGAGTTATTAAAAACTTGATGGTTGAATCACCATCCCTGGAGGTGTTTCAAAGAGGCAGAGATGTGGTGCTGAGGGACATGGTTTAACATCAGACTTGGTAGAGTTAGATAATGGTTGGAGTTGATGATATTAAAAGTCTTTTTCAGCCACAAGAAATCTATGACTCCACCAGCTGTAGCAGGAGCCTGGGTAACTTACTCTAAAAATGTTGTTTAGCTTATGTTAGACAACACTGATTTTGGGTTTTGTGATAAGCCTAAGGCTGCCCAGAGAATCTGTGGCAGAGTCAGAAACTGACTGTATATCGCCTGAATTCAAGGCTAATGCTTTAATCATAAGATGGTACTTCCTTTCATAATCCTGACTCTATCTTATTTCAATAATTCATCATATTTCCTTCAAAGAACAAGAGTGGGACATCTGTAGAATGCTGAAAAGCAATTATTTAGTTGGGCAGCCGAATCATGCTAAACACTTCTGCACTCCAGACTTCTGAAACCACGTGAACTTTTGCAAATGCTCCTGAGAGATGCCACAGGGAAGATTTCCTTTTCAGAGAAATGATCTGAGAGTAGAAAGCATTTCACACAAGAGGAAGCAACATATGCCACCACAACCAAGGAATAAATAAGGAAGAATAACAGGGGAATAACAAGTTTTTCTTTTGGTGGTGAAACTGTTATTGCCTGAGCACAGGAAACCCAAGTGATAAGATACACCACCCATAAAACTCTTCTTGTGACTGATTTTCTGACTGGAAAACCCACGTTCATGGTGTCTCCTTCCTGCATAAGTTTGCATGAGGCCCCTTTGAGCATGTGCTCGGAAGTGCATAGGAATAGATGATAATCAATATCGCCATTATCCATCCATTTTGCTGGACAAATGCCAAATCTTCTTGGTGACATTTGTTTCAGATTATCCAGAGTCTGCTCATGGAGGTGGATTCTCCTTCTTATCTGCAATGAGTTTGCTGCTGGGGAGGAAGCTAAGAGCTGCCAAGCAGAAGCACACCATGGTTGAAGGGTTCTTGACAGGACTGAAATATGGAACATCTACAAGAGAACTATACCTCAGGATTCTGCTCACCACATGCAAGACTCGGTCATACCTGGGGAACCTCACTCATCCCGTATCTCCTCTCCCTGCATCTTTATTCTGTGCATTCAAGCACCATCTCAAGGGTCCCTTTATCATGGCCGCTCTTCTACATGAGGGGCTGTCCATGGTAGAAAAGTTTCCAGCCTTGAAAGACCACACAAGACAAACAATATGAAGGGAGCATGGAGGGGAAGATGTGATTCCCTGAGTGTCACCTGGGAGGTCACTGACATGGCCACTTGAAAGCCTAACAGTGCCAGGATCTGAAACTGGTGTCCTCACTGAGAGGCAAATGCAATTCACATCTAAGCCGAGTTCCTGCAGTAAGTTCAGCACACACTGGTGAGGTTTAATTTTAAACCACTGCTCATCTTGATTTCCTCTTGCTATAATTTTCATCCCTTTCTCTCAGCTGGTGCCTTGCTTACATGATATGTGAAAATATTAAATTAGTTCCCTTTACTGGAAATTATATTCTATTAAACCATTGTCATGGCTACTAAGAGACCTTTCAGCCTCCTGGTAGGCTTTGTTTTAGGAACATCTGACAAATCCTGTGGCACTCTTACAGGGAGTTCAAAGCAAAAGCATCGTAAGCTTGGGCAATTACAGATGAAGTGGTTTAATCTTGCAGGGAACAGAACAGGGGGAAGGACAACGTGTTGGGTATCTGTGGCCTTCCCCAGGTTGTGCTTTGCTAGGCTCTTTGTGTTTGAACCATTGTCCTTTGCCTTTTACATCCATCTGTAATATTAAAACACTTAATATGGGCAGTAATTATTCAAGCTGATGATGCTTTTCCTTTGAACTCCTTGCTGGAGTGCCAAAGGATTTGTTAGATACTGCAATGATCCGTAGTGGTTCGAGGGACATTACTTTCACCTCCTATAGAGCACCCGCAAGACAGAACATAATTGGACTACAAACTTTGAACTTGCTGAGGTTTTTCATCTTACTTTTGGTGTGCACAAGTGGCTATTAGATACTTGCCTGGATCATACTTTTCCCATGATAATAGAGAACAATAATAACATCCATTCCTAGCTGCCAGAGGCTATTTTTTACATATTGGTCTCAAAGACGTCACAGGGGGTTGGGGGTAGCATTACTGTAGAAGGGTTGAGCTAAAGTTTTAAAGATATGGTAGTTTTGTAGGAAAAATGGGCTGTCACCTCAGGGCTGAAAGCAGCAACAAAGTTGCACCGAATTGAGCGAGCGGTTCTGTTCAAAATGAAAGAGGATGGAAGCGTTCCGAAGCCAGGAGGAGGCATTCTCTGAGGTATGCCTCAACCATGCCACCTCAATGATTCACATGGTTTTTCTTCTGCAGGTTTACCAACAGCCTGAACAGAAGAGAAGAAACCATCCTGAACAGAAGAGAAGAGAAGATCCTGAACAGAAGAGAAGATCCTGAACAGAAGAGAAGATCCTGAACAGAAGAGAAGATCCTGGACAGAAGAGAAAATCCTGGACAGAAGATAAGAAAAATCCTAAACAGAAGAGAAGATCCTGAACAGAAGAGAAGAGAAGATCCTGAACAGAAGATCCTGAACAGAAGATCCTGAACAGAAGATCCTGAACAGAAGAGAAGATCCTGAACAGAAGAGAAGATCCTGAACAGAAGAGAAGAGAACAGAAGAGAGGAAAAGATCCTGAACAGAAGATCCTAAACAGAAGAGAAGATCCTAAACAGAAGAGAAGATCCTAAACAGAAGAGAAGAAAAATGTTTCTTTCAAGAATTAAGTGTTCTACAAATAGAGTGGAAAATGTAATCTGGGTCCATAGGTTCTCCCCTCCCACTGTTTTTCCCTTGCATCAAATAGTTTTCAAAGAAGAAAAAAAGGGGGAGAGGGAAGGAGCGGGGGGGGGGGGGAAGTGTTTACTTTCACAAAGCTTTTCGGGGCAATCATTCTTGTCCATGTGTTTATCCTCCCCAAAATAAATTGTGAGTCCATTTTCCACTCCCAGCTAATCCAAGAGAGCTGCTGCAACTGTAAAGACATTAAGTTCTTATAAATTTCCTCAAATTAGGCAATTGAGTAGAGTGAAATCTGGAAGTGCCCTTGGAAGAGAGCTGTAAAGTGATTTTAGAGCTTGTCTAACATTAGAGAGCCAGACACCAGGCCTGAGGAAGTGAGGCTTCTTCAAGGTTTTTTGTGTTCTTTGTTGCTGCTGTTGTTGTTTTTCTCCATTTCTTTTAAACTTAGTCACAGATTTAATTTGTTCAAGTGCAGTCTTGGCTCATTTGTCCCAAGTGTTTTAGTGATGGTGTAATTTTGACAAGGGACAGAGACATTGTTTGCCCAAGTTCAGCCAGAAAGTCAGGGACAGAGCTAGGAAGAAAATTCAGTCCTACCCCAGTAGAGTCCCAATGATTCTCTCACAGTTTTGTCCTTGCTTTTGTGTTAGATCTATAAGAGGCATTTTAGCCCCCATTGCTTGGGGAATCAAACCCCAAAATAATTAAATCTTGCTTAGGCAGTTTAACACCATTCTCTGGGAACCAGATGAAATGTTGGGAATTAGGTTGGTACTGGGAGCAGATTGTGGAGCTGAGATGCCTGAGCTAGTCCTTTTCCAGGCCATGCTAGATTATAACCCACAATGTGAGCACCTTTCATGGCTCAGTGAGGGATACAGAGACCCCAGGGAACCTCTCCACAGCTGTTACAAAGGAGTTATCAGGGAACACCATGAGTGTAGCTGAAACATGCCTTTTTGCAGCATTTGGCTTTGCTAAAACTATTGAAAGGCATCCAAAGGTATGTGAGAGCAATTCCCACCCACACAGGAGACAAATCTCGAGAGCCCTCAAAATCCAGCCTGTCCTTCTGGGTGAGAAAAATTGTTGCCTCTGAGAGACATCCCATTCCTGCAACTCATCCACTTCAGGTCCCTGCTCTACAGAGCTCTTCCAGCCTCACCTCCTGTCAGCACTCCCTTTAGAATAGAATAGAATAGAATAGAATAGAATAGAATAGAATAGACCAGACCAGGTTGGAAAGGACCTTTGAGATCATCGAATCCAACCTATCATCCAACACTGTATAATCAGCTAAACCATGGCACCAAGCACCCCATCCAGTCTCTTCCTAAACACCTCCAGTGATGGTGACTCCACCACCTCCCTGGGCAGCCCATTCCAATGGCCAATCTCTCTTTCTATGAAGAGCTTCTTCCTAACATCCAGTCTAAACCTCCCCTGGCACAGCTTGAGACTGTGTCCTCTTGTTCTGCCAGGTTTTGGTAGAGTTTCATGGACTATAAACAGAGCTCTAGGTGGCTAGATGAAAAAGCACAGGCAAAGGGGGGAAATAGTTACCTTTCAAGCATCTTCCACTTGAAAAAATAATATCAGATCATATAATCATAAATATTATTTGAAAAACAAAGCTTGGAATCTTAAAAAAGGAGGGAAAAAAGAGGAAAATTTAATTAATAGCCTCTCTTCCTCTTTTCTGCACTGAGATTTCAGAGGATTTAGGCAAAAAAAAATCCACAAGTCCTGCTTGTGCCCTTTGCTATTTGCTTCTTTTAACCTCAGTACACCCAAGCACGTATTAAAATAGGAGCCTGAAAGACTACTTGATTAAAGGGCATATGTATCTTCACTGGGAGAAAACACAGGGTGCAGGACTCTAAGTTAGCAGAGAAAGGTACAATAAAAACCAATGGCTGGAAGCTAAAGCCAGACCAAATTAGAAGTGAAGCATATTTTTTATCACTCAGAATAATTAACCACTGGAAAAAAAGCACTAACAGACATGCTGGATTCTCCATCCCAAAGCCCTCAGGACCATTCCAGATTCCTTCCCAGGGCTGCTTTAGCCAGGTTCAACTGATGGATGTGAATACTGGGGCAATGGGCTAAAATCCTGACTCAGAGCTGTCCTATTTCCAGTGAAATCAGTGAATCTGCATCTGCATAAATGCAGAATTAAGTTCCAAGGAGACAATTTGAAAGATGAAAGATGGACTTGGTGCCATGGTTTAGTCATGAGGTCTGTGGTGACAGGTTGGACTTGATGATCTTTGAGGTCTCTTCCAGCCTTGGTGGTTCTGGGTGATTCTGTGAAATGGTACACTGGGCATCACATTCAAGAGATGTGCTTTCCTTACCCTCCTAAGCAGGAGGGACAACATCTGATGTTTTGTGGAGCTTTAAGGCTGAGAAATGACTCCTAACCTAATTAGAAGCCTTGGGGCAAGAAAAGTTTGTGGTTGGTGGCACATGGCTTAGTGGCTGAAGGCCCAAATTCTTTGGGAAATTTTTTTGCAATTTAAGAAAGCCTCATCCAAAGTGGGAGCTGCTTCAGAACTTCACTTTTGATCTATTTGAATAAAACTCAAAAATCCATGAAGCCATTCTTGTTGTTAATTTATGCTAAGCGTTACGTTGATAGTTGCAGTAAATCTTTACTGGAAAGATCGATGCATAGATAAATAAAGTAGAAAAATAGATAGGAATGGAAGGAGGATTGTTAAGCAATAGGATCTGCTTTGAAGCAAGTCCTGGGCTCATCTATTTTGTCTAGTTATAGTTTCTGCTTAAGAAAAGTATTGGCTTCATTCTCTTTCATGGTGTGCAGATCTTGGAGCGCTTTCCTGACAGATCTCTCCTCATCACTGGCTCTGCCTTCAGCCTCTTCTGCTCACCTAAAAAGTAGATGTTTCTCCTTTGTCCCAGGATGAGTCCAATTGAGATAAAGTGTCAGGAAGAAGAAAGTAAAACACTATTTCCCCTCTGGTCTGTGAATGGTTTGTGCTGTTTTCCTTTGTCTGACCAATACCTCTGAATATAACTCAGAAGGAATCCTTGAGAAGCTGTCACCTGCAAGGAGAGCAATTTTGCACTCACTCCGGACTTTACATGGGTTGAGCTGGAGTAGGCATGGTCATGTGCTGTGTTCCTTGTTCAGATCTCATGGATGAGAAGCTGAGACACTCCTAAGACTGCAGGAACACTCATGTTCTCCCCACAGCCATGAAGAGTTTCATAGGAGAGGCTTGGAGGGTTTCTGTGTGCGTGAGAATGGGCTCAGACCTTACCTTAACCAACTGGCTAGACTTAGTCTGGTAATTCCAGAGAAGGGATCACTCCTGGAACATTGTGTAATCTGGTTATTACTGTGAAATCTTATGTGGATTAGTGTTACTGTGAAATTCATGTACTGAAAGATGCTCTGGAAATTTTGAGGAGCAAGGGCAGGAAGTGGAAAGCAACAAGGGTCCACAAAGGCTGGAGCAAGAATAGAATTAAAGGTCTTAATGCCTTCACAGCCCTGGCTACAGCCATTGTGCAGGCACATGCAGCGTTGGCTACAACCTCCTTCCCACAATACCCAAGAAAGAACAGGACTGATAAAACACATTCTGATTTGCAGGGGTCATTCTAGTAGCCAATGTTGCGCTATTGTCATGCAATGAAAAGACTCTTGTTAATTACTGTGACTTCTTTACAATCACAGGATGCACACATTTGAACCCCAAAGGGTCCTCTCCAGAGAATAACCTTTATTTGCTTGATTGCTTCTGTTCAGTTAATTCTGCCTAATTGCTATTTTCTTCCTATTAGATCCTAATTATATACAGTATTTTCATTATAAAGCGTAATGTTTCCCAGAGAACTCTGTCAATTACACAGACAATATTACCGGAGGTCTCATTTACTTCATTAAACCAGGGAGCAGCCTCTCTTCTGATTAGAACTGCAGTTGGAGGTATGGACATGGTAATGTCCTACTGCTGTAGTGCAGATATGCAAACTGATCAGAAGGTGATTTAAAAAAGGAAAAAAAGGAAAAAAAGTGATTCCTATATTTAAATAGCCAGGTGGGGGGCTGGTCTCTTCTCCCAGGCAACCAGCACCAGAACAAGAGGACACAGTCTCAAGTGGCACGAGGGGAGGTTTAGGCTGGATGTGAGGAAGAAGTTCTTCACAGAAAGAGAGATTTGCCATTGGAATGTGCTGCCCAGGGAGGTGGTGGAGTCACCATCACTGGAGGGGTTTAGGAAAAGACTGGATGGGGTGTTTGGTGTAATGGTTTAGTTGATTAGATAGTGTTGGATGATAGGCTGGGCTCAGTGATCTCAAAGGTCTCTTCCAACCAGGTTTATTCTATTCTATTCTATTCTATTCTATTCTATTCTATTCTATTCTATTCTATTCTATTCTATTCTATTCTATTCTATTCTATTCTATTCTATTCTATTCTATAGGGAGTGCTGACAGGAGGTGAGGCTGGAAGAGCTCTGTAGAGCAGGGACCTGAAGTGGATGAGTTGCAGGAATGGGATGTCTCTCAGAGGCAACACTTTTTCTCACCCAGAGGGACAGGCTAGATTTTATGGGCTCTCGAGATTTGTCTCCTGTGTGGGTGGGAATTGCTCTCACATACCTTTGGATGCCTTTCAATAGTTTTAGCAAAGCCAAATGCTGCAAAAGGCTGGTCTGGTCTGGTCTGGTCTGGTCTGGTCTATTCTATTCTATTCTATTCTATTCTATTCTATTCTATTCTATTCTATTCTATTCTATTGCTATTCTAAATGGATAGAGATGCCTCTGATTGCTGAGAGTTTTATGATCTGTATTCTGTATTCTCTCTCTTTTATTCTATCTGACTGTCTTTGCAGGGCGGTCAAGGGTGTAGCTTGGAGGTTCCAGGAATTTTACTATGAATTAGCATTGTGTAAGGCATGAACAAATGTTGTGTAAAGAGAGATCAAAAGATTTGAAAGTCTAGTCCCATTAGAACAGCGGTGTGAGTGAGTGCATAGCAATACAGTGGCAGGTATTGAGTGGAATGCAGAAAATCTAAGAACAGATAGAATCATAGAACCAATAAGGTTGGAAAAGACCTCAAAGATCATCAAGTCCAACCTGTCACCACAGACCTCATGACTACTAAACCATGGCACCCAGTGCCATGTCCAATCCCCTCTTCAACACCTCCAGGGATGGTGACTCCACCACCTCCCTGGGCAGCACATTCCAATGGCTAACAACTCTCTCTGGGAAGAACTTTCTCTTCACCTCGAGCCTAAACTTCCCCTGGCACAGTTTGAGACTGTGTCCTCTTGTTCTGGTGCTGATTGCATGGGAGAAGAGACCAACCCCCTCCTGGCTACAACCTCCCTTCAGGTAGTTGTAGACAGCAATAAGGTCTCCCTTCTGTCTTGTAGAAGAGCAGTCTGTCTGCCTTAAATGGTGGTAGAAAGAGAACTGATGTGCAAGGGAGTACATTTGGATCTGATATGTAAGGAGTGTGTGGAAGTCAGTGCTACAGGATCTCAGCTAAGTCATTGGAGCCCACAAGGGAAAGAAGATTTTCTGTCACCAAAAACACTCAGCAGCTTACAGTGAATTGAGAGCTTCTGTGCTTCTTGTGTGACACCAGGATGCTTAGTCTCCTTGGAGGCCCAACAGTAGCCTGCACCTGTAAAATGGGGGGACCATTTCCCTCACTGCCTTCCTTTGGTGTCAGATCTAGTGAATTAATGACTTAAAATTCACAGATCCTGTTCAGACTGTCACAAGATGAAGGAGCCAAGCACAGTAAATGAAAAATGTCATTCTCATGCAAAGGCTGCAGGTAATAACATTACATGGTAAATCAGGAGCCTGTGCCAGTCCTGTGTGACTGGGTGCAGAATCGGATAAGCATCTCACACACACCCGGCACTTCATAAATAATAAATAATGGTATTAATAATACAACTGCTGGCACAGTAACTTTCAATAATAACTAGATTTTTAAGAAGTGTCAGAGCCAAATGGGATACCCAACATGCTCTGTGTTTACCAGAGCTTTACAAGCCTTTCAGGAGAGGATCCAGAAATTCTGCTTCAGTCGCAACTGCAAGGAAGACTGGGCACAGCTGAGGATGTCAACATAGTATCATAGAATCAGTCAGGGTTGGAAGGGACCACAAGGATCATCTAGTTCCAACCCCCCTGCCATGGGCAGGGACACCCCACACTAGATCAGGCTGGCCAGAGCCTCATCCAGCCTGGGCTTAAACACCTCCAGGGATAGGGCTTCAACCACCTCCCTGGACAACCCCTTCCATGGCTTCACCACTCTCATGGTGAAGAACTTCCTCCTCATGTCCAGCCTGGATCTCCACACCTCCAGCTTCATTCCATTCATCCCCTAGTCCTATCACTACCTGATATCCTGAGAAGTCCCTCCCCAGCCCTCCTGTAGGCCCCCTTTAGATACTGGAAGGCCACAATTAGGTCACCTCTGAGCCTTCTCTTTGGGGAGCTCCTGCAAGCCACACAGGGAGCATGTCAAAATATCTGTAAGGTCACAGTACAATACGATACAATACACCAGGTTGAAAGAGACCTTCAAGATCATCGCATCCAACCCATCAACCAATCCAACCCACCTAACCAACTAAACCATGGCACCAAGCACCCCATCAAGCCTCCTCCTGAACACCTCCAGTGATGGTGACTCCACCACCTCCACGGGCAGCCGATTCCAATGGGCAATCACTCTCTCTGTCTCTCTGTCTTTCTGTCACAGAGCTCCAGAAAGGGGACAGAAGAGATCTCAAGATGTTACATGTTGTGCTCCCCAGCTTAGTGCAGGGTCAGCTAAACTGTTCCCATTCTAGAATTTGGTTTAACTCTTCCTGTGGTAGGGATTGATACCATCCTCAAGAAACTTGTCCCACTGCTTCATTTCCCAGAATGAGAACAATATTATTCTAAACCATTGTATTCATATCTCTGCTACAATCTAAGCCCAGTGTTTCTTGATTCACATCTTCCTTTTTGAAGCTTTTGTTCTTTGGAAGGAAGGTACCTCCAGATTCTTCCTTTATTGTTTCTACCTATATAACCCCAAGTCCCTCTGTCTTTCCCCTTTGATTTTTGATTATTCTCATTGCTCTGAATTCTCTCCACTTTCCCTCCCTCTCCCCTTCATGTCAAGCCAAACCTAAACATTGTGCTTCAGTTCAAACCTCAGCAGAACTCAATCTAGTGAAAAGAACAACTCGGTTGTCACCCAGGTTGCTCTCTGATTTATGTATTGTAGCATATTCCTTGCCCTTTTGTGTAGGATTGCACATTAATATATGTTATAGATCCTTTTTGCCTCCTAAGCACTTGACATTTCCCCCTAATTTTCCATGTTTTGAGATTTCAAATCATATTTTGCTTGAACATAATTTGGTTAGCTGACAAATACAGACATGACTTGTTCACTATTAAGTAAATAAGAAGTGCTGCGGTGTCAGTAAAGAGATCTTTAGCAAGTGAATGAAAACTAGAATCACCTACAGTAGTCCAGCCTCTAGAACATGCAAATGCAAGGAAAAGGGGTGGGTGTGTGTGTGTGTGTGTGTGTGTGTGTGTGTGTGTGTGTGTGAATAAAAAGAGGCAAAAATAAGTGGAATTCGGAAATTATAATAATAATAAAAGTTTACTGGTTTTACTTCCTGTAAGAATTTTCTCCTCTGTGGAGGTTTAACTGGCTGTTATTCTTCTTGATTGGATTATTGGCAAAAGTTTAATGCAGTGAGATATTATCTCACTGAAGTTCAAATTCCTAAATCCAGCAGGATCTTTGATTGTCCTGCTCCTTACACTCACATTAGCAAACTCGTCTCTAAATGAGAGCAGGGCAACAGAGCATTGTGCAAGGAAATGCAGCTCAATGAAATGAATTCCAAGTTTTCATCCAGTCAAAGGAAAACTGGAATTGTTGCACAGTAGCTGGGGATAGGGGAGTGCAGCAAAAGACCTGTTAACTCTGGGCTGGATGAGGGGCAGCAGGAACTCTGTTTTGGGGGTGACTCAAAGACGATTCACTAGATCTTGTAGTCCATCACCGTTTCAAGTTAAGTTACTCCTTTACAGCTAGGTGTAGGAGCAGAAGATGTTGGTTTTATTTCCAGCAGGACAAGAAATCCAAGGCACAGCATCTCAGCACCTGGGCATGTCATTTGGGTGGGTGCCTGGGGACCGTCTTGTGAAGGTGCTTAAGACACATAAACCATAGCAACAGTCTTTTCGGGGGCTGGCCTTATGCCATCCAAGAGCAAGGCACCGTGTCTCTTGCTACAGCTCATTACACAGGCTTATGGAGGCTTTATGGACCATTACAAAGATCTGATGTGGATTTTAAATATGGAACAACATGGGGCACTCTAATGGCTTTATGGCCATCTTCAGCTGGGAAAAGCTAGGCCCCCTGCCAGAGTACTGTGAAAGCCAGAAGAAACAAGGGCCTGAACAATCTCCCAGCATCACATAAGACTGCAGTACTTCTGGTTGGAAAGGACAAATGTCCACATACTTCTTCCTGCTTAAATACCACCAATCTTTAAACCTGTTAAACATATATCAGGTAACCCCAAGTTGAAGATCTACCTTTTCTTCACCAGACCTGCCATTCTTCAGTCACAGAATCACCAAAGTTGGAAGAGACCTCAAAGATCAAAGATGCAAAGCTTGTCATGAAGCATTGCTCTCTGCCACTTCATCTCTGAGACGTGATTGGTCTCCAAGTCTTTGGTGGATGTTCTGCTGGGAGAAAATTAGCTCCATGGAAGGGTAAATGGAGATATCAACGAGCATATGGGCAGCCAGATGGAGAGATGTAAACACAGAGGAAAAGCTGGATGAAGAATCGGGCTGAAGGACTGTGTGGATGGATGGACAGTGATTCACTATGGACAGATGGAAACTGAAGCTGTTTGGAAAACAGAATTTCTGTTCAACTGTGACACATTGAAATTTGTTTGCATCCAGAATGGGGGAAAAAAAAAAAAAGTCAATGTGTTGCCATTTTTTAAGGAAATGGAAATGCTGCATGTTGTGTGTGTGTGTGTGTGTCCCAAGTTGTTGCAGAAACAAGGGCATAATTCAATAATTTTAAAACTTTGTAATGCAACATGAAATATAGTTGTGATTTAAAAAATGTAAGATGTAAACATGCCATAATCTCTGTGATATTAAGGCTGACACGAAACAAAAAGCTGAAACTAAATGTGGTCACACATTGGAGAACAACGAGAAAGATGAATTCTGTTCAAAAGAAGCATGTTTGCACAAACCATTTTAAATGTTTATGAAGTCATGTTGCTTCCAAAAAACCAGAAGTTTTCCATTCCTAGTCATTCTTCAAAGGAATTAAGGAATAGAATAGAATAGACCAGACAAGGTTGGAAGAGACCTTCGAGATCATCACATCCAACCCATCATTCAATATCATCTAATCAACTAAACCATGGCACCAAGCACCCCATCCAGGCTCTTCCTAAACACCTCCAGTGATGGCGACTCCACCACCTCCCCAGGCAGCCCATTCCAATGGCCAATCACTCTCTCTATAAAGAATTTCTTCCTAACATTCAGCCTAAACCTCCCATGGCACAGTTAAGACTGTGTCCTCTTGTTCTGGTGCTGGGTGCCTGGGAGGAGTGACCAGCCCCGACCCGGCTACAACCTCTCTTCAGGTAGTTGTAGACAGCAAGAAGGTCTGCCCTGAGTCTCCTCTTCTCCAGGCTAAGCAACCCTCAGCCTCTCCTCACAGGGCTGTGCTCCAGACCCCTCCCCAGCTTTGTTGCCCTTCTCTGGACACCTTCCAGCAAGTTAACATCTTTCCTAAACGGAGGGGCCCAGAATTGGACACAGGACTCAAGGTGTGGCCTAACCAGTGCTGAGTACAGGGGCAGAATGACTTCCCTGCTCCTGCTGGCCACACTGTTCCTGAACCAGGCCAGGATGCCATTGGCCTTCTTGGCCACCTGGGCACACTGCTGGCTCATGTTCAGCCTACTGTCAACCAGTACCCCCAGGTCCCTTTCTGCCTGGCCGCTCTCCAGCCACTCTGGCCCCAGCCTGTAGCACTGCATGGGGTTATTGTGGCCAATGTGTAGAACACGGCACTTGGATATATTCAATCTCATGCTGTTGGACTCTGCCCATCTGTCCAGCCTGTCAAGGTCCCTCTGCAGAGCTCTCCTACCCTCTAACAGACCAACACCTGCCCCCAGCTTGGTGGTGAGCCAGTCAAGTATGGCGGAGGGCTTGAGAAGGGACAAGGGACAAAATGATGCAAAGGTGTCAAAATGCATTGGTGAAAGTTCAGAACTTGTTTCCCTGCAGCTGGCGACAGCTCTCATTAGAATCAGGAGGACCAGCTGGGAGTTCACCTCAAGCTGGCAGTGTCTAATGGAAAACCGTAAGCCGCATCAGTCTGCCCAGCATGGGAAAGGAAAGCTTTCAGACCAGCTATCACATGCATTTTAGGGCCAGACTTTCCAGATGATTTTCCTGAACATCCCTGCACTCAGTTTCGTGATGTACAGAGCGGCCAATGCAGGCTTCCGGTGCTAGATATTTTTTAACTCGACTTTTTTCCTTTTCTAAACCATGCCCCTGCCATATGAATGGGTGCTTGGCACATAGGAGTGCTGATGGGCTAAGTTCTGCTTTCAGCTGCCAAATTGTTAAATGATCAATGAATAATAAATCACCTCCTGAACTGTGCCCGTGTTCTGTTGTTGAGGTGATTCTGTGCACTCTTTGCTCGGGATGCTGCTTGTTGTTTATGGAAAAGAGACAGAAAATATGAGGGCTTGACACCAGGTGGTGAAGCAGCAGCAAAATAAGAAATTTCTGATATGTAGCTGTTGCTCTGGGTCCCTTCTGCAGCAAATTGGGATGCCATCTCCCCAGAACAAACCTGCCTAGAAATGATGGCCATCTGCCTAGCATGAGACAATGCAAAGACAATGCGAAAGGAGCGGAGCCCCAGAGGTGACTGTCAGTGAAGGTCCACAGAGCAAGAGTGACTCCATGTAGCTCCAACAAACCAGGCACAGTGTGAGACAGCTGCTGAGACATTGGAGCTTTAGCTCTCCTATTGTTTGCTTATTCTGTCAGGAATAGGCAATCAGCACCAGAACAAGAGGACACAGTCTCAAGCTGCACCAAGGGAAGTGTAGGCTCACAGTGAGGGGAAAGTTCTTCCCAGAGAGAGTTGTTAGCCATTGGAATGTGCTGCCCAGGGAGGTGGTGGAGTCCCCATCCCTGGAGGTGTTCAGGAGGGGATTGGACATGGCACTTGGTGCCATGGCTTAGTAATCATGAGGTGCTGGGTGACAGGTTGGACTTGATGATCTGTGAGGTCTTTTCCAACCTTATTGATTCTATGATTCTGTGAATGACAGTGATTTTCATTCTATTGCCCTTCTGAATTTGGTATAGAAAGAAAAGCTCTGCCATTTGTTTGGACCCAGAAAGGTTTAAACTCAAAGGAAGGAACCCCTAGAGGATAGATGGAGGATCTGAGGAGAAGACTATAGAGTCATATATAAGGGAGAAACGTGAATCACTCCCAAGATCAGCTTGTGATTCGAAGCAATGACACCGGTGCATCTCTTGCATTTGCATTCTATGTCCTGTTTTCCACTGACCCCTTGTAAGAAGCAGGAGGGCAGATTGTGGGAAGAGCAAGAAACCAATGCCTTGACACTGAATTTTGGCACAGCTTCCTCTTCCATCCCAAAAGAGGCCTCTGAATATCATCTGCCGTGTCGCATTCTATGGCGGGACTTGTTGCATATTCCAATTCCCCCTCGCTCCCTGATTTAGTGCTGCAGCTAATGCTTTTGATGTCAGCCTGAGTGAGATAGAAAGCTTTAAAAATTCATAGCTGACCTTTCCCTGACACGTTTAGTTTCCGTTAGGCAAGCGCTATGTGGCAGGTCCAGGGGAAGGGAGGGCAGTTTTTAAGCCTGTATTGCCTTCTACCTAAAACAAGAGGAAGCATTAGGGGGTGTGTGTGTGGAGCGTCAGTGTTTCAGTTCTGTGCAGGGGAAGAAAGGAAGATGGAAATGAAAATTAAACCAAAGGAGAGAGGCCTCAAAAGCAGAGGACAGGCTTATGAAAAATATATACCTTCACCAAAGGAAGATGGAATACAAATTGGATCCCTTTTAAAAATATGCCTTTAAAACAGACGTTTTAAAGAGTGAGAAAGGGGGAATGGAGGGGGGAGGGAGGGAGAGAGGGGGAATGAGGACGGCAGGGGGAAAAATGTCTCTTAAATGTGTTCAGAACATTTTTGCAGCCTGCAGAGCTGGGATTGTTTATTAGAAGATAAGATAGTGAAAAATGTATTTTGCAGAAAGAAAATAGTAAAGCTGGTTTCCCAGCAGATAAGAAGCCAAATTTCTATTTTATGCTCAATTGAATGATTCAGTTACATTATCTGGGAGGCAGCAGTGAAATAACACCCTTCGGAAATGAGACCGTGAGGACACGCAGTTCAGAGGAGGCAGCTGCGGGCCCAGCACCCAGGGACTCAGGCCCCAGCCCTGGGACACCCATGGGCAGTGCAGCCCCTCCCTCCTCCCAGTTCTGGCTGTGGAAGGTGAGAGCCACATGCCAAACAGCCTCCACAGCCTGCACAGTGCTCTAAGGCTGGAAAGATGCAGGATCAGTGCATCCCTCTTCATGCTATCTGGTGGCACAAAACACTGCTGTTTTGCAAGCAATGCTTCTTATTTTGGAACAGCTGTCTTCCTCCTTGCCACAACATGGGCAAGCCCAGCCCATGGTTCATACCAACTGGCAGGAATAGAGAAAAGATCCACGCAGAGGGAGCTACTGGCCACGTCTCTGCAGGGTGATGGCACAGCCTGGAGCAACAGCAGGATTGTGCTGGTTTTCCCTCTACGTTGCCTTTGCATTTCTCAAGTCTGAGGTTTGCAGAGGCAGCCACTGTCATTCACAAGAAAGCTGATGAGATGTGTGCCAGGCCAGGAGTTTGTGCCATTTTACAATGAGGTCTGCAGCTTTGCAGGTTTTCCTTAAAGCTCCAATTTCAGTAAAAATGAAAGAGGGAAAAGAAGGAGAAGGGAAAAAGACACAGGAACTTATTTAGCCTTTTAGCTGTGAAGGACAGGCTGTTGATAGAAAATGAGTACTCTGTAGTCTCAAAGCAAAAAAAAAAAAAAAAAAAAAGAAAGGTGGTGTTATTTTAAAATAAAAACTCCACTAAGCAAGCACAAAAACCTTTCCCAGGATATTCTACCTGAGGATTCTTAGATGATGGACTCTCCATTTTTGACTGCTCAAGGTTGGCAATATAATTTGCTGCGCTCCTCAGGACACTATGCTTGTGTTTTGCTTTTTCTTTCCCTTAATATAAATGTCATTCCTTCTTAAAGCTTATGGCTCCCTCTGTAAATGAAGAAATAAATGAAGCATGCGGCACATTAGTGCCAATCTTTTCCTTGCACTAGAGGGTCTGGCTTACAACAGTGGTTGTTGTGTCCTTGATAAGTCCATTTTTTATTTACTGAGTCATTTAATTTGTGATTCATTATTTGTATGGGCCTGTCCACACTGATCATCCAAAGAGAAATACACCATTAAAGGACACAGCAGCTTTCTGCACTTTACAGAGTCTTTGTCACGGGCAATCTCAGCTCTTAGTAGAAGCTACATCAGACTGAGTTGATACATGGTTCAGGTGTTAAGCATAGAGTTTAGAGTAGCCAAAAGCAAGCTCCTGCACTAGGAGATGTAGAGGAGAATATTTCTGCATGGAAACAAGGTATGATGATAGCCATGTCCAGGATGTGAACAGTGAGGGTGCTGGCAGCAGGCTGGTCCTCTTCGATCTGATAGCTTTTTAGTGGCCTGCTCAGATGATTACAGCCCAGGTACCAGCAGAAAGATTTATCTGGTTTAATCTGGCACCTTGGATAATGGCATGATAAGGAAAATGGATTCCATGAAGGAAGGGGACTATTTACTGAGAACAAGGTGTATGTCTTTGCAGAGGCACAAGTTGCCAGAAATAAGACAGTAACTTAAAGAATGAACCAGAAAAAAATATTCCCTCCTGACCACCACAGGTTTCAGTATGTCTTGAGGGACTGTACCGGATTACCTGCATAATATTATGGCTTGCTACATGATTTTATCATTCTGATTAAGACTGAATTGCCACCACAATAAATAGTCATTGATTATACACATGGAAAGGGAATTCTTTCTCCAGCCTGAACTTTATAGAGAGTGTAAAAGTTAGAAAGGAAGATCTTCAGGTTCATAGAGCTGCTTGGTGGGGTCTGGAACCCAATTCCTTTACTCTGAAATCACAACACTTAAACTTCCTTGTGACTTTCAGCACTGAGTTTCCTTTCAACAAGACTCCTATTTGTATCAGCTTGATCCAGGATTTTGACAACAACATGTCAGAAGAAATCTTCCTGAAAAGGTCTGAGAGAATCTTTGCTTCTACTTTCAGGATGCATTCCAACAATTCTGAACTGTCCATTCTCACACGGTATTTCTCATTGCAGTGTAACATACACTGGTGAGCTGATAAAGTTCTAAGGAGGCATGCAAGACATTTTAATCTTGCTTAATGTTTTAATCCTTGCCATATGAAACTCTGACAGTTATTTTGTCTGGGTAGTTTTTAAAATGTTGACTTCCAGCCCAACAGGAAGGCTGAGTGGTGGCCTGCTGTACTGCTTTCTGAAGCTGATGTTCCTTTTTTAGGACTATATGTTCTTACTGAAGGTACCTGGTGGACTCTACTGCCTCTCTCATTACTTGCCTATCATTGTTAAAAGCCAGAAATAAATATTTACCTTTTCTTCTCCCACATCCAGTAATAAAATTTTAAACCTTGACCCCTGCTGACAGAATTTGCAGCAGAAGTTCCAAAAGGAAAGAGCATTTAGAGAAAGGAGATTTCCTAAGGGGAGGAGAGATTGAGAATTAGAGAGATTATTTATAGCTTGCTCCCTGCTGTGGATGAGACAGTGCTGCAGTGCCCAACTACTCAGTAATTGTGAAACTGCTGGTCCTGCTCCTGGGGAAACCAGGAGAGTGTCTAAGATGGTCAGGACAGCAGAGGTAGTGTCTTTTAGACCACATTTTCTTTGCAGCACATCTCTGCAATTTCTTTTTCCTAGCACAATAAAGTCTTTTTCCATTACAGGGGCTCCAGAGCATTACCACCACATGAAAAATAAGCTGTGTTTTGAGGCTGTTAAGGTTCTCACATCTAGGGTAAAGTCTAGGCTGGCTTCTTAGGGGACCAACCCTGTCATATACTGTAAAAAATAATTGACAGATACCACTATGAACAGCCATTAGAAACTTCCCTCATCATGCTTTGTGGCTCAGGCTCTTGGGAAAAATCAGCCTTGGTGTGAAATTGCTGGAAAATGCTGAAAGTTTGGGTGAAGGTTTTGAGAAGACTGTACATGAGTGAAACTCCTGCCCTTCCTGAGTGGGATGTGATCAGTCCATCCATGCATTTGGATAAACACAGTATCGAGAGAGATGCAGACACCGATGAACATAGAATCCCATGTCCAGTTCAGAAGTGCTGTGTCTGCTCCAGTGGTGCAGAGTGGGACGTGGCTATAATAAAGATAGAGACAATCTGCCTCTCTGTGTGCTGCCCTTTAGACATCTGCATTCACCACTTTCTCCCTGTAAAGCTTATCTCAGGATTCTTCTCCTGTAGGAGGAGCTGACCAGCAGTGGGGATAGGAAGCCTAAAGATCTTTTGGGGTCTGTTTTATATATGTCTGGGTTTGTTGTTGGTTTTTTCTTGGTTTTATGTCGTGGTTTGGAGTGGTTTGGCTTGGTTTTAATTTGCTCATTTCAGCTCCTTGTGCTCAAGTGCAAGGTCACTACATTACTTTCAGACCATGGAATTATGGAGCACCTCTGTTGTCATTCATGACATCACATTGCTCAGAGCACAACTTTCTTTTCCCTGCTGGCACAAGGAGGATGGTTTTCATACAAATCTCAGACCATCCTTTGGGGTCTTTTCACTTATTCTTAAACGATCACAGAATGACAGAACGATAGGGGCTGGAAACGGTTGTGTTCATTTCTGGCACAAACTCACCCCTACGGTGCTGCAGTGGTGTGACAAGACTCACAGTGAAACAGCAGAGAGCAGGACTGGGCATAGTGACATTGGCACTATGTTATCTTGCAGACTCTGCTGTACTATTATCTGTTAGGGCTGGAAATAAAATATTGATTCGCTCAAACAACTTCATTGTGTGGGCCGAAGAACAGAAGGAAACCACAGCTTGGCTTTAAACTGGGAAACAAACTCTTCCCAATCCAAAAGGCACAGCAGGAGTTAAAGAAAGGTTGAAACTAAAGCCATTTTTCTTAGCATTTTGTATTGTTTTGTTAATCAGTTAAAGAGATGTCATTTCTGCAGGCCTCTGGGGACTGAAGTAGAAACCCCTGAGATGATTACACTGGATATGAGCTAAGGCATCTTTCCAAGAGATAAAAAATGTCTGGCTGACTAATAACTATGAGACAACAAAAGAGGAAAGAGGGGTAAAAAGAGAGAGGATTTAATGCAGCCAGAGTCACAGAGGTCTGCTGTGGGACCATTTTAACTTGCACACAGCCTCCCCCCTCCACGCACACACAGAAGGCTCTCTCTAACGTGCCTGTTTCTCTCACTCACTTTGTAAAAACGCTGCCAGAAAGTGGGAGAGTTTATTTATAGAGAGAACACAAGAAAACAAATGTTTCATTCACTGAACTCTAACCTCTTCTGATATTAATGTGTGTGATAAATTCCTTGGCTAAAGGCAGGAGATAAACGAACTGCGTTTAGCCACCAAATTACATTCCTTGCTATCCTTCAGCCCGGGAGAGCGAGGGAAAGGCTGGCGACTGGCTTTTGCTTCAGCACCACACCTAACACGTTATGAACAGTACCAGTGACTAATAACAGCAGCTCTGCAAACACGTATTTTATTCCCACAATACCCTGAAAAAGGAGTCTGAATTTCCTTCAGAAAACGAGAAGATGCCCAGAGCTGGGTTTTACCTCTGCAGCCTGCAGCTAGCCGGACCCCTATAGACAGCAATCACACTCCATAGGCTGCTTCTGCCTGGATGAGATTTCAGGCTCTGCCTGTGACAATCACATTGGAACTAGTCAAACAGCATTTGCCAGGTAATTCATCCCATTGATGTTACAGAATTTTGACAGTGTTATTTGCCAATTTTCTCCTCCCTCTTCCTCCTTTATAGATCCTGTTTATGGAACTGGTGAAACAATTTGCAAATAAGTTTAATAGATCAGATTCACAATACTTTGCAAATGAAATATCATAGCAGCAAGCCCCATGCTTCCAAGCCAGGAAGTCAGCAAGAAGCAGAAGGGAAAAGCTTTCAGGTTCCTATTACTTACTTAATGCAATGCCTGGTGGGAAGGTATGAGGGAGTTTCCTGGGAGGCTGATACTTCTCGTGTGCAGATTAAAACTCACCAAACTCCTCATGGGCTGTTCGTAATGTTGGGAAGGTTTCTAGGGAAGGGACTGTAAAAGCTGTATTTTATTCTTCTGAAATATTTGTTCTGCTGATTATTTCTTATTACAAAATCTTTATTCCATTGCCACCACCCTTGCATGAATGAATATGTATCCTCCCCCCAAAAAATCATGCCTCATGTTTGCAGCTGTCTGACACTGATAGACAAATTAATGGCCGCATCTAGGACAAGGCAAAATTAACTTGTTAGCCCTGCTGCAGCAGGAGCTGGCCACAAAGGAGAGTACAGAGGAAAAAAAACCAAGCCCCAAACATCATCTAGAGAGCTCTCTCACCCTAGATCTGCTGGCTGAATGCATCATAAATGGATTGAGGTGGGGGAGAGCACTAATTTGGTATGATTTCTGTATGATGAGAGTCTACACCCCCAAACTTTCTCATCTGTCATCAGTCAGCTCTTGCTCCTTTACTGACATTTAGTACATCTACACTCAGTCACAGAATCACAGAATCATTGTAGCTGGAAAAGACCTTTAAAATCATCAGCCATTATCTAACTGTACCAAATTTGGTGCTAAACTATGTCCTCCAGCAGCATGTCTGCCTTTTAACCACTTCCCTGGGGAGCCTGTTGCAGCATTTGAGAATCCTTTCAGGGAAAAAGTGGCATGGCTGCAGCCAGAGGCTCTTGCCATAGATCCTTTGAAGTCCAAGGAAACTTCCCAGGATTAAGTCATAGAATCGTAGAATCAATAAGGTTGGAAAAGAACTCAAAGATCATCAAGTCCAACCTGTCACCCTACACCTCCTGACTACTAAACCATGGCACCAAGTCCATGTCCAATCCCCTCCTGAACACCTCCAGGGATGGTGACTCCACCACCTCCCTGGGCAGCACATTCCAATGGCCAACAACTCTCTCAATGAAGAACTTTCTCCTCACCTCCAGCCTAAACTTCCCCTGGCACAGCTTGAGACTGTGTCCTCTTATTCTGGTGCTGGTTGCCTGGGAGAAGAGACCAACCCCCTCCTGGCTACAATCTCCCTTCAAGTAGTCCTCTTCCTCCTTTGCTGAGTAAGTACTTGTGGATATATCCCTGAGAGAGCCCTCACCCCTCTGGGTAAGTGACTCCCTTTAGGTACCCTTTGGTGGGAGGTTTTCCCTTCTGTGAGGCAGTGTGGGAACACTTGGGGTCATCCTGCTAAGAAAAATATTTATGAAACTGAGGAATTATTTCTGATGTGCTTCATTCCTGCCTGATTTCCACAGTGGTGATTTGTGGTTGCAAAAGGAGTTAGATCCAGTCAGTGGCTGATCACAAGCAGTGGTCCCCAGGGCTCAGTTTTAGGATCAGTCTTGTTCTTTATCTATGTATAGATATCTATATATCTTTATCTATGTATAGATATCTATATAACTTTATCTATACATATCTATGTGTGTGTGTATATATATATATAGAGTATAGTCTTTATCTACGATCTGGATGAGGGATGGTGAAAAAAACATGTAAATGTGGCACTTTGGGATATGGTTTAACGGTGGTGTCAGGCCAACATTTGGACTCAATGGTCTTAGAAGCTTTTCCCAACAGAAAGAATTCCATGATTCTGTCATTTACTGGTCTGTTAGAGTGTCAGATAGTTTTTGTTTGGGAATAAATCTTCATGTTGGGTAGATACTGCTGCCTGGTTTGTCGGCGCCTGTCCTGGTTTTGCTGCAGCAGAGTCCTAAGCCAGATGTAGTCTGCAGGCTGGTAGCAGTTTGGAGTCAGCCAGGGCAGCTGACTGGACTTTGTTACAGGTGCATCCCAGTCAGTATAAAGGGGAAGTTTGCTGAGGACCTTGGGTTTGTCCTCTTGCTTGGATTCCTTCTGATCCCGCTCCTCTTTCCTCTCCTGCGAACTTTTCCCATTTAGTGAGACTGCTGGACCTTTGCTGGGCTGACTATAGCCTTGTATATTTATATTTGCCTTGGTATTAACTGGGCTGTTTCATTGTATAAAGCACATACTGGGGACAGGAGACCAACACCCACCTCTCTACAGTTAGTTGTAGAGAGCAAGAAGGTGGCCCCTCATCCTCCTTTCTCCAGGCTAAATGACCCCACAAGACCTGTTCCCAGACCCTTCACCAGCTTTATTTACCTTCTCTGGACGTGCTCCAGCACCTCCAATATCTTTCTTGCAGTGAGGGGCCCAAAACTGAACCCAGTACTCAAGATGTGGCCATACCGATGCTGACTACAAGGGCACGATCACTTCCCTGGTCACAGGGTAAGTTAAGATGAAGGCAAGTTAAGCTCTGAGCTGCAGGCTGCTTAGGTAGCCAGCTGCATGGAATCAGCCTGCACCGATAAAACTCCCGTTGCTGGCTTCTGCACAGACATTCCTTCTCCCCACAAACAAGTCCATTTGCTGACTTCTAATTTTATTTCACTTTTTTTTTTTTTTCAACTGACTTGGTAGTGAAATGGATTTTAATGAGGGAAGATCCAGCTGTCTGAGACTGATGACTTCAGCGGTGTTAATGCATCCTATGCAGCCTATGCATAAAGCAGACCACTTATCAAGGTCACTGCATATTTGCTTTGGTGCACCAACAACAGTATCAATCTTCCTTCTAAAGCCAGCAGATTACATAAAGCCAAGCAAGTATTTAAGACCTAATGCAGAAATCGGAAAAGGGAATGTTCTCTTTGGGTACTCAAATGATCCTTTAGAATTAGCAGATGATTTAGTGACATTAACCTTGAAAGGCCCCAAATCTAATCCAGCAAATCTAACCGGAATGGAACCGATTTCTCTGGATTGGTGAGGTATAAAATTACATCGTCAGTGCATAATAGCTGAAACTCTCTTATTGATGATTAACCACATTTATTAACAGCAGGCTATGATCCCAAGATGTTATTTGTACAATGGCTGAGAGGTAATATAGTGCCTGCTAAAGGACCAGATCATGAAATGCACCAAAGGTCACCATGAAACCCTGCAGAAATTAGAACATCAGTCTTGGAAGAAATCTATAGCCGGTCCTATTGGCCCTTCTGCCTAGTGCAAAAGAAATTCTGACTGGCTGAATCCTCTGGAAGATTCCTTATTTTTAGTTCAACAGCCTGACTGCAAGTTTAGACCGAGTCATGTTTGTGCTGGAGATTTTAGCTAATCGGACAGCTAATGCCGCTGTAAATGCTAGGCAGCTTTGATGGTCCTCGGATGCAAGTCCTAAGGTGGCAGAGAGAGGAGGCTTCAGAGCACCTGGCAACACGGCCTGTGTGTTTAGGTGAAGTGTATTTAGTTGCATGTTTTGCTAGGGGAGCTTTGCAGGGCTCAGTAGAAAAAGAGAAGTCAAATACCTGATTGTGTGTTTTTATTCTGCCTCCTTCCTGTTACCAAAGTGCATAATGCTAAAATCTGAGCAGCAAAATTCCTTTGAAAGGGATGGAATCAGATGGGGAGAGATACCTTAAGCTCCTCTGAGCAAATAGGTTCCCCCTAATTTACTTTGTGCAGGAAAGTAGGTATAAGTAATGACGAATGGCAGAGGTTCTACTGACTTAAGATATATTAAAAGTAATAAAAGATATTTATAATACAAATGAACTTCTAGTAGAAATGAATCAGGTTGTTCCTGTAACATAATGCAGGAGAGCTGCTGGGGTTGTTCATCATGTTATGGCTTAAACAATATCTAAGGGACCTCATCTGTAAAAATAGATGGAGAACTGATTAGGAGTACGAACCATTTGCAAGGAACAGTTGGTGAATGGTGAAGTCTTCCTGCCGCAAGTGGAGCTTTATGATGGATTCCTTTTCACACAGATCTATTCCTGTCCTAGCTAAGCATGGACTGAGCACCAAGACTCCCTACAAGCACCTCTGGGGACTAGAAATAGCAGCCCAGCTTATTGGTAGAGTTTCAGTGCAAACAACTTTGGTTTCACCCGTTTAAATCATCCTACACCATTTCCAAATGCTGGGGTTAGCAGTGGCAGCCTAAACCTTTGCTTTGCTTTTCTGAGCTGAGGAAGAAATGCAGTTCAACATACAAGACTAAAAAAAACCCACTTATATATATATATATATATAAATATTAAACAAAACTAGTACTGAACTGTTCTCTCAAAAATTATTTGAAAAGGGCAAAGTATTGGAATTTGGGACAACAGGAAGAAAAATGATCTTAGTTTGAGAAGCCTGCTTGCATTCTAATGAGGTTATTCTTGGCAAAACAGGTACCTTTACTCACTCCTTCAGTAGGAGGTGGTATGTCAAGGACAGGTATCATATATCATGCTCCCCCTGACTTCTTCATGGTGGACAGACAAAAATTACAGCTCGTTCCATAAAAGGAGTCTCTTGGAGCTGAAAGCACCTCTCCTCTTTGCAAAACATTGTGGAGAGCTTGAAATGTTTCCCTCTCCTGAATGAAGACGAGAAACTGGCACCTTTGAAACCTTTGCAAACCTGTAATCTGAAGAGCTGTTTCACTTTGAGAAATGGAAAATGTTTTCATCTGGTGTTTGAACAGCTCCCTCCCCTCCATAATTAAATAGTTAAAAGGGAGCACAAGCCTTTGTTTATTTTACATTCGTGCCATTAATAATTCTGTACTAATTTAAAGCTGGAAAGTCATCTTGAAGTGGAAAATTGGCATTTTTCAGGGAAAATGTCAGGAGAAAATGTTTTGACAATTCTAAAAGTTAAAAAATATGGAGCTGAGGAGTGAGTCAAAACCATTCCCCAGCTTGTAACTTTTCACATTCCTAGGTAAAAAATGGGTTTTGGGGAAGAAAAATAACAGAGAGAGAAAAAAGTGCCTGTTTCAGTGCTGGCTGTGATTTATGTGCCATACACATACAGCCAGGCTTCCTAGTGCTACTGTTCTGAGGACCTCCTTCCACACACAGAAGGTACCTGCAGCAGCATCTTCATTCACATCTTCCTTCTGATTGCCTGTCCTTGGGTCTGAATGGAACAGGCTGAAAATTGCTTCCAGGAAAGAATTCCCTACTCCCACAGCTGGGAGCATTCTACCTCCACTTTTCATATTAGCCATGATGTTCTGTCACCTTGGGTAACAGCTACATGTGTCCCTCACAAGTCAGAGCTGTATTATTCCTCCTCACTGTCCTACTGAAAAGCTTTCTTATCCTGTCAGCTGACTGCTGTGCCATGAAACCTCGGGAGAGATGCACACTCTGCAGGCACTGGAGACTGGATTTCCTCCTTTTTGGAATGATGTTTCCTAGTTAAACTGGGTTTTGATCACGAAGCTGATAATATCAGCAATGTTCAGGAACACTTGGAACTGAGCATTTGGATTTTGTCTTGCTGTGGTTCCTCATGCCATAACCTTATCTCCTTCTGGTCCCTTCACCCTACCCTGTCCATCTAACAGGAGCCACACAGAAAGATCTTGCATGCAAACTTGTGCATCTCTCCCTGTAGATTACTCGAAGGAGCAGATAAAGAGGGTTGAATGACTGAGTAAGGCTGCAAATGAACTCCCATTAGCTCTTGCTGTATATCTCTGGTGGAGGGGTTTGGTAAACAGTTAGCACTTATCTCTCTGCTCAGCATTTAGCTGATTTCCATAATGAGCTCCATTGAACTGAGAGGCCTCGAGGTGTCCCAAGGCTTCTGAGACGCAATGTGTTCTCTAAATCTGATTTATGTAAAGGTGAAGGCAATTGTGTTAACAAAGGAGAGGAACACGATCAACATGCAGTCTGGAGCGGCTGGGAAGGCAGTGGTGTCTGTGAATGGCTCTCTCTGTGTAGGATCTGACAGCAGCTGGCTGTAGGATAGGGAGACATTGAGATGCAGCCTTGGAAAACACAGTCAGGAAGAAGATGGATGGGTTTTGTTTCATCATCTTTGTGTTTTCCCCTTCTCCCCCTTCCAAACCAAGAAAAGCTGCAGCTCTGAGGCATGCAGAAATCATCTTACAGGGTTTGAGTCAGCCTAGGGTAATTCTATTGATTGCATAGACCCTGCTGAGCCCCAGTGCTGGTGCTCGGTTCCACCCTCAGCCCTATCGCAGCCTGGCAGGTTTGGCTGCAGACACCTCACTTTGGGCCTGAGCGCACCCTCAAATCCTCCAGCTCAGTCAGGCACAAAATCCTGCAGGCTCCAGAGTCCCTTTTGTGGGCTTCAGTCTGCTACAACCATGAAAAAAGACAAGAAAATTCGTATGCTTATTTCTTTCCATCATCTCTGAGGGCCTCTGTTTCCATCCAGAGTCTAGGGACCCCATGCTTACAAGCAGAGGGTTTTTCAAGGTCATGTACGCCAGCAGCTGGAGCCAGCTCTGACACAGGTGGGTGTTGGAGGCTTTTAGCCACAAGTTACAGACAACTATTAAACTAGAAAGTAATTTCACAAGGCAGAAAGTGGGAATCTGGTCGTGTGAGAGAACAGAACTGAAGGGTCTTGGAAAACCAAAATGCAGGGAAAAGATGCTATTGTTGGGAATAATTCTGCTTTGGTTGTAATGGGGGCTGCATGACTCAATGGAGCTTCTGCATGGCTGGGTGCTTTAAGCAAGGCTAGTCATAAAGAGAGATGAATGAAACATGAAATAAAAAAGGATCAAACACATATTTTTCTCGTGGTAAATTAAGAGAAGATTGTAGGAGTGGAAATTGAGACAAGGCAAATGCAATGGAATCCCACCAGAACAGAACTAGCCATCTGTGTCTGCTTCAACCCCTGCTCGTAGGGTGGAGCTGACTATGAATGTGTCTGTCTCTCAAGGAGAACAGAGGTGTTTTTCTGCTAGTTTGCATTTAATTGTGTATTTGGCAATTTCTTCCAACACCAGCTATTCTGCAAGACTTGGTTTAATATGCAACAAACACTAACTATATAAACAACATGTCTGTCCCAAACCCTTATTATAATTCCCAGAACCACTTGCAGGCTTTCTGAAACCCATTATTATAATTATAATCAAGATTCACAGGACACTGTGGTTTGTGCCAAAAAGGCACATACACCAAATTGTTTGTACAGACCACAGACAGAGTGAGAGAAAGCAGAGAGGGCAAAAGAGAGAGAGATGCAGCTTCACTGCTGCTCCATTCAGGAACAGTAACACCTATCCCATTTAATTTTTCCTCTTTTGTTCCCCAGTTTAACTTGTAGCTGCTGAAACCTGGGCTAATATTTGCTTTGTTCTCTCTGCTGTTCTCTAGCCTCAATCCCAGGAACTTCAAGCTGTGCTGTGGTTTCCTGCACCCCTCCCCAGCTCCAGCAGCCTCTGCCACTCGTTGAGGAGCCAGGGCTGGTGGTTAGATGCTGGCTCAGGACCTGTCAGTCACAGCTGAGGTGAGGAGCACCTCACTATGGAACTTGCTGCAACAGTACTTAGCAGATGCAAAATACAGGCTAACTCAGTGCAAAATGCAAATGTAATAGCCTAATAGTTTTATTCTCTCTCTTGAAACACTTTGCAATCAAAAGACACTAGAGTGGACTATTTTGAGCCCCAATTCTTCATGCTAAGAGGTAATGCAGATTAGGTCATGCCAGCTCAAGACACTGATATCCATATCCTTTCTGAGGGTTTTCTCAGAGAAGCATGGACCTGTTTCTGATCTTATATTGACAGATTTAGGGAGTAACATCACAGGGATCAAGCTGCTGCATGGGTATTGGAACAGGTTTAGCTTTCTCAGGTCTGTGTTTTGAACAAACCTATCTTCAGTGTTGCTTTTAGGTATGAATATATGTACACATACAAGTATGTGTATGTGTTCTAATGTATCCATATAAACACCCGAAGGAGTGTTGCCTAGAGAAGATGGTGAAATACAAACCAGTCTCTCCTGTACCAAGCACAGTTCTTGCTTATAATGCCACACCTCTCTCCCTGTTTGAGAGCCACCTCTGAGCACTTCAGTGCAAACCTCTTTTTTGAGAGCAGAAAACCTGATGCCCAGTGTATTGTTTTCAACACAGAAATGGAGAGAAAGAGAGATGAGGTCATCTGCTGGAATCAGGAATGGCAGCATCATTTTGGTTCTGCTGCAATGTTTCTCTCAAGGCCACACTCGCCAGGAGAGATGCAGAGTGAATGCACTAAATGTAAGAGTGGTGCATTGCATGGTAGGAAGAGGTTTAAGACAGTTTTTGCTCTGTCTGTACACTGACACACAGAAACTGAGAGAAACCTCTCATCAGGGACATGCCTGATCACCAAGCAGTACGTGGTAGTTAAAATCACCATATTGTGGAGCACAGGTGGGGTTTACACTCCCATTGCTAAGTGTGCCCTCTGATTTGCTCATTGCAGAACAAATGAGGACTCTGGCACTTAATATCAGCTAAACTGCATCTGTTTTTCTGTACTAATAAACCAGCAAGCATGTACACTTATTTGGTTCCTTAAGATGATTATGCTAGATAGCTCAGCTCAGTTCAGAAGCCCATTTACACCCAAGAGTGGTTCAAAAGACACTGCAGAGGACAAAAAGTAGGACAATGCAGTCTGAGATCCCAGGGTAGTGTAAATCATGTCAGATTTTTACATTTCTTCAAGTCTGCAAAATACCACAGAAGTCCATTGGCTTGATTCACCTATTGGTATGCTGTCACAGAGGTGCTCTCTACCTTTAGCCCAGCCCCATTTGGCCTGGCCCAGACCAAACCAAAGTAAGCCGGCCCAAAGCAAACTGGCACACAACAGCCCAAACCAAACCAAAGCAAACCAGCCCAAAGCAAACTGGCACACAACAGCCCAAACCAAAGCAAATCAGCCCAAAGCAAACTGGCACACAACAGCCCAAACCAAAGCAAACCAGCCCAAAGCAAACTGGCACACAACAGCCCAAACCAAACCAAAGCAAACCATCCCAAAGCAAACTGGCACACGACAGCCCAAACCAAACCAAAGCAAACCGGCCCAAAGCAAACCGGCACACAACAGCCCAAACCAAAGCAAACTGGCCCAGAGCAAACTGGCACACAACAGCCCCAACCAAACCAAACCAAACCAGCGCACAACAGCCCAAACCAAACCAAAGCAAACCAGCACACAACAGCCCAAACCAAACCAAAGCAAACCAGCCCAAAGCAAACTGGCACACAACAGCCCAAACCAAACCAAAGCAAACCAGCCCAAAGCAAACTGGCACACAACAGCCCAAACCAAAGCAAACCGGCCCAAAGCAAACCGACACACAACAGCCCAAACCAAAGCAAACCAGCCCAAAGCAAACCGACACACAACAGCCCAAACCAAAGCAAACCGGCCCAGAGCAAACTGGCACACAACAGCCCAAACCAAACCGGCCCAAAGCAAACTGGCACACAATAGCCCAAACCAAACCAAACCAGCCCAAAGCAAACTGGCACACAACAGCCCAAACCAAACCAAACCAGCCCAAAGCAAACCGGCACACAACAGCCCAAACCAAACCAAACCAGCCCAAAGCAAACTGGCACACAATAGCCCAAACCAAAGCAAACCAGCCCAAAGCAAACTGGCACACAACAGCCCAAACCAAAGCAAAATGGCACACAACAGCTCAAACCAAACCAAAGCAAACCAGCCCAAAGCAAACTGGCACACAACAGCCCAAACCAAAGCAAAATGGCACACAACAGCTCAAACCAAACCAAAGCAAACCAGCCCAAAGCAAACTGGCACACAACAGCCCAAACCAAAGCAAAATGGCACACAACAGCTCAAACCAAACCAAAGCAAACCAGCCCAAAGCAAACTGGCACACAACAGCCCAAACCAAAGCAAAATGGCACACAACAGCTCAAACCAAACCAAAGCAAACCAGCCCAAAGCAAACTGGCACACAACAGCCCAAACCAAAGCAAAACGGCACACAACAGCTCAAACCAAACCAAAGCAAACCATCCCAAAGCAAACTGGCACACAACAGCCCAAACCAAAGCAAAATGGCACACAACAGCTCAAACCAAACCAAAGCAAACCAGCCCAAAGCAAACTGGCACACAATAGCCCAAACCAAAGCAAAATGGCACACAACAGCTCAAACCAAACCAAAGCAAACCAGCCCAAAGCAAACTGGCACACAATAGCCCAAACCAAAGCAAAACGGCACACAACAGTTCAAACCAAACCAAAGCAAACCAGCCCAAAGCAAACTGGCACACAACAGCCCAAACCAAAGCAAAATGGCACACAACAGCTCAAACCAAACCAAAGCAAACCAGCACACAACAGCCCAAACCAAACCAAAGCAAACCAGCCCAAAGCAAACTGGCACACAACAGCCCAAACCACAGCAAAATGGCACACAACAGCCCAAACCAAACCAAAGCAAACCAGCACACAACAGCCCAAACCAAACCAAAGCAAACCAGCCCAAAGCAAACTGGCACACAACAGCCCAAACCAAACCAAAGCAAACCAGCCCAAAGCAAACTGGCACACAACAGCCCAAACCAAAGCAAACCGGCCCAAAGCAAACCGACACACAACAGCCCAAACCAAAGCAAACCAGCCCAAAGCAAACCGACACACAACAGCCCAAACCAAAGCAAACCGGCCCAGAGCAAACTGGCACACAACAGCCCAAACCAAACCGGCCCAAAGCAAACTGGCACACAATAGCCCAAACCAAACCAAACCAGCCCAAAGCAAACTGGCACACAACAGCCCAAACCAAACCAAACCAGCCCAAAGCAAACCGGCACACAACAGCCCAAACCAAAGCAAACCGGCCCAGAGCAAACTGGCACACAACAGCCCAAACCAAACCGGCCCAAAGCAAACTGGCACACAATAGCCCAAACCAAACCAAACCAGCCCAAAGCAAACCGACACACAACAGCCCAAACCAAAGCAAACCGGCCCAGAGCAAACTGGCACACAACAGCCCAAACCAAACCGGCCCAAAGCAAACTGGCACACAATAGCCCAAACCAAACCAAACCAGCCCAAAGCAAACTGGCACACAACAGCCCAAACCAAACCAAACCAGCCCAAAGCAAACCGGCACACAACAGCCCAAACCAAACCAGCCCAAAGCAAACTGGCACACAATAGCCCAAACCAAAGCAAACCAGCCCAAAGCAAACTGGCACACAACAGCCCAAACCAAAGCAAAATGGCACACAACAGCTCAAACCAAACCAAAGCAAACCAGCCCAAAGCAAACTGGCACACAACAGCCCAAACCAAAGCAAAATGGCACACAACAGCTCAAACCAAACCAAAGCAAACCAGCCCAAAGCAAACTGGCACACAACAGCCCAAACCAAAGCAAAATGGCACACAACAGCTCAAACCAAACCAAAGCAAACCAGCCCAAAGCAAACTGGCACACAACAGCCCAAACCAAAGCAAAACGGCACACAACAGCTCAAACCAAACCAAAGCAAACCAGCCCAAAGCAAAACAGCACACAACAGCCCAAACCAAACCATCCCCATACGGCTCCGGGACAGGGGTCCCTTTTTACCTGCATCAGTCCTCAGGGGCTGGAGAAGGCTGGAACAAAGGCTGTATCAGGGCCCGAGGCGCAAGGAGCAGTTTGTAATGGCTGAAAGCCCCAGTCTGTGGGATCTTTGTTAGCCCTGGTCCTCATCAAGTCTCTGTGAGGGCAGGTGCAGGGGCAGGTGCAGGTGCAGGAGCAGGTGCTGGATTGGCAGAGGCAGAGCTCAGCTGCCTTCAATGAAATCAGCCTGAGTTACAGCACCTGAGGCTTTGGCCTCTTAAGTTTAACGCTCGTTGCCAACTTAGCTCACAAAAAAATAAAATAGAGTCACCCAGGCTGAAGCTGAGCCAAGATGACCAAAGAGGTCATGAAGCTTTTAGAATTATTAACTCCTATTAGTATAATTATCCTTTTTATGGCACCATAAAATTACATGCTGCCTTTCAGGATGGAGATAAACCACACAGCCTGGGCAGAAGGGCCACCTCCCTCAGAGAGCGCACAGGGCTGCTCATGTCTGTGAGCCCCTAGCCCTTATCCTTGCTGCCCTGGGACCTCATCCATGGCTTAACACTTCAATGGGAAAAGTCTTACCACCTTCTGTCTTTGGATTTTCTCTCTAAGCATCCACCAAAAAGCCTCATGGGATTTGGAAAAAAAATCATGTGTCCTTCTCCATTTTCGGAGTCTGAAAGAGAAGGAAGAAATTTGCATTTCCTTTGTTGCACCTTTGTGCTATAGCTGATGCTTCCCTGTTCTGCAGGGCTATGTGGGCTGCAGTGGAAGGATGGAAGTGGGCTCACTCTGGAAAACTAGGACAGATGAAATTTGTTCACTCCCTTTTCCCATGAGGCAACTAGATGATCCGAGGGGTATTGTAGAAAATGAATATCAAACTCACACCAACATTACACAAATGGAAAGGTTTTCTGCACTCTCAAGTACCAGTGACCACAGGCAAGACCACAGGGCTGGAGTGGCATAGAAGATCTCTGAGGATGACAACTGAAGTTGTAGCAAAGTATCATGTTGCTGGGCAACCACAAAACACAGTTCCTAGGCAAGCAGCCCCTTCCCACATCCCAAACTCTGGAAGCCTATAGAAAATAGGTAATTTTTTTTTCCCGCCCTCGTAGTAAGAGGTAGAGGTGACACAGAATTTGATGGCATAGAAAGTGGCATTTAGATTTAAAATCAGTAATCAATTAATTACAGATCAAAAAATAACCTGGAAAAGCATTGAAGTTTTCAGAAACCCCAGCCAGTCTATTTTTGCAGATGATATAAGGCCTGTGAGTAGAGAGTGTTTCTTACTCTGCAATCCTGCTGAGTCGGTGCCTCTGGATCCTATGATGCAGTATGTTACAATCTGGTGAGAAATCCAGGCTAAAACTGATGCTTCTTTTGGTGGGTTTTGAGAATATTTTGAGCCAATATAACTACTTGAACACTGACTTCAAGGAAAACCTCTCAGGGAAGAAATTCTCGTTATGGAGACTTTTGGAGCCTTTTTGATTGCAAGCTAAAAGCTGGTTGTGATGTGCAGAGAAAGAATGAATGAAACTTTGAATTCACCATTACATAACTGCTTAGGAATTCCTAAGTTTAAAACTGCTACTTACATCCTTCCAGCCTTTACTTTTTCCTCTCAAATACAGTCTTGCTTCAGATAATTATTTAAAACCACCTGGTTTTGATTGCTTCGTGTCTTATTTTCCTCCTATCTATTCCCCCTGACACAAATGCTTTTGAACTGTACACCTCTGCTCAGCAGACATTATTTGCTACAACCAAAAATAAATAGATAACCCAATGCTTTAAAAATATAAACCCCAAACCAACTCAAACTGACCTGGCACGCTGCTAAAATAATAGCAGGGCTCCCACTCTTGATTGATACACCCTTACAGATCTCCACACTGGCATGTAATGAGCACAGAATCGACACCAAAGTGAAATAAAAAGGGAGCTGCTTTGGCCTGGTTTCCCTATCAAGAGCAGAGAAGAACAAAAAAATCAGCACGTGGTTAATGAAGATGAATAGATGCAGGGCAAATGGAATGTTCATGTTTCTAGGGATTTTGAAACAACAGTGAGCAAAATCTTTCTAATAACATAATTTTAAAAAATAGCCTGTGTACGTCCAATTAATCTGGGCTGCCACTGCATTGATTTCAAAAGCCTTCAAGAGGGAGAATTTTCTTGAGGGAGAAGAAAGGACCAACGGCAGTAGAAAGTGACCCTCGAAAGTCTGTGTTTGTTCTGCCGCAGGATGAAAGCGTTGCCCTTCTGTAAACTCTGCTCCCACTGTCCATATTCAGGCATGATTCACAGTCACACGGTGGGTGAGCATTGCTGGAACACTGTGTTCTGTGGCTGTAAGAGATTCCCTGGGGCACAGGATGCTGAGATAGGGGGCAACACTAACTGCTCTGGTCATGGATCTCCCAGTTTATGAACTGTGCAGATTGATCAGTGCATCCTTCACTTTGTGTTTTCTGCTTTCTCCAAACACAGATATAGGACGGTGGAAAAGAGGAGCTAAAGGTACATGGAGATAATCTTAACTATGAGCAAAAGCATAGTGCAAGGTTGCTTGGGTTCTGCTCCTTCTCTCTGACACTGGTTTTCTGTGTGAACATGAGGAAGTCATTTCAGCTTCCCTGCCTATAAAGTGGAGATGTAAACACTTGCCTCTACTTTTTGAGCTTGTATTTTTGCCTTTTTCTTTTTTTTCCCAACAAGCTAATGTTCAGCTCTACAGAAAAGTGAAGCCATGCTGTTGGAAAAAAAAAAAAAAAAAAAGAAAGAGCTAACAATGTCTCTGCCTGAGACCCTTTTTGCAAAAATTCGGGAACCAGACTCTGCAGTGACTGAGACGGTACAAGAATACAACTCCTGAGCTCAGCAACACATAGTTTCGAGCTCAGCAACACATGGTTTCGAGCTCAGGGAGAGGAGGAAGCTGGAGAATGCAGCATTTGGCCGTGGTGCGCTCCAGCTTTTGGCAGCAGCGAGTTCCTTGAAGTGCCTTTCCATCTTCCTGAAGGATTGTCTGAGCAAAAGCGGTGCTCGGTGTTGCCTAACACGGCAAGTCATATAAGGTCAGACTCATAAGATATAGAGCAGCGTGTGTGTGTGTGTGTGGGGTTCAGCTTCCACAGTGTTATGGCACAAGGAGCCATTCTTCCATTATGCAGAGATCTATAAGGAATCGCTGCCATTAACGGACTCCATTAAATGCAATACATGTGGGGAAAATTGCAGTTTGATTTAGTTCAGCAACATGGAGATATTGGCAAGATAATCACATAAAAGTGACACCTTTTATGGCCAGGCTCTTTGATTTTATGTCAGTGAGTTTCAATTCCTCACATTTTTATGTTCATATATAGGTCCTTGTTCTAATGTATGCATTAGCTGGCGTAAAGGTTAAATAGATTGTTTTAGCATTTTGGGATACAGATTGTGGATGTGCACAAATCTTCAGTGAGCTGGATGAATTATTTTGGGTAGGCAGGAACTGTGGGAAGGGAGTAGGAATTATTCCTCTGAATTGGTCCCATCTGGGGGTTGGGGGAAGGCACAATGGGCAAAAAAAACCTATTATATGTGTGTAATGTGATTTGAAAAGCAGACCTGCAGGCTTCCCAAGCACTGTCAGAAGGAGCAGATGGTGTGGGTCACCCTGCTTCATGAAATGCTCCAAATCTGAATATTTATTTTTAAATGCAAAAAAAAAAACCCAAACATATATCCATTCCTTGTGAAGCAGATTGTGATCTCCCTTACATCAGCAAAACTGCCTGAAGATGGGTTTGGCACTGGATTGATACTGAGAGTCACAGAGGGCTGGAGAAGCTGTGGCCATAACCTGGCCCCCCATGGAGAAAGGCAGTCTCAAGGTCTAGTTCTGTGGTAAAGCAGCTAAAACCAAACTCCTGTCTCATTCCAGTGTTTTCAAACCCAGGATATCTCTGGTATGAAAAACAATCCTAGTTGGGAAGGTGCTCAGTGTGGGTGCTGAGTCTTCTGTAAAAAGTAAATCAGAGATAACGTCATTGCTGTGAATTTTAAAGGCATTTCACACTCCCCTGTGGTGTGAGGAAGCCGACAGGAGTTCACTGCCATAGACCCAGCTAATGCAGACCATTCCTTATCATCATATTTAGCCTGGGCACCTTGGTGAAATCATATTTCAATATCCCTTAAACCACCTTGGTACATTTAATCCCTTGATTCATCTATTCTTCATATGTCCTTAGTCCACAAACTCTCCTCCCCACATCCCTGCCCCTTTCCTAAGAAGCCTTTGAAAGACTAACATTCCAAGTTCAGATTCTAACAGGTAATTTCTTTCCCCTTTTCATTTCCTCCCCCTCCCCTCCCCCACTCTCCCCCCCCCCTTTCAGCTATGTGTGAAAATCTTTTGCCTCTATCGATTCCTGCATCTGGACAGACTACTCTTCAGCTCATGAAGGGACTTCAAGTTGTCTCTTTAAATCTTTGTCTTCCTCCCACTTCACATGCCCCAAACTCCTCTCTCTCTTTTTATTTCACCTTATTCAAATATTCAGCCCAATTTCATGCCTTAATAATGATGAATAAAATTGAGATTAGGATTTAATAAGAGTGGTAAGGAAAGATTTGTCATTCCAATGGCTGTAGATCTTGGCTGAAATTGAATTGGCATCCAGCCTCTGGGCATGTGTGGAGTGAAGGTGTTTCCTGGCTCCCATTACAGTTCCCTGTCACTCTCTGGGAGAACAGGAAAGGTTTTCTACACTTAGCCCAGATAATAGAGGGGATGACTCCCTCCTAAGTGAGTTGTGCCTTCACAATCCTCTTCCTTGATTTAAGGCAGTTTGAATCACGGAGTGGAAAGTTCTACACAGAGTGAGGACATTTTAGGTACTACGTTTTAGCTTAATTCTTTAGTGTATTTCCCACCCAGGTATGACTTGGCTATCTGAATCAGTGCTTTCTGGGGTCTAAATTCCCATTTTGGACCTGAGACGAATCTCAGTGACAAAGTCCAAATTCATAACTAAGTTTTGGACTGAACTTCAAAAAGACTGAATTGAATATTAGAGTTTATCCTATGTGGAGGTGCAGCTGTCAGGTCAAAGCTCAAGGAGGATGCCTGTGTGATGAGTACACTAAATTCCATTATTGCTTTACAGATGTCTACTAATACCATTAACTGTGTACAGGATGAGCTGTGTATCTCTTCTGGGAGCTGCATGCTAGAATCTGCAAATGGTCATGGTGAGCTAAGCAAAACCGCTCTGGACCAGAAGTAACTTTGTGCCCAAGTAGAGAATGCTGAGGCTTGAGAACCCGTGGCAGGATATGTCAACATGCCAGTGTGAAGAGTGCTGTTGAGGGACAGGAGGATGCCAGAAGTGCTCTGAGAAACTGCTTCCAGGATGAGCTAATTTTCTATTATATTGCATCCTTAGCATAAGAGTCATGCTGCAGGAAGTAATTTATACCTTCTAAAATAAGGATTGGTTTATGCAACCGTAGCAAGTCTAAGCTGGGGTTGCTTAGCCTGGAGAAGAGGAGGCTCAGGGGAGACCTTATTGCTCTCTACAGCTACCTGAAGGGAGGTTGTAGACAGGTGGAGGCTGGTCTCCTCTCCCAGGCAACCAGCACCAGAACAAGAGGACACAGTCTCAAGCTGCACCAGGGGAGGTTTAGGCTAGATGTTAGGAAGAAATTCTTCATAGAAAGAGAGATTGACCATTGGAATGTGCTGCCCAGGGAGGTGGTGGAGTCACCATCACTGGAGGTGTTTAGGAAGAGACTGGATGGGGCGCTTGGTGCCATGGTTTAGTTGATTACATGGTGTTGGATGATAAGTTGGACTTGATGATCTCAAAGGTCTTTTCCAATCTGGTTAATTCCATTCCATTCCATTCCATTCCATTCCATTCCATTCCATTCCATTCCATTCCATTCCATTCCATTCCATTCCATTCCATTCCATTCCATTCACCCTCTTCAGCACTCTGCCACCTTTAATGCCTCTTTTAGCTTGAGGAGCAACCCTATGGATTGTGCTGGTTACTTTACTTTGGCCATCAAGCAACTGATCTAGTTTAAAAACTCATAAAACATCTACAGTGTCTGTTGTGCTTGGACTCAAGATATACTACAGTGCATGGCGGCTCAAAGTGCCTTGAGAAGGTCTTGCTGGAGTGCTGGTTTGCCTAGTGCTCAGAAGGCCCAAAGAGGCTTAAGGCTTCTAAAGACTGAGGGACAGATTCCTGGCGGAGCAAAAGCACTGAAGCTCTTTTGAAACCAGCGGGCTTGTGCCGCTTTACTCCAGGCAAGGGTGTGGACCTTGGGGGTGCTCTGACTGCTTAAATTGCTCTGCAGTTTTAGGGAGTTTACAGTAAGCCTCTTAAACTGCTCTAAGGGCTTACAGTATCTTAAGCCTCTCAAATTATATTAAAAAAAGCCCCAACTCACAGCATTTTGGCAGAATCTACCATTTGGAAGGCTTCAAGGTTAGAAAAAAACCCCTCCAACTTGGCTTGCTTGATAGTTTTTTGTCGGGAATTAAACCTATTCGATGAAATATTGTTTTAATAGTTTTAAAATGATGAACTTCAGTAATTATTTTGCCAATCCACATCAAGGGGGTTGCTCATGAACATACATTAAAGCACTCAAACTGGCAGGAAAATGCCATGATTTGTAAACTCACCATTCCTGGCTTAGGTGCTATTAATTTGACAGCCATTCGACCGATTTTCTTCGAGCCTGACTTAATTTTTATGTCACAGCTACCTTTACAAAACACGACAGTTTGGCAAGTCCATCATGATCTGCCTCTTAGTTTGGGTTTTTTTTTTTTCTTGAGAAATCAAAGTGTGAAATGTTTTATTAGACTATATGAGGGAAGTACATTTGTTTCCAAGCTCGAATAATTCCAAGAAGAGTTCTGCTGGCGTTCCTGAAAATTAAATAACAACAACAAAAAAAAAAAAAAAAAAAAAGAGAGGAGGAAAAAAAAAAAGGGAGCCACAACAAAAGCCCTTTAGGCTGAGACTAAATTGAACAGATTTCTTCATGCACAATTGAAAGGAGAGATTAAAAGAAAAGAAATTGGAAAGTTAATGTGACTACAGAGGCGGTGACATGGCTTTCCTATCAAACTCATTAGCTACTCAATTTTAGAGTTTCTTTGAGCATGAGGATTATTTTTTGGTGACACAAGAGGAAAATATTGATCTTTTCTGGGTTTCATTATAATTAAAGTGTGCTTGGAATATACCAGCAGAAGTTCCTCATAACTGCCCTCACATGGACACAGGCACACTGGGGATGTTTATGTTTCCCTCCAAATGTCATCACTGAGCTGCATCTATCGTCTTCTGCGTCTGCCTATCGTAAAAGTGATCAAAGGAAAGGCAGCAAGTCTCTCCCATGGCAGTCTTGTGCCACCTGTGAGGAGGAGCTCTGGCTTTAACAGCGCTGGTGTGATGTCTGGAGTCTGTCCACATGAACACATGGGCACCATATGCGGTTGACAGCTAGTTCCTTCAATTCCAGCAAAGCCAATTGATTTGAGTACACCAATTTTATATAGGTCTGTTGGGAGCCATCAGATGATCCTTGATTTTGACATCTCAATCAGTAATAATGTTATGTTTCTACGAGGCGAGGGATAAAGCAACTACTAACCTAAATCATTAAGCCAGACTTAGACCAAAGATGAGCTGCTTTGTTTCTGAAGCTTGACAAACTGATCCATTTAAGAAAATGAACATGTTCTGAATGTTTTACAACCCAGTGCTCAGTTATAGGAATTGTCAATGTGGTCAAAACCACAAAGGGATGCTGGAAACTGTGTTCAGAATAAGCTGAGGAACTGATTCCCCCAAAGAGAATGAGAGCTGGTCACAATTCATCTATACACTCAAAGAGGTGGGAACAAGTTTCCTGATGCTGTTTGCAATGTCAGTCTTCCAGCTTGTTTTCACAGACCAAGTCAGTTGTATGCTTTTGCCTGAAGTATGCCTGGAGAAGAGGAGACTGAGGGGTGACCTTATTGCTCTCTACAACTGCCTGAAGGGAGGTTGTAGCCAGGCAGAGGTTGGCCTCCTCTCCCAGGCAGCCAGCACCAGAACAAGAGGACACAGCCTCAGGCTGCACCAGGGCAGGTTTAGGCTGGATGTTAGGAAGAAGTTCTACATGGAGAGAGTGATTGCCCATTGGAATGGGCTACCCGTGGAGGTGGTGGAGTCACCTTCATTGAAGGTGTTCAGGAGAAGACTTGATGGGGTGCTTGGCTGCATGGTTTAGTTGTTGGGTGGGTTGGACTGGTTGATGGGTTGGACGCGATGATCTTGAAGGTCTCTTCCAACCTGGTGTATTGTATTGTATTGTATCTTAAAGCCCATGTGCCGCTGGACAGTGACCTGACCCACTGAAGTGGTGATTTGCCTTTGAGAAGTTCATTGCTCTGCTTGCACAGAAGCAAACTCTTCATACAGCTGTAGTTTTTATGTCCAAATATTTTCTTATTATTTTAATGTTTTCTTTCCAGGCCTGTGCTTGCATCTCTGTTTGCAGCTCTGCTCTTCTCACACACGTGACTTCAGAGCCTTCTGACGTTTTTGATCCATTTGAAAGACGGAGGACCATCACAAACTCTGGACGACTTACAGAGGTCTTGTGACATATTCTGGTTTGCTTTTTCTATTATTTCCACAGATACCCATGCAGTCAGCTCTCCCCCTGCAGAATCATAAAATCAATAAGGTTGGAAAAGATCGCAGAGATCATCAAGTCCAACCTGTCACCCAACACCTCATGACTACTAAACCATGGCACCAAGTGCCACATCCAATCCCCTCTTCAACACCTCCAGGGATGGTGACTCCGCCACCTCCCTGGGCAGCACATTCCAATGGCTAACAATTCTGTCTGTGAAGAACTTTCTCCTCACCTCGAGTCCAACCTATCATCCAACACTATCTAATCAACTAAACAATGGCACCAAGCACCCCATCCAGTCTCTTCCTAAACACCTCCAGTGATGGTGACTCCACCACCTCCCTGGGCAGCACATTCCGATGGCCAATCTCTCTTTCAATGAAGAATTTCTTCCTCACCTCCAGCCTAAACCTCCCCTGGTGCAGCTTGAGACTGTGTCCTCTTGCTCTGGTGCTGCTTGCCTGGGAGAAGAGACCAACCCCTTCCTGTCTACAACCACCCTTCAGGTAGCTGTAGAGAGCAATAAGGTCTCCCCTGAGCCTCCTCCAGGCTAACCAATGCCAGCTCCCTCAGCCTCTCCTCATAGGGCTTGTGCTCGAGGCCTCTCACCTAGCTAGCTGCAACACTGCTTCTAAGCCCTTAGTTTCATTGTTGTTTCATTGCTCATCTCTGAATGAGACCTTGGCACATCTGAACCTCAGCCTTTTTTTTTTGTTTTTCCTCTTGTTTTATTATTTTTTTTCTCTCTAGGAAATTACTGAAAACCAGCAGTAATGATGAGGAGAAGAGGGGGAATTGTTTTGTGTTTGTCACTATTATTTTGTGGCCATTTTTTTGTGTAGCATCTTTCAGAGATTAAGTTCAATTAGGAAACAGATGGCACCAAAATATCGTCAAACATTTCTGATGGGCAGCAAATTACAGGCTTAATTATGTAAATAATTAAAATTTATATTTACACCTGATCATCCAAATGAGGGTGAAAATAGCAATTTCAGGGTTTGTTATGATTGCTGGCAGGGAGTCAACCTGTGAGCAAGTTGCTTTCTTCAGCTTCGAATGTGTCTCTTAGATCCTTAGAGCAGTCAAAAAAAACACAACCTGGCAAAGGGAAAAACAAAGAATGAATGAAGACTTCCACCTAAATTTCTGTCATGTTTGGGCTCTCCTGAGTTTAAAAGGAATCCCTGTGCTGGTTGAGGGGACTTTGTCATTAGCAGGTTCACTGCAACAGCACCCGGAGGTACCAGCTCAGATCAAGCTGGCCTTGTGCACGCGGCTATGCAAAGATATTGTGAGAGACAGCTCTTGCACCGGGGAGCTCATAGGCCAGATAAGCAGGGCTGACAAGTAGTGAAAATAGAGAGAGAGAGAGGGAGTCAGACAGTTTTATTAAGTTCTGTATTACAGATGCAGAACTGAGGCACAGAAAGATAAAATGTGTGATTCTCATTTGCACTAAATTTGCTTTCCACTACTCTGGCAGCATAAACGGGCCATGAAGCGGGTATATATTACATTGACACTCACTTTTCATTTCTCCCATGATGTTAAAATGCTTCAGTGTTAGTGAACATCAGACCCAATATGATTTCTCTAAGATCACAGAGGAAATCGATTCCATTGAATCCCCATTTCCGTAGTGCCACTTCAGCACGTCAGTTACTTCCCAGTTCCTAAGTTGCTCTCACCCCATTCTGGGCAGTAGTCCTGTGTACATAGCTGCATGTAATATGAGTGGTCCTTTTTGGGTCATTAAACCTGTTTCAAAGATCAGCTTTTCTGGTAATCCCACAAGGAACTGGCAAAATGAATCAACTTTCCCTTGTCTTCTGTTGTCATTGCTTGTGCCTTTAGACCATGTTGGCAAAAGAGTGGGCCTTGAGCTTGTGCTCTATGAGGAGAGTCTGAGGCAGCTGGGATTGTTTAGCCTGGAGAGGAGGAGGCTCAGAGGAGACCTTATTGCTGTCTACAACTACCTGAAGGGAGGTTGTAGACAGGTGGTGGTTGGTCCTTCTCCCAGGCAAGCAGCACCAGAACAAGAGGACATAGTCTCAAACCGTGCCAGGGGAAGTTTAGACTCGAGGTGAGGCGAAAATTCTTCACAGAGAGAGTTGTTAGCCATTGCAATGTCCTGCCCAGGGAGGTTGTGGAGTCACCATCCCTGGAGGTGTTCAAAAAGGGATTGGACGTGGCACTTGGTGCCATTGTTTAGTAGTCACGAGGTGTAGGGTGCCAGGTTGGACTTGCTGATCTTTGAGGTCTTTTCCAACCTTATTGATTCTGTGATTCTAGGAAATAAAGAAAAAACTCCAAGGCAGTGGTAGATATCAGCATGTTGACTCCTAACCTGACAATTTTCCAGTTTATTCATTTCATGTCCTAATTTTGCTCCAGACTCTGAGATGAAGCTGCTAAACACCTGTCAGGAATCACTATTTGTGTTCACCAGTATCAAACCTCTAGGAAAGACATGCCTCTCTAGGGCTGGATTTACCCTCAAAAAACCTCAAACTCCTGGTTGTTTAGGACATGAGTCTGCTTCATTCAACCTGCTCCAGAGACTGTAATAGGTAAAAGAGATCTTGTCCTATGGTTTTGATTCTGAGCCATCTTTCAAGGTCACAATTGGGCTTTCGTAGTTCTTCCTACTTTCTATGTTACGTGTTCAGCAATATTAAGATTTTTATCTTTGCCCTATTTTATCAGCTCTCTTCTCCCATCCCTAATTTGGAGCCAGTAGGGGTGGGGAGGGGAGAAGTGATAGGGAGGTCAGAAAAATGCCTCTATTGATATCCCTGTAATAAAAAGAGCTTTTCTTTCCTTTCTGCTGATAGCAGTCAAAGAAGCTTTGCTTTTGATAAAATTAACCTTGGAGCCAGAAACAACAGAAGCTGCTCTGATTTCATCAGCCCTTCTATCTGAGGAGACATGATCACTTACTAGCAATGAAAGGGGATGGGTTGCCTGCACAGGAGCTAATGTAATAGCACAAATTCCTCCCCCAGCTCTGCACAGTGAATCCCAACTCTAATGGTCTATGCTCAAAGTGCTTTACCACAGGGACAGAGAGAGAAGGAGAAAACTGTGAATACCTGGAGCTGAAACGTGCTGATTACAGACCTACTCACTCCCACTTACACATACTCAGACTTGGCCTTCTGCACTGAACACATTTGCTTTGCATGATCTCCTTAACAGGACATTGGCTTGAAGTCAATGCATATCTTAAAGTTACCCATGTGTTGAAGTGTTAAGCTGGATCATGGTCCAAAAGGGTATTTTCTCAAGAAGACACTGGCTGGAGAGACACTGACACAATGACAGCCTTATCTCCCCAGCCATTGTCAGCACTGCTTCAAAGTCAGGGATGATTCTGTGTTCTCAAACTTGAAGCCATGTTGTTATCACAAGTAGATTTTATGGTTTAAGTGCTCCCCCATCTAGCCATTTATCAAATGCTTCCTGGCTCTAAATTCCTTATTTAATGTGTTAGTAACCACTTCAAAAAGTACCTGTGCTCCATAATACTGAAGTACTTCACCATAAAAGATAATGATTATGGTTATGATCTGCATAAGCAAAGGACATTGCCTGGTCTAAGCTGATAGCGTAAAGGGATGTTGTGGCTTAACCCCAGCCAGCAACTAAGCACCACACAGCTGCTTCACTCACTGCTCCACCAGTGGGATGGGGAGCAGAATGGGGAAGAAAAAAACAAAACAAAACAACTTGTGGGTTGAATGAAGAACAGCATAGCAATTAAACTAAAAAAAAAGAGAGTATAATAATAAACTATAACAATAATAATAGTGATGGAAAAGAATACAACATAAAGAGAGAACAGACAACTGATGCACAATGCAGTTGCTCACCACCCACTGACCAATGCCCCAGCAGCAATCTGCCCTCCTGGCCGTCTCTCCCCAGTTTATATCCTGGGTATAACATTCTGTGGCAGAGAATATCCCAATGGCTAGTTCAGGTCATCCATCCTGGCCATGCTCCATCCCAGCTTCTTGTGCACCTCCTTGCTGTCAGAGCATGGCTAACGGAGAAATCCTTAACTTAGGATAAGTTACTTAGCAACAACTAAGACATCAGTGTGTTATCAACATTGTCCTCACTCTAAACCCAAAACACAACACTGTTCCAGCTACTAGGAAGAAAATTAACTTTATCCCAGCTGAAACCAGGACAAGGGATTTGTCTTACTTCTCCCTCCACTCAGAAATGTTGACCTGTGCACCCAGAGCTGATAACACCACTCCAAGCTGTTGCCACATGAGACTGAAATGCCTCCTAGTCACAGCTGTTTTTCAAAGGTGGAAATAAAACCTATTAGTTCTTTTGAAGGCTGCTTCCCCATGTGGCCTCAAGACCATGATTTGCATGGTGCAGTGGAACTGGGTCTGAAAACAAGATGATGTCCTGAACAAAGAGGCTATCTGTGGTCCATGGCTGTGTCTCTAGGGAGTGATCATCATCAAGGTGTAGAGGGGTAAATTTAGTGGACATGGGGTATGCAGCCAGATTTGGATTCTCATTTGAGAATCTTCTTCTTTAGTGGAAAGCTTTGGCTCAAGGAAACTCATCAGCAAATAGAAAAGACTCCTGCACCAGACTGCAAACTACTTTTCACTGCTAGTCATCAGCCTACAAATGGTCTCTTTGTTCCTGTTTCTTTCTGCTGAAGCAGAGGGTGAAAGTGATATTTGTATTCTTTGGGGAAGAGACATCCACAAAGCATTGCAGGAGAAGGTTTCCAAGGGACTTCCAGAGGAAATCTCTGCCAGCCTACCTCACTGTCGATTAGCACAGCGGTTTAAGCAGCTCAGGGCAATATTTCCTCAGCAGACAGATGTAAATGCTCATTGTCAATATGTACAAATAAATATTTCAGGTGAAACAGACAAAGACATAATGGTTCATGCCTGCTCTCAAATACACTGTGTGCTTTTCCCTTCCCTTTTTTAAAAAAAGTATCTTAGCATAATTCCAACAAAGCCTCAGAAAAAAGTGAGATCAAGATTTTCACAAATTCACAGATTCACAGATTGCACTGGGTTGGAAGGGAACCTCAGAGGTCATGTTGTTCAACCTCCCCTGCAGTCAGCAGAGACACCTCCAGCTAGATCAGGCTGCCCAGGGCCACATCAGATCTGATCTTTTGTGTCTTCAGGCATGAGGCCTCAACTACACACCCAGGCAACCTGTTCCAGTATTCATTAGAGGCCACAGACTCAAGCTGCACCAGGGGAGGTTCAGACTGGATGTTAGGAAGAAATTCTACACAGAGAGAGTGATTGCCCATTGGAATGGGCTGCCCGGGAGGTGGTGGAGTCACCATCATTGGAGGTGTTTAGGAGGAGACTTGATGGGGTGCTTGGTGCCATGGTTTAGTTGATTAGGTGGTGTTGGATGATGGGTTGGATACAATGATCTTGAAGGTCTCTTCCAACCTGGTCTATTCTATTCTATTCTATTCTATTCTATTCTATTCTATTCTATTCTATTCTATTCTATTCTATTCCTATTCTATTCCTATTCCTATTCTATTCTATTCCTATTCCTATTCCTATTCCTATTCCTATTCCTATTCCTATTCCTATTCCTATTCCTATTCCACTTCTATTCTATTAGTTCTTAGTAACTTCTTCCTAATATCCAACCTAAATCTACCCTGCTTCTGTTTGCAAACAGTGCCCCTAATATGTAAAGAGGCAAAACAACTCCTAATTTTTTCTCAGCCCTTCCACCCTAGCACAACAGCTTTGCCCAGTGATGAGAGCATGATTCAGAAGAGGTGGTTTCTACTTCTGCCCTTACAATGTGACATTAAGCAAGCTGTGTTTGCTCTCTGGCTCTTTCTTTCTCCCCTCCTATTGCTTCTCTTTCCTTCTTCTTCTCTCTGTCCATCCATTGTGGATACATCTGCAAAGAAATCCATGTCCAGTGAGGATCCTAGAAGCTATTGTAATAAGAGTTTTGAAGCCCCACATGGCCAATTGCCTACTTACACTGCTGAGTAGTGTGATTGTACAATTAGTCCTACTAACTCAGCAGGGGGAGTTGGAGACTCTCAAATTTGCTTTCACTTCCTCGTTCATTTTCAAAGCATAAAGAAAAAGCCTTTTCCTGTATGGGTGAAAAAAAAAAAAAAAAAAGTTAATATCTTATTTGGTGTTTTCCTACTCAATTGAGGATTGAAATATGCAGCCACTTCACTGGTTTTAGAATCAAAGCATTCCCTCGATTATGCAGTTGTGTGTGAGAGAATTGAAATTTCCACACACCCATTCACAACCTAATTGATTCTTCTAACTGCAATGCATTTTTTTCTCCCCTGTATCTTTTGGGCCAAGTGTTTGCAGTGACATTGTTTTGCTGCAAGCCCACATTGATTCTGTTAAATCGTTTAGCATGATAAGCTGGTTGGGGGAAAGTGACAGCAACGCCCCCATAGTATCATAGTATCAGTCAGAGTTGGAAGAGATCACAAGGATCATCTAGTTCCAACCCCCCTGCCATGGGCAGGGACACACCACACTAGATCAGGCTGGCCACAGCCTCATCCAGCCTGGGCTTAAACACCTTCAGGGATAGCACCTCAACCACCTCCCTGGACAACCCATTCCAGGGCTTCACCACTCTCATGGGGAAGAACTTTGTCCTCACATCTAGCCTGAATCTCCCCACCTCCAGCTTCATTCCATTCCCCCTAGTCCTATCACTACCTGAGATCCTGAGAAGTCACTCCCCAGCCTTCTTGTAGACCCCTTTCAGATACTGGAAGGCCACAATGAGGTCACCTGGGAGCCTTCTCTTCTCCAGACTGAACAGCCCCAACTCCTTCAGTCTGTCCTCATAGGAGAGGTGCTCCAGCCCTCTGCTCATCCTCATGGCCCTTCTCTGGACACCTTCCAGCACCTCCATATCCCTCTTGTAATAGGGGCTCCAGAACTGGAGGCAGTACTCCAGGTGGGGTCTCAGCAGAGCTGAGCAGAGGGGGAGAATCACTTCCCTTGACCTGCTGGCCACACTTCTCCTGATGCAGCCCAGGATCTGATTGGCTTTCTGGGCTGCAAGTACACACTGAGAGCTCCTGTTGAGCTTCTCCTCCACCAGCACCCCCAAGTCTCTCTCCTCAGGGCTGCTCTCCAGCCAGTCCCTGCCCAGCCTGTATTTGTGCCTGGGATTGCCTCGACCCAGGTCAGGACCCTGCCCTTGGTCTTGTTGAAGCTCATGAGGTTGGCTTGTGCCCACCTCTCCAGCCTGTCAAGGTCCCATGCTGGTTATGGGTGGGGTTGCTGGGTGAGCAAAAGCCTGGCTGCAGGTGTCTGGTCTGTTAGGTTCTTCCCTGTTTGTAAAAATAAACGAAATCCTTAAAAACCACACGGCCCCAGTCCTTCAGAAGAGAAAAGATCTCATCTCCAATAAACCCATGATATGTGGCAGCCGTCTTGGTGGGGTTACAGAGCAGTATTTTTAGGACTATCATTTTCTCTGGAGATAACTTGTCTCTCTCTAAAAATATCACAGTTGAAAACAGGTTTTCTGATAACCCACATCCCAGGTTACCCACATTTTTACACAGGATAGAGAAAATCAGAGGCAGAGGCAGGGAGAGAGGTAAAAAGGGAAAAGCTTTTTGGGACAAAAAGAGCCAGCTGTAGGATATCAGGGTTCAGGAAGCCAGCAAATGAGGGAATTCTGGGGTTGGTGCATGGCTGTGGGATGTCCACTCAAGCATAACAAAGATTTTAGTAGAACTACACAATTTTTAGTTGGGTGGTTGAATTAATAGCTAACCTACAGTTACGCTGGGAGAATGTATTTCAAAGCAGTGAGCTGCTCCGGAAAAAGCTTTTTACTTGTACTTCTGACTACAGAAATGTTGTGTCATTCATTAAATCAGAAAGCAGCTTTCATGCTATTAATATCCACACCTCAGTATCTGTGTCTTTCTATATAGGAACAGCCTTGTAATGAGCTTGATAAGAAAATACCTGAGTCACTTGAAGATTTATTGGGGATCCTGTGGAACTGTTCTACTTCGTCTAAACTACTTGTGAGGCTATTACCATTTCCACCTATATTTAAACAGCTCGACTGAAATAAATATGGCCTGATTTTCACCCTGGATGTTTTCTGTGCACAGCACTGGTCTTTGATGCATACACAAGATAGTAATTAATTTGCAGTTTCATTCACTGAGAGAGATGCAAAACGAGGACGTCTCTAGATAGATAGCAATTACTGGTTTACAGCACACCACAAGATTTTTAAATGGAAGACCAGCTCATTACACAAATTGTTTTCCTTAAAGATCAGAGCTGGCCCTTCTACCCCCACTCTTTCTTTCTCTGGAGTTTGCCTGGAAAATCTCCTGTGTGATGGAAAGAGGAGGGCCTTGCAGAACAACAATCTGCGTCTTGCTGCACTTGAAGCATTTGTAAACAACTCACAGTGTTTGCTCAGAGGTATTTTTTTCCTGCTGTATTACTGATGAATGCAATGAAATGTGAGGGAAATGAAGGTCTCCTAAGTACATTTTAATTTAGATGAAAAATTATACATTATTATACCATGCTGGTGATTGTTCTGACATAATTGATTGGGAGGGCCATCCACAAAAAACGGTGGGAAAGCTTGACTTTGAGGAGGCTTCGGAAACGGAATTAACCATTTAGAAGTGTGATGGAAAGCAAAGTCCTGCAATGGGAAAAAGACAAAAAAATGGATTTTGGTTTCAGTTTTGCCATTCTTTAGGGGAACCACCTCCTGTTCCTGTGTTTCTGTTTTCCCTCAATAAAATGTCAACAGAGATTTTTCTATTCATTCTTGATTCCTGAAGTGGCAAGTGAGAGACACATTGGAAAGCAACTTTTTGCTCTGCAATACCTAAAAGGTCAGTGATGAAACAGAGAGGGGGAAATTAACTCCTCTTACACTACTCCACTGCAGTACCAAGACTACAGTGCAACCACCTGCCAATCCTCTCTAGATCCTGGTCCAGGCTGTTGGTTGGATGTGTGGTTTCAGTCCTGCGTCCTGCCCCAAGGCAAAGCCTGGGGCTGATGCATTTGGGTAATGCTGGTTCTGAATCTTTGGGTGATGATGTTGAGAAACCCGGAGGAGTCTTATCTGGCTGCTTTCCTTCTAGTGCTTTATCAGGCAGAAGCCCATGATGCACACTGGCTGGAGGCAAAGGGTTTTCATCCAGGAGACCAAGTCTTCACATGTAAAATAACTGAGACTTCCCTTGCTAGCTTCCTCTTTATATTTGAAGGAAACTCTGTATGATTGGCTCTGCAGCCCATGATCCTAACAAGAGCTGATCTTAGCTGATGCTGTGGAAGGTGAATTCCTTACTACAACAGCACATAATCTACACAGCCAGCTATGCACCAAGGAATGGAAAGTAAGGTGCTCCTTCCTGACCACCAAAACCAATCAACATATATACTGAAGCATGAGGTCTGATTATCTTTAGATCATAATTCTACTTGGCCAGTTGCAAGTGGTATTATTAATAGCTATAAACCAACATTTTCCCAGTGCATATATATTTACATTTTATAGCTCCATGGCCATTTTATTACAGGGTGAAAACTCAACAGAATGAAATGAAAACAAAACAAATAATCTGTCTGTCTCCCAATCCATCATTAGTTCTCTAAGGAACTGCTATTGTGTTCCCAAATATTTTTCAGCACACCTTACAGCAAATTATTTTCCACTCCATTCTAATAAGTTTCTGGTATTTCCACAGATGTAATTCTAATTATTTGCATCTTCCCTGGAGAGATCACCTTATGTCATAAAGACAGTGTGAAATGGGAGGCCTTAAATGAAATGTTATTGTTACAAGTGGCCAACTGTTTATTCGGCCTCACAATGTGAAGGTAGACCCTGGAACATTCCGCCTCTTGGGTTTTTAACCCTGAAATACCAGTGATGGAGAAATAAGAGACTGTACTGGTGTTTGTGACCCCTAAATTGCAGTGGTTAGGGATTGCAATGGGCATCCAGAAGGCCAAGCTCATCTTTACAGTGGCTGCATATAGCAAGTTCCATCCAAAAAGCAAAAAGAGAGTGGGAATAGAAGACAGGGGAAAATACTGTGTCTTGGGTGAAACAGCAAGACAGCACTGGATGGAAAAGACCTCCAAGACCATCAAGTCCAGGCCCTTTAGAGGTGTAATGAGACAATCTTGTGATGAGATGACCTGCAGTCACCTTTGTGTGTGCTGCTTTCACTGAAGGGCAGAAAGTGGTTTGGTGTCTGGCTGAAACGGAGAGGGTTTTTCCACTTCTCAGTGGGGGTTAAAACCCCACAAGAATAAGGTACCTCAAGAGATCAGTGCCATTGATGAATAAGATATAGTTAGGAATTGCAGAAAGAGAGGTAAAAGTTGGGAAAGGTGGAAGCTTCAGAAAAAGAGTTGGCTTTGGGAAGAGTTTTGGGCAAGTCATTGAGTTTACGTTGAACTGCCTTCCCTGTGCTTCTGGAACACTTGGCACCTAATCTGCCTTCAGGAAAACTGCTATCCAGAGGGTAATGTGAAATCAAAATGTCTCTTTCAAGTGTTTATTAGGACAGAGTGGGATATATCTCACTTGGAATTGTGTAATCCAAGGCAACAGCCAGTTTTGGTTTATTCAGACCCTGGTGAAATTATTGCCATAAACCCTTTCTGAAGTGACTTAGAAGATGCATTTCTTTGCAACAGATTTATATTATCTCCAGAGAATCAGATGGAAGTTCACACCTCTTGGGGAAGAAGAGCAAACAGCACAATCATTTTGAATCTCATAGAATTCAGGGGAAGAAGAGCAAATGGGCAGGGCACTGAAGAGTGCATTTTGAGGCAGTTTTGAAGAGACTGTTACCGACTTCTGCCTAGCACAGCTGCTTGATGGGTCTCAAAGCAAGCCCGGTGTAAAAATCTCCCAACTTGACATGAAGTGATGGGGTTTTCCTTGCCCTGCCAACAAAATATGGCCAGGGAAAAGACTCTGTGTGTCTTACATTGTCAGAATATGGCTTAAGAGGTCTTTATCTGGTGCACAAGATGTATGATGTGTCCCAAGTGCCGGTTTCTACAGAGTGGGCACAACAACCCCATGCAGTGCTACAGGCTGGGGTCAGAGTGGCTGGAGAGTGGCTAGGCAGAAAGGGACTTGGGGGTACTGGTTGACAGTAGGCTGAACATGAGCCAGCAGTATGCCCAGGTGGCCAAGAAGGCCAATGGCATCTTGGCCTGGGTCAGGGATAGTGTGGCCAGTAGGAGCAGGGAGGTCATTCTCCCTCTGTACGCCACACTGGTTAGGCCACACCTTGAGTCCTGTGTCCAGTTCTGAGTCCCTCAGTTTAGGAAAGATGTTGAGTCACTGGGACATGTCCAGACAAGGACATTGAGACACTTGAACATGTCCACAGAAGGGCAACAAGGCTGGGGGAGGCCTCGAGCACAAGCTCTATGAGGAGAGGCTGAGGGAGATGAGGTTGTTTAGCTTGGAGAAGAGGAGACTCAGGGAGACCTTATTGCTGTCTCCAACTACCTGAAGGGAGGTTGTAGCCAGAAGGGGCTTGGTCTCTTCTCCCAGGCAACCAGCACCAGAACAAGAGGACACAGTCTCAAGCTGTGCCAGGGGAGGTTCAGGCTGGACGTTAGGAAGAAGTTCTTCATAGAAAGAGAGATTGCCCATTGGAATAGGCTGCCCAGAGAGGTGGTGGAGTCACCATCACTGGAGGTGTTTAGGAAGAGACCAGATGGGGTGCTTGGTGCCATGGTTTAGTTGATTGGATGGTGTTGGATGATAGGTTGGACTCGATGATCTTGAAGGTCTCTTCCAACCTGGTTAATTCTATTCTATTCTATTCTATTCTATTCTATTCTATTCTATTCTATTCTATTCTATTCTATTCTATTCTATTCTATTCTATTCCATTCCATTCCATTCCATTCCATTGGCTCCAGAGCTGAATGCATATGTGGTAATTACTTCTAGTTGGGGTTTCACTCCAACTGTCCCATGTCCTTAAGTTTTCCTCATCTGCATCAGTCTCCAAAACCATTTTGCATATGAGTTCCTATGAGCTGCTTCTCTTTTCCCCCACCCCCTTTTGGTCTTTTCTCCCTTTTTTTAATCTATGTGTGTATAATAAAGCACTGAGCTCAGACTGAACACACTCTTCCAATTAAGGTCCTACCAGAGCACAGCTGAGTGGAATAATTGCCTTGCTTGTTTTACACAGAATACTCTATTAGCAGTTTGATCTGGGACTCAGCATTCACCCAGAATATTTGGTCTTCTCATGTTCTTTTTCTCCTCAGCCCTCAGCAGCACATGAAAAGACAGGTGTAGACTCTGCCAGGCCAACTCTCTGAGATTCCAACAAGCTGTTGATAACAAGCAGCACAGTCTATCTGTTTCATCTTTTCCATTCCTCTTGTATTTGGAGGATTTTGCATCTGCTTTTTTCACATTACCTTGACATCTTTATACCCATGGAAGGTATATATATTTTTTTTCCCCTTAAGCTTTCCACTTAGTTGCAGCACACTGTGTAATGCAGTACACAGGATGAAAGCCCTTATCTGATTTAAGTTTAATGTTCAAAAGTCCTCAAGCTGGTTTATCTAAAGATCCTCCCTGTATAATTGTATACTTAGAATTCAGCTGCAGTGTAATGGGGCAGGCATTCTGTGTTGTGTCAGGAGCCACAGGAAAGAAACTATTTATTTTTAAGCAAATAGGAAGGGGAAAAAAAATTAAAGAGAGAGAGGAAAATATTAGAATCATAGAATCAATATGGTTGGAAAAGACCTCAAAGATCATCAAGTCCAACCTGTCACCTAACCACTAAACCATGGCAGCAAGTGCCATGTCCAGTCCCCTCTTGAACACCTCCAGGGATGGTGACTCCACCATCTCCCTGGGCAGCACATTCCAATGGCTAACAACTCTCTCTGGGAAGAACTTTCTCCTCACCTCCAGCCTAAACTTCCCCTGGCACAGCTTGAGACTGTGTCCTCTTGTTCTGGTGCTGTTTGCCTGGGAGAAGAGACCAACCCCCTCCTGGCTACAGCCACCCTTCAGGTAGTTGTGGAGAGCAATAAGGTCTCTCCTGAGCCTCCTCTTCTCCAGGCTAAGCAACCCCAGCTCTCTCAGCCTCTCCTCACAGGGCTGTGCTCGAGGCCTCTCGCCAGCCTCGTTGCCCTTCTCTGGATACGTTCAAGTGTCTCAATGTCCTTCTTAAATTGAGGGGCCCACAACTAGACACAGTACTCCAGATGTGGCCTAACCAGTGCTGAGTACAGGGGCACAATGATTTCCCTGCTCCTGCTGCCCACACAATTATTCAGCCAACTTTCAGAAAAACCTACCCCAGGGTTTGATGTATTCTGGAATTAGATTGGATTTTAAAGCAGTGAATAGGAGAAAAACCATCAGTCTGGAGAGATGAGGATTAAAATGCAAAAGCAATAGAAAAGTTCTTTAGGCAGCTCTCATCAAGAAACCAACCCTTTTGGGCTAGGTGCCGCAGAAAAATGTTGTACTAAGTTTCAAAGTGATCCTGGGATTTGAATTTAGCTCCTGCCAAGATTTCCCTTTAGATGCATTTTAAAGCCACTTTATTAATACAATGAAAGCAAACTGCTTATATGAGAAAACATCTTAAATGATTTGAGATGATCTGAGTCAGTCGGCTCCTAACCGGAACTGCTGCCCTGCTCATCCAAGGTCTGCTAATATGATCTTCAAATGTGAGGCTGAACATATTGGTGTTGTGAAGAGTATTTACAGCCTGCAGCTCGAAGACCCGGTGAAAACATGGCAGAGAAGTAAAACAAATAAATCAGAAAGACAAAGAAAGAGGAGAAAGGAAGCTCGGCGATGTCGTTCTGCTGGGGCAGCAGCAACACAGGGGAGATTAATGGTTTCATTTGGAGTTACAGCACAGTCTGTGACAGGATCGGGGACAGAATCCTAGGCTTTTTGCTGAAAACAGGATTTTTGATGAAAAACTTCATGTGATTTTCAAAATTAGTAAAAAATTTCACCTAACCCTCCTCCAGGACCACCTTCCAAGAGAGGTGGGAACTTGGAGGCAGAGGGAGGAGGGCTCTGGGCTCACACTGATTTCTGTCTGCTCATTTTCATTCATTCTAGGCCACAGTCTTGCTTTGAATTCGGTGGCTAGCTGCTCAAGCCGCTACTCCACAGTCAAAGCAAGGGTGTCAGGACAGGACATATTGCACAGAAATGTTGTTAAAGGCACACTACATTAAACTGCTGTGAAATGCTATGTATTTTGACTAGAAAAGCCCAGGCCTTGTTAAAATGATGGTTTAAAAAGTTCTGAGATTTAGCACTCACATTGTTGGAGATCACTTCTCGTATAAAACTGTGAAACTCCCTTAATTTCACACCTGTCAATACTAAACCACCATCTTGTGAAGATTTTTACCAGAGCAAGGGAAAATAATTCAATAGAGCTTTTGCAGTATTTTCCAAGCAATTGTGAAATGTCCTGGGGTATAATTAAGGGGGAAAAAAACCACTTTGTGACATTTTGGGGGAAATACATATTCAAGCCTGCTCACACAGCTCCAGAAAGGAAATTAATTCTCCATAAAATGGTGGCCTCCTTAGACTAGGTAATGAGAACAAGTCTCTGCTACAGAAAGGCTGAAATAACAATGTGGGTTGGTGTGATTTTAATAGGCCATCCCTGCTACTCTGCTCTGGAGACAGAAAAAAAAGAGTGAGGGCAGGAGGCAACAGAAAGCTCCTACATGGTTTGTGGAGACCTTCAGAGCTTTCATGACCACAGAAACAGTGAACAGACACAGATGGGTTTTTCTGACCTGCCAGCAATCCCTGAGCTATCATCATAGGCAGCAAGCAAGCTGCCTAAACTTTTATATATAAAATGGGATTAGGGTTTAGGGTGTAGTAATCATAAAGTGGGGTTCAAGGGCTGCCACTGAGCCAGCATGGACAAGGTAGGCTGGTTTCCATAGCCAGTAATACCTAGGTAAGGATGCAGCTAGCAACATGCTAAGCTGCTTCTAACTCCCAGTCAAGCCAAGATGTTACCCAGTTATGAATGAGTTGTTTGAAGACAACCTTCAGCATGACTTCAAAGCAAGGCTTGAACTCACTTCTTTAAATCCTGAGGGGTCTTATAGCCTCTGCCGTCGAACTCTGCTGACATGCCACCCTCCTCATTTTCCTGCCTTCCTGTGCATCCTTGTTTCAGATAAAAACCCTGCTTTGCCACAGACAGGGAGCACTCAAACATGTCTATGAACCAGGGCACCCCTGTTGCCTACACATCTATATACTTTCTCCCAGGGACTATTTGCTACGATTTTTAGTTTTGACTTCAGAAATCCCTTGACTGCTGAAAAGGCACCGGAGTTTTTTCATGCACTTCTCTTTTGCAGCAGCAAGGGCATAAAAGTGCCAATGGAAAATTGCTTTGGTCCCTTGAACTGTAAATGATGCTGTTTTCATGATTCATCAAATCCGTCTGAAGCAGAGGTGGCATGTCAGCGGGGCTAGGCAAAGTTTAGAACATAATAGGGCCCAAGAGGTGAGAGACATGTCTTTCATTTCAGTGGAGCATCTTTGAAGTGACTGCTGGAAATAATTAGGTTCCATGATTTCCATTGCCATTTGGTGCTCTTCAGGCTAATCAGAGTAACTGCACATTTGCATGAGCTGAAGGGAAGAGAAATCATTCTTATTAGAAAGATGGGGGTCTCTTGGCTTCTCAATTCCTTGGCCTTGCAGTTCTACACTGCACTTCGGGTCTGGCCAAAGATGAGGTGAAAAAAAAAGAAATAAATGTATATTTAATATTTATTAAAGAGCCTCAGATCTTTAGAATCCTTAAACTTTGGTCCTGCTAAGTATTCCAAACTCTTTTTATTTATTAATAAATGTTTCATTCTGCCTCTTTCCCAAACCTGAATGAAGCTCTTAGGTCACGCAGCCTGTGAGATGAATCACAGAGGGGGAAATTGAATAAAATCAGATTTCTAATCACTTTGAAGGATTCTCTGAGGACTTCAGGGTCCAGCAGTTAAAGAAGGGAGTGGGAGTTGTGAAGTCTGACCTTCCCTAGCTCAATTCAGCATTAATTTATAGTCCTTTTATGATCCTGAGCACATCAGCTTCACCTCTCTGTATCTCAGTGGGTTTTTTTTTCTATATATAAAATTAGAAGAGTGAAAATGTGACCCTATTTTACAAAGGTGCAACAGGTCTTAATAAATTTCTGATATTAGAGTGCTGTGAAGGCTTTGCTTTATAAAATACAGGCTATGTTTTCAAAAGAGCTCAGCTCTTATTTAGACACCTCTGCAAGAACCTGGGGCATTGAGGACGCCTCATGTCCTGAATCTTTGCAAATACCTGGTTATGAGAATCTCAGTCTTCTCTGTGGGATGCTGAGCTCTTACAGCAATACAGATTTTGCTTACATGCCAAAATTGGAAGTAAACTCCTTTGAAAAATCTCTCTGTAATTTGAGAAATTTGGATGTAAGGGAATCCAGTTCTGAGATCTATTGATCCTATACATGAAAACAGCTTGAAAAGGGATGTGTCATAGGGCTTTAGCTATATGGAGGACTCCTGCTCTCCCCAGTGAGGTTTGAAATGGGTTTCTAAGGAACCAGGATGTTTCCTCCATGGGGTTCTTTACTGAACAAGCTTTAACAATGAGGTTAGGTGAAAAAACTTGCTGAGAGAAAGGCCAAGTAGCATTTGTCTCCAAAATTAAGGAGGCCTCATTTGCTTCTGAGTTATTATTTCCTTATAAGTAGATTATTCATTCTACAATATGTGTTTCTGAAAGATGAGACAAAATGTTTCTTTCAGTTACTCTCAAGCAAAGAGAGAAAATGACAACAGAGTGATTAAAGGATTGAAATGATGCCTTTGGTATCAGCTCTTGCCTGTTACTGATATTCATGTTATTCCTGCAGTGTGGAATTGTCCAGCTAGGACATACCTTGAAGTGTGCTTTTATCCCACAAACCTCCTGTGGTTCATTGGCTGTAGCCAAAATTCTGAGGTCAGGTACATCAGAGCAACTTGAACGAAGTCTTCTGCAACAAAAGCTGGTACCAAGGCTTCTAACCCCTGCATTCCTTGAGAGATCACTAATGCAGGCTACAGAATTTACACACCCCCAGCTGTGCACAGCCAGCCCTCAGGGTGCCTAGGCATAGAAATCAACATTTGTGCTTGAATTCTGGAGAATGAATGAAGACTTTTTGAAGGGATGCTGTTTTCCATCCAGATTTTCTTCTTCTTCATCATACTTCGGTGTGGATGGATTCAGTGTTGGATGGATTCATGAAAATGCTGAGATGTGGAGACACCTTTCCTCATGGGAATCTAGGGCAGCTCCCCTGGAATTCGTGCTTTCTCCAAATTTATACAGAAATAATAAAATAATTATCTCTCTTCAGCTTCCCTACGAGGTGGAAAAGCCACTTTCAGTGATCTATGAGGATGGATTGCAGGATAAAGTGGCGGAGGCAAGCAGAGGGGTTTGACCTTAGAACATTAGAAACACTCTAAGATATGGGTAGTACAAGGTAAGATATTATTTTTCTGGAGGCATTTTATAGCAAGAAATATCATTACAACAGAATTTTCTGTGATCTATAACAATTATCCGTTTGTCCTTAAAGAACTGCGAGATGGACATGCAGCAGACTCAAGACATGAGCCATACGTGACATCCTGGTTAAGCATGAGATTCATCTCCTCTTGATTTACTCATGTAAGTGGTTGGTGTTTTACCTAACTTAGCATCCTGAACTTCCTCTGTAGTTGAGGGAGAGGCAGACAGCTTCTCTTACAAAGGTGTATAAAACAGGATGAATGACACTTCAGAATTGTCTATCCATCTTTATGTTAATAATAAAAAGAACCTCGACAACTTCGACAACTACCTTTAAGAATTCATAATTCACATAAATTCAGATTACTGAAGTGAAACACGTTGCATACCAACTGCAGCAACTGTCATCTTGCTGGAGACAGGCAGAATTACAGCATCTGTTGTCACCTAATCCACATGCTAGAGCTTTCTCTGAGTGATTGAATTTTTAGCCCATTTAATGCTTATTCTCTCATGCTTCTTCAAAAGGAATTTCTTGTCCGTAGTGAATTTCGTATCAGGTTTACATTTTGTAGGAGAAACAGGCACATATCATCTCCAGACCCATTAAGTGCAATGATGGCTGGAGGGGAGCCTGTTTGGCTGCCTGAGATCCTATCTGTGACCTAAGATTTCTCTTTCCAAATCCAACTTGATCCACAGCTGACCCAGAGATAATGCATTAGCCACAGCTTCGATTCTCCTGGTGCGGATGGATTTCAGGAAGAATCGGTTCAGCCTCAACTGTGGCCATTTTTCAGTGTTTGGCTATGTGAATCCAGAAAATTTTTCCTTCCTTTGCCCCTTGTTTTTGAGGAAGAAAATCTCTTTGCAGATGCTGTTGTTTTCTGCTTGCAGTGAAGATGTACTCCAGAGTGCGAATTTCTGTGCTTTTCTGACTGTTCTTCAGAACTTGCCATGAATTCTTCATAGCGAGTGGCACAAATCCTCTGAAGGTCAGGAATGAGGAGAGGCTGAGGGAGCTGGGATTGTTTAGCCTGGAGAAGAGGAGGCTCAGGGGTGACCTCATTGCTCTCTACAACTACATGAAAGGTGGTTGTAGCCAGGAAGGGGTTGGCCTCTTCTCTCTAGCAACCAGCACCAGAACAAGAGGACACAGTCTCAAGCTGCAACAGGGGAAGTTTAGGCTTAAGGTGAGGAGAAAGTTCTTCACTGAGAGAGTCATTCATCATTGGAATGTGCTGCCCAGGGAGTCACCATCCCTGGAGGTGTTCAAGAGGGGATTGGACGTGGCACTTGGAGCCATGGTCTAGTCATGAGGTCTGTGGTGACAGGTTGGACTCGATGATCTTTGAGATCTCTTCCAACCTTGGTGATCCTGTGATACTGTAATGCCTTGCCCCCAAAATAAAACCATGGTGGCAGAACTGTTAATGAATTCATTTTAGAAATCTGTCCAGAGTGTTAATAACCCAATAAAAAGGAAAGGGAAGAAATGAAACAAGAGAGGAAAATCAGCTACAAAACACAAACCCCTCTTCACCGTATCCTGACAGTGAAGAGAAGGCATTGCTCCAAACCATATTTCACAGGCCTTTTTACATTTATTTATTTAATTAATCTTTTTTTTTTCTTTCTTTCTTTTTTCTTTTCTTTTTTTTTTTTTTTTTTTTAACCCCAAGATTCTAGACTCTCATGCAGTGCCATTGAAATTTTAGGAGCATTGAAGTTGTTGCTGCTGAACTGCATGGGGCCGTCTGGAAAACAACGTCCGTTCGCCAAGCAGCCCGAGGGGGGAAGCCTTCTCCTGCTAATTTTTTTTTTTGCCTTCTGAAGGTAGAATGGAAAAAAAAAAGGACCATAAGTGAAAAGAGAACAAAGCTTCTGAAGGTGCCTCCACATTTTCACTTGGAAACAAAACACTTACAAAGTTTTGCTTTAATTCCCTTAGATCTTTAGATAGATATATATATATATATATATATATATATATATATAATTATTATTTTACTCCCAGGACTTTTTAAATGTAGGAAAATGGAGCTAAATTCAAAGGCACAGTGGGAATGAGGCATTAGCTTGAACCATAGGAGTTGTAGTTTCTGGTAAACATTTCTCTTCTTGCCATCAGAGGAAGACTTCCGTGGCTCAGTTTAACCTGGGGGCTTCTGACTAGCAGTCAAGACTTTTTGATCTCTGTATGCTGGTTCCCCAGTTATTTACCATTTTGGAATTAAAGAGGGGAAACCAAAATATCTTCGTTAATGAAGCAGGAAAATCAGCTTGACCTGGTGCTGAGATGCTGCTTTGGAAGATCTGCAGGATGTCTTCACTTGTTACCAGGCTGACTTTCAGCTGCTAAGGAGTGCAGTTTGATTTATCAAGGTGGATGATTCCCTTACCTCATTTTCTCATTATCTTACAGGTGGGTTTTTCTACTGCAGGTAATGTTTCCTTGCTTAAAGACCAGTTGTTGAAGTCTGTGTTACACATCCCAGTGGAGAGAGGCATCATCAGGCTGGGCTGAAAATAATACCAAGATCTGCAATGTCTCCAACAGACTCTGTACAGGTCCCAGGTCCCAGCAAGCTTTGTGGTTGACAGCACATATGATTCTAATTCCTGGTGAATGGAAGTTCTGTTTTCATGCAGGCCCTTTGGGTACTGGGTGCTCCAGCGGACACTAGAAGATACATGGTCAAACAATGAGGTTCTTGCTCAACAGCAGCTTGCACTTTAGCCAAGTTCAGCTGTCGGAATAAAATCAGGTTGTATGGATATATGACGAGGTGGGAATGCCAGATTAAATACTCTGGTCCTTTGCAATATTGAAACTGCATCATTCTGAGATTGAATCTGGGATCTCTCCAGTTTTAGTGAAATAGAAGAGACAAAGGCAATTCGTTAGCCGCCACCACCAGCTGAGGTCTTTAGCTGAGAACCTAAAGATCTTTGCCTCTCTCACCTCTTTTGGGGAAGATCCAGATCCAAGTGTATGGGAAGCAGAAGCGGAGACTCAGGGGTGACCTTATTGCTCTCTACAACTACCTGAAGGCAGGTTGTAGACAGGCAGAGGTTGGTCTCTTCTCCCAGGCAGCCAGTACCAGAACAAGAGGACACAGTCTCAGGCTGCTCCAGGGCAAGTTTAGGCTGGATGTTAGGAAGAAGTTCTATACAGAGAGAGTGATTGCCCATTGGAATGGGCTGCCCGTGGAGGTGGTGGAGTCACCTTCATTGGAGGTGTTCAGGAGGAGACTTGATGGGGTGCTTGGCTGCATGGTTTAGTTGTTTAGGTGGGTTGGATTGGTTGATGGGTTGGACGCGATGATCTTGAAGGTCTCTTTCAACCTGGTGTATTGTATTGTATTGTATTGTCCCAAAATCCGAGAATACAGTTCTCAGATGCTGTGGGGTACTTAAAGGCAGGAAGAAAACTGTATTCAGTGTAGACTGCTTTCCTGGAGGAGAACAAGAGTTCATTGAACCCTGTGATCTTGCTGAGGCTTCATAGATGCTGCCCAGAGGGTACGAGTGCTTGCAGCATGGAACACACATACACATACGTAGACCTGAAAGAGTCACCTGTGGCTAGAACTGTGGTCAGCTGAGGGCAGAATCTGTATATGACCTAAGTGTTTTCCTTCACTCACTTGTAAATTTCCTCCTGAAGACCTCCATGAGATGGGGCAGTGCTATTGTCGTTTTCACAGAGTGGGGGTGCAGTCATGGAAAGATTCCTTGACTTGCCTAAAATCATTATTGTGGCTGTTGTTGGACTGGAGGAGGTGGCAGCTGAACAAGGAATTGATCACAAGCCTTCTGATAGCGCTCTGATGATTGCAACAGCCTGCTTTATCTGCAGATAGGTGTAATTCCAGTCTTTTTACCCAGCCTTTTGTCTGCCTTGCCTTCTGATACAGCAGGCTCTTTAGAATAGGTGCCATCTGATATTTTATATAGCACTTAGCAAAATATAGTCCCAGCCTTGCTGAGCCTCTAGACATTACCATAATCAGTACATTAGGGGTCATTTTTTTTTCAGACAGAGATTTGAAAATAACTTTGAGGAGTCTTTTGCAAGGAAAGTTTTCGTTTTTGCTCTCTGGAGAGGAGATGGAGAGGGGGAATTTACATTCTCTCCCTGCCACACAGAGCTGCACATCTATATTGAATCTGGAAGAAGGTGTAAGTCCCCAGCTGCCCCAAGAGAACTGGAGTGTTCTGGGTATTGTGAAGGAGAAAGAATGTTTTGAAAGAGCCAGGATATTTAGCTTTGAAAATTAGCTACTCAGCTGGATAACCTTAAAACTAATTTAATAGAGTGTAAATTAATATACTTGACACTTTTTTGATCATTAGTCATAAACAATGCTGACCCATGGAAAGAAAAGCTTCTGCCCTTATAAGGTTAGGAGGAAAAAAAAACACCCTCAGAACTTTCCCATTCCCCATCCCACGGGGTGCTTTGCTCTTCAGCAGTCAATGCAGTATATCAAACCTAAGTCTTTAAATATTAAGCATTGTCATAAGCTTTTGCATATAATAAGCTGACTATTCAAACAAATGTTTCATTCCCTGACACTGGGATGCATAAAGAATTTTGCTTTCCAATAAGCTGTGGAAGTTAATTAAGTTCACTCAGAGTTTCATAGCAGAGATCCTCTCAAAAGCGCAGGGCAGTATTTATAGCCCAAGCCCCAAAATGCAACGCTCGGAAACTTTTGATATGTTGATAAGTGAGAAGAATGTCATCTGAGGAGTATTATTATTATTATTATTATTATTTTAAAAAAATATAATAATTTAATTGACACTGTGAAATGCCTCATAGTTGGGACAGATTAAATTGCCACAAAAGCCATTACTGAAATTCATAACCCCCCATAAACGTAAAGCGTTTGCTGCCGCGCCATAAATAACTGCTCCCGTTCCAGGAAAATGAGGTGCAGGAAATAAATTAACCAAATCCAACCCCGGGGTTGGTTGCAACAATTTGCTGGAGAGGCTGCTGACGGGAATTCAGCTGACCCCAGAGGAGAGGCAGATTCAATGTTTAATTATGGCCTCAGTAAATCATGCTCCGCCCCCCCCCCCCCCCCCGTGTATTTTGCCATATTGATGTGGTTCGAAGATTATTTCACAGTCCGGTGCAATAGCATCAAGAAAGTATGTATCATAGTATCATAGTATCAGTCAGGGTTGGAAGGGACCACAAGGATCAGCTAGTTCCAACCCCCTGCCATGGGCAGGGACACCCTACACTAGATCAGGCTGGCCAGAGCCTCGTCCAGCCTGGCCTTAAACACCTCCAGGGATGGGGCCTCAACCATCTCCCTGGACAACCCATTCCAGGGCTTCACCACTCTCATGGGGAAGAACTTCCTCCTCACATCTAGCCTGAATCTCCCCACCTCCAGCTTCATTCCATTCCCCCTAGTCCTATCACTACCTGAGATCCTGAGAAGTCCCTCCCCAGCCTTCCTGTAGGCCCCCTTCAGATACTGGAAGGCCACAATGAGGTCACCTGGGAGCCTTCTCTTCTCCAGCCTGAACAGCCCCAACTCCTTCAGTCTGTCCTCATAGGAGAGGTGCTCCAGCCCTCTGCTCATCCTCGTGGCCCTTCTCTGGACACCTTCCAGCACCTCCATATCTCTTTTGTAATAGGGGCTTCAGAACTGGAGGCAGTATTCCAGGTGGGGTCTCACCAGAGCTGAATGTACATTTCAGATGTCATTATACTTGAAAAGGTCTGAAGTGCACAATATTTCTCCAAAGGTGTGTAGGATCCACTCATGGTTAAATAAAAGGAGGTGAATCAATTTTTGTTAGCATCATGCAACAGGCCCCGGGTCTGAGTTTCCATCTGTTGCACCCTTGGTGGTCAGTTTACCTTGTGTTTGATGGGAATGAAAATATAGTAATATTTCAGACCTTTCCACAGCTTAAATGGCCACATAAGGTTCAGGCCTCTGACAGATAGGAATTTTTAGGTGGAGTGTGGCATCAGGAATCAGGTTGTGCAGATGCTTGCTGGAAAGAGGACAGGAAGGTTTGGAAGGGACATAGCGGGTTGGAAAAGGAGATTTTAACCAACTTAATTGTCACACAGAAATGGCATCTGTAGTAAACATATTGAACTGATAAACAATGCAGCTGCTACAGATTTCACACAGAGAAGTAAGTGCTGTGGCCATATGCAATTCATTACCTGCATTAATTAGGGAATGAAAAGAAAAAGGAAAGAAACTGTAGGGAAAGGGGACAAATTGGATCATCAGAGAGAATCTGTGTCTGTGAGCTGCACATCTGTCCTGTTCTAAGAATGCACAAGGGATCCTCTGCTCTCACTTCTGGCCAGGGCAAGAAGGGGCCAGAACCATTCCTGCTCATGCACAGTGTGCTAGGTACTGCTACTAACTTGCACCATTTTCCGGGGAAAAAACCACCACAAACACAAAAATGACAAAGACAAGAAAATAATGTGGCTCTGAGCAACCTGCTCTAGTGTGAGGTATCCCTGCCCATGGCAGGGGGTTTGGAACTAGATGATCCTTGAGGTCCCTTCCAACCCTAATGATTCTATGATTCTGGAAAGAGAGCCAAGAATGTGATGAGAAATGAACTTCCAAATGCTTCTTCTGGGTGAAAATGCTCAACCCATTTTCCCAGCCATGTCCATGTTGACCTAAAATAAAATCCCACTGGTTCAAAGCAAAATTAACCTCTCCATACAGCATTTTGATTACAGTGCATTCCCCCAAATCCAGTTGATCCCTGGTTTTGAAGCTGGGATAGACTGCAGCACTGATTAGAGGTACTGAAAACACTTTGGATTAGGGAGGGCTTCAGGGATGGAACGTTTTTGCTTCTCAGCCAGTTACCACCTGAACCCACCAAGATGGTCTCCCTTCCACACTGAACAAAAGCAGCAGGAATTCACCTTGACAAGAGTTGGGATCCACTCCTGCAGACATGAAATGAAACTAAAGACTCCTTATTAGCCAGTTGGAAACCCAGAGACAGCTGCTGAAGAATAAAAAAAGTCAGAAAAACTCTCAGCTTTTAAATAGGGTTTCATGTTAGTGCTGTAAATTAATGTAAATGTCACTTTAAAAGAGAATATGGAATAAAAACTTAATAAAGCTGCACAGCACTGCAGGGGTGGTGAATAAATTGAGAGAATATTTGATTAGATTTCAAATGCTGTTCTTTAATTTGTATGTTCTCACTTATTCCCCCTTGCCCCTCCCGACACTTCCCTCATTCTATTACATCTCCTGGTACTCACTGAATTTTACAGCTCTACCTGAAAAGTCTCTGTCGTGGCTCTATGAAAGCCACATTAGCCAGGACCTGAGTGATGTTGGCTTCCTCCAGACGGTGTCCCAACAGCAGACAGAGAGCCATGAACCGTGGGAATTCCCTCCCAGGACCTTTGCCATTGCCTGGCACTAGCAGTGGGATCTTGTTCAAGCCCCTGCCCATCATGTGCTGGGAATCAGGGAGCAATTGCAGGCTGAACTCACCAGAGAAATGCTCCCAGAATGTAAGGCAGCTTAGAACAGGAGACTCCTGGCAGCTCCATTTTCCTTCTTAAGGGAAAGCCACATTTAGAGGCTGTTATCTCCAAGGGTAAACTGTGTCAGTAGAGACCAGGGATCCAGGATTGGGATGTTTTTGTATTAAGTCAAAGAGTTCCAGGGAAATAGAATCAAGAGGCAAGGTGAAAGTCCTACTGTACACTGCAGGCACACTGCTACTGGTACAAGTGCTGCTGTCCAGGAACCAGAACAGCTTGCAACTCATACCCACAGTGACCTAGCTGCAAGGGTTCAGGAGATCCTTAGGTCTCTTTTCCTGACCACCAACATTTTTCAGTGATTTGGGACCCTTCAGCATAAAAGTACCAAGATACAAATGCAAGGCAAAGACTCCTAGTAGAGGAATATTTTCCACTTTGAAAAGCTCTTACCCTGGCAGAAAGCTCTGTTCTGGTTTAGCAACAGCAGCCTTGTAGTAAAGATAATGATCTGAAATCTCTATGGCCTTTAGCTACTTCTCTTTTGCCTCAGTGAACTGCTATTGTGGACTCACTGTGGCTGCAGACTGGTCTCCTCTGCACTGTTCAGACTCTTATCTTCATTCCCTGAGCTTTGGCCAGACTTGCAGAAGAAATGTGTTTAAAGCTCCTCTTCTGTCTCAGCCGGAGTGTTATCTTGGCATTGCTGAGCCTTTGCTACTCTCTTCTCAGGTGGCATCAGTCACGTCCTTGCAGTTTGAAGCTAGAAACTGTCTCCTTCATCCTTATACATATTATTTCTTGTGTTGAGCAAAGATTGACCTTTCTGTGTCCTCTCTATTCCCCTGCTGCTTAACAGACTGGCAGGAAGTGATGGACTCTTTGCTTTTCTCTTAGAGATCTGAGGGCCAGGAGCAGTGTGCCTATCAGCCTGAGATGTCTATCTGTGTGTTCATGCTTCCTCAAAAACGATCCTACCAGTAACAAGCATGTGTCTCTTATGTCTCATTTCCAAATCCACCCCTTCCAGGAAGCCAGGAGATAGTGGAGCTGAGACTAGTCAAGGTGAGAATTCTTAACATTATTTCATTATTCCTTGCTAATTTCTTCAACCACCAGAAAGTGCTGAAGCAGCATCCAAGAGTGCCTTCAAAATCGAGCTGGCTGTACTGAGTAGCTAAAAATGCATCCTGGTGGGTGGAAAAGCAAGCAAAGATGGAGGAAACTCCCATTAGGAAAATACTCAGTCTTAATGAGCCAGCAAACCTGCCTCCTTCCTGCTCAGCAGCATCTCTGAACCTCAATGCCTATGTGGGATTTTAGTTTTAGTGTTTGTTTCTGTTGCTGTCTTAAATGCCCAGGGACAGATAAGAATGACAAGCAGTGTAAATTAATGATGCTTGGGCTCTGCTCTGCTTGAGTGGGAGAAGAAATGGAAACAGGGAATGGGATGATTGCTGCAATGCAAAGTTTGGCTGTATGACACATCAGTTTTGCTTTATCAGACTACTTTGATAAGACAGTGATTCAGCTAAACAAAGGCAAGACTGACACTTTGCCTGGGCTTTATGCACACAAAGGAAACAAGAGTTACCTGACACAGCCAGATCATCTGGCTCTGTCCAGGAACATAACCAATGGCATCCTGGCCTGCATCAGGAGCAGTGTGGCCAGCAGGAGCAGGGAGGTCATTGCGTCCCTGTACTCTGCACTGGTTAGGCCACACCTTGAGTCCTGTGTCCAGTTCTGGGCCCCTTAGTTTAAGAAGGACATCGAGACACTTGAACATGTCCAGAGAAGGGCAACAAGGCTGGGGAGAGGCCTTGAGCACAAGCCCTGTGAGGAGAGGCTGAGGGAGCTGGGGTTATTTAGCCGGGAGAAGAGGAGGCTCAGGGGAGACCTCATTGCTCTCTACAACTACATGAAAGGTGGTTGTAGCCAGGAAGGGGTTGGTCTCTTCTCTCTAGCAACCAGCACCAGAACAAGAGGACACAGTCTCAAGCTGCGCCAGGGGAAGTTTGGGCTGGAGGTGAAGAGAAAGTTCTTCACCGAGTCATTCGCCATTGGAATGTGCTGCCCAGGGAGGTGGTGGAGTCCCTGTCCTTGGAGGTGTTCAAGAGGGGATTGGATGTGGCACTTGGTGCCATGGTCTAGTTATGGGGTCTGTGGTGACAGGTTGGACTCAATGATCTTTGAGGTCTCTTCCAATCTTGGTGATATTGTGAAACTGCAAAATTGCTGAAATGCCCAGTCCACTGCTACCACACTTTGTGTAGTATTACACCTCTTTTCCCCCACATGGTATCAGTGACACTAGCCATTTGGTCACGACTCCCTCTTGTTTTACAGATCCTGTCCCAAAGCTAAGTTTATAGCAAATGAGAAGGGTCAGGACTTTCAGCAGAAACAGACGGTAGAGGAAACTTTTAATGAAGCTTTCTTGGAGATCATCAAATGATCAAAAGAAACCTAAAAAAAAATAAAAATAATAAAAAAATGGAGAGACACATCTTGGCTTTCTTGTGATGTTATCTTCTACATGGCCACTTGGAGAAATCCCAAGAACCTCAAAGGGAAAAATCATTGAGAAGTAGCAATATCCAGCCCCTCAACAGATGGAGCTGCATTTGCAAGACACCTGCACTCTTGCAGGACACCTGCACCTTTGCAGGAACGTGTGGAAGTGTAAAAGTCTCAGCTGAACAACTTGGCCTTTTGTTGGCAGTAAAAGACTTCTCAGGAAGTCTCCTTGTTTTATATATATGTGCAATCAGCTTGAGCCTCAGAGAGCTCTGCTTGATGATTGTCACTCTTGCAATCGAGTGACACCAGTGTGTGCACTGTGTTGGCTGGGTCCTCTTTGATGTCTCTTGACTCATTTAAATTTCCTAGCACTGAATAGGAGAAAGCAGTTACTACAGAACCTCTAGCCTCCTTCCTTTCACCTCTTTCAACCTCACTGGGGGTCTTGTCTCCTGCACCGAAAATGGCCACTGCCTTGATCCTCCACTGCCTGTTATTTCCAAGGTCAGTATTCTGTTTTTTTCTTATCTCTTTCTCACTCCTTTCACTCTTCTCTGAAAACTCGTCAATCAATCCAAACTGTTGCAATGACCAGTGGGAAGCCTCTAACCTTGTTGCCACTGATTTGAATAATGCAAATATTAATGAGTGGAAAACTCATTAAAAGGAAGCAAGAGAATTTTCATTGACAGCCCACCTCTGCTGTATTGCTGGGTGGATCCTGCTACAAGCAAGAGAAAAATGATCAGGCTTTTAATTCTAGCCCCACTGGCATGCTTATATCTGCTCCACAGCCTAGATACTCTGTCATCCATGTGGCCACGGTTTTATGAGTGATGCTTTGCTTGCATCTTCTAGACAATATGTTTTGAAACTTATTAATCAGGAATTGTCCATCCTCTTTAAGGTGAAGCATGAGCGAAACAATTACTTCGAGGCTAAATGAGGTCCACTGGAGAACCACTTGATTAAAGTGAGAATTTACAATAAATAAATACTTCAAATATTTCATTATCGATGCTCCAGGGGAAAAAAACCAGCTCTGATTAAGTCAGAGAAGAGGGAAAATATTTAAATGTGAATAAGTATGATGGACTGGCTATTGTGTTGGTGTAAATCAGCATAACCCCAATGAATTCACTATGTCTATGTCAGTTTGAGTGAGCTGAGCGCTGGATATATTGTATTACTTCTCATTGCATTCAATGGGGACGTTGTCTAAAAGGAAGTGGAAGGAAAAATCTTTGCATGCCATTCATTGCTCTGGCATTTTTTTTAGCTGTGCTCCTTTCTGGAGCATCACTCCACGTGCCTCTCATTTTGGCACCCATCTTTAATCGGAGGCTCTGAAGGTTTATATGTATCACAAGGTGCTCGTGAATCTTAATGAGCAGCGTTCAGGAAATGTCATTTCTTGAAAGCTGATGCCCAGGTGCAATGGATCATGCAGTACAGAAGAAGTATTTTCAATTTCGTATTAACACTGTATGGAAGAGATAAGGAGGAATCATTAAACACAAACATTTATGGAAATGCAGAGTTGAGGCAAACACACAAAAGGCAGAACGTTTCACAAGATGAAGGGTCAACATTTCCAAGCTTGGAAGTTTCAGGCCTCTAAATCCCAGCTGAGAGACCAGATACACTGTGACTCAAATAATGTAACACCTGTATTGAGCACCCAAGGACCCCTTTTCCATTTTGCATTTCTGTTCCTTCTGCTGTTTCTCATGCAGGAGTGATTCAGTGAAAAGCAGCGTCAGAGAAAGGCAGGGTAGAAGTTACAGAGTTTAATGGTTTGCCTGTGACCTGCCAAAACACTGTGAATGAGCCACATTCTCTCCCCCCACCTCTTGATTGCCTTCTGATTTTGCTTTTCCTCGGCACCATTCAACCTGCTAAGGACAGGGACTGGGTCTTACAAGGCTTTGTTTTGTGTCTGACACAGTAGGATTTCAACCTTGATTGGAACCTCTTGTCAGTGGTCTTAGCAGAAACAGCAAAAATACAGGCAGGAATATTTGGGGAAATGTGATTACAGGATATAGCAGCACAGGAAATTGTAATGCAAGGCAGCATGACATCTATAGGTTGGAAGGGCAACACTTTGCAGGGTAGACTTTTGCAGTCAGGAAACTAGAGATCTATTCTTTGTTTATCTTTCTTTGCAGCGCAAGTGCATCACTGTTCAACAATTGTGCTAAACAGAAGTGCTGCCTCTATCTTGAGTGCAGGTGTACCTCGAGACGTTAAGTGGGTGAAAATTAGTGTCACTGGCAAAAAAAACAAACCAAAACACACAAAACCCCAGAATAATTTGTCAATATCTGAATAAATTCAGCTTTTTGTTTCTCACACAGCTAGCGTTGTAGTGTCTTCCAACCTTGGTGATTCTGTGCCGGTGATTCTGTGTGTACCTCAGTACCCATACACTTAATCATAGAATGGTCCAGGCCAAAAGGGACCTCCAAAGGTCGTCCAGTCTGACCTCTCCACAGTCAGCAGAGACATCCCCAACTGTATCAGGCTGCCCAGGGCCTTGTTGGGCTTCACCTTGAATATCTCCAGGGAAGGGGCTTCAACCACCTCCCTGGGCAGCCTGTTCCAGCATTCAACCACCCTGATAGTAAAGAACTTGTTCCTAACATCCAATCTAAATCTGCTCCTCTCCACCTTAAAGCCACTGCCCCTCATCCTGTCACTGCAGCTCTTTGTAAACAGCCTGTGCTCATCCTTCCTGTAGGCCCCTTCAGGCAATGGAAGGCTGCAATAAGGTCTCCCCAGAGCCTTCTCTTCTCCAGGCTGAATACTCCCAGCTCCCTCAGCCTGCCTTTGTAGCAGAGGTACTCCAAGCCCCTAATCATTTTCGTGGCCCTCCTCTGGACCCTCTCCATAACAGGAAGGATGTTTCTCCTCCTACAAAAATCAAAAGGAAAGTCTCACAACTTGCAGGGAAGGAACTTAAAAAAGTGTTACACACAAGAGGATTTTCAAAGAAAAAGTTCTGATTTTTCTTATAATTAGAGAATAGAACTAGAATCCTCTTCCACCGTAATTAAAGGGCAGGTTCTCCACGGCAGAAAACCATTTAACCTCAATACTAATGTTTACTGTAATGCCTCTAAACCACACAAGCAGGCCTTGGTGTCACTTTGATAATCTTATGTATTGCTTACCAAATGAACTAATGCTCTCTTTGTGGTTTTTATAGCAACAGAGGTGTACTACATTCATGCTTTCAACACTAGTTAAAAGCAAATGCATTTTTGACTGCTTAGGTGCCAGGGAGAAGCTGTGCAATGGAACTGGAACTGAAAATTAATGGCAATCTAAAGCTTTTCCCATGATTTTTCTCTTTTTTTTCTTATTAGGAAGATGTATAAAAAACAGCTTTCAAACAGAATGGGTTGAGAATTTTCAGATAATCAGATGACACTAAGCTGGGGGCAGGAGTTGATCTGTTAGAGGGTAGGAGAGCTCTGCAGAGGGACCTTGACAGGCTGGACAGATGGGCAGAGTCCAAGGGCATGAGATTGAACACACCTAAGTGCTAGGTTCTACACACTGGCCACAACAACCCCATGCAGTGCTACAAGCTGGGGTCAGAGTGGCTGGAGAGTGGCCAGGCACAAAGGGATCTGGGGGTGCTGGTTGATAGTAGGCTGAACACGAGCCAGCAGTGTGCCCAGGCAGCCAAGAAGGCCAATGGCATCCTGGCCTACATCAGGAACAGTGTGGCCAGCAGGAGCAGGGAGGTCATTGTGTCCCTGTACTCAGCACTGGTTAGGCCACACCTTGAGTCCTGTGTCCAGTTCTGGGCCCCTCAGTTTAGGAAAGATGTTGACTTGCTGGAAGGTGTCCAGAGAAGGGCAACAAAGCTGGGGAGGGGTTTGGAGCACAGCTCTGTGAGGAAAGGCTGAGGGAGCTGGGAATGCTTAGCTTGGGGTAGAAGAGGCTCAGAGGAGACCTTCTTGCTATCTACAACTACCTGAAGGGAGGTTGTAGACAGGTGGGGGTTGGTCTCTTCTCCCAGGCAACCAGCAACAGAACGAGAAGACACAGTCTCAACTGTGCCAGGGAAGGTTTAGACTGGATGTTAGGAAGAAGTTCTTCATAGAAAGAGTGACTGGGCATTGGAATGTGCTGCCCAGGGAGGTGGTGGAGTCACCATCACTGGAAGTGTTTAGGAAGAGCCTGGATGGGGTGCTTTGTGCCATGGTTTAGTTGATTAGAAAGTGTTGTATGATAGGTTGGACGTAATGATCTCAAAGGTCTTTTCCAACCAGGTTAATTCTATTCTATTCTATTCTATTCTATTCTATTCTATTCTATTCTATTCTATTCTATTCTATTCTATTCTATTCTATTCTATTCTATTCTATTCTATTCTATTCTAGTCTAGTCTAGTCTAGTCTAGTCTAGTCTAGTCTAGTCTATTCCAGTCTAGTCTAGTCTAGTAAAGAAACTACTACAAATCAGTAGCTGAACTTCTGTCAAACTCACTCCCTGGAAGTAGGGGTAGTCCTGAATATTCACTAGGAGTTTGCACCAATGCATTTTACCTTAATCAAATAGAAAGCATGATATTTTCTGTACACTTCATAAAATCATCAACAAAAACTTGGGGGAAAAAAACAACAAACCAACCAATCCTAACCTTTTAAAATTGTAATTGTGATGTTTTCAAAATATTTAAAAATCTTAATCAATGAAGATGCTTTAAAACCTCAGTGAAAGAGTCTTTTCTAGTCTAGCAGGCAGTGTGACAGCACCACGTAGTTGGTAACTGACACAGGACTGAATAGAGTGGACCAAGAAGTATGTGGTTTTTTTTAAACCCCTAGTAATTACTAGAATATCTACCATGGGATGTGGAGAATTTGCTGTTTCTCACTGACTTCCTCTCCATCCTGGATGTCCATCTAATAGACAGTCCTAAGGCATTGAATTGTGTGTTCCACCATCTTACCACTGGACTGCAGTTGACTCAATCCCTTTCTCTCAATGGCAACTATGAATCTTTGATTTTCTCCATCTCAGGCAAATAAGGGCAGTGTCTGTGGTTTGGAGCATAATGTCTAATGTCAGATTCAGTGGCTTGAGATACACCAAAATATCTCATGAGGATAATGATTTTATAGAGAAGCAAATTAGTCTGACAGCTGAAGTAGGGCTGTCTCCATAATGGCTCACTACCAATTATATATATTTTTCTCTGTATGAGCAGTGGTTATATACCATCAGTAAAATGTCTCATTAATGACATAAAGCAGGAAGGAACAAAAAAATAGTCCAGTCTCCAATTTGTGTGTGTCCCCTGAAATGCTCCTTCTATGCTGCTTCATAAACCAGCCTGCCAAACATTTACTGATGCAATGCACAGAAATACCCTTCCATGCGTTTTCAGCGCTAGTGGCTCACCCTGGGCCTTCCTTATCATAATGCAAACAGTAGAAATCATATCCCGTGGCAGGAGATTAGGATTCAGTGTGGGGCCGAACCTCCCATGATTCAACCATGCTGACTCTGGCTTTATTCCAAAGATTGCCTGCCAACACGCTCAGGGGTTCGAGGTCTCCCCTCTGCCCCTTGGACTCAGCTAAACCTTCCAGAGCTCCATGGCTGTTGCCCCAGGCTATGTTTCTGTTTTATTTGTAATCCTTTGAAAGCAATAGCCAGTTCTGGCAGATGAATTATATTCTGTCGAGAAGCAGCAGGGGATGGCTGGGACTGTCTCTCTCTCCCTCTCTCCCTGAATTCTAATTTAAAGAGAGGAAACAAGATTTCATTGAATTTTAACAAATTAACCATTAATCACTTATGAAAACCTCCTGATGAGGACATGGATTGCCTGAGTTATGAATGGGAACAGCTTCATTTAGCTGTGATTGTTCAACCAAGTTAATCCCCAGCTTTATTTCTTTACCTCCATGGTGCTCCTCACCTTGTTCCTTGTCTCCCTCCTTGCTGTGTGCTCTTGTCTCCTATCGCCCACCTCCACCCAACACACACACCTTGCTCTCTCTTGTCCTTTTCCCTGGATGCACAGCCCCTGCTGAACCCATCTCTGAATCATTTTTGATGTCATGCTGAATATGGAAATTAAGGAAAAAACAATGTCTTCCGCTGGCTGTGTGGTGTGAATATTTATGAGGGAGCCAGCGAGGAAGCTAAATAGGAGCTATGAGCAAGCCAGGCAGCCAGGATGGCAGCTGACAAGGGCTCATTCAGCAGCACAGCCTTGGCTGCCGGCAGCATCCCAGCAGACTGGGGGCTGTGTGAGTGACAGAGCAGCACCATCCTTGCCTGGGCAACGTGAAAAAAAACCTCACTTGCAGCTGTTTCTCTGCTTTCTTTTTATTCCTCCTCTCTCCAGCTGATCAATTTCAGCTACAAAAATAATAATAATAATAAAAAAAACCTCCTTGGATGTTGTTCAGCTGAAGCAGACGATGAGGCCTTAAAAAATCAATGTTTATGTTCAACAGGAATATAAAAGCCAGTGCTTCCCTCCACTTATCAAATCAGAACTGGAATCAGAAAAGCCCCTTGGCTCATCACACCAGGGGTCACGGGTGGTGGCACGTGCTGATGAGAACCTCACTACGTCAAGGCTCTCTCCTGAACTGTTTCTCCTCCTGCTGCCACATTCCCACACTCAGTAGCAGGGTTTTTTCTCCCAGAGAAACCACCACCCAAAGGTCCAGACTGTAGATGGGTACCAGAGACCCAGGGAGGCAGGGAAAATGGTGTAAGTCTGTCCTGTTGGAGCGAGATGGCTGTAGCCAGGAAGAGGTTGGTCTCTTCTCTCTAGCAACCAGCACCAGAAAAAAGGGACACAGTCTCAAGCTGCACCAGGGGAAGTTTAGGCAGGAGGTGAGGAGAAAGTTCTTCACGGGGAGAGTAATTTGTCATTGAACGTGCTGCCCGGGGAAGTGGTGGAGTCACCATCCCTGGAGGTGTTCAAGAGGGGATTGGATGTGGCGCTTGGTGCCATGGTCATGAGGTGCTGGGTGACAGGTTGGACTCGATGATCTTTGAGGTCTCTTCCAACCTTGGTGATACTGTGAGACCCAGGTGCAACTCTGAAAAAAAGCCTCTATTTTTTCCCCTTAATGATAAGGTCTCTTTCAACCTGGTGTATTGTATTGTATAAAGCAGACCTAGGAAGGACACTGATCTGGAGCTGGATTTGGCACAGGCCAGCTGAAGTAAAACAAAAGTCCTGAAGTGAATCATTGATTCTTTTGCTTCTTCTGAGGCCTGCAGATCCTCTGCAAGGTAATTATTTGGTCAGCTGGACTGCAGGGACAGGGCTATTCCCGCATCCAGGCACAACAGCCATGTGGAGAAGACAGGAATCTACCTCTTCAAGAAGCAGTTAGTTAATCCTGATCCTATCAAGGATAACTTACCTAGTGTCTGAGGTATAATATAAAATAAGCCAGCTTTTTGACTGTGAGGTGTGCAAATCCCTAAGACCTCTTCTGTTTTTCTGAACATCATTATTTCTGTTCCTTGGCTGGATGGCATCACTTTTAAATGTCTTGTGTGGTGGAGTAGGAAGGTTCCCCCCCCACACAAAAAGAATTCCACAGCTAACTCAGCTGGAGAAGCAGATGAAAGCTGTATTTTACAAGCAGATATGGAATGCAATGAATATGTACAAAAATATACAATATTTACAATATGTACAGAAGTATACAGCAAAGTATGTAATATAGGAAACCTTTCCCCAACCCCCCCTGCGGCCAGGGGGTTGGGCCTGCCCCTCCCTTCTCCCTCCCTACCTCCCCTTTTCCCCAAAAGGGTTAGAGAGAAAGGAAGGTAATTAAAAGGGTGAAAACTTGTTAAAGCTCAAAGCGGATGCAAAAGTTAGTTTTCTCTTATCTGGTTAGCAAGAATCGTAGAGAGAAATGAGCCAGCTCACAGCACAGGGGGAAGAAGAAGACGATTGACTGCTCCCCCCGACTGAAAGACTAAACAAAAACCTACAGCCGGGTTCCACCAATGAAATTGAATTAGCATATCGTTGTTTTCATTTACATACCAAAATATTCAGCCAGAGTGTTCAGAAAGTGTCTCTTTCTTAAAGGCACAGCCTAAACCAGTCACATCTTGACAAGGGCAGCTCCTCTCAGGAATCAAGTTCTAAACGGTACAGCAACTAACTGCCAAAAGAATGGGTGCTCATGAGAATCAGTGCCCCAGATGACACCAAACAGATTCAAACACAGGCCAGGCTATTGCATTTTTGCAAGGACAAACCACTCAGCCAATACTTCACTGAGGGAGAACATTTCTTGTTTCTTCTGTAGTCATTTTTTCCCCTAGCCCAAACCCAGGATTTTCCCTGTGAGCATCTTCCACCAGTTCCTCTTCAGAGTGTCATGGACTGACTCTTTTCATGGCTGTTTTTGGACAGAAACACATGACTTCTTGTAATGATGTAGGACTGTGAGGCTCCCTCCTTAATTATAATCTTTCTGCAATGATATATTGCCTTGTCTGACTCAGCTGGAAGATCTTTTCACTTCAAGACACATACTGTGGGCTGTACATATGGCTGGGCTTGAAATTGCTTTGTCCATCTGGGTAGTCCTGTTAATCACTGTCCTTACATACACAACACTTCTGGTCTTAGAGTTGGTGTTTTCTGCTGGTTTTCCTCCTTTTCCCACCAAGCCTTCAAAAGAGGAATCCAAGGCCTATGGTGGCCAGTGGGTGGACTTGATGGCAGAAAACAATCTGAAATCAAGAGGCAAGAGGGTGAATCTAATGAAATGGATGAAAACACCAACGTATAAATCCCATGGGATAGCAGATTGGGATATATCACTGGTGCCATAAGAAATAGTGGTTCTGCTGTCTGACATCGTAGCAAATAAGATGTCTGGAACATGCTATAAAATTATGGAACTAAATCACTGCAATATAGGAGACTTTAAAATGAAAATTGATTAGGCTATCTATCTCCATTGACAAATGGCTCTGAAATCCTTACAGGCAACCTAGGCAAAATCATCCTGAGGACACTCCTAAATTTTGTACCTTTACTCGTCCTCCAGTTCTTATGGACACTTATATGAATTGTGTGGGCAAAAATAAACTTGAAAAGACACATCTCTTTTTTTTTTTTTTTTTTTTCTTTGCAGAGGGGCTCAGCTATGGCTGCAACAGAAAGTGCTTTAAGGAAACCTGAGTGTCTCTGTGTCCCCAGATGCATCGCTATTTGGTTATTCATCACAATTAGTCATTTTCTCAGTTGTTAAGGCACTTTAAAGACCTTTCTTCAATCATACCTTGTATCCAGTCTCCACTTATTTACTCATTGCAATCCATCAGTCATCTCGAGACGTTCAGGTGACTTGAGGAAACCAGAAGGCTTGTTTCACAGTTGGCTTTAGTTAAATGAGCAAAGCTGCACCAAAAAGGACTTCAGAGGACATGCAAAATGTCTGAGATAGTGCACACTGTGTGCATGTTGTTCCCCAGCTTTGGACCACAGCAGAGAGTTTTATTAAGAAGTTATGCTGGGGAAGTACAGCTAAATGAGATGAACGTTTAGATTAGTCATGCAAAGCCCAACATTTTACTTCATTATAGCTGATTAATAAATACAAAGAGCATATTTTTAGTGCTACAACAGAAAGTTCTAAGCAATGATTAGACACTTTCTTATCACTCGTGAAACCGCAGATAAACAGAGAAGTAGATTTTAACTCACTAAAACCCTATTAATGGCTCAGCTACATGGCTGCAGAAATGGTGTAATACTGTGACAGCAACTTAGTGCTTCTGGATATCTCTGTAGTCAAAAAAATATCCCCCCAAAAAAACCTAACACCAAGCTCAGAAGAGGCCATTATTTAAATAGCTGTCTCATTCCATGTAATTTCAAGTTCACCGGTGCGGCAATTCTGCTGTATTAGATCTCCTGAATGATTATTGAAATCACACCTATTCAAGATTAACTATGAATTAATTATGAGAGGAATTCAGAAATTCAGATACCTTCAGAGATAGGCTCTGGGGTGAGGAGAGGGTCAAAATCCGGCACAGGCTTAACTTCTTGTGAATTTTATCTGAGTGTATACTCCTTTTCATCTCAGCAGCTGTACAGGACACGTGATTGCTTGCACCCTGGATGTGTATAAAGGACACATCTAAGAAGCAGATGAGTCATGTTCTAGGTGTGTTATTTCTCTCCCTTGATGATGAAGGAGTCCAGATGATTAACTTAGTCATAGAGAATGACACCTGCATCCAGTCAGAATGAATCCCCACTGAGGAAATCTAAAGCACCCAGTCACCGGAGGAGATAACAAGCTCATTGTGGGCTTGAGCCCTTGATGTCCCATCAAACCTGGATTTGCAGAGTAAATTGTAGAGAATTTGCCAGAGTTCAGATGTTGAGTTGTACTCCACAGACAGAGCAAATCAGGATCTGGCATACCTGTGCAATAGTGACGATTCAGCACCTTGGTACTGTATTGCAACCTAACTCGTCCAGGCTGCCCCTGTTCCTCATCTCCTTTATCTCTCAAGTCTGCTAGAACTTTTCTCTCATCATCTCTATACAGGAGACACTCTGGGACTGTGGCAGGAGATAGTTTTGTGTAGACACAAGCTAGGTGGACAGACAGGCAAATGGTGGAATAGATCCAGGTGCTTCTGTGTACAGTCTCAAGCTGTGCCAGGGGAGGTTTAGACTCGAGGTGAGGAGGAAGTTCTTCACTGAGCGAGTCATTCGTCATTGGAATGGGCTGCCCGGGGAGGTGGTGGAGTCGCCGTCCCTGGAGGTGTTCAAGAGGAGACTGGACATGGCACTTGGTGCCATGGTCTAGTTGTGAGGTCTGTTGGGACAGGTTGGACTTGATGATCCTTGGGGTCTCTTCCAACCTTGGTTATACTGTGATACTGTGATACTGTGATACTGTATGGCAAAGAAAAAGAACAAATCAGTCCCATTTCTCAGGCTGCAGAAGGTTTTAAAAGAGAGCCACTGTAAGTCATACAACTTGCCTTAAAGAAGGGCAAAGTGAGAGACATCTGTCATTTCTAATAAGAGAAATGCTCCTTTGTAGAGCTCCACTTTGCTCTGTAGTCTGGAAATGGAAGCTGAATGTATCTGCGGCACATTCCTCACAGATTCCTTAGCTGCAGTCATTCAGCACTACAGCTCCTTGTGGAAACTGAGCGTCTGTGCTCTGTCTCCGTTCTGTTGCAGTTTCTCAGCATGGTAAAGGATGGAGTGAACTCAGACAAGCAAAGGTGGCTTAGAAGCTGTTGTTGGCTTCTACCAGTGGCAGCTAAGCAAGTCTGTAAGGCGTTGGAATGGGCTGCCCAGGGAGGTGGTGGAGTCACCGTCCCTGGAGGTGTTCAAGAGGGGATTGGATGTGGCGCTTGGTGCCATGGTCTAGTAGTCACGAGGTGTTGGGTGACAGGTTGGACTTGACGGTCTTTGAGGTCTTTTCCAAGCTTATTGATTCTATGATTCTATACTGGGGGGCTGGTACTAAGCAAAGGGCACCACTCTGGAGACATGCATGAATTCCTATTGTAATCACTCTTTTTTTTTCATCTTTTTTCCCCCCACCTTTTTTCCTAATTTCCCTACTTGTGAAATGGCCCTGAAAGAAGCCCAGCTGGAGATGCATGTTCTGTATTTTCTCATTAGAGTTTGGCTTTCCCCTCCAACTCCTCCTTACATTTCCAAACTGTCTCCTAAGCAAAATGTGAAACCACCAGCGTTCCAGTGGGTTCAGCACTTGGCAGGGTGAATTTGTTCATTGCTAATTAAAACAAAAGATTTCTGAGGCGCTCTTCCACTTTGGTTTATTAGCTTGCCTGTGTGATAGCAAATCGGAGCCCTTGTTACACTGTCAGCAGAACTATTATTATTATTATTTATTATTTACAGTACAACTTGTGACTCACTTCCCATGTTGGTGGATCTTTCACCATCTGTTAAAAAAAAAAAGAAAAAAGAGAGATAAAATAATAGCAGTCATTTTCTGAAATATTATTCTAATTCAAATGTTAAAATAGAACCATATGAAGCCAATTAAATAGAGTGTGTGTTGTTAATCTGAGTTACTTCAGCTCAGCTGATGAAAAAGTAAAAGGGGGGAAAAAAAAACAAAAAGAAGTAAAAGTACAGCAAAGATCTAGACTGCAGAAATGTGTGGAGAGTCGTGCTGGCATTTTGTTGGAATTCTGAATCTCAGGAGAAAAATCAAGAGAAGTGTGACCAGCAGGTCAAGGGAGGGGATTCTCCCCCTCTACTCAGCTCTGCTGAGACCCCACCTGGAGTACTGCCTCCAGTTCTGGAGCCCCTATTACAGGAGGGATATGGAGGTACTGGAAGGTGTCCAGAGAAGGGCCACGAGGATGAGCAGAGGGCTGGAGCACCTCTCCTATGAGGACAGACTGAAGGGGTTGGGGCTGTTCAGTCTGGAGAAGAGAAGGCTCCAAGGTGACCTCATTGTGGCCTTCCAGTATCTGCAGGGGGCCTACAAGAAGGCTGGGGAGGGACTTCTCAGGCTATCGGGTAGTGATAGGACTAGGGGGAATGGAATGAAGCTGGAGGTGGGGAGATTCAGGCTGGAGGTGAGGAGGAAGTTCTTCCCCCTGAGAGTGGTGAAGCCCTGGAATGGGTTATCCAGGGAGGTGGTTGAGGCCCCGTCCCTGGAATTGTTTAAGGGCAGGCTGGATGAGGCTGTGGCCAGGCTGATCTAGTGTGGTGTGTCCCTGCCCATGGCAGGGGGTTGGCACTAGCTGATCCTTGTGGTCCCTTCCAACCCTGACTGATACTATGGTACTATGATATTATGATACTATGAAAAAGAATTGCAAGCATGTCATCTTTAGGCTAAGTTTAGGAGCGGATGTGAATCCAAAGCTGGATGTAAAATTGCACCTCCAGACCGGGCTTTGTGAGGATCCTTAAAAGAGCAGAACATTTCAGTGTGAATCCTTTTTAATATTTAGTGCTCTTAGCTGGGTTTGTTCATACTGAGTGAGAAAAAACCCAACTTGATCTGGTTTGCTTGCCTCCGCCTGAGAGTTTTATGTAAGCTTATGACTAATTAACATGAAGTTCCCAGGTGCTGCTTCTAAAGGCATTGCCCCTGCCTGCAGAAGTCAAGGAGAGATGAAGCAAATACATCATGAGGAAATTATGGTGGTCAAGCATGAGCACGCTGTCCCTACGGCATCGTGATCAATAGCAGCTTCACTTCAAACGTCTGTGTGTGAGCATTTCTTTCAGCTTTTCATCTCTGAGCACACCTGAAACTGGCAGAGTTTTACCTGATTTCATACTGAAGATTTTTTTGTGTGATGCCTCTGAGCAGGGTGTACTCTGGGGTTCTTATTTAACTGAATTTGGGCTAAACATTAAAAATCCCCAACCTGTCTGTGGAGAGACCTTCTTGCTCTCTACAGCTACCTGAAGGGAAGCTGTTGTGAGGTAGGTGTTGGTCTCTTCTCCCAAGTAACAAGTGATACAGAGAGAGAAATGGCCTCAAGATGAACCAGGAGAGGTTTGGGATGGAGATTAAGGAGGTTGTTGTGTTTTTTTTTTTTTCACTGAAAGGGTGTTCAGGTATTGGAACAGGCTGCCCAGGGAGGTGGTGGAGTCATCATAGAATGGTTTGGGTTGGAAAGGACCTCTAAAGGTCACCTAGTCCAACCCATCCCTGGAAGTGTTTAAAAACCATGTGGTGCTTGGGGTTATGGCCTGATGGTGGACTTGGAGTAGGGTTAATAGGTTTGGACTCAATGATCTTGAAGGTTTTTCCCAACCTAAATGATTCTATGATTCTATTCTATTATCCTTTTATAGGGGCATGAGTTTGAGAGATGTGATTTTATCTCACCTAATGATGGCAGTGATGTGGTCAGACCACCCTTCCTATGTATAGGGAGAAGTCTTCCATTTTATGGGTAAAGTAGACCACTGAAGCTTTGAATCACTCTCTAGAAGTGTTTGCCTTTCTATATCAACACCTTGAGAGAGCTCTGAACATTACAACTCAAAACACAGTTCCTCCTCAAACTGCCCAGATGTGAGCTCCATGAATGCACAAAAAGTGAGCTCGTTTTTAAAGTTTTTTCATCAGTTTTTCCTGTCAAGATGGAAAAAACCTCTTGAAAGCCAGTCTCCAGCGGGACATCCTTGGCTCCTTGGGCTGGGGATGAGGGCAGAAAGGACTTGATGATCTTTGAGGTCTTTTCCAACCTTATTGATTCTATGGTTCTATGAAAGCTGGGGGTGCAGAAGCACCCTTCATTTTGGAGGATGGAGCTGGCTTGTCCCCCTGGCAGCACGCTCCAGCCCTGCAGCGGCAGCTGAGAGATGCTGCTGAGCTCCCGAGGCCGAGCAGCAGAGCTGCATTTCTGGCTGCAGTTATTTATATTCCCTGAACAGCCTTGTTTACACAAAGTGCATGAATGCAAATCAACGTGAGGAAGTGCTGGAGTCAGTGAGGTGTGCAGCAGTAACAGGCTCCTGGGATTGGTTTTAGTAATGTAGTGTTAACACAGCTCCACATGGCTACACACACTTTCATAGCCAAGCGAGGGAAGGGAGAGGGAACACTCATTACCTGGGACACTGGCCGAGTCCTTGTACCTCGACAAGAGATAAAAAATGAAAATGGACTTCATTATCACAGGCTGCCTGTCAATCACCTGCTGCTGCACCCAGCCTGCCTTACATTTCTCCAACTGAAAGGTTCCTGTCACCATTGGCCAGGAAGCGAAGCTGGATGCGTGAAAGAAGACAGAGCAGGCAACACGATGACTTGCATCAGTCTGCCGACTCGTCTCTTGCCCTGCAGCACACGTGCAGTCAAACACAGCCTGCCAAGAAAGGCTTTTTGCTGAGAAATGTCTGTGCATAATGAGTGTGGTCTAGGTATGAGCTGGTGGCCCTCACCTTCCACTGAGCAAGGGATGTCCAGTGGGCATCACTGGAGTGACCCTCCAGATCCCACAGCTCACGTCAGATGCTGTCATCAGCCAGCTGCACCCTAAATATTCACTTCAGTTCTAGTGCCAGACTATCCCTTCACTTCTGAACTCACCAGTTCCAGTTTGCAAACTAGAAGCAATCATGTGAGACAAAATTTTCTGTTATTTAGATACTGAGTTTCCTCCCCTGGGGATCTCAGATACTGTCTTTGGAGATCTTTAGGGCTTCTGCCTGCCTGTTTTTCTCATCAGTAAAATGGGGTTAATGATGCTTCAAAGCAGGTTTACCAACAGGCTGCCAAGATGTCGTGAGCGCCAGTGACCTTTTGTTTAACCCATCAGCATCAAGCTGTCTTTCATTCCATCACTGTATATTCTCAGGAGGCTTTGCTGGCAATTTGGTCTTTCCTTTCTCTGCACTTACATTTTCCACAGTGCAATAAAACAACAATAATAAAAATCTCCTAAAACAAGTTCCTTGCTAGTTTATGGTAATTAAAAGCAATAAATATTCCTGCATGCAATGCTGTGGACCTTGACTCCTCGGTGGGTCAATACTGCTTTCCTGGTGAGGCTGGGTAATAAATCTTTATTCCTTTTTGAATGGAAATCAGGATGGGATTTTATTCATGAATTCTGTGACCCGTTGAAGTGACATTTTCAAAACAAACACTCCAGAAATGAGGAGTTTTCTCTGCAGAGTGGGTTAATCTGTTCTCTTCTCAGTGTGTCTCTTTCCTACCGATGATTTTTTCCGATGCCTTTTTAATCCCAGCAGCAATTTCTCAGCGAGCAGGGAGAAAAGTGAAACAAAACAAGGCAGGCTGGAGAGAACTGAGGTGCATGTGGTGGTGGTGGTGAGAGGCTGAAGAAGAAGGGGACACAGGGGTGGAAAGGATGGTAGAGAAGAAGTCCCTGAAGACCTGACTTGCTCGGCACGGCTGGCACTGCAGATTCACTGTCCGGTCACGCTTCCACTTGCGCTGAAGCTGGGGGTGGCCTTGAAGTCCCAGCCCTGCATGGCTACATGGCTCCTGCCTCCTGAGCTGTCGCCCTTCATTAGCTTCTGTTCCTAGATGGAGGGCGTTTCTCTGAACCCAGATCAAACAGCAGCTTTTTGTGCTCATCTGCAATTGACTTCATTTGCTTATGTAACCTAATTGGCTTGGGAGGCTCTGCCAGCCAGGGGACCAAGCTGGGAGTTTGTAAAACAAACTTTAAACGTGAAGCATACAAATTCCCCCTGAGTCCAGATCCTTCTCAGCTCTGCACAGTGTTAGTCAAGCACTGGGATGAAGTCTTGGGGTTATTTCACCCTCCCTGAGAGGTTGCTCTTTCCTTGGAGAATGCTAATGCAAGAGCCTCCTTCTCCTGCAGAAGGGATTAATCAGCAGCTGAGTTGCTGCTTGTCATTAAACTATGCTTTGAAATGCACTTGGGGCCAGGCTTACCATGGGTGTGAAAGGGGTGTAGCTGCTGTTCTGCAGAGCAGTGGCAGGGAGAAGGAGCTTTCCTTTCTGTGGTACACATAGATCAGTGTGGTTTTGGAGCAGCAGTTTCTCTTCCCCACTTAACTTGTTTTTTTCTGAGGTCAGCTTCCATTGCCATCAATAAGACATCACTCAGTGACAAGCAGTTTGGCCCAGTGTGGCTGTTTCACAGGCCAAAATTCAGAGTTTGCCACTTTCCTAAAGAGTGGAGTGCTGCCAGATGATCCAGTGTGTGCAGCATCTGCAGAAGTTTCTTGTTTGCCTCTCTCCTCCCCTTGTCATCCCCACCACTTGGTTTGTCAATCATTTGTGGATCCAGTACTCACTGAGGTGTATTGAGAACATGTCACACTGACTACAGAGAGGTGGGACCTATGACAGCTGAGCTACACCAGTGAAAAGCTGGACACAAACCTGGATATTAGCCAAAACCGTGCACTTGCAGCCCATAGGGTCAGTTACATCCTGGGATGCATCAAAAGAAGCATGGCCAGCAGATCCAGAGAGGTCGTTCTACCACTCTGCTCTGGTGAGACCTCAACACAAGAAGGGCATGGACCTGATGAGGTATGTCCAGAGGAGGCAACAAAAAGTGATCAGAAGGCTGGAGCAGCTCTCCTATGAAGACAGGCTGAGGGAGCTGGGGTTGTTCAGCCTGGAGAAGAGAAGGCTCCAGGGAGACCTTCTAGCAGCCTTCCAGTACCTGAAGGGGGCCTACAAGAAAGCTGGGCAGTGACTGTTTACAAGGGCATCCTGGTAGCACTAGGATAAGGGACAATGGCTTTAAACTACAACAGGGTACATTTAGGTTGGACATTAGGGAGATGTTCTTTACTAGGAGGGTGGTAGAACAGCAGAACAAGTTGCCCAAGACAGTGGTGGAGACCCCATTCTTGAAGACATTCAAGGTGAGCCAAGTGGGTTCATTCCTCTGCTCTCACCCAGGATCACCCAGGAATCTCATGCATGAGTTGGGAGCAGCTCTGCCATCACCCACTTTCCTAGGCAGCAGGGCTGGTTTCCTTTCACTGAGCATGATGCAAGTTCAGGACTCACAGAGAGGAAATGTGAACCATTTTGATCAACCAGGGTGGTAAAGGATGAAGATATTATAGTGACCAGAGAAGCCTTCCTTCAGATGGGCCAGGACTCTTGTTTGGTGGTCCTTATTCAAGATGGCATTTAAAACAAAGGAGGCTGGAGTAGAACAATGTTTTCTCCTTATACTCAGAGCACCAAAGTGGCAGGAGCACTCACCAAGATTAATTTGAGTTATTTTAATTATGATTCTCTCCCTTCTCTCTCTTTCTTCCCTCCTCCTCTCTCACATGCACTGTCTGGACAGGGAACTGCAGGTTTTCTTCCACTTAGGATTAATTAAAAAGGAAAAGTCAATAAGTTTCTCAGCAATTACTGTCTTTTCCATTTGGTCATTTGAGGCAGTAAGTGGCTCAGAAATTGAATTTCCAGAGAGAAAATCATGTCTCATGGATCCTAGCACAAGGTTCTTGGAGGGAGGAATATCTGCATCTTCTCTAACCTGCCACTGTGTCTGGGAGCAGGCAAGTATCAGCACTGTTGGGAGACTGGAGGTGATAATGACAAACTTTGACTGCCCAGGGTTTTATTGATGTTCTCTTTACCAGATAAGGTGACTGGTCATTAAACCCTGATCCAAAGCCCTCATCCACAGCCCCCATAAGTCAATAGAATCCTTTCTATTGCCATCAGTGGTCTTTGGATCAGACTTCGCTTGATACACATGAACGTAACAAACAATTCAGCAGCAAGGTACAGCTGCAGATGATCTTGAAGGTCTCTTTCAACCAGATCTGTTGTGTAAATCTGTGTCAGTATAACACATTGTATAACACATTACAGGTTTTCATTTTTTATTTCTTAGGAAAAAATGGAAGCTGAAATCCCCAGTATGTGGGGAAAGGAAGTAAAAGAAGCAGAGGATAAAAAACAAGTGGTAGGGAAGGGGAAAGTTAGAGGAGAAAACAAGCAGCAACCTCACTTGGCTTTGATTTGCAGTGGGGCTACTCCATGCTAATCCATATGGTAGTGGGCACAGAATCATTCACAGAGTCATGGAACAGTCAAGGTTGGAAATGACCTCTGGAGATCGTCTAGTTCAAGCCTGCTGCTAACACAGGTTCACCTAGGGCAGGTCACACAGGATCACCTCCAGATGGGTTTTGAAAGTCTTCAGAGGAGACTCCACGACCTCTTTGGGCAGCCTGATCCAGGGCTATGGCACCCTCAAAGTAAGAGGTTTCTGCTTAAGTTCAGGTGAAACATCCTGTGTTCTAGTTTGTACCTATTGCCTATTGTCCTATCACTGGGAATCACTGATGAGAGCCCAGCCCCACCCTCATGACATTTACCCTTTAGTTATTTATATGCACTGAGAAATTCCCCTCTCGTTCTGTTCTTCTCCAGGCTAAAGACACCCATCTTTGACAGTGCATTGGACTCTCTCTTGTAGCCCCCTGTCCCTCTTGAACCGGGGAGCCCAGAACTGGACACAATACTCCAGACAGCCTCACCAGGGCAGAGTAGAAGGGGAGGACAATCCCCCCCGCCTCCCCTCCCCTCCCCTCCTCTCCTCTCAGTTTAAATTCAGCAGAAACAAAACTTCTGGGTTATTTTCACATTCTCCTCGAGCTGCTTTCTGTAAGTATTTCTTGGAATGAAAGAGAAGGAAAAGGGTAAAAAAAACACCAACCCCAACAACAATAACCAAACCAACCAACCTCACAAACTCTGTGCGTGCTTTTTTGCTAACAAACCTGCTTTGCCCCCGGGGCCCTGCTGGGTGTGCAGCAATGCTCCCTGCAGCTTTGTTTAAGAAAGTTCCATTTACTTCTCCCTCAGCGAGGCTATTAACAGCCTTTTCCCCAGAAGTGAGACTCCTTTTGTTTACCTGAAATTGCGGGGGAACAAAATAAATCTACATTCAACAAGTGAGTAAACAAATAAACGAATAGATAAAGGGAAGAGAGTCGGAGAGAGTTTTAGTGGGGAAGATAAAATCTCTCAAGAAATGAACTTAAAACTTGGGCCGTTGGGTGCCTCATACTGGGCTCTCTGCAGCTTCTGGCCGGTTGGAGCCTGGCTCCCAGCACGACTGATTACACTGTCACCACAAACAGCGTGTAAAAAATTGTGCCTCATTTTATTAGCTGGGAAACAGTGTTTAATGCAGCTGGAGCTGCAGCTCTGGGTAAAAGACTGAAGTTTCCTCTTGGAAAACTGTCGGAGCTGCTAATGACATCATTTCTCCCTGGGTTCCATCCAGGCAGGACTGTGGCTGTCTGTGTTTTTTCCTCTCCTGCCTGACAAAAATGCCAGTCTCAGGGAATTCAAGGGCCTTAAGCCCGTGCTGAGACAGAAGAGGAAACATGGATGGCAGGCAGCAGACACCAGCCTTGGTCAAGCTGTCACAGAAGGGCAGGTACAGATTTCCCTCATGGTATGGCAAATCCATACTGGTGACATTGAGAACTGGGATTGATTCTCATCTAATAACAGCTGTAAATGCCTTCTGATAATGTTGAAAAGCTCTCTCTGCACACTGTCACTGTGAAACGTGGAGGGGCCCAGCCTCCCCTGACCTCTGTCTTGTTGCAGAAGGATCCTGAAACCCTCTGCAGCAGGAAAGGTCGCTTGGTAAATCCACTGTCATCGATATTTCATTTCCATCCATTAGACTCATATTGTAATTTCTAGGTGTGATAGCAGATGACATAAAGCCTCTGATAAGGAATAGCATCTGCAGAAGAAATGCTGAAAAGGTGATCTGAGGAGTGTGATGTGCCACTGTATGCCAAGATACTAACAGGGCAGCAGCCTTAGGCTGAAGGCACAACAGCTCCTAAGTAAGATCAGCATGGAGGGGATTGCCTGCTTAGTGAAGTGATTCATTGGCAGGAAAGATTGCAAAGTGAGTCCACCATGTTCCCATGGGAGATGGGGTAAATCTTTGCACATGCCAATCCTCAGCACACAATGAACGTGAGTTTTCAGCTGACTTCGGTGGAAAATGTGACTTACTACTGGTTTTCTGTCTATAGAGCTGGAGTATCGAACTTCCTGACATTCAGATCTGGACAGATAACCAGCAATCCATCAGAAAAATCCAGTCTTCCTCTCCTCCTGCAAGTTGGCCACTCACAGACTGCAAAATTCCCACCTGCTCTTTGTTGCTAAACTGGCTATTTGGAAATCTCTTCAGGGGATGGGAGTGAAGGCTGCTAAGCTGTGCACAAACAGCTCATTGAAAGTGCCCAGCACTGGAAGTTTGAAATCCAAGCTGCATGGATGGTTACATGAGCCGCATTGTATTATTTCTGATGGCTGATTGGGCAAAGTTGTGTAACTAATCACATCAGGATCAGCATCCATTTTGAACTGCATGTTCATGTGTGTAATTTGGAGTACACTTCTGGAAAATATTAAGCTGTTTGAGTTCCAAATTGACTTTTGATGAGTATTCACACTAGTAAAGCTCATTTGCTGGAGTATTTGTGGAAAGCAGCCATAGAAACAGACCAGGAGCTGCAAAGCAAATTTGTTCAGGACTTCAAATGAATATACACAGACATCTTTCTGCAGCACTCGCTCACCATTAGTCATGTTGCAGTAATACCTGCAGTACATACTTACAACTGAGTTAGACTTTCCACTGCAAAGCTGTGTTTGTGAGATTTATTAGCTCAGTGGTTTCGGAATGGATTTGACTGAGATTTTTTAATACCAAGCTCCCAGCTTGGAGGGACACTTTTTAATTCCATCCCCTCATGACTGCTTCCCCTTCCCTTTGCAAACCATTACAATAATTTAAGCAATTGATCACTTCTGTAGGTGAAAAGCCTGAGCACAGAACAAACAAAAGAAAAAGGGAGAGGAGAGTGGTGGCTGGGGGGATGGTCAGAGGATGCGAAACACTGAAGCGGAGAAGCCCCACGCTCTCCATAAGTCGACTCTCATGCTCAGTGAGAATCCCCAGAAGCGTGAGTAATAAAAGAAAATGCTCTAGAGGTGGAACTTAAAGGACAGTATGTGAATTCCCATTTACAGGTGGGAAGCAAATGAGTCAGAAGCCAAATGCCATGTAGCAAAACAGGCCCTAAATCAATGCTCATAACTGTGACTTGGCAGGTGGGTTTTACCTCTCACCAACCTGTACATGTGTTTGAGTCAACAGGCCTAAATGTGTTCTTCATTACATTCCATCAACTTTTACCTAAGTTTGCTGAACTTCAGGAGTTAAGTAGGGAGTCACCATCATTGGAGGTGTTTAGGAGGAGACTTCATGGGGTGCTTGGTTGCATGGTTTAGATGATTAGGTGGTGTGGGATGATGGGTTGGATGTGATGATCTTGAAGGTCTCTTCCAACCTGGTCTATTCTATTCTATTCCATTCCATTCCATTCCATTCCATTCCATTCTATTCTATTCTATTCTATTCTATTCTATTCTATTCTATTCTATTCTATTCTATTCTATTCTATTCTATTCCATTCCATTCCATTCCATTCCATTCCATTCCATTCCATTCCATTCCATTCCATTCCATTCCATTCTCGCTCTGCTCTATTACAATGAACAGAATGTACCTCGAAAAGATCTGGTAGGGAAATTTCTCTTCTCAAATATCTTATCTTACCCAAAACCTATCCAAAAGGTTCTCACTTGCAGAACCACCAGATTCTGTATATCTGACCGTCAACATGTCTTATTAGTGAGATGCCCATAGCAGAGGGGTGGAATTAGAAGATCTTTAAGGTCCCTTCCATTCCAAACTATTCTAGGATCATTCAGTTGTGGTGTCACTGGAATTGTCTTTATCATTGCTCTTTAGCTTCCAATTTCCCCCAATTCATTCTCCTCCATTCCACCTCCAGAATTCCTCCATACCTGTGTTTTTCACATCAAGTTTGTACTTACCTGGCCAACTTGGTGCCAGTGCACCAGGAATTTCTGTGCAGTTGTACATGGCATCAGATGTTGATGCTTCAGCTAGTCAAAATTCACGAGACATAGCCAGAGTGGTATGGCTGCTCTGGGACTGTCATTTGTTAAGGCTATAGAAGTCTGTCAGAAGATTCCATGGTAATGGTGATCTGGTATAAATGGACCCATCCATGCCTGGCTTTGTCTCTTGTCATTTGCCCTTGAGGCTCAGGAGTTCACCACTCTGTTGCAGTGTGTCAGAGCCCAATGCAAAGTCCCTGGAGCTCACAGAAAAAGAGGAGCTGTTTTTGTCACTAGAGAACAGTATCTCAGCACATTGTCTGCTATAACCACATGCTGATTGAGTCATGTAGTAACAAAACACCTGCCCTATAAACATAAAACAAGCTGTCACAGCATATCAACACATGAAGAGGCAAACCAATACTGGAACAGGGTACCAGAAATACATGCTGGCTTCCAGTATCATTGTGGAAAATAGCTGCTCCTACCCAGACTGTTGGGAAACGCCGGTTCATTTCGTAAGGGTTAGCTCCATCGTTTCCTAGAATGGGGAAACAGGCATTAAAAAGTTAAATCATGCATGCTAAGAAAGGAAGAGAGTTCACATGAGGCAGAAATAGGACTCAAACCAAAGGAATCTAATATGTATTGTTCTCTTACCCCCTAGTCCATTCTGTTCTACAGGAAGGTAAAATTGAAAAGGGACCACCTCAGCAAGAGCCCTGTCCCATTTTCCCTGATTACAGGCAGGCGTGGAGAAGAAATGGCCGTACCAACCACAGAACATTCCCACGTGCCTCATCGGAAAATATTAAACCCTTTAACAGAAAATAACTCTGAAAAGACCATCAACCTGTGTTTGCCTCCTGCAAGAACCCTGCCTTCCATTGCAGAAGGCTTGAGACAGGTCACAGTGGCCAACCAGCACCCCCTGAACACCTCTGACCCCTCTTCTCTGCAAAGCTTCCGATGTGAGCGGATTAAGCAAGAGCCACAGAGCCAGGGGCACAGGCTGCGTGCACCCAGACATCCAAAGGTGCATCTCTGACCTGAGACATCTCTTCCCTCTTTGGTATTTTCTGCCATTACCCCTGTTGCATGACCTAACGTAGCTGTTGTGTTATTTGCTTTTCATTTCACCTGCTCACACTGCCGACAGTTCACAGCAGCTCTTATACAGTTAATAGAAGAGAGAAGCAGCACAGTGATGTGGAAGGGTTTACACACTCCTGTTTTGCAGGAAGTTTTAGAACACCTCCTTCTCCAAGGAGGTTTTAAGCTGTGGTTTTTCCTTGGGCAGAGCCCTGCAACATAAAATCTCATCCTAAACAGTCTGACAGTCTGACTTTGGCCAACCAGATGGATTCTTGCAGTGTTTCAGTGTCCATTTCTCTCTGCAACACAGAGACTGATCAAGGGTTAGGCACTGCATGGTATAGAGTAGCTCGTGGTCTGGATTTCATGCTCATATCAGAAACTCCCCTTCTTTCAAACTAACCTGTCTCCTCTTTTGAGATGTGATGCAGTAGATAGATATGTCCTGGGATCAAGAAACCTAAAGGAAGGAAGAGTTTATTCTGGCATAAAGTCTCTGTCACATCTGGTCCTACACAAGTTCTCTCTTTTTAGATTTTCATGAGGCTCCAGAGTATGCTTTGCTCTCACACACGAGAGCTGTTTTTGGTCAGGCAGAGTTATTGCTGCTCTGTGTTCAGAGGCAGTCTTGGAAAGGCTCTGGGCTTGGGGTGGGATGTTCTCCACAGAGTTCTGTCCTGGAGAAAGAAGGGAACATCTGGGAATGGTGACACCCTACAGTTTTCTTCACTGAAGAAACTGAGGAAGAGGACTTTTCACTGAAGCAATGGCAGAATCTCTCTCCAATGGCACTGTCAGTCCAAAACAGACCCTTTACTATCACTATGTAAAATACAATCCAGATCTTTAATGTTGTTTACTACAAAGTTCATGGCTATAATAGTTTGGGGTGATTTAAGCAAAGCCAATAGTCCACCTGAACAAAGGCCAAAACAATAACTTTGATTAGCCCAAGACATGAAGCTTCATAACTACTAGGACTGCAATTTCACCCAATTATTCTTATTCTCATTTGAAAATATGCCTGCAAGTATTTTCAAGGCTTTAGTGTTCTGAGAAGAGAAGAGAAGAGAAGAAGAGAAGAGAAGAGAAGAGAAGAGAAGAGAAGAGAAGAGAAGAGAAGAGAAGAGAAGAGAAGAGAAGAGAAGAGAAGAGAAGAGAAGAGAAGAGAAGAGAAGAGAAGAGAAGAGAAGGCTCAGGGGAGACCTTATTGCTCTCTACAACTACCTGAATGGAGGTTGTAGCCAGGTGGGGGTTGGTCTCTTCCAGGCAACCAGCTCCAGAACAAGAGGACACAGTCTCAAGCTGCACCAGGGGATGTTTAGGTTGGATGTTAGGAAGAAGTTCTTCACAGAAAGAGTGATTGGCCATTGGAATTCAAAGGTCTTTTCCAACCTGGTCTGGTCCATTCCATTCCATTCCATTCCATTCCATTCCATTCCATTCCATTCCATTCCATTCCATTCCATTCCATCATTCTATTCTATTCTATTCTATTCTATTCTATTCTATTCTATTCTATTCTATTCTATTCTATTCTATTCTATTCTATTCTATTCTATTCTATTCCATTCCATTCCATTCTATTCCATTCCATTCCATTCCATTCCATTCCATTCCATTCCATTCCATTCCATTCCATTCCATTCCATTCCATTCCATTCTTCCATTCCATTCTATTCTTCTTCTATTCTTCTATTCCATTCCATTCCATTCCATTCCATTCCATTCCATTCCATTCTTCCATTCCATTCTATTCTTCTTCTCTTCTCTTCTCTTCTCTTCTCTTCTCTTCTCTTCTCTTCTCTTCTCTTCTCTTCTCTTCTCTTCTCTTCTCTTCTCTTCTCTTCTCTTCTCTTCTCTTCTCTTCTCTTCTCTATCTATCCTATCCTATCCTATCCTATCCTATCCTATCCTATCCTATCCTATCCTATCCTATCCTATCCTATCCTATCCTATCCTATCCTCTTTGAGAAAAAAGAAAGGGGGGAATAAAATTCTAACAGAAAAAGAAAGGGGGGGGAATAAAATTCTAACAGAACAAAAAACACCTTGCAAAATGACACCATTTTTAATACAGGTTTTATGCTATTTCCTTCTGTAAAAAAAAAAAAAGCTTTTAGAAAAGTTCAGTGCATGGATATGTGCTTATTATATGGTCAATGCCTGCAGTTAGCTAGATAATGATGGCCCTCATTGCTGGGCTGCAGCGTGGAACCCGTGACTCCGTGAAGCAGGCTCTGCCTTTTTGTTCTCTGCTTAGACATTCCCAGCACAACGGGGTCTTGGTCCAGGGCTGAGGGTCTCTCCGTGGTGCTGGAATACAGATCAATGGTAGGAAGAAAGTCTTTGGTACTTAATTTTGTGCTTCTAAGTGTCCCAGTTTCGAACAAGGAATGCAATTATCATAATGTTACAAACTGGGAAATGATAGCTGTGGCTGGAAATGCAGATTTTGCTGGTAGTAGGAGTTTTCAGGTGAAAACATCAAGCAAAATTTCATCTTTTTTTTGTTTTGTTTTAATCCTTTTTTTTTTTTTTTAATAACTTAAGTAAATGAAGAGGATCTGACCCACACTTTTAGAAAATGTTAAATTAATGGGATGGATGACTCACCAAATTGTTATTAAAATGAGAGCTGCATGGCTGACCATGCTAATAATGCCACCTTCAAAGCTCAGCTGCATTTCATATGCACCTGAGAGAGTCTGACAGCAAAGGAAGCCAGGAGAACAGATCTGAAACTCAGGCTTGCTTCACCTCAAGGTCTGTGGAATATGGATGTAGTCCCATCCTCTTCCTCCTCCAACTGACAGTGAGAGGATAACCAGACTTGTGTACCAGCTTGTTTTGCTGCTTGTTGGCTAACAAGCTTTTACGTGTCTTAGTGACTTGTATTTGATGCCAGACCTCTAGGACCTAGGTGTCTAAAAGAGAAATTAGAGGCATATTTGGTTTTAGCTGTGCTGGTCTGATGTCTCTGAATGGATTGGTTACAAGAGGAAAATGTGACACTGAAATCTGAGTCCTGTGAGCCTTTCTTTGGTTTGGGTTGGAAGGGACCTTTAAAGGCCTAGTCAACACTCCTGCACTCAGCAGGGACATCGTCAATGAGATCAGGTTGCTCAGAGCCCCAGACAACCTGACATGGAATGATTCCAGGGATGGTGCAGCTATCACCTTTCTAAGCAACCTGGGCTAGTGTCCCCACTCTCAGTGTAAAAATACCTTGTATCTGGTCTAACCCTTCCTCTTTTTGTTTAAAACCATAGGCTACCATCCTGTCACAAAAGGCACTGCTGAAATGTCTGTTCACATCTTTCTTACTGGCCCCTTTAAGTGCTGGAATGAAACAACAAGATCTCCCTGGAGCTTTTATCTTGAGGAGCTGAGGAACCTAATAGGAGATGTCCCAGTGTCTCTTTCTTCATCCACCTTCTTCCTTGGTCCTCTGCTCAAAGCAGTGTTTTGTAAATTCCACTCTTCAGGCTCTTCCATCAAATCTGAAACTGCTCTGGTCAGACATACATACCTGGAGTCTGGGCTTGGTGGATCAGGAGGATCTGCCGCCTTCTCACCCACACTTGATGCAGGTGGCATTTGGGTGCAGCAGAAAGGGGAAGACCTTCTGATCTTTGAGTTAGAAATATGTGACAGGTAAACACCTGAAGCTTTAGGACTGTCCTTTGGAGAAGGATGTGTTTGGCTTCGAGATAATCTCGCAGAAGCAAAGAGGAATATCCCAGTGTGCCCCTTTACTGCACCCTCCTTCTGTATCTGTGTCCTCATGGCTCTGGCTTTGTACAACAGCCAGCAAAGTGCTGTAGGCTCTGTAAACCTGGGAGCTTAATATCCCTCAGGTTGATCATTTACCACACAACTAATTAGAACTTCTTCAAGGCTCCCATTTGTGTCCCCTCCCTCCCCTGCCTCCTTTTCATTTCCTGTGTCCCAGGCCTTGAAATTCTTGGTCTTGACACAATAATTGATGGCTTCTGGCTGTACAAACATAAAAGCTCGTCATCTAAATAGAGCCAGATGGAGCTTGCATTGTATTGTGTGTTTTTCTTAAATAAGGGAAAGATTTATAAATTGATGAAATTTATTGCAAATAAGAGAACATTGTCCCTTTATAATAGCCTATTGCAATTGAAAACCACCCATGAGTCGTCTGCTCTTGGGTCACATTAATGCTTTGTTTTTCATTTGTTGCTCTCTTGAGGAGCTCACACAGATGCTTTGTGTCTCCTGTGCCTGGCTGGGCTCTTTGTGTCACATTCACTCTCACTGCACGCTGCCCAGCTCACGAGCACCAGTATTTAGCAGCCAAAATTTCTGTTCTGAGTAAGTCTTATCTAAGCACAACGAGGCCAAGACCCTTAGGCTAGGGATGGCCAAAGCCTGGACTGCAAACTTTAGTAGCTCTTGAAATGATCAGATACTGGGAAAAAGGGAGCTCTTTTGGGGTTCTCAGGGGTAAGGTGGGAGCTCTGAGACCTGCAAACATCCACATTTAGGGGTGATTCTCCCTCAGCAATAAAAGGGAGGGAGGTCAGAGACTTGTTCACAACTTATGCTCAGTTGTAGGAGAAGACTCAGGTTTTAGGGTTTGCATAGGAAGTGGGAACAGGTTGGTCAGGAAAGCTGGTCATGGCCCCAGAAGGGAAGTATTTTGCTGCTGTGTTTGTACCTGGATTTCACTCTATAAATCTCTGCACAGAAACTCCCTAAGTAGCGTCTTCAGCTCCTCAGAGGTCTTGAAGAAAGATAGATGCTTTCTGAGCCTCCTTATGTTTCAGTCTTTGGTATGGCTTTCTTCTCCATTTGTTAAACCTTAGAATGAGTATGAACTTAATTTGTGTCTCTAGCTAACTTTCACAATTCTTTGTTTTGGTTTTTTTTTTTTAGTTCTGTATATATTTTATGGTATAAACAATGACAGATTTGGACAGGGTCTCATTTCTGTTTCATAGAATCATAGAATCAACAAGGTTGCAAAAGACCTCAACCTGTCACCCAACACCTCATGACTGCTAAACCATGGCACCAAGTGTCACATCCAATCCCCTCTTCAACACCTCCAGGGATGACGACTCCACCATCTCCCTGGGCAGCACATTCCAATGGCTAACAACTCTCTCTGGGAAGAACTTTCTCCTCACCTCCAGCCTAAACTTCCCCTGGTGCATCTTGAGACTGTGTCCTCTTGTTCTGGTGCTGCTTGCCTGGGAGAAGAGACTAACCCCCTCCTGGCTACAACCACCCTTCAGGTAGTTGTAGACAGCAAGAAGGTCTCCCCTGAGCCTCCTCTTCTCCAGGCTGAGCAATCCCAGCTCCCTCAGCCTCTCCTCATAGGGCTTGTGCTCGAGGCCTCTCAGACTGCTAATTATCATCCAGAAGCTTAATTGTCTTCTCTGTGCCTCAGTTTCCTTAGTAAGAACAAAGTCACAGTAAAATTCTTGGTAAACTGCTTGGAGATCTACTGATCTAGAAATTTAGGGCAGGAGGTGAATGTTCTTCTCTAGCCTTAGTTATTTAAGGAACCTGATTTGAAGCAATGGAGTAGAGAGCTCAGAGGAGCAGTTTCCAGCTCAAACTGCACGGCAGAATCAGGTTCTCAGCCTTAAGCTTCATGGAGAAGAGAACTAAGCTCTAAGTGCTGAGGCACTGGTTCTTGCTGACTCACACAAAGCAATTGCTGCTTTCACAGCTGTGGCTGTGTCACATCCAAACACTGGCTGTACTCTTCAAAGTCAATCAAGCCCAGAAATCAGGGTATTGTAGCTTATTGATTGTTCCAATTAATTCTTTCAATTGGGAAAAAAAATTTCCAAGGTTGTTTGTCTCAGTTATCTGCTTCCCTAAGGAGCTGTAAAATACATAGCACAGGAAGCAGACCAGTCTTGCTGCTGTGTGCTAGGGAGATCCAGCCAAAAGCAGAAAGGATGTGGAAGCTGAGGCACCCTAAGCTCTCTGGAATCAAAAGCCTCTCAGACATGACTAACAATTTGTCCTTGAAATCAGCAGTTGTCAAACTCATGACTTCCTCAGGGCACCTTCCTGCTTAAAGATTTTTCCCACATGTTTGGCCTTTTCTCCAGTATGAAGGTGGCTTCAGCTTGTAGACAACTACTGAACCTAACTACAGCACAAGGACAAAGAACTGATAGCTCAAAACCCAAAGCTCAACAGAAGGTGACAAGGAAGGGAAGATTTCTGAGGAAAGGTCTTCTTGAGGGTGTATCCCACCCAGCTGACAAACACTGCCCAAACTCCTCTCCTGCATTCATCCAAGTACTGAGTACCATCAGCCCTATAGAAGATACAAGGTTTGTATGCAAAGAAAGCCCAGACTCTAATGGCAAGGCCAGTGGAACAAGTGCAGCCACCTGGTCTTGAGACCTTGTGAACACTTGTGTTATGTATAGTCCCAATCAGCTTTCACAAACCCTGGCCTGCCCTCCACCACCAGCATTGCCTGGCCTTGTGTTTCATTGCTGGCTTTGGAGGAGCTTCCCATGGGAACCAGGAAAGGCCTGTCAGATTCCTGTTGCTCTTTTGCTCACTGCATGCTAAAACCCACCATAAATTCTGCCCTAATAAATCTTTATAGAGTCCACCTGTCCACACCAAATAAATCAATTGCTCTGAACTAGATTCTGTAAAAGCTGAGAGGCACAGGCTACCGTGTCTGGATTTATTTGGGAGCCAGGAAGACTTTAATTTTCTAAGTCACCACCCTGACCCTGCTTTATTCATTTGTTGTTCATGATAAAAGTGGATCTCTCCCTGGATTTTTGGCTGGTTGTTTCTTCTCTCTGAAATGGCTGTAATAAGCGTGTCCCTGAGAAGAAGGTAGTGGGGAGGAGGCACACAGAGGGCTGTCATCCAAAGGAGAGAATTAAATCAGGATGTATCTGACCATGCTGGCTCCTGTTTTCACACAACCTTCTGCTTATATTTTGCCTGCATTAACTTTTCTGGGGGAAAGCTAAAGTGCCAGGCAAAGGCCTCGTTAGACACACATCTTGGGGAACTCTGATGTGCCATTAATTAAGCTCTTTTACTGTCTCTTTCCTGCTGGTTTCAAGGATCATCCTGTGTGCCCTAACTCTTTTCTTCTCTTTCATTTCCCTCTCTCCTCAACAGTGCTCTGAAAAGAGCAGTGGTGGGTTCTTCTGCAGATGGGGCTGGGGTGGTGTAGTGCCCTCTAAGTGAACTCTCAAGTCTTCTCTAGCAGAAGGAAAGCCCCTGCCAAGTTTGTCAGACACTGGTGCACAGAGCTGCTCTCTGTCAATGGATTTGTTGGGCAAAGTCAGACTTTGACAAAGAAGAAGTAGATGCCAGCACACCCTGGCATGGCAGCATCCATATGGCACCATCCCCTGCTGCTACCCTTCAGCTGATGGCGTTGGGAGCCTTCCCTTTAGAAGGGCTCACACTGCCAGCTTGATTGATTCACCCAGCCAAAGGTTCAAACAGCAGTTCTCAAAATGTGGCTCCTGGTGTTGCTTTCCTTTCATGTCATTATTTTTTCTCCCTCTGTTTTCCCCTCCAGCAAAGTTTAAGGATTATTTAAATCATGGAGGTAGGTTCTCAGAAACACAAGGTGCTCTGGCTCACTGAGCTGTTCCCCATTGCCCTTACAGAGCATGAGTAGATCACAAGTCTTGAGAAGAGCAGCTGAGGGAACCGGGGGTGTTCAGCCCGGAGAAAAGAAGGCTCAGGGAGACCTTTTCATACTCTACAGCTCCCTAAAAGGAGACTGAAAACAGGTGAGGTGGTGAGATCTCTTGCCCTCAATCAGTAGGACAAGAGGAAACAGCCTCTGGTTGCACCAGGGGAGGTTTAAGTTGTCAAGACCTGGTACAGGCTGCCCAGGGGAGTGGTGGCATGCCCGTACCTGGAGGAGTGTAAAAGCCATGTAGATGTGGTATGGAAGGACATGGTTTAGTGGCAACCTGGCAATGTCGGGTTAATGGTTGGACTCCATGATCTTAAAGACTTTTCCAGCCTAAATCATTTTATGATTTAGGTAGGCACCTCCTCTCCAAACACGCAGTAGGTGTGAATATAGACACACAAAGATATACTTCAGGACTGAATGCATCTCTTCTAAATGTGTTTTATACAAAGAATTGTGCAGTCAGGGCTAAGTCTATCTGCTGTAAGGGATCTTTTCATGTCTATTTATTGGTTAGAGGAAAGGAAATGTACCATTGTATGTCTCCTTTGCTAAGCATCTGTGAGATGGCAATGATGCTAATATTTTGATTTTTGTCTTCTCTTGGCAGCTCAATCTTCTTTTCATACATCTTGGAGGAAAATTGGATGCCACTTTCTGCTGAGTCTACTGTCTACTTGGTCCTTAATGACTCACTTTACCCCTGTAGATGAAAACCTACCTAAGGAAGGCTTTAGTAATGAAACTTATTTTGGGTCCCTGAATAGCCTTTTCCCTTGTAGCTGCCACTGCAGCCCTTTCTTCCTCCCTCAGTCCATGTCCCTGAATCAAGCTGCTGAGAGGTTTGGTTTGCAGGCAGGGAAGATAATGCCAGTGAGCATGTCAGAGCCAGCAATGAAATCCCTTTGCTGGCTCCTCCTGTCCTGCCATTTCACAGGTATCAAGGCCAAACTCTGCTCCATGTGAAAGCTGAAGCAGAGCTCTGCTGGTGACACAGAGAAGATGACAGATCAGTGGGACAACTTCTCACTCAAGGCAGCTCCTCTCCACTCTCTGCCTGCTGTAATTAATATCCTTTTCCCTGCAGGCTGTGTGGCTCTGACAGCCTTTATTTTTAACTCCACTTAACAACAGAGTATTAAGATGAAATGCAACTTTTGTGAGCTCCAGACCTTGGGGTGGTGTGAGGGCCTTGGAGCATTGCTCTGCCTGGCAAGAAAGTTCTGGTTTGTAGCATGTGTGGAACACAGTGAGCTCAGCGTGCTGGTGTCCAGAGATCATTCAGAGCAGACTGTGGAGAACATCTGACAGACATTCAATGGTGGTAACTCAAGAAGATATTCTTCAGCAGCCTGGACCTGCTCAACGAACCTGTAAGCTTTCCATATAAAGGAGAGAATCTCTGTCAGCATCCTCAGAGGGATGTGGCAGACATGCTATCAAGACATAGAGGTTTAGGTCCTAAGGCTTGCAGAAATGGATGAGGAAAGTGTATGATAGCAGGGGGGTGTCTTGAGAATTTCTGCATATCTGCAAGAGAGTAGGCAAAGTCATGGAAGGCATGGAGTGAGAAGAGACAACAAATAATTCTTCCTGTTTAACCAGCTGGAAAGGCAGGGCAAATCAACAAAGAGGAGAGAGTCAGCACAGAGTGGGCAGATAAAGGATTTGATTCTAACTAAAATCATAGAATCAACAACAAGGTTGGAAAATATCTTTGAGATCATTGAGTCCAACCTATCATCCAACACTATCTAATCAACTAAACCATGGCACCAAGCACCCCATCCAGACTCTTCCTAAACACCTCCAGTGATGGTGACTCCACCACCTCCCTGGGCAGATCATTCCAATGGTCAATCACTCTTTCTATGAAGAATTTCTTCCTAACATCCAGCCTAAACCTCCCCTGGTGCAGCTTGAGGCTGTGTCCTCTTGTTCTGGTGCTGGTTGCCTGGGAGAAGAGACCAACCCTCTCCTGGTTGCCTGGGAGAAGAGACCAACCCTCTCCTGGCTACAACCACCCTTCAGGTAGTTGTAGACAGCAATAAGGTCTCCCCTGAGCCTCCTCTTCTCCAGGCTAAAATGTAGCTTATAGATCCCTAATACATAGATTTTGTTAATAAACAAAAGCCAAAACCAAAACCAAGGCCAAACTCAAAACTGAACCCTAAATCAAACAAAAAAACCACAACCAAAACCCAACCTAAAACATCAACAACAACAACAAAATGCCCAAAACAAAACAACAACAAAAAACCCCACCACAAACACAAAACCCAAAACTCAACTCCCCCAAAATCCAAACAAATAAACAAACGTCCCCCCACGAACACAACAAACCAAAACCAACCCTCAAACAACCAACACCAACCAACCAAGGAAGAGCAGCACAGTATGGAATAGAAGCAAAGTGTGAAGTACAAAACATATGAATGTTCTCACTGGAAATAAAAAACCTGGGCAGTGTAAGAAGGACATTGAGACACATGAAGGTGTCCAGAGAAGGGCAACGAGGCTGGGGAGAGGCCTCGAGCACAAGCCCTTGAGCACAAGGGAGCTGGGATTGTTTAGCCTGGAGAAGAGGAGGCTTGGGGGAGACCTTATTGCTGTCTACAACTACCTGAAGGGAGGCTGTAGCCAGGAGGCGTTGGTCTCTTCTCCCAGGCAAGCAGCACCAGAACAAGAGGACACAGTCTCAAGCTGCACCAGGGGAAGTTTAGGCTGGAGGTGAGGAGAAAGTTCTTCCCAGAGAGAGTTGTTAGCCATTGGAATGTGCTGCCCAGGTGGAGTCACCATCCCTGGAGGTTTTCAAGAGGGGATTAGATGTGGCACTTGGTGCCATGGCTTAGTCATGAGGTGTTGGATGACAGGTTGGACTTGATGATCTTTGAGGTCTCTTTCAACCTCGGTGATTCTGTGATTCGTATGATTTTTGGGGTCTGGGACATTAGTAAAGTGAGGAAATAATTTCCTTATATTTCTTTTCTTCTCCCTAAGGTCCAGATGAAGGAAAAAAGTGAAAAGAAGTGCTCTAAAATTGCTGGACATTGACAGCCACTGTCTCCAACGTTATCAAAAGTTGCATTTCAAACACCACAGATTGCATTTTTCAACTGTCCCTCAGAAATGGTGAAGATGGTAAAGGCTGTTGCTGATTTCACACCAGCTGGTCTTCCCTGATGACAGCTTCTCAGATATTGCTCTTAAGGCAAAAATTCAGCTCAAACTTCAAGTTTCAAGGCTGGGAGAAGGGCAATATGGAAAATCTTGGTGCAAACCCTATTGTCTTTGTTGCAGGTGAGTGTGAGCATGTGCAGCTCTGCACGACTGGAAGCAGGAGGGAGATGCCTGAGAGTTAGCCTTACAGAGCTGAAAAAGAACTTCCTTCTCTTTGGGAAAGAAGCAGATCTCACATATTACAGACCTGTACACTCATCAGCTCAACAACACTACTTCTAAGATGGAATTAATGAGAACATTCCCCAGTAAATTTCACAGGATTTTTCCTCCCTTCTCCTTCCCCCTGAAGGAAGGCTGGGTTGGGTGAATTAAAGAGGGAAACATCTTGTTATGAACTCTCCAAGAATCTCACTTTCTGTGACAGGAATATAGAATGTTGCCAGACATTGCTTTAAGTGAGTGATAGTGAAACTTAGTGCAAATAAGCAAGGAAATGAAAAGAAGCCTCAAGTCTGACTCTTATTGCAACTTTATTTACGATGGAGACTTGGTTTGTACTGCTAGAACATCCTCAGCCTACTGCCTAACCTTTCAGGACTGCAAAATCCTGTAGAATTCAAGAAATGCTTTGCTCCCCCTGCTATCAAAATGTCTTCTCCTGCTGATCACAGGGATGAGGACCTCTTAATCATGACTAGTAGTATTTGCAGTGACTTTTTGCCCAGGATCTCCTCTCCCAGTTTGTATCCTGCTAGGAACCCATTGCCAGTGGACCAAGCTGAGAGCAAACACCTTGCTGACTTATTTTACTGAATTTTCATCTCTTTGCTAGAAGGAGGCAGATAATTCTCTTTTGGGCTGTTAGTTTCTCCCTCTGACACATAGTCACAGTGGTCTGGTGAGATGATCTCTTGTGCACATCAATCCTTCAGCACTGGAAGAGCCTCCCTATAGCACCTACCACTGTCTCTGTCGATGGATTCCAGGCCGATGTGCAGAGTAATTGCTGCTCAAGATTACTTATGACACAAATGTTGACATTCTGTTGGCATAACTTGCAATAATGTATGCAGATTGCATCCTTCTAGAGCCTTAATTATTACTTCTCTGTAAGAAATAGTCAGGTTACCTTCTACTTTGATCTGAAGGAGATAATTCCCCCTTCAGAAGCATGGTTGTTTAGAGAAAGGGGAAGGGCAAAAGGAGAGGAATGGACCAAGGTGCCATACTGTGCTTTTTCCTCCACATGGAAGGTGTCTGTACCTCACCTTTGGCTACATTTCCTTCCTTTTTGCTGTCTTACTGTGGGAGTGGGGAGGTCTCTCTCAAGGTGAAACTTTCCCTGGAAAAACAGAGGAGGGCTGCATTTAATGAGCCAAGACGGATGTCCTATTCAACACCCAGCAGCATGCATGAAAGTACTTAGTATTTAGTATCTGTAGTGTGATAGTGTCTAGAGGCCACAACCAAGGTTGAGGCCTTGTTGGGCTAGGCCATGTATAAAACACCTAGCTAGATAAAATTCCTGACCCACAAAGTCTAAGCTATAAATTAAACAGGAGGCTGAGCAAGAAGAGAGGAAAAAGAGATCCATTTGCAAAGCACAGATCAATGTGAGAGCCAGCAACAGAAATCCACTGAATTTGACACCACCTTCCTCTTATAGTTTGCATTTCCTCTCTGTCTAGAAGAGTCCTGGGGAAGCTGAGAAATTATTACATGGAAATACTGTATTCAGACAATTTTATGGAAAGAGGACAGCAACGAAGAGCCCTAGAAACCCTTGTCTAGGAAAGGAAACAAGGCTCAGTTTCTCTAACAAGTTCAGCATTACTATTTCCTTTCTATAAACTTACAGACACCTGGAGACATTCAGAACAGAAAATGAGACACAAGCAAACACCTTGCAAAATACATCCTTAGAGAATACAGCTGCACAGCAAGAGAGGAGGCATTCCTGGAGCTCTGGAAAGGAAACCTCTAGAGACTCATGTTTTAGACATGGGAGAAGGGACTACACCATGTCTTTGCAAGGGAGGGTGCGAGTCTCTGCCACTGCTTTGATGTGCAGCTCATAAATTTCTTTCCTGGTCAAAACTTGTCTGTATCATTGAGCTACACAAATCTTTCATCTATCCTGCTATATTCACCACTTCTATTGGCCCATTTTTTCTGATGGTTTGGAGAAATCATGTTTAGGGACTTGTACCTGGTTCCTAAATGTTGCAGAGAAGGGGGAAAAATCCAACATCACCTTTCCAGGCTTTGCTGACTGAGTGGAGGTCTCATTCTCTCATTCATACAGGGCAATGGGTGCTTTTACTGCATGGGGAAATAACTAACCTTCTTTAAAATAGGAGCTTGGTGGACTTCTTGTCATGATAACCTCCCTGAGGCACTAAACTGTGAATGTCACCCATATGCTGGGTGCATTTCCCTGAGCTGTCTTTTTGGTTTCACTAATTGTGTCCATGCTCTTGCACTGCCTGATGGAAAAAGAACAGGTCTGCTAAGATTAAACTGAGAGGGCTTGTGAGAAATGGGTCTCCTGAGATAATTGGTGGAGGATAATTGACATAATTGGGAGTGCTCACTTTCTGTGAGTCCATTTTGGTCAGGAGGGATCGATTTTCCAGGATTTAGATAAAAATGGACACCCTCCCCAAAATACTTTTCTATTATTGTCCCAGAAGCCAATTAACACAAGGAGCTGTGGCCATTCTTTCCTCCAGGGGAATAACTAAATGAAAACCTTGGAGTATTTTTAAGTAATAGACCTAGATACTGCAGTTATCAAGTTCTCCAGCAATTCTGGGAACAATAAATGAATAATGAATCATGCAGCTTTTGGAGGGCTTGAACTCTGACTTTTCCAAAGCAGACTGAGAAAAGCTTTAGCACAGATAGATCTGTTAGATCTTGGTGGTGCTCTCCCAACCGCTCAGCCACAGCTGCAGCTCTGGCTTGCAGTGCATCCCTCAGTCCTCATACTTCTGGGGGTTGGAGTGGAGCCAAGAGCTCAGCAGTGAAAATTGAGCAGGATCATGTTGTGGTGAGTATTTTACCTCTTATGTGGAACTGAAGCTGACCTGGCAGGTCTCTCCTTCATAAACCTGCTCCAGTCTACCTTATTCAATAAATGCCCAAACTGTTTCTTTTTCTCTCTCCGTGTGTGACGGCATGGTTTTGTGCTACGTGAACTTTCCTTTACAGAAGAGCATGGTTAATGCCTGAGCCATGATCTCTTTTGTGTTTTCCAGGAATGTTTTACACTTGCTTTCTCACAGCTTTGGGAAGTTTTCTGTGCATTGTGACTTCTGCTCTTCCCCCGCCCCGTTCTTCCTTTTGCCTCTTGGGCAGTGACTGGCAGGAGAGCAGCCCTGAGGAGAGAGACTTGGGGGTGCTGGGGGAGGAGAAGCTCAACAGGAGCTCTCAGTGTGCACTTGCAGCCCAGAAAGCCAATCAGATCCTGGGCTGCATCAGAAGTGTGACCAGCAGGGCAAGGGAGGTGATTCTCCCCCTCTACTCAGCTCTGCTGAGACCCCACCTGGAGTACTGCCTCCAGTTCTGGAGCCCCTATTACAGGAGGGATATGGAGGTGCTGGAAGGTGTCCAGAGAAGGGCCACGAGGATGAGCAGAGGGCTGGAGCACCTCTCCTATGAGGACAGACTGAAAGAGTTGGGGCTGTTCAGTCTGGAGAAGAGAAGGCTCCGAGGTGACCTCATTGTGGCCTTCCAGTATCTGAAGGGGGCCTACAAGAAGGCTGGGGAGGGACTTCTCAGGCTATCAGGTAGTGATAGGACTAGGGGGAATGGAATGAAGCTGGAGGTAGAGAGATTCAGACTGGACATGAGGAGGAAGTTCTTCACCATGAGAGTGGTGAAGCCCTGGAATGGGTTGTCCAGGGAGGTGGTTGAGGCCCCATCCCTGGAGGTGTTTAAGCCCAGGCTGGATGAGGCTGTGGCCAGCCTGATCTAGTGTGGGGTGTCCCTGCCCATGGCAGGGGGTTGGCACTAGCTGATCCTTGTAGTCCCTTCCAACCCTGACTGATTCTATGATTCTTTCTTCTCTGCTTTGTTCTCAGAGGTATTCTTCTCCCTTCTCAGCAATTGCCTCCCAGACAGGGACAAGTGTGGCAGATCCCAGCCCTTCCACACAGGGGTCTCTCCCATAGGACCTGCCCCATCCCTTCATGTCCTAACTCCTGCTGCTCCACGTGTATTTGCAGTCAGACACTGTGGTGAAGCTGCATCTCTTCCACGAAGGAAAAAACACATAGGAAGAAAGGAGAGGATTGAGAGAATAGAAGGGCAGGAGAAGGGTGGAGGGCCAGGGGAGACATGGAAAGCAGTGATAAGAGCCTCAGTGAAGCAGTTGCATTCCTCCCTGTCACTCTCAAGCAGACACCTGAGCAGCTGCTGTTGGTCCAGATGAAAGCTGGCCCCTTCCCCTTTGATCCTGGCCCCCAACTCTTCCCTCCCATCTAGCCCAAACACGGGCAGGGGCCAAGAATAGCAGCACTATCCCAACCCCTATCCAGTGGGAGGAGGAAGATTCCCTCTTTCCACCAAGCACCCTCTCCCCATCCCTCCTCCTCTCTGCCTCCCTCTGATGAAACACAGCCCAGGTTTGTTTAGTCAACTTCAAGTGAAACGTGCTGTGTTGGCCAAAGCCCTTCACGAAAATCCTGTTAATTTGTTTGATGAGCTGACTCCAGCTGCAGCCAGCCGAATAAACGCTGATTGGCTTCTTTGCTTCAGCCCTCCACAATGAGAGGAGCCAGCTTTGTGCCACGGCTGAGCGTGCCAGCCAGCCTGGGCACGGGAGGTGGATGTGTGGGGAGGCGTGGGGAGGTGGGAGGGGGAAGCAGGAGGCAGGGGGAGCTGCGTCTAATGGCATCATTTCCATTTCACAATAGCTAATCCTGCCTAAATCAATGAAGCCCTGGCATCCTAATGAAATTTGGTTGGAACTTGTTCAGTTTATGATGAGCTTTTTAACCTCAGCTTCTTAATTAGCCTGGTGAGGGGATGAAAAGGGGGAAAACGGAAGGGTTTTCTCCCCAACCCGTCTTTCATTGCCAGTGTAGAAGTGGTGAAATCAGATGCTAATCTGCTGGCTGAGTTTAAAAATAGTCTCTGTGATTCACCCTCCTCCTTGGAAGGTGTGAGTGGGACAATAGTGTAGAGCTTTCACTTTCACATGGCTGGCACCTTCCTGGGATGTGCAGGTGTTCCCCAGGCAGGAGAGAAAGGAGCTTCAGAGAGTCTTGTAGAAGGGAGATTGAGGGCTATTCCCTTGCAGAAACTAGGGAGGAAGGGAGAGGGGAGGAAAGGATTAAGGAAAAGTCTCTTCAGTTTGAACAGAATGTGAAATCAGTTTGAAAAGAAATGTGTCAGTTCCTTCCCCATAAATGACACTTCTTTGGAACCAGGTGCATTGGTGAGTCTCCGAGATGGAAGAATATTCATGGCACCCATGTACAAAGGGAATGAACTAGCGTGAAGGAAGCCAAGATATTCCAGAGAGGAAAGGCTGAGCCCTCCCTTGGCAGGAGGCATCCAGATCAGGCAATTAGCTATGCTTCCTTGGACACAAAATCTGTTTTTATAACTGGGACAAGAAAAAAACCTCTCTGTGACTTCTTGGCTAAAGCCTTCTAAAGGAAAGGAAGACCAGACATCCATTTCCATTTATACCCAGGAGTAATGTCTTGGTGGAGTACCAGGATACGAGGGAGAAGTGGAAGGTCAGTGGGAGCCATTTAGGTAAACAAGAAGTTCTTCCTCCTCTGCAGTTTTTCTCCCCACGGAGAGAGGGTAGAGAACCTACCTCCTTCTCCCCATCACACTCTCCAGCAGAACAAAATGTGACTTTTTCTCTAAATAATTTACAGCCTGTCTCCTTCCTAAAAGTTTTGGTTGGTACGAAATGACACTTCTTACCCTTTAATGCTCTGATGAAATATCCTGCCATTTATAATTTAGGAACTGGCAGCTGGTAGTAGCAGGGCAGGTGTAGCGCCAGCGTTTGCAGGCAAATCCCTTGGTAGCAGTTTGCTTGTGGGCCATGGGCAGAGACAGCAGAGGAAGAAGAGAGGAGAGGATCAGTGCAGAGACATCCCTGCAAAGCCCTGCTCTGAAAAGGTAAAGGACGACTGGGAAGGCAGCTCAGAGGGATACCTCGCTTCAAGGGAAGCAGGAAGGCTTAGGATTATGTTCAGCAGAGGTAGATTGGGTACAGATGTGGAACAGGCTGCCCAGGAAGGTTGTGGATGACCCCTCCCTGGAGGCCAGGATGGACAGTGCTTTGAGCAACCTGGTCTAGTGGAAGAAGTCCCTGCCTGTGGTAAGGGGGTTGCAACTAAATGATCTTTAAGGTCCCTTCCAATCCAAACCATTCTGTGATTCTATGATATGGGGCTAAGGAAGGGAAAATAAGGTAAAAGCCTTGCTCTGCTGCAGGCTTCTTTCCACCTTAGGTCGGCTTGGATCAGCAAACATGCCTATGACACTTGTAGATTGTGCTTAATTCAAACAAGCTCCAGCTTTCACAGAATGAAGCTTCACATCTTTGTGTTTATAGAAGAGGGAGAAGTGCTCCTTGGTTTAGTGCTTTAAGCAGGGAGAAATAATTACTTCCTTTTTTAGAGACATTTTGAAATACGACAGGTTTTTTATTGCTCCTGGAGCATTATCACTGTGTTTTGAGTTCAGTTTTCAAAATCTTAAATGCAGTAACAATCAGCAGCCTTCAGATTTCCTCCCACATAAGCTCTCCCTTGCAAAATTTACCCCTCCACTTTGAGGACATTTATTTTGTCTCATCATTTTCCACTGCTTAGAGCTTCCCTTGCCTGGAACAAAGAGAAAGGCACAGCCTGCACGATCCCAAACTGGTGGTTTTTTTTTTGAGTAATAAAAATGACACATTCCTATCCCACCACTACAACAACATGAAAGAAGCTCAGTGTAGATTCAGGTATGGACAAGTTGCATTTGCCATCAGGAGCATTTCCCAACCTGTGCAACAGATGACACCAGGCAAAGATGAATGAAGGAGAAAATCCACCCGGGCGCAAACTTGTGATGGTACTTTTGACTTTTGCCCTTCTTTTGCTGCTCACGCCCCTGCCTGCAGGGCATAATTAGCCTTGAGCTCCTGCAGCTCCCCTGTGCAAGGAGTGTGCAGTGCTGGAGTGCCTCTGGCCACGGGCTTTCCACAGGTATTTCATTAAGGTTCAGAAATGGCACTTACTTGCTAACAATCTACCGACGCTTAATAAACACAGCCCAAGAGTTTTATAACCTGTTAACTTCCAAGTGGCGATAATTAAACAAAAATGATAAATAATTAAGGCCTAATTACATGGTATCAGTCATTTCATTTTCCAGCAGGCACGTTAAGTGCATTTGCCACCACTGATTGGGGGCCCATTCCATGAGCGCGCGGCGCTTCCTCTGCGCGCCTGGATGGAGACTCAGGTTCCATGCAGCTTTATGGGGGAGAAGAGAAAGGAAAATGTGCTTCATTAGCTGGGTAATTGTCCCCTTCCACCACTGAAGATAATCCCCACTGAGGCTGCTGCATGACTTTGGGAAGCCAGCAAATAAAGTCATTTGCGTCTCATGTTTCCATGATAGACCAAGTGGCCTGTCACTAGTGGTGTGCCCCAAGGATCAGTGCTGGGCCCCATGCTCTTCAACATCTTTATTGATGATCTGGATGAGGGCATCGAGTCCATCATCAGTAAATTTGTGGACGACACCAAGCTGGGGGCAGGAGTTGATCTGCTGGAGGGTAAAGAGGCTTTGCAGAGGGACCTCGGCAGGCTGGACAGATGGGCAGAGGCCAAGGGCATGAGATTTAACACATCCAAGTGCCGGGTTCTACACACTGGCCACAGCAACCCCAGGCAGTGCTACAGGCTGGGGTCAGAGTGGCTGGAGAGCAGCCAGGCAGAGAGGGACCTGGGGGTGCTGGTTGATGGTAGGCTGAACATGAGCCTGCAGTGTGCCCAGGCAGCCAAGGGGGCCAATGGCATCCTGGCCTGCATCAGGAACAGTGTGGCCAGCAGGAGCAGGGAGGTCATTCTGCCCCTGTACACTGCACTGTTTAGGCCACACCTTGAGTACTGTGTCCAGTTCTGGGCCCCTCAGTTTAGGAAAGATGTTGAGTTGCTGGAACGTGTCCAGAGAAGGGCAACAAGGTTGGTGGGGGTTTGGAACACAAGCCCTATGAAGAGAGGCTGAGGGAGTTGGGGTTGCTTAGCCTGGACAAGAGGAGACTCAGGGGTGACCTTATTGGTCTCTACAACTACCTGAAGGGAGGTTGTAGCCAGGCAGAGGTTGGTCTCTTCTCCCAGGCAGCCAGCACCAGAACAAGAGGACACAGTCTCAAGCTGCACCAGGGGAGGTTTAGACTGGATGTTAGGAAGAAGTTCTATACAGAGAGAGTGATTGCCCATTGGAATGGTCTGCCCAGGGAGGTGGTGGAGTCACCATCATTGGAGGTGTTCAGGAGGAGACTTGATGGGGTGCTTGGTGCCATGATCTAGTTGTTTGGGTGGGTTCGAATGGTTGATAGGTTGGACGCGATGATCTTAAAGTTCTCTTCCAACCTAGTTTATTGTATTGTATTGTAGGGAATGGGAGAGACGCAGAAGAGCAGGCCTGTGCCACAGGCAGAGATCACTCTTTTTACTGTCTTTTTGGTTTGGACCTGGAGTCTAAACTGATGTTTGTACATTGGGCCCTGCAAAATGGGATGAAACAAAATCCAGTGAGTAGACAGATGGCAGGCGCTTTAAACACTTACATCAGGATCCAAACTCATCATGAGATCCACAAGTGATATAAATCAGCAAAGCCCCACGGTAGCATCAGTTTACAGCATCTGAAAATATCTGCTTCTGAGGCATTTCAGCTGGATGTTGAGGACTGTCCTGAGCACAGAGCTGTAGCTGGAGGGGCTCCCCATAGCCTGTCAGATAGAAAACCCAGAAGGACATAGCATGCATGGGCCTGGCAAAGGAGGGAAGGAGTGGTGGACAGCGATAAAGCTCTGTGAGAGTCAGAGTGTGCAGCAGGAATAAGTACACAACACTGAAGTCCTCCATGATCTGAATGGGCAAGGAGAGATGGCACAGTCTGATGGAGGCTAATAAAAGGGGAGATGAGCTGACAGCAGAGAAGACTGAAGCTCTCTGGCCAGAGTGCAGGGATAGCACAGGGCTGGAGAAAAGATCAGGAGGGAAAGCAATCACTAAATCCACTTAGTTATCTGCTGCCAAGGCAGCATTTGTCTGCTACAGGGAATAAATGGCCTCCATTGCTTCGAAAGCAGGGAATTGGTTTAATTGATCTCTAGTGGACCCTTAGTCAAGGAGGAGCCTTGCACATGCTTTAGCTTGCTTCCCTGAAGCTGTACTTTGAGCTGGGTTCTTTCCCTTAATTTCCAAATGGTTGCAAAAAGCTTCTCGGTATTCAGGCAGCCAATTCCACTCAGCTTTTGTAGCATGTTTGAGTTCATCCACTCTGGACAGAGGACATCTGATTTTCCCTGATGACTCCATTTCCTTATTTTATCCAGCATGGCTGTTGTAAGTTTTGGTTATGTCAGACAGTCCATCAGCACTCCCCAGCATCCCAGTGTTGTTACCTTCGGCAATACGCTCACAGATCACACAGATTTACTGCAGTGTGGGGTGAGATGCAAACACTGTCCTAGAAGTTTGCTGTTTCACTCTTCTTCCATTTGACTCCATTATGCTCTGTTGGGTAAGGGCTAGAGACCTTTATACTGCAGAAGAAGAGTCTGTTAAGTCATAAAGCATTAGTCATGCAGATGATCACACTAAATAGCTTCAACTACTTCTAGGGGTTAAGGAAGGACTGTGCATGGTAGGAGTTTCTTACTCAGCTTGTTATAGTATATCAGCAGCTGCTTAATGAGCTTTTGTGTTTGGGTTCCAAGGCAGCTATGGATTTTACTTTTCAATTTGTGTTTCTTCCCCAGATGGAAAGGGAATGAGGCTCAAATACAGGGTCAAGTTGTGGCCACTAAGTTATCATGCTAGCTCTGCATCAGGAACTATGTCTGACTTGAGAGCCCGCTGCAAATGCAAGGCAACACAGCTCTTTCATTAGGGATAAGCTGGGTTGAATTACCTCACATTTGCCATAGTGAAGGAATCCATATCACACCAGGCATGGAGCCTCATGAAAAGTGATAACTCTTAATGTGTGGTGTCTGAGTGCACATTTTCACATTTAATTGCACACTGTGGGCACTGAGAAAGAAGTCTAAACCATCATCCCCACACAACGTTTATCTTTCCTGCTCTCACCAGCCAGCCCTTCCCCAAAATCCCATTCACAGCCCTGGCCACTCACTCATCTTTCAGCTGAGATTCAAAACTGCCTGGGGAAGCACAAACTGCCCTGCTAGCAAAATCTATCACAGAGAACCCTCAACATCCACAGAGAGCTCAATATTCCCACTTCAGCAGTTGGGGACTCAATCAGGCAAGGTGTTTCCTTACCACCCAGAGCATCACATAATGAAATGCCAAAGAAACTACCTTGCATGGATAGAAAGTAAACTCTCCAGAGGGGAGAATATAGTGTGAGGAGCAAGTGGAGATGCATTAGCAGAACAATGCAGATCCTCACAGAAATGGGGGCACATGTCATCTGCATCCCACTGTGAATGATGTGTGGTGCTGTGTTTGAGGAACTGAAGTGTCTTCAAGCGTGCTGGATTGCACAGAATCGTGGGCCTGCTGCTAAGTAAGTGACAACCCCAAATTGCTGGCTATGTCTATGTGCCTGGCTTGATGTGCCATTGGGGATGCAAAGATTTATTCTGTCCTGACCCGAAAGCAGATATTCTGACCTAGGTGTGATGATTCAAGGGGTCTGGGGTTTGACTTGAGGTTTGAAGGCACTCATATGACCCTGTGGATCTGTCAGAAGATTCACCATGGAAGAAGAGGAGAAGAAACTACAGTGGCAACTCCTGTCTTCCAGGTAGCTGCTGCTTCTGGCATAGATTATTTGCAAAATGAGACTGTGGGAATGATTTCCCTGCAAAGGACACCACCTAAGGTGATGCCTTGCCCCACTGGTAGGAGAAGGTAGATTGTTCCATTCTGCCCAAGACAAAATTTCTTCCCAAGATGGTTTTTCAAGGGCTATTTCCACACTCAAAGTCCCCTTAGCAAGAAACACTGAGCTATTTAGGAATGTCTTAAGTGCAGATTTTAAAGAATGCAGGCAGGAGTGCCAGTGTGGCCTGTTCAGAGTGAAAATTTTGCCTTCTCTACCAAAAGCTGGAGAAATAACCACATTTCCCCATTTTCCAGTTGTCCTGAGGTAGCTGTGTTATTTCAGCATCCATACTTAGTCCAGCCATCAGAGTGCACTACAGTGCTGAAGGATTTCACCCTGGGTTAATGCAGCATCAAGGAAAATGGGTACCTGCTTAGCACAGTAGTAGTTCAGAGAGCAATTGCTGGCAAGGCTGGATGCTCTAGCCACAGGAAGGATCTGCAGGTCTTACCTGCTGGGCCACATTTTCTGGTAGCAGTAGAGAGATGATATAGAAAGCATGGACAGTGCATCAGAGGGAATACAGAGATCTGACCTGTGGAAAATGGCCTCTTTCTGGGCTTGAAAGACAGATGCAGAGCAGGTAGTGTTAAATATCTGAGCGGGTCTGCTCATGGACAGATGCTTCCTGAGATGTTTTCAGTCAGCCTTGCACCTGCTGCTTGGACATGACAAATGTGTTTTCTCCAAGAACCTAGCCTGCAGGTAGCAACCCTTTGGCATGAGAGAAAAAAGCAGAGAGTTGCTGGAAGCTGTGCAAAGCTTCTTTCCACAGAAGCCACTCTCCTGCTTGCTCTGCGAAGAGGTTACAAGGACCCAAACCCCCATCACCGTGACAAGGTCCTTTTTATTCCACCACATACCAGTCTGCATTTTCTGCTCCTCTCAACAGCCACTATTGTACAAACTCAATTGCTTTAAATTACCAGAGGCCCTGGTCTGTTCTACCATACATGTTGGTGCCTGGGCATTAAATATTTATTGAAAGATTCATTATTCGGGCATTAAATATTCATTTGCATGAGGGAATGAATTGGATGATTTGTATTTGTTTTGCAGAGATTGTCTCAGAATGGGAAATGTCTGGTTTCTAAAGGGTGGTGCTTGGGGGCAGCTGGTTTTTTTTCCCCCTCCTGGTTTTTCTGTGGAAGTGCTTATTGCCTGTCCTTCAGACAGCCTTTTTCCCCCCAGTGGCTGGCTGCCTGTGCTCCGGAGATTCATTTTGCTATCAATATGTTTGTGTTTTGTTTGCAAACCATACACTCGAAGACGACTTCCTTCTGCTCCCCCCTCCTCCCCCCCACCTCACACACAGACACACAGAAGAGATTCAAGATGCTCAAGCGTCAATAGAATTGTTCTTGTTACCAGGAGATGTCTGGTTGTGTTCTGTCTCTTTAAGTGAAGTTTATGGCCTGAAAGGTAATTGATTTGCAATGGTATTTAAGACAAGAGCTGGAGGATACTGCTGTGCTCTTCTGCAATACAGTAGCCTGGAGAAAACCATTGCTAAAGCAAAAACATTGACTTTTTGTGTGTGTGTGTGTGTGTGGTGTGGTCTCTTCTGATGCACTCAGCAGGGGTGAGGCTTGCTCTATTTTTACAGAATTGTCTGCTATTTTTACAGCAGTACTTTGGACGCTGTACAGTCTTGCCAGTTGTGCTAGGACTTAGGCAAAAGGTGCGGGAAGGGAGGGCAGGACACTCCATGCTTGTGATTGCTGCTCACTCCTTTATCTTTTGCCTTGGATTAGGTTTTAGCTTATCTCCCTTTCCTTTCTTTTTCTTTTTTCTTCCCCAAGGAAAGGCAGTTTCATGAAGCAGTCAGGCAGGGTTGGAGAATCTGCTGAGGTTTAGCTACATGGTGTATAATGGCACAATGGGAGGGATAAATACATTGATGATTATGGGTAAGGACAGCGCCAAGATATTATTAGGGGGTAGGATTAGAGAAGGTAGATGGGAAGATTTTGCTAATACACTTGAGCCATTTGTACAATTGGTCCATCAGAAAAACTGCAAATTGGAGTCAACTGCAGAGATGAGAGACTGTGGAAGTCCCAAAGTCGATGGTAAATCTCCCTTCAGCAGGGTTTGGATTTCACCTACCCTCTGTGGAGCAGGAATGCAACACCAGCAGCTGCCTATTTTAGCTTTAGAAAACAAACAAACAAATGAAATATAATGAAAAAACACATACAGAGAGAGAGAATCTCAGTAATATACCTGAGCAACCAAGTGCAGCAAACTCTTGCAGCTGACAGGGCTTGCTAGAGCTCCCACCCTAGGAATTTCAGAGCACAGTCATTTCTCTGGCCTGAAGTTATGGAGGGACTGGAAAACAAAGAAATTCCTTGTCCTGGCTGCCTGTGGCACACAGCTTGCAGGTCCAGGGCTGCAGAATACCTCCAGTGCTGTGGTGTGGGAGAAGCTGATGTTCCACAGAAGCAGGCAGTGGAGGCAAGGAGATGCCCAGAGCTGTGACCCTGGCTTCCTATGGCCGGGCATTTGGGAAGCTTTGCCTTCCCAGGACATACAGAGCTATCAGGGTCTTTCCATGTTTCTACAACAGGGGAGAGAGAGGCTTCAGCTAGCAGAGGTGTCCACAAGACCTTTGTTGGGCTTCCTGCTCTATTTCCATGTATAAAATATTTACAATAATTTTTGTGGGCCTCATCTGATGGAGAGGGTCCAGAAGAGGGCCACTAAAATGGTCAGAGGACTGGAGCACCTCTCCTACATGTTGAGAACATGGGGTTGTTCAGCCTGGAGAAGAGAAGGCTCTGAAGAGACTTCATATCAACCTTTCAGTACCTGAAGGGGCTACAGGAAAGCTCAAGAGGGGCTGTTTATGAGGGCTTGTAGCACTAGGAAAAGGGGCAATGGTTTCAGACTAGGGAAGGGTAGATTTAGAGGACACAGTCTCAAGCTGTGCCAGGAGAAGTTTAGGCTCCAGGTGAGGAGAAAGTTCTTCACAGAGAGAGTTGTTAGCCATTGGAATGTGCTGCCCAGGGAGGTGGTGGAGTCACCATCCCTGAAGGTATTCAAGAGGGGATTGGATGTGGCACTTGGTGCCATGGTTTAGTAATCATGAGGTGTTGGGTGACAGGTTGGACTTTATGATCTTTGAGGTCTTTTCCAACCTTTTTGATTCTATGATTTAGATGGGATATTAGGAAGAAGCTCTTTACTATAAGAGGGGTGGAACACTGGAACAAGTTGCCTGGGAAAGTGGTGGAGACCCCATCCCTTGGAGACATTCAAGGTCAGGCTGGATGGGGGACTGAGAAACCTGATCTAGCTGGGGATGTCCCTGCTGACTGCAGGGGGTGAACTAGGTGACCTCTAAAGGTCCCTTCCAACCCAGTACATTCTGTGACCCTGTCATTGATTCTACAGTTCTATAATAACGATTTTCTAAACCAGCACCTCAAAGCTGTCCTTCCTTCTGTTGCAGGGGGTGACAGATTCTCCACATTCCCCTTCCTTCTCCACCTTAAGGGAGGTGTCTCCTCCCTACCTTAATCTTTTATATACTCACTGAATAATAACCTTTTCTGGTCATTTACTCAGCAAGGATTTGTCATTCCAGTATTTCATTAATCCTATAACATAAAACCCAAAAGATGTATTCGGCTGAGCAGCAGCCTATGATTCCTGTGGTAGCACTCACAGCTTAAATACAACAGACACAGTTTAGGAGCAAATAACTTTTGAATGGAGGTGTCAAAAAGCACTATTTCCACACACACCCCCTGACTTTTGTCACTAGAGTGTTAATTAGGCATTAGGCAGAGACCAGGGGGATCCAGCAGATCAAAACCTCTCTGTCCCTGGGAAAATGAATCAGCTGCTACAGCAATGATGTGAATCCAGGCAAATGTAATTTAGCCACGCAGAGTTGGTCCATCCCTGTACCAGCAGCTGGATGTTGATCAAGGGAGTGTTCAGGAAGTTGCCAGAGACGCTCCCTGCCTGCTACTCGAGGTGCTGTCCCTCTTGCACAAGCTTTGCTTAGGAAGGTGCCCACTCCCTCCAATGCCCAGGGAGCACTGCTTTTCTGGGACTGTTACAGAAGCTCCTGGGGAAAAGACAAATCAGACCTTTTATCTGCTTTTCTGCTTGCCACAAGCTTCCAACCACTAAAGGCACTTCTGCTCCTCTCTGCTCAGTCAAAGGGCTTAAGATGATCAATTTATAATGTCTACAGAGTGCTGGGATGAAAAGATGTTCTGAAAATGCCTTGGATGAAAAGATGCTGCAAAAAAAAATCATCTTTACCCTGATAGACTGATTACCATCTATTGTGCCATGGATTAGTGGGTGAGTATTTATTCAGCTTATTTTTTATTCCTATGTACAGATGCTCTGGACCACAATGACCCCTTTGAAGTCGTTATTGGCTCTTGCATCCGTGAGTAGCACAGAGGGCACATTAATAAGCTGTGTATAGAAAAAGACAATGAAGTTCCTGAGAAGTCATCAAGAGTCTATTGTGTCAGCCTGACTGTAGCCCACAAAAGATACTGAATCAGTAAGCTAAAAATATCCTTCAGAAATGCTGTTGACACAGTTATTTTACATTGGCAGCAACATCCTCCCCACATATACACATGCTACCCTTGCTAGTCCTGCTCAGAGCAATGTATGTTCTGGGAAGCATCTGGCTTTCCCTGGGATTCAGCGATCTCCAAATGGCACAGTCTGCACTGGTGTCTTCCAGCTTTGTTAGTGAAATGCAAGGGACTTAAATTTTAACTCTCTCCTGCAATCCTCCTTGTGTGAAATGCTACAAAACATCCAGCTAGAGACTGCTGTGATGTCAAAGCAGGAAAGAGAAGGGCAGGAAAAGACGAGAAGGACACAGGTACCCTCAGTGTTTCTGCCCTTTTTGGACCCAGAGGTGGTCCAACCTCTCAGAATGCCAAAGCAAATCTTCAAGAGCAAGACTTCATTTCACTCCAGCAGCAGAGGAGCTTAACTCATGTCTTTGCAGTGACACCACCCCTGGCAGTTTGCCTGCTATGTGTTGGCTGGGACGCTCAGAGCTAGGTCCCAAAGGTAACAAACTTTAGCAATGGATGGAGCAGCTCAGCTGTGTCACAGCTGTTGCTCTGGGCTGTCTGCAGGCTCAAGCAGACATCACCACAATTTCAAGGTGTTCCTAAAAATTCTGGGCTTAGAGACAATGTTTCTTCTTTTAGTGGAAGCTGGAGCTTGGTTGTTGCTAGTCAAAATCAAGACATGGTTCACAGTGTATGCTCAGCCCTTATCCCAGTTTGCAGAAGCCCTAAACTCAGAAGACAGTTCACATCATCCTTAGTGTAGTTATAACTGGTGACACAACAAAGTAACACAATTGCCTCCACTGGCCCAGTTGTATTGTAAGCCAATACAGAATACCAACACAGCAGGCTAACCCAGGGACTTGCAACTGCTCTAATCCATTGCTGGCAGTGGGCAATCACAGGGCCATAGAATGGTGGCAGTTGCAAGGGACCTCTGGAGATCATCTAGTCCAACCGCCCTGCTAATGCAGGTTCATCTAGGTTGCACAGAAATCTGTTCAGGAGGGTTGTGAAAGTCTTCAGAGAAGGAGTCTCCACAACCTTTCTGGGCAGCCTAGTCCAATGCTCCACCACCCTCAAAATCAAGAATTTTCTTCTTGAATTCAAATGAAACCTTCTGTGTTGTAGCTTGTGCTCATTGCCCCTTGTGCTATCACTGGCCACCACTAAGAGCCAAGACCCATCCTCTTTACCTCCATCCTCTAGATATTTATATGCATTTGTAAGATCCCCTCTCAGTTGTCTTTTCCAGGCTAAAAATCCCCAGGTCTCTCAGCCTCTCCAGTCCTCTAACCATCCCTGTGGCCCTCTGTTGGACTCTCTCCAGTTGTTCCCTGTCCTTCTTGAACTGGGGAGCCCAGAATTGGACACAATACTCCAGATGTGGCCTCACCAGGGCAGAGTAGAGGGGCAGAATGACTTCCCTTCTCCTGCTGGCCACACTAGAACAGAACCTCCTTTGCCCTGCTGGCTACTGACATCTGACTTCATTGTCAGATGCATGTGACAGTGCAGTTCAAACAGACAGTTCAAACCCTCAATAGAGGGTTTGAAAGGTGCTTTAATGGGAAGCTATCTTATCCTAACAGGGTCTGGTCCTGCAACTGCAAGAAGTGGTTGCAGAGCATAAAAAAATCACTGAAATGAACAAAGACAAAAACATGGAAACTGATAGAATAGAATAGGGTAGAGTAGAGTAGAGTAGAGTAGAGTAGAGTAGAGTAGAGTAGAGTAGAGTAGAATAGAATAGAATAGAATAGAATAGAATAGAATAGAATAGAATAGAATAGACCAGACCAGACCAGGTTGGAAAAGACCTTTGAGATCATTGAGTCCAACCTATCATCCAACACCATCTAATCAACTAAACCATGGCACCAAATGCCCCATCCAGTCTCTTCCTAAACACCTCCAGTGATGATGACTCCACCACCTCCCTGGGCAGCCCATTCCAATGGCCAGTCTCTCTTTCTGTGAAGAACTTCTTCCTAACATCCAGCCTAAACCTCCCCTGGTGCAGCTTGAGACTGTGTCCTCTTGTTCTGGTGCTGGTTGCCTGGGATGCCTTTCTTTTCCCTTTCCTGCTTAAAAATGATAAGGAACAAGATTATTCCCTGCCTTACTTGGCTGTGGAGTCTCCAATATTGTGTCTAAGGCATGATGAGTAATGTGTATTGATTGCTTTGTTACAAGCTTTATTGTCCAGTCCATCACCAATAAAAAAGTTTATGTAAAACAAGAGCTGAAGACAACAAGTGAGAGGAAGTAAGCTGGGGAGTGTGAATGCACACAGGGGGTAAAAGTTACTTTTATTTCCACACAGATAACCTACACTTAAATTTTAGCAGCAGGAATGTATTTCCCATTGTTGTTTTACAGCCTTTGGAGGAAGGATTTTTATTTTTTCTTCCCCCTTTGCTCATGTTCCAATTTTCTTAGGCAAATAAAGTACCAGGAGAAAAGGGGAAAACGAGGTGAAGATGCTGCATTTGCATATGAAAAGGAGTGGCTGAGCATTTTTCAACATCTGAAAGGAACAGCAAAGGAAAGAATGAGGATTTACAGCAGGAAACTGGAGTTGGCATGGCAGCCTTTAAGGCTGGGTTCCTCTGAAGAGGATACAAGTCCTGTGGTGGACATAATTACCAGCACCTCTCCTTCTCAGTGCCTTCTGGGATGACAGTAATTTAATTTGCATGGCCAAACAGCAAGGAGGAACTTCTTTACTGTAAGGGTCACAGACCACTGGAACAGGCTCCTCGGAGAAGTTGTGGAGTCTCCTTCTCTGGAGACTTTCAAGGCCTGTCTGGATGTGTTCCTCTGTGACTTGAGCTAGACTCTATGGTCCTGCTCTGGCACGGGGGTTGGACTCAATGATCTCTTTGGGTCCCTTCCAATCCCTGACATCCTGTGATCCTGTGAAATATTGTTGCATGCTATGGCCTTTGTTAGGCTGATGAATGAAATAGGGCTGGTGATAATGATACTCTAGTTGTAGAGGGGAATGCTCACTTAAGAATACAGAATTCACCAGGTGGGAACAGACCTCAGAGATCATCCAGTCCAGCCTGTTACCCAACACCATCTCATCAGCTCAGGCATGGCCCTGAGTGCCTCCTCCAGACTCTTTTTAAACACCTCCAGTGACATTTAAAGTAACATCTGAAACATGTCCCCCCCCAAAAGAAAGCTAACCATGACTGACACCATTTCAGCATCTGTGTGACTGTGCACGGTTTGGTTATTTTCATTGAAGGCTATGAAGTACATTGCAGGCATTTCTGCAGCCCCTGCTGCATTACAATATGGAACCTACCATTTCCCTCCCCCAGGATACCTAGCAGTTTCACTGTGATACACCCAATCCACTTACGAAACACTGGAAGCCTCCTCACCAGTAAGTAGGTATGGAAATAGATGCAGTGGATAAAAGAGGATTTGATGGTTGACCAAGACTCACCCCAGGATCCTCTTATGTCCTGGCACCAATATCATGACACATCTGCAGGACTGGCAGAGGGCTGTTGTGTTCCCCAGTTAGTGCCATGGTTGGCAGATTGATCCACTGTGTGTGCCACAGCCTGGCTCTGCTGAGCCCAGGGTCGCTTTGGGACATGGTTTGATGGCCACGGTGGTTGGACTTGATCTTAGGGGTCTTTTCCAACCAAAGCAATCCTATGATTCTGTGATTCTATGGACCCAGCCCTCTCTGTAAGCTCCCTTTAGTGCTGGGTTTCCCTGCAAAGCACCACAAGGACACTTAACAGTCTTGGTTCTTGCAGTTCCATTAACTTTTCTTGGCCTCAGACAATAAAGCCACGGAGTTAATTTCATTCATTTAACCAGTGGGAAGGGGTGGAGTGAAAAATAGACAGAATGCATTTTCTTTTCAACTGATGGGTACAGGATGCAGTGCTCACATCCCTGATACAGGCAGCAGTGTCAGCACTCACAAGCATCTTGAGCCCTGCAAATGACGACTCTCTTGGTTCAGTGGTCAAACTGGAGCAAAGTCATGGAGCAAAAAAGTGCTTCAAGGTTATTCAACAAGATGCTGCTGCTGTTGGTTTTTTCCCCCTAAGTAGCAGGGGATAAAGAGGCCAGTTTCAAAAAAGTGTCATTTCAGAAGGAGAAGTGGAAGCATTCTGTTGGGAAACAGAAATGTGGGGGGAAATGTTTCAACTTTTCTGTTTGTTTCTTAATTTCAACTCTGTCTTTTTGTCCTAGCTGAAGTGCTTCACACCCTGAGTCTCAACTCCAACATCCTGCTGATCGTGTTCCTCCAGATGGGAATTAGATATTTTCAGAAGTGGTGAATTTTCACAGATGGTGAATGAGATATGTTCACTAATACTGTTGTCTTCATCTCTTCCCATGATCCTGGTTTTGCCAAGCAACATGCAAGCAAAGAGCATTGCAGCAGACAGCAGAGAAGTGTCTGCTGGAACACTGACAGCACTTTTTAAGAGTGGAATTGGAAGATGAACAAACATAGAATCGTAGAATCAATAAGGTTGGAAAAGACCTCAGAGATCATCAAGTCCAACCTGTCACCCAACACTTCATGACTGACTAAACCATGGCACCAAGTACCACGTCCAGTCCTCTCTTGAACACCTCCAGGGACGGGAACTCCACCACCTCCCTGGGCAGCACATTCCAATGGCTAACAACTCTCTCTGGGAAGAACTTTCTCCTCACTTCAAGCCTAAACTTTCCCCTGGTGCAGCTTGAGACTGTGTCCTCTTGTTCTGGTACTGGTTGCCAGGGAGAAGAGACCAACCCCCACCTGGCTACAACCTCCCTTCAGGTAGTTGTAGAGAGCAAGAAGGTCTCCCTTGAGCCTCCCCTTCTTCAGGCTGAACAATCCCAGCTCCCTTAGCCTCTCCTCACAGGGCTGTGCTCAAGACTTCCCCCAGCCTCATTGCCCTTCTCTGGACACGTTCAAGTGTCTCAATGTCCTTCTTAAACTGAGGGGCCCAGAACTGGACACAGGACTCCAGGTGTGGCCTTACCAGTGCTGAGTACAGGGGCACAATGACTTCCCTGCTCCTGCTGGCCACACTATTTCTGATGCAGGCCAGGATGCCATTGGCCTTCTTGGCCACCTGGGCACACTGCTGGCTCATGTTCAGCTTCTGTCAGCCAGCACCCTTAGGTCCCTTTCTGCCTGACCACTCTCCAGCCACTCTGTCCCCAGCCTGTAGCTCTGCATGGGGTTGTTGTGACCAAAGTGCAGCACCCAGCACTTGGACTTGTTGAATGCTGGACTCTGCCCATCTGTCCAGCCTGTCAAGGTCCCTCTGGAGAACCCTTCTACCCTCTAAGAGATCAACATCTGCTCCCAACTTGGTGTCATCTGCAAATTTACTGATGATGGACTCAATCTCCTTGTCCAGATCATCAATGAGGCATCCTTTAATTCTACCCCTCTGCCCCCCGACCCCCACACCGTATAGCTGCTTTCCCTATCTCGGGCTCTGCCTGGCTAGGCCTGTTTATCAGCAGTGTGCTTCATAGGGAGGGTGGTGCTCTGTGTTCCAGGAAAATTAGAGAGTGTGGATCAAAAGCATGATCATGGGTCACTAGAAGGGGATGCCAGATGGAGAGCAAGGAATAGTGATAGCAGATGTGCAAGCAGTGAAAACAAGAAACAAAACCCTATTACCCACTATTATTGCTATGCTCCCTCCTCTTGAAATTAAAAATGGGCTATTTAGCCCCCTGTAGTAGAGTTTTAGTTAAGAAGCTGCAAGCTGGCATTCATAATGTGATAGCAAACCCACACAGGGAGCCTTCTCACGCAGATGCTTTTCTCCCACAAAATAAGGGCACTAGTTATTTGTGTTATCTCCATCAGCCATGCTTAGTTAAAGGAAGAATACAAGTTCTCTGTACCTTGTGATCCTGTTTGAAAACTGTGGGCATGTGTCACCACATGATTAAATCCCCTGCTCTGCAAAGATGCTCCTTAATGAACTGCAAGAGACTCCACATTCTGAAATGAAAGAAGGAAGAAAACAGCTCTAGGGACATCCCTGAGGGAGGTTTAGGTTGGACATTGAGATGTTTCTTTCTTGCAAGAGTGATCAGACATTGGAACAGGCTACTGAGGGAGGTGGTGGTGTCACTGTCCCTGGAAGTGTTCCAGAAATGTGTGGACATGGCACTTTGGGACATGCTTTAATGGCCATGGTGGTGTTAAGGTGATGGTTGGACTTGATCTTAGGGGTCATTTCCAATGAAAACAATTCTATGATTCTATGACTACAAAAAAATTACTTCAGCTAAGCATAATGTTGGAGGGATACAGCTTGCTACTGATGTTATACATCCCCCAACACATTCTGTCTGTCTTGGATCAACAGCCTTGTTGGTCATTTTTAGCTAACAAGGACAAAAGCAGTGTCAGGGCTGCTCTTTTAATGCTTCACCACCACTGATATGCAGCCAGGTCTGGACACTGACTTCTGCATACATGGAGGATAGAGAGAGAAAAGAGAAGGTAAGCAAAAAAAAAACCTCACATCCATTTGAAAGCTGGGAGATTTGGTGCAAAATAAACTCAGACTACCCTGTCAGAACAAGCAGTTTGTGCTCAGTGGTTTATCATCCACAAGAGTTTCTTGGTCCATGTTTGGTTTGGGTCTGTTGCTGGTCTGAGATAGCAGCCATGAGCAGATAGCTGCAGTCGGGCAGGTGCTTTGTGCACAGATAACTGTGCCCCAGCTGCACCTGAGAAACGTTTCTCAGTCTCTTAGAAATAGGAGCTCAAGAGACAGATAATCCTTGCCAAAGCCTGACAGCTTCCTGTGGAAAATGTCACTTTGAACATGAGTAACCAGTTGTTTAATCTCAGCTACAGAACCTAAGTTGTGATAGCTTTAACCCGTCCTGTATCCACCCACAGCACCCTGATTTTGATAGGTACAGCAAACTCCTTTCACTGCATCAGGAACAAGAGGGGTTTGCTGTGTCTGAGGGAGCGAAAACCCAAATGATTCTCATCCTAATTAGCCTAATGAGCCTTTTGGCTCTCACATGATGACAAGTAAATGAATTTGCCCTTTCCTTGACAAGTTCTTATGGGAATGATCCGAAGCCTTTCGTAACCATGTATCAAAAGTACAAAGTCATTAAAAACAGTTGTCCAACTATGAAATTAGTTATTGATTAATATTGCTTCCAGACAGCCATATTGCTCATTCAGAAAAAGAAGAATTCCAGTGTTCATATTTCTTCATGAAAGTAGCTATTGAAATATGCAAAACATTTGAGATCCTGAGGTCATATATGTCCTTTATTATGATTATTTTTTCCAGGGGTCCTGCACTTAGACAAAGTAGTTGATTGCTGTAAACATCTTGACTAATCTCATCTTGATATACCCCATCCCCAGCTGCAGAGATCAGCTTCTTCTGGATGAAGCCCTACTTAAATGAGCAGAACCAGTCCTCCTCTCAGTCACAGGGACTTTGTCATCTCCCAGGCTGTGAAGCACAGTTAAAAAAAGAACAGAGGGCTCCTAAAAGTAGCTGAAAGGCCCGTGATACGTGAATAGAGACAGGAAATAACTGAGTCATCCCAAGTGTTCTCAAGGAGCAAAGGAGTGGTGTTAGAGTGAACAAGAATGCAGAACAGGCTGTGTGCAGGGGCCCCATCTCCACAGATTTCCGTGGTCACCCAGGCAGGTCAAGAGATGTGTGTCTGCACTTCCAGCCTTCACGAACCCTGTCTTTGAATGGAGAAGAAGGAAAATGATGTAGGGGGGAAAAAAAGTCTGAGTGAAATAATACTTGGAGTCACACTAAGCAGCAAGTCTGTGGCTTTTTTAAGATGGTGGTGGTTGATGAGGGGAAATGACTGGCCTCCCACAATGTTATAGCTTTGTTATGTTTAAAACCATAATGGATTTTGCCATCATCTCCCTTGCAGCGAAGTCATGTTTGTGGGAATCTCAAAAAATTCCAAGTGGAGTTTGAGTTTCACTTTGCCCTGAGCTAATTGCCAGTCAGCATTCATTTGTGGGATGAACTGATCAGAAGCTTTCACAAATGCAGTAAGCTTTTACAGTCTCACAGTCTCACAGTATCACTAAGGTTGGAAGAGACCTCGAAGATCATCGAGTCCAACCTGTCACCACAGACCTCATGAATAGACCATGGCACCAAGTGCCACATCCAATCCCCTCTTGAACACCTCCAGGGATGGTGACTCCACCACCTCCCTGGGCAGCACATCCCAATGACGAATGACTCTCTCAGTGAAGAACTTTCTCCTCACCTCCAGCCTAAACTTCCCCTGGCGCAGCTTGAGACTGTGTTCTCTTGTTCTGGTGCTGGTTGCTAGAGAGAAGAGGCCAACCCCTTCCTGGCTACAACCACCCTTCAGGTAGTTGTAGAGAGCAATGAGGTCACCCCTGAGCCTCCTCTTCTCCAGGCTAAACAATCCCAGCTCCCTCAGCCTCTCCTCATAGGGCTTGTGCTCAAGGCCTCTCACCAGCCTCTTTGCCCTCCTCTGGATACATTCAAGTGTCTCGACGTCCTTCCTAAACTGAGTGGCCCAGAACTGGACACAGTACTCAAGGTGTGGCCTAACCAATGCAGAGTACAGGGGCACAATGACCTCCCTGCTCCTGCTGGCCACACTATTCCTAATGCAGGCCAGGAACATAAACATCTGCTTACCAAAACCCAACATGTCTGGCAAAAAGATAAAAAAAGAAAAGAGAGAAGCACATTTCCCTTAACTCTCAGCTCTTGGAGGAGTCTGGCCCAGCAAATGGCACAGTTATAATGTTGTTCCTCCATCACAATTGCTTCGGAATGATTACTCCTCTATTTCATCCTCAGCTGATTAGTCCCTAGGCTCAATTGCTTTCAAATGAATGAAATACCATCTATTTGTGTTTTTGCTTCTGTGGGAAAAATTCTACTTGCTGTGATAAACTAAATAGATTGTTTTTCTCTGCGCGGGGTTTTGTTTTGCAGAATGAAATAATTTTTGCTGGAGCAGAAATTCTGAGGTTTGAGTATCTCTAACACAGCTCTCCCATTGTCTATTGATTCAAGAAACAGCTTGCACACCTGACTCAAACAGCTCTGGAAGCTTGGACTGAATCTTGGAAATCAGAATGCAGCATACAGAATTGACCAGATTGGAAAAGACCTACGAGATCAAGTCAAACCTGTCACCCAACACCATCTAATCAACTAAACCATGGCACTAACTGCCTCATCCAGTGTTTAAGCCCAGGCTGGACGAGGCTCTGGCCAGCCTGATCTAGTGTGGGGTGTCCCTGCCCATGGCAGGGGGGTTGGAACGAGATGATCCTTGTGGTCCCTTCCAACCCTGACTGATACTATGATACCTCCAGTGATGGTGACTGGAGCACATTTCAATGGTCAATCACTATTTCTGTGAAGACTTTCTTCCTAACATCCAGCCTAAACCTCCCCTGTCACAGGTTGAGACTGTGTCATAAAAGAGAATCATAGAATCAAAAATACCTCAGAGATCATCAAGTCCAACCTATCACCCAACACCTCATGACTAACTAAACCATGGCTTCAAGTGCCACATCCAATCCCCTTTTGAACACCTCCAGGGACAGTGACTCCACCACCTCCCTGAGCAGCACATTGCAACGGCCAATAACTCTGTGAAGCACTTTCTCCTCACCTTGAGCCTAAACCTGCCCTGATGCAGCTTGAGACTGTGTCCTCTTGTTCTGGTGCTGCTTGCCTGGGAGAAGAGACCAATCCCCAGAGATTTTTTCCTGTTTTTGCCTTCCTGGAGAGAAACTGCTGAAACACCCCACACGTGCCTGCAGAGCCATACCCAGAAAAATGCTCAGATTCATGCTTTTCCCATATCTCTGTGGATGAGCAATCATTGAAGAAATGTTGTACTTAAAAGATAAATAGTTCTTGCCCTCTCTTTTAATAAATGGTGTTCAGACAGTTTTGGGGAAAAATGTTTGATAGTCATCCAAAGTGAATCTTATCAATGTTGCCTATTATTTCTTATCAAGTCTGAAACATGCCTGGCATAATTTAGCTGGAGATATTTGGTGCTTCACAAACCCTTGCTGTATATCACTTGGACCTGACAATCTGAAAGGTCTTTTCCAACCTGGTCTATTCTATTCTATTCTATTCTATTCTATTCTATTCTATTCTATTCTATTCTATTCTATTCTATCTATCCTATCCTATCCTATCCTATCCTATCCTATCCTATCCTAAAATTGGAGGGCTGGGCATTCAAAGAATACCAAGGTGCATTTTTGAGTACTTCCTACTAAGTTTCTGTGGGCCAAAATTTCTTACTTAGGATATTGTGTCCAGTGCTGGGCCCCTCAGTTCAAGAGAGACAGTGAGCTGCTTGGAAGAGTCCAGCACAGAACCACGAGGATGATTAGAGGAATGGAACATCTCCCATACGAGGAGGGACTGAGCAAGCTGAGGGCTCTTTAGCTTAGAGAAGAGGAGACTGAGAGGTGACTTCATCAATAAATATATGTAAATATGTTTATAATATGCTTATATGCTTAGAAAGATGCTTATAATATATAAGCTATAATATGCTTATAAATATGTAAAGGGTGAGTCCCCAGAGGATGGAGCCAGGTTCTTCTCGGTGGTGCCCAATGACAGGACAAGGGGCAACAGTGGAAGTTGGGGCATAGGAAGTTTCACTTAAATATGAGTCAAAAAAAAAATCACTGTGAGGGAGACAGAGCAGTGGAACAGGCTGCCCAGGGGGGTTGTGGAGTCTCCCTCACTGGAGACAGTCAAAACTCACCTGGATGTGTTCATGTCTAATCTGGTGTAGGTGATCCTCCTCTGGCAGAGGGGCTGGACTGGATGATCTTTCGAGGTCCTTTCCAGCCCCTGAAGTTCTGTGATTCTGTGAAGCCCTCTAGTTAAGGCTTGCATTTCTGATGAATTTCCATGCATTATTAACCTAATTGGACCCAACATATATTCTAAGACTCTCATTAATGTGTTTTTTTTTTAACACACTGCAGCATCTTTACCCTTGAGCAGTCAACCGTGTTTTCATCTTCATAAAAGTGGGTTCCTCATCATCAGACAATATCCAATCATTTCCAGTCCATAAGGTAAAGATCCTCCATATTCTTTCAATTTTGCAATTTTCTTACCAATTGACACAATACATTTCACCCTGTGAAAGACTCTGGGGAGACCTGAGAGCGACCTTGCAGTACCTGCAGGGGGCCTACAAGAAGGATGGAGATAGACTGTTTACAAAGGCCTCTAGTGATAGGATGAGAGGCAATGGTTTCAAACTAGAGAAGAGTAGATTTACATTGGATGTTAGGAGCTGTTCTTTACCATGAAGGTGGTGGAGCACTGGAACAGGTTGTCCAGAGAGGTGGTTGATGCTCTGTGGAGATATTCAAACTGAGGCTCAACAGGGCTCTGGACACCCTGATCTACTTGAGGATGTCCCTGCTTCGTGCAGAGGGGGTTCAATAGGATGACCTTCGGGGGTTCCTGCCAACCCAAACCATTCTATGATTCTATGAATCTTTGATTCTATGAATCTATGATTCTATAATTATTTCTCCACAATCCTTGCCAGTACTGCCAGAAGATACTACCTGGAAAGGCTGTTAAGGTGAGTTGAAGGACATGTCAAAGAGATGGCCAGAGGGTAAGTAAAAGAGAACACAACTACTCTGCCATTTTAGACTAGAGTAGAGTAGAGTAGAGTAGAGTAGAGTAGAGTAGAGTAGAGTAGAGTAGAGTAGAGTAGAGTAGAATACAATAGAATACAATAGAATAGACCAGACCAGGTTGGAAGAGACCTTCAAGATCATCGTGTCCAACTTATCATTCAACTCCGTCTAATCAACTAAACCATGGCACCAAGCATTCCATCAAGTCTCCTCCTAAACACCTCCAGTGATGGTGACCCCACCACCTCCCTGGGCAGCCCATTCTAATGGCAAATCATTCTCTCTATGAAGAATTTCTTCCTAACATCCAGCCTAAACCTCCCCTGGTGCATTATGAGACTGCGTCCTCTTATTCTGGTGCTGGTTGCCTGGGGGAAGAGACCAGCCCCCACCTGTCTACAGCCTCCCTTCAGGTAGTTGTAGAGACTTCACTCATTCCAACCATCTTCCAAATGCATAAAACAACTGCAATATTTGTGTAATATGGTTTGTATCAGTGGTGCATTATTCATAATGCATGTTATAAATATATTAATGCACCACTAGTCTATCACTTAACAATACTGGCTGCTAAATAAATGATGCTGTGGCCCATGGACTGTTAAGCTACTTGCTAATTTATCTGTAGAGCAGCAACGTTTTGGAGTCCAACACCTAAATACCACAGTCTGAGATGATACCAAAAAAAAAACAACAACCCAACCCAAAAGAAAAAAGAACAAAACAACATGAAAAGCATAACCCTAAGCTAAAATGATTACTGGTGTTTGTTAGGTAGTGTGACTGCAATAACAACAATAATCAACCAGAACAAATCACTGGGGGAAAAATAATGATAAAAAAAATATTCTTAAATTTAAATTCAGAAGAGTTTTTGTTGTTGTTGTTGTTATTATCTAAAATTGAACTCTGGAGATTATTTTAAGTGGGTAGATTTTTTTTTTTCTTTTGTATCCATGAAATTGCTACCATATTAACAAGATTTTCCAGACATTAATGGATTGGTTTCTGTATAATTGTAACTATATTAATTCATCCCAATTACCTCTAAGTAAAATTTAAATTAAGTTAAATTGGAGAAATTAGAAATGTTTGAAAACCCTGCATGGAAACCTTAAGGCATCATAAGGTTGTCATTTCTCATCTCTAATGTCATTCTTTCTGTAACTAAGAACACAACACAAGCAGTCTTGGGTTTCCCAAGGTTTGTAAACTGTTATTTTCTGTACATTTCCAAACCAACTTAGAGGTCCATAAAGCCAAGAGGATGATATTTTTTTCCCCCTCCCTACTGATGGAAAAAGTGTTTCTGGCTGTTTACTCATTTTGTTGGTTTCTTAATAGAATAGAATAGAATAGAATAGAATAGAATAGAATAGAATAGAATAGAATAGAATAGAATAGAATAGAATAAGAGTAGACTAGAATTATAATAGAATAGAATAGAAGTAGAATAGAATAGAAGTAGACTAGACTAGACTAGACTAGACTAGACTAGAATAGACTAGACTAGAATAGATTGGAAGAGACCTTTGAGATCATCAAGTCCAACCTATCATCCAACACCATCTAATCAACTAAACCATGGCACCAAGCACCCCATCAAGTCTCCTCCTAAACACCTCCTGTGACACCGACTCCACTACCTCCTGGGCAGACCATTCCAATGGCCAATCACTCTCTCCATGAAGAATTTCTTCCTATTGAGGAAGTTGAAGCAAAGACAATCCATTTATAATGGGAAGGCATTCAACCCTAAAGACAGATTTAAATATAGAGTGCAAGCACTGGCACTGGTCTGAAAGAAAATGCAGTCAGGACAGATACAGAGGAATCTTCAGGCCTCCCAGGTACCCAGCAACAGCCACAGCTGTTGTGTGTACCTCCACTCCAAAAGGCAAAAATATGCTGATTGCCAAGGTCATGGCTAGGATGAATCCTCTGCAGGGCTTAGTGGCAGATCCAGGCTGAGAGAGCTCCTATCCCATCATGGAGGACAAAGCTGTGTTACAACTTAGCTAAGATCTTCATTGGTTGTATTGCACTGGAAGACTTCAAGTTCCAAGGAAGCTCTTTATGCCCTGGCTCGCTCATCACCAGAGTCAGAGGAGCTTGCTGAACGTTGCACAAATACTAGAAGTGGGAATAGAGCTATTGCACATCTAGGGGGAATTTGAACAGTTTGGTCAGAAGGCATACACATGGCAACTTTGCGTATGTTTTCTACTGTGTTTTTGGGATCTTAGCACCTGATATCTCAAGATACATCAGCTCACTTGCATTTCATTTATTCACCTTGTGACCAGCTATCTCTTCGAAAAGACTCCTTCAAAACCACATTTCTCTTGCTCCTGATTTTTAGATAAACAGTAGGCTAGGAAGGGCCTTGGGCTGCATCTCCATTCAGGTGGTTGATAGGCTGCACTAGTATGAAGACCAAGATTGTTCAATAGAGGCTGGCATGTTGCCACTGCTAGCATATCATATCTTCTCTTTAGCTGATTTTTTGTAGTTGTACTGACCTCTCTAGGCTTCAAGAGCTGGCCAGCTGGTCTGCTCTGAAACATAGCACCTAACTAGACCTAGCATGAATCAGATTGAATATTCAGTTTAGATCATCCATGCTCTGCTAGAATTAGATAGATGCAGGTCACACTGAGGAGAAGCAAGGAAAGCCATCCCCTCCCTGCAGCAGAGTCACTCATATGAAGAGTAAGCTGCTCACAGGAAAGACATGGCTTGCAGAAAGGTGTTGCTTAATTGCATTTCAGTTCTGGACCCTCTGGTGAGCAGAGACACGTGGGAACAAATGAAAGCTTCTGGTGTTGGAGGGGGAAAAAAATAAAGACAGAAAGGAGCAAAAAGTTTTGCCTCTTAGAGCAAGGAAATAGTTTGAGGCTATGTTTTAATTAAAATGAATATCTGCGCTATCTTAATGTTATTGCCAGTTAAGTGTAGCAGGGTGATTTAGAGTTCTATAACACAATTATACTCCGGTAATGAAGCTCTGCAGAATTATCCCAGGAATTCAAAATACAGAAGGGAGCAGTAGCTCTCATTTGTAACCATGTTACAACCTTTATTGTTACAGTATTTTCTGTTTTCCTCCAAGATTGACTCCGGCGTATTTAAGTCTCTGGTTACATTAAAGGGAGAATGGGAATGGGTGACAGGAGCTGGTTTTCCATCCCTGCAGTAGTTTGGTTCAAAATGTTCTTCTCCTGTCAGAGAGCTGACTGCCTTAACCTCTTCGTGATCTTGGTCTTTCTGTGGGGACACAGGAGGCAGGTAATTAACTAGAAATATGACATGAGGGGTGGTTTGGGAGGTGAGACCTCAAATAAGTGAATATTCTAGCAGGGAAATCTCTGCTGGTGATGCCTTGACAAGTGGCATGGAGCTTTTCAAAGCTGCTTTTCACCTTTGTGATACGGCTGATTCTGATTCCTTCTCATGGGCTGAGGAGGTCTGATTTGCTTGCGGGCTCCTGTTGGGGTCTCCTACTGTGGAAAAGGAGGGCTGTGTAGGAGCAGGTGGCTTCTTGCTCCACTTAGCCTGGAGAGGAAGAGACTCAGGGGTGGCCTTATTCATCTCTACAACTACCTGAAGGGAGGTTGTAGACAGGCAGAGGTTGGTCTCTTCTCCCAGGCAAGCAGCACCAGAACAAGAGGACACAGTCTCAGGCTGTGCCAGGGGAGGTTTAGGCTGGAGGTTAGGAGAAAGTTCTATACAGAGAGGAATGGATTGCTCGGGGAGGTGGTGGAGTTGCCATCACTGGAGGTGTTCAGGAGGAGACTTGATAAGGTGCTTGGTGCCATGGTTTAGTTGATTAGGTGGTGTTGGATGATAGGTTGGACTCGATGATCTCCAAGGTCTCTTCCGACCTGGTCTATTCTATTCTATTCTATTCTATTCTATTCTATTCTATTCTATTCTATTCTATTCTATTCTATTCTATTCTATTCTATGGTCTGCCCAGGGAGGTGGTGGAGTCACCATCATTGGAGGTGTTCAGAAGGAGACTTGATGGGGTGCTTGGTGCCATGATCTAGTTGTTTGGGTGGGTTGGATTGGTTGATAGGTTGGATGCGATGATCTTGAAGGTCTCTTCCAACCTGGTTTATTGTATTGTATTGTATTGTATTTATTGTATTATTGTATTGTATTGTATTCCATTCTATTCTATTAATATTCATCCTCTTGCACCTACATTAAAAAAAACATTCCTACATCTTAGCTGTGTTTCCAATACCCCAGATGTTACAGATTTCACCAAAAAAAATTAGAAAGAAATTCTTTACAGTCAGGGTGGTGAGACGCTGCAAAAGGTTGCCCAAGGAGGCTGTAGATGCTCTCTCCCTGGAGACTGCCTTCAGCAGCCTGGTGTAGTGGAAGGTGTCTCTGTCAGTGGCAGAGTGTTGGGAGCAGATGATCTTTAAGGTCCCTTCCAAAACAAACCATTCTATGATTCTATGAAAAGTGCTGGAGTTCTGTATTTGGAGTTGTAAACCATTGAGTTTGACCTCTGGGCAGTGCCTGGGTTGTGCCTGGCTCTTGTACCTCACTATGCATTACCATGTGAGCCAGAACCATTCATACTGGCTGTGAGGAAGTGACTCAAATTCAAACAGATTCACCCTTCTCTCCAAACACATGAAATGCCTCATTTCTCCAGCTCAATAATTCATCTGCTCAGGCCAGAACTGAGCCGGAGCATGAGCCCTTCAAATCCTCCAAAAGTCTGGGCTTGGGTGAGATGCTGAGTTACAGAGTGAATGCGAATGCCTGGACACACCAAAATCTGCTGTTGCACAAGGACTCTTCACCTCTGACTGAGAAAGGCCCAAGTTTTTATTTCCAGAACTGGGAAAACTATTTGCAGAAAGCAAGAACCCCTGTCAATCTTCATTCCCATTTGGGAACCAATTCGTTTGGCATTGAGAAAAGGTGAAAAGTGAAACGGAACTAACTTGACTCTGCTTTTCGATTTGCAGCAAACAGATTAAAAGCAGAAAGGAATCGATACGATAATAAGAGCAATCCTCAGAAACACCTCCAAACCCCTGTGGCAGACCCCAGCAGTGTGATTAATGCAAGCAAACAACCTGTGGAGACTTTCTCCCTGCCTCTGTAGTTTTTTGCTCAGTTTCATATCACAACTAGGGCCCAGACCAGTCGAATGAGGCATATCTGCCAACCTTACCTTCAGTGTTAGTGATGGGTTAACACCCATCCTGGAGGCAGTAGGGGGAGGGCTTGCAAGTGCTTTGCCCTCCTTGCAAGGTGTTTTCCCCCTGGGAAACTGAATCTGTTCTACTCCCCCTCCCTGCCCAGCTAGGGCATAAAAGGCAGGACACTGCAGCCATTAGCTCTTCTTGGCTCCTGCCTTTCCTGGAGGAGAGCTACTGCAGCTGCCTTCCTGCTTTCTCTGCCAGGTGGTGAGGCCTGATCCTTCTCCCTGCTGCCTCTGCACCTCTTCAGAGAGACTGGTTTTGTATTCTTGAGGTGTTTTTTTTCCTGCCATCCATCCTTGTTCCTTGCCCTTGTGTACCTTACCTGTTATTGTTATTTATATATATATATATATATGTATGTATGTATATATACACACATATATATATTGTTTAAAGAAAACTCTTTACCTCTCTATTTCCGAGCTGACTCCAAATTATTCCTTGGTGGATTTGCTCCTTCCCTTTCTTTTTCCTCTCTGTTGGAAGGGAGGAGGGGGAGCAGGGGAGGGATTCTCAGCCTTGCCCCCATCCGAGCTCTCAAGTCCCGGTTAAGGCTCAAAACCACCACAGTGTTTAAACTCTAGCATCATATTTTTTGCAGATAGATTGATTCTAGCTTCATCCATGCTGCACTTTTGGGTGAAAAAGAAAAGAAGGAAAAAAACACAAAAGATTTGGGCAATAAAGACATGTTTTAAAAATTTCTTACAGTCCTGCCCTATGATTCAGTTTGAAATATATAGCAGTGAAATAAATGTTTTGATTGTCAAATGTCTGGGGTTTTTTACATGTGCAGAAAGGGAATATTTCTATTTGCTTGCTTGAAACCAACTTGAGTTTGTCCATTTCTTTCGGGTGGAGCCTTTTGCAATTGCATTTCCCAGATCTCTTGCAATAAGAGCAGCTCTTTCTTTCAGGCTGTGGTCTGTTCACACTGAGATGTGCTTTTCTGCCTTCAGGCATTCTACAGTATTATCCAATGGGGCAAAATGCTGCTCAACATGCCTAAAGACCTTGCCTTTCACCTTTGGGTCAATTCCACCTCTATGGTCCCAAAAGCACAATTCCTCCATTGTTAAGCTTTACCTGAGGAGTAAAGGCTGTCACCTCACAGCTGTGCAAAACCCCACAGCTTAAGCTTCAACTCGAAAAAGAAGCATACTGTTAGCATAAAAAATAGGTCAGTCCATTTTCTGCAGAAAACATTCCTTCTGCAAATTTTTGGTCCCTCTCCAATTGCTTGCTAAAAGCTCATGACCATGGAATAAAGGGTAAGGTCAAATGTCCTGGAGCTATGAGAAAATATCTCAGGATGCAGGTGTCCTTGGGCCCTGATTTAGGTTTCCATGTGTCTTACTGCATTTGTTTAATGATTTTCTAGGCACCTATGGCCATAGCATCTGGACTGCTGCCACAAATTAAATGCAATCAGACATTAAATCAAACTGTCTACAGCAGGCTGAACAAACAGGCCTCCTCCTTCTGTTACCACAATCAGGCATAAGTGTCTCAGAAATGGTTCAAATTCCTGCAAAGGCATTGCTGAAAGGATGTATCTTGTGGTGCTCCTGGAAAGCTGACAGAGTGTCTATGGATTACCAGGAAATCCGCATTCCTGAACTGGAATTCTTTCCATCTTGAATATCAGAGAAAGTAGGGCTGGAAAAAATCTCAGATTACTTAAATATTCTACAGAATCTCTATAGAGAGGGGAGAAAAAAATATAGCATTCCTATTAGGAACCACTGCCTGGTGTGAGTGTTTGTGCCTGCACTTGTGTTCAATCCCATTTGGGATTTTATATTGTGGTAGGTTAAGGGAAATCAAGAGTTAAATTGGTATAACCACAAAGATGTCCTAAAGGGTCAGGCAGTCCATCCCAGGTTATTGTCATATGCTATTCTATTCCATTTCCTGGTTATCTCCTTAGAATCATAGAATCAACCAGGTTGGAAAACACCTCAGAGATCATCAAGTCCAACCTATTACCTAACACCTAACACCTCCTGACAACTAAACCATGGCAATCCCCTCTTGAACACCTCCAGGGATGGGAACTCCACCACCTCCCTGGGCAGCACATTCCAATGGCTAACAACTCTCTCTGGGAAGAACTTTCTCCTCACCTCCAGCCTAAACTTTCCCTGGCACAGCTTGAGACTGTGTCCTCTTGTTCTGGTGCTGGTTGCCTGGGAGAAGAGACAAAACCCCACCTGGCTACAACCTCCTTTCAGGTAGTTGTAGAAAGCAATGAGGTCGCCCCTGAGCCTCCTCTTCTCCAGGCTGAACAACCCCAGCTCCCTCAGCCTCTCCTCATAGGGCTTGTGCTCCAGACCTCTCCCCAGCCTCGTTGCCCTGCCCTGGCCACATTCAAGTGTCTCAAAGTCCTTCTTAAATTGAGGAGCCCAGAACTGGACCTTATTTAAGGAGGGTTTCAAGGTGACCTCTCTCTTTCCAGTCTCCTCCTCAGGAAAAGCGTGAGCCTTAGCTCATGTGGGGATGATGGTTTTGGCCAGCAGAAAAATTCCAGCTGTGCAGTTAGTCTTGGTGAAGCTCTGGTAGACTGGAGCTGGGGGTGGGGGAGAGGGGACAGTTTTTGCTTGCTCTTAGGCCTGCTGAAGCTGAGGGAGATGGAGGTTTCTGGAAAGTTCTGGATGGTTTTGGCCTTGTAGGCACAAGTGAAAGACTGAGCCTAGTTTGTAAATGTATTCATTCTACCTGAATGCCTTTTGTAAACAGAATTTCCATTCAATCTTCCAATCCATTTGTGCAGCATTTTGATTTTTGCTCCCTGAAAAGGAGTAAAATATCTTTTCTGTCGTTTTGCCCTGGGCAGCTCATGGCTCAAAACCAGGACATATGTATTCTGTATGTCAATATTTGAGCTAGACACCTGCATGACCAATACCTGCTGGAGTGCTAACAGCTGGAATGGATGAGTTCTCAGAATGGATGAATTCTCTCATATAAAGAATTACCAAGAAAAAATCTGAATGTACATTCAGCCCTGTTTCGAGGTAGGAAGGAAAGTCCTATCTATCACTATGACAACATGAAGTTATATGACTCAATGGGGGTCTGAGCAACCTGATCTGGTTGGGGATGTCACTATTTGCTGCAGGGGAGTTGGACTAGATGACCTTTAAAGGACCCTTCCACACCAATGCATTCTATGATTCTACAATTATCTGAAACATGGACTCAGTCCTAGCTTGCCCAAATGGCTGAAACAGAGAGATACTGATTCAGTTTAATCCTCTGCATCATAAGAGGGTGAGTGAGATTCTCAAGGCATATAGAGCTTCACGTGCCCATCCTCCTGTAAGAGCTTTGTTTGGGAAGTATTAATAGTTCTTCACATGGGAAGGAAAGGTTGATGTGTTTGAAGGACAAATTCCGCCTCTCTGTCCAACAAACTGCAGGAGTCATTGGTCACCCTCAGATGACAGCTCTGAATTGCAGGGCAATGTTCACTGCATTTATTTCTCAGAGTAATTCAGTGGGCGTGTGCAAGAGGCAAAGGGTGTCACACATTTGGCCAAGTTCACGGTGTGAAAGAGGCAGTAGGCCATGGTCACCTCAAAAACACACAGGGATATTTACAGAGCAGGAAAAATAATCAGAAGCTGTTTACTGATTAAACTTGAAGCAAGCCCAGCCCTTCCAAAAGAGCAATCATCTGCTATTCATCACAGATCCCTGCAAGTCTGGATGCAGGAGCTGTTGCAAAGCTCTGGAAGTTCTTCATGTTCAAAGTCACTTTCAGTTACTAATAATAACAATCAAGTCGCCTCTGGAAACCTTGACTGAGCCTTGTTTTAGCTTCTGGACAGCCAAGAGAAGAAATCAAATACAGGCAGTTAACAAAGTAACATCCCTTGTGCCAAGCAGCAAGGCAGGGGCACAGCTAAGAAGTGAACCCAGATTTCCTGTCATGCTCTAACACCTCACTTACAGGGCCACCCAACATCTATGGCTGGAGCACAAATGGTGGTAAATTGCCTCTTCAACCAACAGTTGGGACTGAGGTAAATAAATGAGTTGCAAACTTGCTGGACAAGTAAAAGCTGTCCTGGGTGAAAAATGACTGAGTTTCACCTTCATTTGTATCTGAATGGAAATGAGACCTTTTCCTTTCTTAGTTTTAAATAGCTGTCCTAAGAAAACAGGTTTAAATAGATTGTCACTCCCTGCCAAGTTTAGATCCTGATGGCCAGTGCTGATCATGCTTGGCAAATGGGGACAGAGATTCCTACCAGCTTTGTGAACACAGGAAAGGTGGTGAGAAGAGAGCTCAAGTGGCCCCAGCATATATACAACTGTTTCACATCCAAACCAGTGAAGTTCTTTGGTTACTGAGAGTTGGGATGACTATTGTTAGAAGTGGTCTATGCAGCTGTGCCGAGTTGGAAGTCTTCTGGGAGTGTGAGGCACTCTTCCTTGTTGCCTGCCACGTGTCTTCTGGACCAATAATTGTCTTTACAGATTTGTGCAACATCTGGTGCCATCTGACAGTAACCACCAACCCAGTGAGCTCTTCCAAATATAGCAACACTGCCATTTGAATGCCAAGAGGGAAGAGACAACTCCAGCAGTTACCTCCACTCTGATTTGAAAATCAGATTTTTACAGGGCTTCTACAGCTGGAAGGGTTAAATCTGATTTATTTTTCACAACAGAAACCCAGATCATCATGAAATCTTCTCCCCTTTCAGATAATCATCTTCCACTAGGAAAAAGAAATCAATTGCCAAGGATGTTGCCTTGCTCCTAGTAGAGCTGCTGTGTAGGTGGAACTTTCACATATTAAAAGTGCTTCCAATCATCAGCAAAACTCCAAAGGCAGCAACTTTATTTCTTTGCTTCACCCTCAGTTTGAGGACTGGTTTTCTAATGCAGCTATAGCTTTGCTTGGGAAGCTGTCTCACACAAGCTAGAAGGGAAAGGAAGACCAGCTTTGTACTTAGCTTACATAGACTCTTACAGAGAAAATTAAGATAAATCCTTGGGAAAGGTACCTCTGATGGAACAGGCCTGGCTTTTGACCAAAGTGCACTCTGCAGCACTGGACACAGAGACAACACCAGGTAAGGCACTGGATATTACCAGAAATGGATAATACCATGTACAGAGTCCTCATCTCAGAGATAACTCTTCCAACATTACCCGGGTCACATAGGTAACTCTCTGTAGCCAGGAGAGTGCTTTGGCTATTGAAACACAGAATGAGCTTCCAGGAGACATGCTTGTTAAACCAACTTGAACAAAGACTCCCTGTGCATTTTGCAATAAGTCATTTCATCTCTCTGCACCTCTCTCCTCTGGGGAGTGAGGACAATACTTATCATATGTTCTGGGCCACTGTAAAGCTTCATGTGCTGAAATCATTGTTGCTCTTTGTAACTACAGACTGTTATGAGAGGAGATAATGGAATCACAAGTGAATTTCACATTTGAGTGGTAGCTGTTAAGGCTCGCAAGAGTCCTCTAACTTTGAAGGCATTATATCTCTCCACTCCAGTGAAAGAAAAGTCTTCTAGGATTCACCTTGCATATAAACCTAGACAGGCCTAATTTTTGGCCACGTTTCCTCTAGTGTTGTTATTTACTCCAGAGAAAAGAGAACAGCTATGTATTGTTTGAACCTGCTTCTTAGCTTGCAATGTCTGCCTAAAAATACAGGCTGCTCCTGCTCTCTGTCATGAGCAGTGACATCAACATGCATTATGCTGTTGGCTGCCAGGAGCCAGGAATGTGCATCTGAAATCTTCTTGTTGGAAGCCAGGTACAGTCTCATTTCCATTTATTTTTTCTTTATGGATGTTTGATACCTTTTGTGTTTGTGTAGATATTTATATGCCCTTTGCTGACTGCAAGGTCCCCCGCATTAGCGCATCACTGGTGTAATCAACTAATTTCTCCTCCTTAGGAAAATGTCAACCCTTCTGTTCACAGATGGGTGAATGCAAATGAAGTGGAAGGATTGTCACAGGTTTGTGCAGGAGTTTTTCCAAGCACGTGGGTGAGCAGAGGGTGCATGCATGGCGCACAGGCACAGTGAGATCTGTGTGGTTTACTCCATATGCACGCAGCAGCTGCACTTCATGCATACAGGAAGGCACAGAGCTTCCTGAAACTCACTGTGTGGTTTTTGTAGAGGTGATCTCCTGTGCCCAGTAGGCACAGACAGCTCCTACCCTGGTGTCTACCTTGTCAAAACTACAGGATGGACAAGGAAGACGCACACTAGAAAATCTGGATAGGGCGAGGGGTTCTCGAAGAGAGTACATGGAAAGTCCACATGAGAACCAGTAACTCTCCTGACACTGAGTCAAGAGTTGATGCATTACATTCTCTGTTCTAGCAGAAAAGATCATCCTCATCTGAAGCAACAAAGCCACCATACAGATGTTGTGGCCCCTCAGCGAGGATGAGTCAGGCTCCTGTCCTTTGTGGCACAGTGGAAGCACTGTGGTGGGGTTAAGAGGATCATTTTGTCTTACCACTGCAGTCCATGGGTTGGCAGTGGGATTTTCAGGTATAGGGTTGTCATGGAATCATAGGATCCTATGTCTTCAGTCAGTCTTGTCCCAGTGCTAAAAGCCAGCAAAACCCAAACTCTTTGAAATGGAAAGCAGATTTTTGCAGGGAGCCAAGGCTACAACTATTGTGAGTGGAAAAAAAAGGGGGGGAAAGGAAAAAAAGAAAAATTGCTTTTTTATTCATTAAATTTTCAAATGCAGATAAATAACCAAGAGAACCAGTGAGGATTTTAGAACTTCTCCATTTATGAGAAAGCAGAAGTTTTATGAATATTGAGATTGGCTATTTTCTGCCTACAGACCTTGGCTAGTCCAAGCAATAACACTCTGCATTTATGCAGCAGCTTTCATCCAGAGATCTCCAAGCACTTTATGAACGCTGGCTGGATGAAGCTTCACAGAGCTCTTACAATAAATTATTATTCCCCCTTCACACACTGAGAAAGGTTTGCACAAAAATATCAAGGAATTTTGACCACAGGCAAAGGCTGGGAACATGACAAAGCCGGGGCAGGATGTGGGAGCTGTGATTGCGGAGATTACGGAGTCCATCTGAGGGACTTCACCAGTTTGAAGACAGGGTTAGAGAAACAAAAGTCACTGCAGTAACTGGTGGCCTGAACTTAGAATTATAGAATCAGTCAGGGTTGGAAGGGACCACAAGGATCAGCTAGTTCCAACCCCCCTGCCATGGGCAGGGACACCCTACACTAGATCAGGCTGGCCAGAGCCTCATCCAGCCTGGGCTTAAACACTTCCAGGGATAGAGCCTCAACCACCTCCCTGGACAACCCATTCCAGGGCTTCACCACTCTCATGGTGAAGAACTTCCTCCTCATGTCCAGTCTGAATCTCCCCACCTCCAGCTTCATTCCATTCCCCCTAGTCCTATCACTACCTGAGATCCTAAGCAGTCCCTCCCCAGCCTTCCTGTAGGCCCCCTTCAGATACTGGAAGGCCACAATGAGGTCACCTCAGAGCCTTCTTTTCTCCAGACTGAACAGCCCCAGCTCCTTCAGTCTGTCCTCATAGGAGAGGTGTTCCAGCCCTCTGCTCATCCTCGTGGCCCTTCTCTGGACACCTTCCAGCACCTCCAGATCCCTCTTGTAATAGGGGCTCCAGAACTGGAGGCAGTACTCCGGGTGGGGTCTCAGCAGAGCTGAGTAGAGGGGAGAATCACATTGACCTACTTAAAGTACATCAGTCACTTTGTACTAATTGCCTCTGTACATGTGGTAGGTTATGAGGGTACCTTACTCTTCTGGATGTGTATCAGTATTGGATGAGTTAAATAGAATCTCAGAAGAGAAGATCAGCTCAGCGCTGTACACTAAGCAGCAGTGTTGTCTCATGTATTCACTCAGTTTAGGTATCTCTACACAGCACTGAATTATGCCATGTAAATGTCACTTTTATGGATAAGGTCAATTTAAAATATGTTCCAAACAGCAGCAGACACAACAACAACCCAAGAGGTGTTTTAGAGATTGTCAAAACTCCTCCTCTGCAAGAGCTTTTAATGAAATTTACACCCACCTTAAAGAGGAGCTGAATCACAGAGGTTAGTTGAAGGGGGCAAAAAGTGTCAAAGTGAAGGTCAAAATAAATATAGACTGAGCAGAACTTGTCTTTTCATCAACTTTTACCATTTTAAGAAGACAAAATACAGGTAAATGTAGGACTGGTTCTTATTTTGAAAAGGAAAATTCTTCTGTTGTCTCAAAATATGGAACAGGAGACCTGTGTCTTCCTTTGCCCAAACCTAGTCTTCAGAATATGGCTCTGCTGGTGTCACAAACCATCTCTGACACTGAGGGGGGTTTCAATTTGCAGATTCAGTCCTTTTGTGGTTAAGTTTGTTGTGATTTTTTTTTTCCCTTCCCCTTCCCCCCACCCTCTTCCTCTTCCCTTTTTACTGTCTTAAAGACATGTCTTCAAGTGGACAGATGGGCAGAGTCCAACATGATGACATTCAACAAACCCAAGTGCCAGGTGCTGCACTTTGGCCACAGCAACCCCAGGCAGTGCTACAGGCTGGGGTCGGAGTGGCTGGAAAGCTGCCAAACAGAAAGGGACCTGGGGGTGCTGATTGACAGCTGGCTGAACATGAGCCAGCAGTGTGCCCAGGTGGCCAAGAAGGCCAATGGCATCCTGGCCTGCATCAAGAATAGTGTGGCCAGCAGGAGCAGGGAGGTTCTTGTGCCCCTGTACTCAGCACTGGTTAGGCCACATCTTGAGTACTGTGTCCAGTTCTGGGCCCCTCAGTTTAAGAAGGACATTGAGACTCTTGAACGTGTCCAGAGAAGGGCAACAAGGCTGGGGAGAGGTCTGGAGCACAGCCCAGTGAGGAGAGGCTGAGGGAGCTGGGGTTGCTTAGGCTAGAGAAGAGGAGGCTCAGGGGACACCTTACTTATTGATGTCTACAACTACCTGAAAGGAGGTTGCAGCTAGGTGGGGTTTTGTCTCTTCTCCCAGGCAACCAGCACCAGAACAAGAGGACACAGTCTCAAGCTGTGCCAGGGAAAGTTTAGGCTGGAGGTGAGGAGAAAGTATTTCCCAGAGAGAGTCATTTGCCATTGGAATGTGCTGCCCAGGGAGGTGGCGGAGTCACCATCCCTGGATGTGTTCAAGAGGGGATTGGACGTGGCACTTGGTGCCATGGTTTGGTCATGAGGTCTGTGGTGACAGGTTGGACTTGATGATCTTTGAGGTCTCTTCCAACCTTGGTGATTCTGTGATTCTGTGATCAAGATTACCAGGCCACATAATCTTCCAAGCAATTAATTGGCTAAACTGTGGTTGAGGTGACTAAGAAATTTTAATGGCTGAAGGGATGTTGATAATGAAGATGAGGAGGATGATGATGGTGATGAAAATTACTTGATTTGGGGGTTCTTAAATTATTTTACTTGTCACTACCACAGCATTGGCCATTTTGACCTGGTAGGTTGTGGTTCTGAGTTGCAATTTGAAGACATGCAGGAGGTGACATGACACCATCCTGGAATGTTCTCATGCCATTTTGAGGTAGGTTTCCCATCTCCATCAGTGTACATATTGCTGCCTGGGAACTTCTCCATTAATCTAACATCTTGTCTCTCATTCACTAAACTATATCAATCCATTTCATTCTCTTTACACTGTAATACCTCTCCATCAAACATGGATGTCTTTTTCAGGGCCTAAAGCAGCAAGGAATCCACAGCATTTAGCAGTGATTAATTACCATGGTTATTCAGAGTCACAGTTCTAAGTCTGAGCACATCTTTGATGTTTGCATCCACTGGACTTTGCTAGGACATTTTCATTTCAATTTAAGAGCATTTTGTGTTCAAATCTTGTCCCCATATAAGTACTGAATGACCATGGTGAAGTCACTACTGTGCTGTTCTTTACTACCAATGCCTTCTGTTGGATTTTGTCATTTCAACCCTCATTAAGGGATAACAATCCAGCTGCCAGTGAGGCATGAGCAGACTTTCACTTGACATGCATGAAGTGCATTTCTTATCTGAATTTATTAAAGAGAGTGATCCAAAGGGAGAGGTTTCAGAGGAAAATCACTGAACTTTGCCTGTTTCTTTCAGACTTGCAGGTCTGATCCTTGACTGTTTCCAGCTTTAAGCAAAGCTGAGTGTTTGGGCTACTTTGCTTTGTTTTGTTGTTATTTTATTTGCTGGGATGGAGAAAGCAGGAGAGGGAAAGGCAGTGCTGGAGGCTTTGAGAGTAATGCAGCACCTATCTGTGTATCATTCATCCAGTGACAAAGCCAACACTCCTTAATATCCCATTTCAGCAATTATCTTTGGTGGCCTGAATCTACTGAACTCTCTGTCCAGATTCCCAGACAGAGCAGAAAGCTTGAAGGGTTTCTTGCCTGGTTGTCCCTGGTGACCAGTACATGCTCTGCTGCTTTTCTACTGCTGGCCCTCAACTGATGGGTCTGGCAGCATCTGAAGGCAGGGTCCATAGTCCAATGGATTAATGCTGCTTTGAATGGCTTGATGTTGTTTGATGTGTTGTAGATATGCTCAGTCTGTGTCTCCTGTCTCTTTATCTTCCCTGTGCAGTTTTGTTGACAGCTTTACCACTTCCCTCCTGTGCCAGCTTTACAGCACAAGGAGTTTCTCAGTAGGAACTTTTGCCTTGGTTTCCTGGATTCTTTTTGCCATCCATACAGCAATCCATCCTCTTTTTGTAGGGAAGGGGTTTGTGAATGTGATAACCCACTTATAAATGGAAGTGATAACCTTGTTCTTTAAGAAAAGAAAGATTCATATAAAACCCCCTGATCTCAAAGCTATAGGAGAGGAAAAATCTAAACTGCTGCTCTGAACAATATGAATCCATCCTGTCTGCTGATGCCAAAGACATCTCTCCCATGCATGTTGCTTGGTGTGCCTAAACACTGGCATGTCCCACAAGAGTGGAAATGTCTTCCTAATGCCTGAGTGTCACACAGTGGATAAATTCTCACCCAAAGCTGCCAGCCAGAGACTGTGCTCTCCACCCATGTTTTGTATCTTGTGTGTTCCTAATGAAATGAGCAGTCCAAGTGACAGCAGAGTTTTGGGCTCCTTTCCCAACTTGTGACTGTGAGAGATGCTGGAGGTGTGAAGAGGGAAGTAGGAGCCTGTTGTATGAGAGTCTTGGCAAATCCCACGAGGACAACAAATGACCTCTAGAAAAGACTTGAACACAGAAAAAGAGACAATAATCTGACTGCAGCAATACTTGGAATCTAAACATGTGATGGCTCCAGAGCTAAATAAGTTGTGTTGCAGTTGGATCTTAAGCCCCAGAACCAGAACTTGATAGGCTGTGAGAGGTTCCCATTATCCGTGGTGTATTCTGGTCTTTCACTTCACTTCAAGTGCAAGTCTCTCTGTCTTTCCATTCAGCTGTTCAAGCTTTCCAGGAAAATGACAGGGTTTTTACAAGACATGCTAAACTTTGAGGATGCTATAGCCTTGGGCATTCAAGTAAAATGCCAACAAAGGAAAACTTTTATTGGCTGGAGAGGGAAATTCTAGACTGAACAATTAAAATGCCTTTTAAAAATTTCCTCCCTGGTTTGAATCATGACTCTTTGTGTGGATATTGACTAACTCAGATTTCATCCTACTTGAAGTTCTTGTCTCACTGAGATCCTTTCTGATGCTCTGGAGATAAGGTTCACTGCTAATCAAGTGGAACTACATAAAATCACAGAAAAGAAATTTGAAAGTAAGGAGCTTCAGGAGGTCACCTACTCTACCCCTGCCCCAAGGCTCAGGGAGCTACATCTAAATCTTTCTCGACAGATGTTTGTTTAACCTGCTCTTAGAAACCTCTGGTGGTTCCAGTCTCACAGCAATTTGTCCCACTCCTTAACTGTCCTTACTGTTGGATGTTAATCCTTCGTGTCTAATCTAAAATAAACAATTATCTCTATTTTCTCACCACTTTGGAGACAGGAAAGCTATGTTTTCAGATGATGAGATCACACTTTTAAACTAACAAAGCATCATTCTCAGACTATATGGGCAGCAGGTCTGTCATTTGAACCCAGGCATTCCCATGATGGTCAGTGTACACTCCCACATTTTTCCTTCTCATACACAAATCCCTTTTTCCTTTACTACATTTCTTTCTGTATTTTCTCTCTCATCAGGTCGTATTATTCCTTGTCTGCATGTCCATTCCTCTCCATCTCTCTCGGGTTTGCCTGTGTTTGCAATGTTTCCTTTCGCACCTCCCAGTGCAGCAGGTGAGAGCCCAGTTTAAGCAGCTGGGTTTCATCAGTTGATGCTGTTGCTAGCTGAACTGGCACGTCTGATGTCAAGGATAGCTCTCCACTTTGTCCTCCTGGCCCTTCCCTGAACTATTGATGTAAACATGTGGCAGAAGCGTCCCTCATACAGGCTGTTGCTCTCAAATGAAAACATGACATGTCCATAAAACGTGATCTATGTGCAATCATCATACACATGCCTTCAGACAGGGGAGAGAAGTGACTTGCTAATTAAGTTTTACAATCCAGTGGTTGTGAGAAAGGTAAAAACATGTCCCTGGTCAATCCATTACAAAGAGAACAGAACATCTGACCTTTTCATCCTGCCTTCCGTTTGCACTCGCTAGATCCATAACCTTTTCCAGCTGGAACGGAAAGTTCAATTAAGTTTTGTTGGCTCAGAAAACTGCCCATGTCCTGGAGAGTAGATTAGGCACTCAGGGGCTGCAATTATCCATCTGGTGCCACTTCAGCTATAATATCTATATATTTATATACATACTGCCATTGCTTGCAAGGATAAATGTTGTGCTGAGTCGCTCAGAGGAGGGTCACAAGCCTTGCCACCAGAGACTCTTCTGATCCTCAAGATCCAAACCGCCAGGATCCACGCGGGGTAAACCTGATATCAGTGGAGCTTCTGCCACTCACAGCCTCAGAGGGAACGTGTCAAAGCAGAAAGGGTTCATCACGTACCACGTAACCTTTCAGGTTTCCATCTGTGTCAATCCAGTGATTTATGAGTGTGCGCTTCCCCACGGTCTGAGGGAGACACACAGGGCCTGTGGAAATAATTAAGTCTCTGTTGAGAAGAAATTTTATAGATATAGACACGTGTATACATTATGTAGTTAACACTTTGGAGGACAAAGTGCTTGGCCTTGCCAAATAATTCATGCAATTACATCAAAGAGGAGGCACTGACAGCAACCAAGGCATCAATCATCTGGCTGATCGATAACGCCAGCAGTATACGCAATCAAACCTAATCAGACTCACACAGCCCCAGGCAGAGAGAACATCTGAGATCCTCACCACACACAAAGAGGCTATAGCTTCAAGGGCTCATCTGAAAGTTCTCTGAGCAGAATTTTCCCTTTGGGGCTGCTCTAACCCTGTTTACACATCTCCAGTTCTCTCTGTAAGGGGGCAAACACATCTTAGATCATCACATTGAAGTTAAAACAGAGTCCTGAAGAAAGGGGATGCAACATTCACATTTGCTCCTAGTAAATCACAGGGCCAATGGGCATTGCAATTCATATCACATGAAGGTCATGCCTTCACCAGAGTGTAATAACAAGATCAACATACATTTTGCCTTTTCTACTGGACACTGAGAAAGCTGACAAACAAGCATATTACAATGTAGTCTGCTCTGGTGCAAGCTGGTAGTAATGTCAGTATATGAAAACACTGACTGTCCTCTTCAAAATGACAGGAGAAAACTGCCTCAGCTTATCATCCTCAACAAGGAAGGAATGCTGGGCTTCCTGATTCAGAGGTTTGCAGGTTCAGGAGATGTTATTTCAGACCATCATCAGAAATCTTTCTTCATGGGTTGGTGAGCACAGTTTTTTCTCATCACAGTCATCAAGTCTTGCAGATGCAGAAGATGGACACTCCCGCCTCCATTCATACTATTAGGACACACAAACACTCATCATGTACCCTGGACAGCAACTTCTTAACGACCTCTGCTAGCATCAGAGCAACGAGAGGAGAAGAGAGGAGAAGAGAGAAGAGAGGAGAAGAGAGGAGGAGAGAGGAGGAGAGGAGAAGAGAGGAGGAGAGGAGAAGAGAGGAGAAGAGAGGAGAAGAGAGGAGAAAAGAGGAGGAAGAGAGGAGAAAGAGAGGAGAAGAGAAGAGAAGAGAAGAGAGGAGAAGAGAAGAGAGAGAAGAGAAGAGAAGAGAAGAGAAGAGAAGAGAAGAGAAGAGAAGAGAAGAGAAGAGAAGAGAAGAGAAGAGAAGAGAAGAGAAGAGAAGAGAAGAGATCAAGTCCAACCTGTCATCCAACACTATCTAATCAACTAAACACATTCTTCTGATAGAACAAAATCTGCTTTTCTTGTCAGAAAAGAATTTCTGGGACACGTACAGGAGATTTGTCGCTGATTTCAAGTCTTCCCCTTACTTGCTGACTTGCATCTTTTCCTGTGGAGATAAAGACTCTGAGAGAGCCCTGGGTCACAGATGTACAATGGCTACTATGAGACCTGAAGGAACCTTTTTTAATCTGCTCCAAAAGTTGCTTCTTCTATCCCACAGCACTCTGACAACCACCTCCACCTTGATTCCAGCATCCCTCAGTTTCTTCTTATTTTTTTTCCTCCTTACTCACGCTACAACATGTGAAAAAGAATCATAAACTCCATCCTGAAATTGTAACATACAGCAGCAAGAAACTGGCTACCTGGGCAAGGTTTGCTGTAGGCTTGGATGCTTCTGTTCCAGTCCTCTAAAGCAGGAGGCTGGGCTTGTCTGCCTATTGCCCACAGCCTGCTTGATGGCACAGCTATCACCTAGAAGTGCTCCTCTTTCCCCAAGGGACTAGGAAGGATCCCACCACGGCTCAGGCCAATCTCCCTCTGCTTCACCACTGCTGAGCTGAGTCTGCAGTTCCTGGGAAACCTCCTGCCTTTCCCATTCTGATTTCTGTGCTGTGCCTCATTAGCTGCTCCGCTCTCCTCAGCTGGGAGACAGGAATCTGGCAGGGAGGTGTAAACAGCCAGTTTAATTGGGTGCTTAGAACAAAAGATGCAGTGTCACTGCTGTCATTTTTGAGCTAACTTACAAACAGGCAGTTTGAAAATCATTTCCTCCCATCTGCACAGAGTTAAATCTCCCAAACGCTTGTGAGCGAGCATCTCTCCGAACACGGGAGGAACAAGCAAACAAAAAGGGGCTTTTTCAGAGCAGGAGACTGTGTTCCTGTTCTGGCACATATCCTGTCCTGTGCAAGAGTTTGTCATCTGCCTTGAGGATCTGCAGTGTTGGGATGACCATTTTTGTGTGTGTGCTTGGTTATCATAAGCCACTCTCTGTCTTTCATCACTTTCTTCATAGTGACTTTCCTGACTTGGACAGTCAGTGACAGGTACCAAATCAGTCAGACGTGATGACAATAGACAGATCTGCAGCCGCATCACATCAGGCCCGGGAATGGGGACATCTTTCCTGCTGCTTCTCCTCCATCCCCAGGAAAGAAGGCTATTTGCTCATTATTATTTCTTTCTGGTGGCCTGCACTTCAACTCTGTGTCTCTGAAAGGAAGGAGAAGACACAAAAAAAGAACCCCTTCTTGCTAAAATCTGTCCAGAGATGTTCTGCCTGCACCTACAAACGCAGATGTGGATTTATTTGTGTTGCTTAGGAACCTGCATCTGTGGCCTGTCTGGTCCCTTCATGTTTATTTAAACTCACATCTAATAGAAAAAGACACAGCCATAAGGCTCCAGAGTGAAAGTTTACCAGGGTCACTGGTTCTGCCACCTGAACTGTTTCTCCATACAAATTGGGCTTTGCTTACAGAAACACAGGATTTCTGCTCGGGTATCTCCCACCCAAGGTTTGACCCTGCCCTAAGAAAGCTGTCCTTATGTATGATGGAGGCAGCAGTGTTTCAGACTGACAGGCAGCTTAGTTTCCTTAGAAGCACCTTTTTAAACTCCATACTTGGAAGTTGTGTCCAAAAGGAAGGAATAAGTAGAAACAAACAGATTTTACTGGAGATATCCAGAAGTCCTGGACAAATGGTTGCTGTGCACACAGAGATAAACTAGATGTGCCCTGGCACAGGGAGTCTGTTGTGCCTGGAGCACATCAGGGCTTCTGTGGGAATTGTAGAGGTAAATACTGATGGGTACTGGTTGTCTTCTCAGGCACCTTCAAGACCTTCAAGTACACATGTGTGGCAGAGCTGTTCTTGGCAAGTTCAAGACGTCTGCATGTCTACGTGTGTCCCTTGGCTGCTGCTGGAGATTTCCCTGTTGGATACAGAGACCTCACTCTCACCCAGTGGGGCATGATGTGAGTTCTACAGAATGATCTCACACACTCAATTTTTGCCTGTTCCTTGTTGTGTCTGAGGAGAAAATCCTACTCAATATGCCAGCTACGTGTCTCAGTCTAGAGAGCCACTATGTTTGGTTTGGGGCTTTGGTCTCCCCTTGGATTAAAACCATAAGTAACTAATTCCTACACAAATACCTCTTAGAAATGGAGCCAGGCTTCCAGTTCCATGCTGCTACCAAGAGCAGGCTTCCAGTTCTGTGACGATACCAAGATTAAGTCTAGGTCCAGATGTGATTTTCACCTCAGTTTGACAGTGCTTTAATTTACACTTAAGCACAGTACCAAAAATCCTCCCTGTTCTCTTTTCTTTTGCTCAAATAAAAATGATCTAGAATCAAAACCTGAAATCTAGCAAATTCTGAATGCAATGGCTTTGTAAATTCTGAACCTGAGAAAACTAAGATTTACTGCTCTGCTTTTTTTTATGTAACCAAGGCCATAGATCTCCTCCACTTACTGGTTTCTGCATGAACCTCAACTGAGTTATGGTTTAAGCAGGGACGTGCAGTCTTTAACACCAGTCTCAGAATGAGCAATCTAACCACACTCCCTGAAAAGGATTTTCCAGTGATTCATCACTTTCACTGGAAAGCAGGTGACACTTTAATTCAGGTTTGAACTTCTCCAGCTCCACTTCTGATTGAAGTGAGAATTTCTATAGCAAGGCAGACAGAAAGTAAAGAAAAGGAAATACTGTGTTGTGTCTCTGTCTTTTTGCATATCTCATTTCCCATCACAGGAGGATAATGCAACAGCTGAAATGTTGAAATGAAAGACTCTTTGGAAGATCTGTTTAGCATAGCCATAAGCAGAACGTACGAGAAGTGACATCAATCTGATTCTGCTGATGCTGCCTTTATGGCAGATTGATGGCATCCCATTTGAGAGGAAACAAACTTCCAGTGTGTAAGAACCCCACCTCTGGTATTTTTGAAGTTCTCTGCCTATAAATAAGGCTTTTTTTTTAAACTGAAAGGCTCAGCACACAGCACAGCCATGAGGGCTTAGAAAGCTTGGCTAATTTTTCAGCTTCCTGCACTGGGGCTTGATTGTTTTGCCATGGCCTTTTGTGCTCTTAGTTTATGAAAAATCAATACTTTAATATAGAAAACAAATCCCCCAGCTACCTATTTAGAGCAGTACTACCTGCAGCCCTGTGACTCCTGCTGTTCTGTCCACTGCGCTCCAAGAAGCTGGTGCATGTGTTATCCCAGCAGGGTGGGCTCCCCTCGTTCAGCCAGCATGGGGTGCAGGATATGCATGGAAAAGCATCACATCACATTCAGCAAGGAGCTTGATCCCTCCTCTGAACTTCAACAATGTGGATTGCTGAATAACCAAGCAGGTGGAAGTTGGACACCAACTGCTACTCAGCACAGAATCACAGAATCAGCAAGGTTGGAAGAGACCTCAAAGATCATCAAGTCCAACCTGTCACCACAGACCTCATGACTAAACCATGGCACCAAGTGCCACCTCCAATTCCCTCTTGAGCACCTCTAGGGATGGTGACTCCACCACCTCCCTGGGCAGCACATTCCAATGGCTAACAACCCCCTCTAGTGAAGAGCTTTCTCCTCACCTCCAGCCTAAACTTCCCCTGGCGCAGCTTGAGGCTGTGTCCTCTTGTTCTGGTGCTGGTTGCCTGGGCTGACTGTGAATCTTCGGACTGAATAACATTTTTCTTCCTTTCTCTGCTCTTAAACTCTTAAAATAAAGGGGGAAAATGCTTGAGTGTATTTTTTTCCCCAGTTCAAAAACAAATAAAAAACCAACTCCAAACACAGAAAGAGATGGCTTACAGAAAATAAGGCTGTCAGTATTTATTTTGACATTCATGAGAGAAAAAGCAGGTTTGAGATGTCATTCATTTCCACTAAAAAAAAGGAAGAAAACAAAAAGAGGAAAAAAAAATAAAGAAAATCAGCATGTAAAAGAAAAGGGTTTGAAAATGGCACATTCCAACTGATTCAGTGATGGGTTTGGGGTTTATGTTATCCTGGAGAGCAAGGTTTGGGGTGAAAATAGTGACATATGTCATTTAGAATAGAGCGGAGTGGAGCGGAGCTGGGTGGAGTGGGTGGGTGGGTGGGTGGAGTGGAGTGGAGTGGAATGGAATGGAATGGAATGGAATGGAATGGAATGGAATGGAATAGAATAGAATAGAATAGAATAGAATAGAATAGAATAGAATAGACCAGACCAGGTTGGAAGAGACCTTCAAGATTATCACGTCCAACCCATCATCCAATATCACCTAATCAACTAAACCATGCAACCAAGCACCCTATCAAGTCTCTTCCTAAACACCTCCAATGATGGGGACTCCACCACCTCCCCAGGCAGCCCATTCCAATGGGCAATCACTCTCTCTGTGAAGAATTTCTTCCTAACATCCAGTCTGAACCTCCCCTGGCACAGCTTGAGACTGTGTCCTCTTGTTCTGGTGCTGGTTGCCTGGGAGAAGAGACCAGCCCCCACCTGTCTACAACCTCCCTTCAGGTAGTTGTAGAGAGCAATAAGGTTTCCCCTTGACCCTCCTCTTCTCCAGGCCAAGCAACCCCAGCTCCCTCAGCCTCTCTTCATAGGGATTGTTCTCCAAAGCCCTCACCAACTTTGTTGCCCTCCATTAGGATGCAGTGGTGCTGGGTCATGGGAGAGCAGCCAGGACTCCTGGTGAAGGTGGTTCTGGAAGAGCAGAAGCTTAGCAGATATGAGGGACTTTTTTTTTTTTTCCCTGTTGAATTTCTGCTGAATGGCTGTGGCCCTGTGCAGAGGCTGTGGACAACCACTGCTGCCAGAACTGCTCCTGCCCTGGAGAAGGAGGGCAGGCAAGTGGGGAATGATTGTGGCACGTCTGCAGCTGAGCACTCCCCAAACATCAGTCCCCCAACAGCAGTGACACAGGCACCAGAGATGGTTACAACTTCACATGTTCTGCTCTAACTCCCTTTCTGAAAGGAAGAGCTGGTGTGACAAAGCCCACAGCTGGCAGCCATCGAGCTGCTGTCCTTCCTGCTGAGGGCACGAGGACCTCACACTGGGCTCAGTGGGGGCCCTCCCTTGGCAATGTGTTAGAGTAAATCAATTTAATTTTCCCTGGGGCACTCCTAATGCCCTCCAGTGACTGCTCATCACTGAAACAAATCTTTTCTTTCCTCCCACATTTCCTATACCTTTTTGTTTTCAAACACCAGGTGAGGTTGGTGCTGTGAGGTGTTGCCTTTTCCTTGCTTCTCCTCTCCCAGGGAGAGGGAAAAACCCGCAAGGACCACCCATCTGAAAAAAACAGAAACGTGTCGTGCTGCCTTTCCTTATCCCTCAGGCTTCAAATCCAGCACCTCTTCATCCTCTCTTCCCACCCCTTCATTCCCAGCAATCCTCCTGCAACAAACCCAAAAGGGTTGGGCAGCAGTGGTCTCTGCAGGTAGGTAAGCAGCTCCTGTGTGCAGGGAGTTATTTTTGGCCAAGTCTGAAGTCCCACGTGATGCAATCTTCACAAAATGCCAAGCAGTCAAAGCCAGAGCTGCGTGCTCCTAACCTCTTGCACTGAGGTAAAAATAAACCTTAATAAAAGGGCTGAGGAGGCTTAATGGGAAGTGGAAATGCAAAAAGAGAGGGGAAAAAAATAATAAAAAAGACAATTCTGTTAGTATGAGTCTTGGCAGCTCCAAGGGGACACAACGGGATGTCTCAGTCTCTCCTTTCATTGCAGGTCCTAGGTCCTCCAGGCCAGGGCAATGGCAGGCTGCCTGTCTGTGTGGGAAGGGTTTGCAAGTGTTTGGTTCCTGCTGAACCAAAGGTTCAGGCAGTGTCAGGCAGGATGAGATTGCCTGCAAAAGGCAGTCGTGAAGACAAGACACCATGTGTGGCAGTGACACTGGCAGCAGCTTCGTCAGGGGCCACCAGCAATTTACTTTCCTCTACCTCATCCTTCAGTTCCATGAATGGGATTTTAATGACTATGGGAAAATGCTGTGCAAAAAAAAAATTGGACCTCTCAGCCCTGGTGGTGTTGCTCTCTGTCTTCAGTGCATTGAACCTCAGTCTGCAAGCAGTAAGCCTCGCACGCTTGATGTGTGGATGCTTACAAATTAAATCAGGCTCAGAAATTATCCTACAACGTGTGTTTGAGCCTTCTGAAAACCTTAATAGGGGTTTCCATCTCTGGCTCTGCAGCTTCAGACACTGCACAGTCTGAGGGTGACTTCACTGTAGTGTAAGCTTCTCCTGGGGAAGCCTCTCTCAAAGAGCTAGGGCAGTTTACAAGGTACTCTGGCTGCCCTCTATGTTCTCACTTTCATCTCATTCCTTCTTTTCTTCTATTTTTCCTTTTTGCCCCCCACCTCTTTTGTCAAAGCTTTCCCTAAAATGGCTGTCTCTGAAAGAAACAAAAATCTCCACCACTTAACAACCCCAAACTCTGTCGTTGCAGGAGGTCTCTATGTGAGCATTATCTTTAAAACAAAAGGAATACTAACCCAGTGTGTCTTCCCAGCCACGACACACTTCCCTTTCTTTTTATGTTTATATCGGTCCCAGGCAGTGCTGAGCAAAGCTAATCAGCTAGAGGGTGAAAGTCCTCCTGGTGGGACTGTTGTTGTCTGATAGGAACAGCAATGCAGTTCTGGAGAGGATGCTGTTCTCCTGTGGTGCCCTATCAAAGGAAGATTAAGTCTGCCTGCTAATGTGGGACTGTGGTTGCTGTCAGGGGTGCTGGGAAGGTCAGGCTGTTGGCATTTTCCATTTGCCTAACAAATTAGGGCTCCTGGAGACAGGATCTGTAGGCAGCATTGCCAAGATGGAGCAGACCTTGGCTGGCCATGTCTCAGCTCTGTTTGCTGTTTCTCTGCTGATGCCTTCGCTGTGCTAGACACTGAGCAGTCCTGGGCTCTGTGGAGCAGCACCATGACCTAAGTATTGCAGAGAGGATATTAGCAGAGCCTCAGTAGATAGTATGTGCAGGCTGGACATGCTGGTGTCCTGAATCAGCACAGCCCACCTGCAGCCTGTGGTTTTTATGGATGCAGGTTTTGATGCTTAAGCATCAGGACCCAGCAACAAGAGACAAAGCTCTGGCACCAAAATGAGGAGGAAGTGATGGAAAGGATCAATGATTTAAGGTTGGAAATAGCTCAAAGGAGGCATAAATGCTCTGGCTGCTCCATGGCTCTGCAGATTTTCCCCTGCATGGGAACTGCCTACCATGTCCCATCTACTGCCAGGCTGATCAACCATGTCTGGACTAGAGGGTAGAGAAAGAGACTGTGCTGCGGCCCCAGGATGTCCTGAGCTTTCTCTGCCCAATGGAAGAAGCAGAGCAGAGACATAAGGAGGCAAGGTGGATGGAAACATTTCTGTCCCAATTTTAGTCTTGTCCTGTCTGTGCAAACATTACCAGTGCTAGTAGACTGGTACCAATCAGTGCTAGTAGAGGGTATGCAAATCCTCCACCAAGGGAAACCGAGGTCCAAAAGTCAGCAGCGTGGGGTCCTGAGGAGAAATGAGTGCATGGTTTGCTCAGGGCTGGCCCCAGAGTAGTAGATGGAGAAAAACCCAAGGTGGCATGTTTGAAGGACATGAGTGATTTATCCTGCTTTTATATTTGCAGACAACTTTTTCCACGTGAAACTAAGAGAGGAAGGATACAAAAAAAATCCAAAGAGAAATAATAATTAAAAATCTCAGAGCAGAAGCAGAGCAGAGAGCACAGGCAGCCTGACAGTTTCAATTTTCACTTAGACAGTGCTTCATGGGACTGATAACCTCCTCCTGCTGCCAGGGAGCATCCTTTCCTTGCCATAAATCCCAAACCCCAGCAGCTGCTGCTCACCTCTCTACCCTCACTCCAGATCCAGCAAGCCTTTATGAGGCTCCCCAGGACTGTGAAAGGGCTGAATTTCAGACAAGGAGGAGATGGTGAAAGTGTGGCTTGAGGCTGGAGGGAACAACTGAAGCTGGAGGAGACAGTGGTGTGAGATGGGTAGGATCAAAAACATCAGCATCTTCAGAGGGAGAATAAATGCCTTTGTAATTGGGTTAAGATGTCTATTTGAGCAGGAGGGGTTGGACTAGAGGATCACCACAGGTCCTTTCCCACCTCTGTCCTGTCACCACATGAAATTTCTGAGGAAAGAAATCATAGCTGAGACACTGAGATGCAGTCATCATGAGGTCATTGTGCCTCTGCAACATAAACAGACAAATAAAAGAAGCAGGACATGGTGACAGAGCGAAAAACGGGGGTCTGGCATTGAGGCTGCTGGCCATGGGCATCTCCCCTGTTTCTCTCTGCATCTTTAGTTTCAGGAGTGATAAATGATGCTCAGCACCACAGCACAGGGACATCCTGAAATTTACACCCCTGTGTTAAGGGATGTTGACAACACTACTACTGGAGCAGGAGAGAGACACCAGAACAGCAGCAACAAAAAGACTGAAAAAGCCAATAGCCAGCCTCAGGAACTACAACCCCACCCTGAGCTCGTGTCAAGCGTTCAAGCCCTGGCAGTGCCTCCCGGTGCCTGACACTGCCTCCCAGTTCATTAACATTCAGAGTCAAACCTGGGGGAGCGCAGGAAAAGTCAGGGTTCAGGGAGGGAGCGAACTCAGAATTAGAGACAGACCCGAACCAAACCCCTGGGTCAGAGCAGAACTTCACTAAAGGACAAGCAGGGGTGGTGGGGTGGGGGTGTGTGTGTGTGTGTGTGTGTGTGAGTTTTGCAGCTCAGCCCAATCTATAATTCATTATGTCTCTCTGGTATTTTCTAAGGAGGCTACAGCTGTGATATTTAAATGCCAAACCTTTGCATTTTTCGATTCGTACTTTTATTGTTGTTTTTGGGGATGTGAAATAGTTTTTGCTCCTCCCTGCTTCCTAATGAAACCAGAGAGGAAGACAATGCTGGCAGCATCCCAGATGGGCTTGATTCTTGCTATTGTGATATCAAGGACATTTTGAATTAGTGAGTCTGGAGTTCAGAGCCATCTGATGGTTGGTTCACCAACCACAAGCACCTTTGCTTCAAAGTGGCTCTTTGCTGGGCAGAGGGAAATTGTAGCCTCTCCTCCTTGCAGTAAAAACACTCCTTAATGACCAAACTTGGTGATTTCCATGGCTTGTGACTTTTGCCACAATTTTTCTCTGTGGATGAAAAGAACAAAAGAAGCATGAACTGATGTTACCAACTGAGCAGGTAAGAAGAATTCTGCAATAAACAGCCTGAAACAATATAAAGGGGAGAAGCAAAAGCAGAGCAGGAGAAAGTGGTGGTGAAGGGAAAGCTGAATGACAAGAAGTGTTTCAAACACACAGAGATCAGAAGGCCAGAAAAGGTGTTAGGTCCTCAGGAAACAGCAGGGACAAGGTGGCTGTGAGAGTGAGGCTGCAAACACAGGCACCAAATTACCTACACGGTGTGGGCTGAGGCAGGGACTGGCTCTGCTCAGAGCCAGCAAAGCTGCTGGCTGCTGCCACGGTGAGAAATGCCACCCAGGTGTATACAAAGGACAAAGGACCACCTTGTTTGAAGCAATGCAGCAAGTTCAAGGAGCCAGTCTGAATTTCCAGACTTCCCATTTAATTTGGGACACATCAGCCAAACAGGAGCTGCGATTCCTCAGCTGCTTTAAGGGGAGAGAGGCAGAGCTGCGGCTTCCTCTGCCCCAATCAGAAGGTCCTGTCCCTGCTCTGTCACCACTGGCCTCTGCCCAGGGAAGGTTTTGGTCATTTCTCTGATGCTGTACAGCCTCACAAACAGAGAACCACCACGGGATCACACGTGGAGACCTCAGATCCCAGCTCAAAATGACAAGTATGGATTTTTTTTGGGGGGGTGTTTGTTTCTCATCCACTGTCAGGTTTGTCAAAGAACTCTGTGAGCATTCTGAGGGCTGATAATCTTTTACATATTAAAATATGTGTAACAATTAGATGAAATTATTCTCATAAAAGCTGGAGCAATCTATTCATTGACATTTAACCTCCTCCTTCCCCTGCAATCAAAGGCTTTTAAATAGAAATTGCATGGAATTTGATTCCATTTTGGCAGTTTTAGCTTTTGAAAGGAAAAAAAAATAAAAGAAAAAAAGGGGAAAAAAAAAAAAAACCAAACCTGTGGTGGAAGCAGGAGAAGAAATTCAGAGTAAAACAGACCATGACAGAGTGATCTGTATCTGCAGAGGAGAAGAAAAACCTTCTAAAATCCGATCCTGTGGAGCCCTAGAATTAAGATGTCAAAGGAAGAAACACAAGGAAAGGAGTGCAAGAGGAACAAATATAATGAGAAATACTAATGGGGTTAAAATAGAGTGAGAATGTCCTTCAGAATGCCCTGAGCCATGGTCCTGCTATAACCCAATTAGCATCAGGCACAACTGAAGGAGGGCTGGGGACAGGCTACAAAGCCGGTGGTGCTGCAGGAGGTGAGGTGAGTGATTCAGTAATTGATGCTTTTCCTTCAGACACAGCATTAAGCAAACAATTGCAGCAGGGTACGGGGTGGAGGCAGGCTGAATCAGAAAAGAAGCAGCTTTTCAGAGGAAAATGTGTGGTGAAAAGCTGCAAGCAGGCAGGACTGTGGGTACCTGGCTCACCTGAGGAGGGACAGCAGTTGTACTAGCCAGGGCTGCTCTGTTAAACCTTTACTGGCTGGAAAGCTGCCCAGCAAGAAAGGACCTGGGGGTGCTGGCTGACAGCTGGTTCAGCACGAGCCAGCAGTGTGCTTGGGTGGCCAAGAAGACCAACAGCATCCTGGCCTGGTTCAGCTATATTGTGGCCACAGGAGTAGAGAAGTGATTGTGCTCCTGTACCCGGCACTGGTGAGGCTGCTTCTTGACCACTGTGTTCAGTTTTGGGCCCCTCACCACAAGGTGGACATGGAGGTGCTGCAGTATGGCCAGAGAAAGACAATGAAGCTGGTAAAGGGTCTGGAGAAGAGCTGTTGAGGGGCAGCTGAGGGAAATGGGATTGTTTACTTTGGAGAGGACGAGACTGAGGTGAGACCTTATTGCTGTCTACAACTACCTGAAAAGATGTTGCAGTGTGGCTGTTGATCTCTTCTCCCTAGTATTGAGTGATAGAACAAGAGGAAATGGCCTCAGGCTGCACCAGGGGAGATTTAGATTGAATACTGGAAAAAAAATTTCTTTACCAAAAGAGTGGTCAAGCATTGGAAAAGGCTGCCCAGGGAGGTGGTGGAGTTACCATCCCTTGAGGTGCTTAAAAAAAGTGTGGACATGGCACTTCATGGTTTAATGGCCATGATGGTGTTAGAGTGATAGCTCGATCATAGAGGTCGTTTGCAGCTGAAACAATTCCATGATTCTATAATCCCCTCCTCACTGGTTCAAGGAATCTCAGAATCATAGAATCAATAAGGTTGAGAAAGACCTCAAAGACCATCAAGTCCAACCTGTCACCCAGCACCTCATGACTACTAAACCATGGCACCCAGTGTCACATCCAATACCCTCTTGAACACCTCCAGGAATGGTGACTCCACCACCTCCCTGGGCAGCACATTCCAATGGGCAACAACTCTCCAAGTGAAGAACTTTCTCCTCACCTCCAGCCTAAAGCTCCCCTGACACAGCTTGAGACTGTGCCCTCTAGTTCTGGTGCTGGTTGCCTGGGAGAAGAGACCAACCCCCTCCTGGCTACAACCTCCCTTCAGGTAGATGCAGAGAGCAATAAGGTCTTCCCTGAGCCTCCTCTTCTCCAGGCTAAACAATCCCAGCTCCCTCAACCTCTCCTCATAGGGCTTGTGCTCGAGGCCTCTTGTGAGAACATCTGTGGTATCAATTACTTTTCATATTCTGTCATAGATCTCAGTGGCACAAGCTCCCTGGGTGTGTCTGCTATGGGATGACAGCATGAGGATCCCTTAGCTTTTCAGTTTGAAGCCATTTCTTGTCTTGCAATGCTCCCACCACAAGACACAGGCTGCATTTCCCCACATAGAGTGGGGAGTCTGTCTCCCATCATGGCCTGAAAAGCCCTTTAGGTCCCAAAAGGAATAAGAAGCTCCATACAATGATTTTATCATTGTTAATGGTAACACTTGTATTTAGAGAGAGATGGAGAAAAGATTTGGGAAACTTGAGACCTATAAGACTCGATTCCAGCAGCTGAAGTGGGTTATAGATACTGGCTATGCTAATCAGCAACAGAAAAGGGAAACCACCCAGGGAACTGTGATTTAATTAAAGATAGCTGACATGGATTTAGAAAGAAAAAAGAACCCAAGAAGTCCAACAGTTGTTTGAAGAAGTACACAGACCCCAAAAAGTCTGAAGGCTGAGGAGGGGAGCATTGCTAACTTTGGCAGGAGGAAAGCTGTGGCCAGGCACCACAATGCATTTGCTGAGCTTATTGCCCCAACCTTATGGGAAAGGTTCAATGCCTGTATAAAGCTGCAATCCACAGGCCCCAGTGGGCTGGCCAGGAGGGCTGCTCTGTGTTTTTGAGCAGGTGCCCTGATACAGAAGCTTTTGCTGGATTGTCAGAACAGAGGCAACAAAAATGTGCATATTACGGTGGAGTCCCCATCCCTGGAGGTGTTGAAGAGGGGATTGGACGTGGCACTTAGTGCCATGGTCTAGTCATGAGGTCTGTGGTGATGGGTTGGACTTGCTGATCTTTGAGGTCTCTTCCAACCTTGGTGATTCTGTGATACTGATACTGTGATACTGTATGAAGAATGTTGTAGAACTCAAGATAGCACAGCAAATGCAAACAGCACTTCAGCAGGTGAAGAGCTCAGCTTTTCTCAACATTGAGAAGATTCAAAGTGGTTTTGGAGACAAGGAAAAAAGGGACTTGTTCATATCAGACATCAAAAGGAAGAGGCAGAGTAGATACACGTTCAAGTGTTGTGTGGGAGAGAGGAAACTTCACCTTAAACTTGCTTGCTAATCCATAACAACTCAGTCTCAGTCAGAAGAGAGGGCTCCAAGGAGACCTAATTGTGGCCTTCCAGTATCTTAAGGCGGCTATAAGAAAGCTGGGGAGGGACTTTCAGGTAGTGATAGGGCTAGGGGGAATACAAGAAAAATAGAAATGGGTAGATTCAGATTGAATGTTAGGAAGAAGTTCTTCCCCATGAGGGTGGTGAGATGCTGGAACAGGTTGCCCTGTGTCCCTGTCCATGGTAGGGGGTTTGGAACTGGATGATCCTTGAGGTCCCTTCCAACCCTAACAATTCTATGATTAGATAGGGCTGGGTGATCGGTTGGACTCAATGATCTTGGAGATCTCTTCCAACCTGGTTGATTTTATGATATGATTATGACTTATGAACTCTTCATTTCAAGAGCAGGGCTCCTTTCATGATGCTGGAAGCCCCAAACCCAGCTCACGAGGCTTGGATTATTGTTGTGCTGGATGCATTTGAACATCTCTTCCCTCACAGCATGGCACCCCTCATTCTCTAAACCTACTACTGGTTAACAAGCTTTTGTGCTTCCAGGAATTATAAGGGAAACCATGGCTGTGGAGCAGTGATTCCTTTCCCCGTGAACATTTTTGTTGCCAGCCATCTCCAAACCCCAACACAAGCAATCACCTAGCCAGAGCGAAGCATGCACTGTGCCAGCACTGCACTCCTGGAAGGTGAAATCATAGAATCAATAAGGTTGGGAAAGACCTCAGAGATCATCAAGTCCAACCTGTCACCCAAGACCTCATGACTACTAATCCATGGCTTCAAGTGCCACATCCGGTTCCTTTTTGAACACCTCCAGGGATGGTGACTCCACCACCTCCCTGGGCAGCCCATTCCAACAGCTAACAACTCTCTCTGTGAAGAACTTTCTCCTCACCTCGAGCCTAAACTTCCCCTGGTGCAGCTTGAGACTGTGTCCTCTTGTTCTGGTGCTGGTTGCTGTACTGCTTCATTTTATTGCTGGGCTCTGGGCAATACTAAATTTTTAAGGCAATGTTAGATCTCAAACATTTGTCAGAGGTATCTCTTGTCAAGCTCAGATTCATGTCCTTCCACTTGCCACTCCCTTGCTTTCTTGCTTTTTTTTTTTTCTTCCTCCCTCATCTTAGCTGTTCTAAACCTGTCCCAGAAATCACAGCTTTGCTCTTTGCCTCCCTGCCTCAGCTCAGCACTCTTCGTTATCCTTTGCTATGGAAAAGGTGATGACTTTTCCAGAGGATCTTGGTGACACCTGAGTGTGATCTTGGGCAAAGACAGACAGATCCTTGTCACCAGAAGAACAGGGGACTGTGTCCCACTCACCCAAGTGAGATGCCACCGTGAGCCTGCCATGGGGGAAAGAGCTTCACTAGAGGGATCAAAAAAGATGATACTTGGGTCCAGTGCCTGATGGGAGCAACCCCAGGATGATGTATCCAGGGAATCAGGCTTTGGAAGCAGATTAGTGAAAAGCAGCCTTTTCATGAACACATAGCAGAAGGTTGTTGTTGAGTTTGGGGCTCTTTTTTTTTCCTTTCCTTTATATTTTTCTCCCCCTGCCCCCAGCCTCTCCCTTAAAGAGAGAATAAATTAAGAGTTTATCCATCATTTTCTCAGCAGGACAAGTGCATTGAAGTGCCAGGCAGGATCCCCCATTGTATAAATCAATGCGTTTTAGCACAAGTGTGGACCTTCTGGTAATAAACTAAACAAGAACTGCTGCTTTCTTCATGGATGTAATCATCAAACAGGTGAGCACAAGAGCTTTCCCCATACTAATGATGGGGAGGAGAGAGGCAGTTAATTTGACCTGGAGTGCAGATTTAGACTCTCCTGCAGTGGAGCCATTTCTGCAGTTATCTCTCCAAGTCCAGCCCCTGTGGCTTTCTGTCTTATTTCCAGACCAGACATGTTCTGGAAACCATTACCATATTTATAAAGCTACCTGGACTCACCATGCATGCATGAAAGGGTTAGAAAGACCTATCTATTTTACCAGCTGTGCAGAAAGCATCTGTAAGTGGCACAAGGAGAAGAAGGAGGATGAAAAAAGAGGTTATTCTGCAGTTGCTGTGTAGAAGTGTATGTGGTCCTTCAGAGGTAGCATCCATTAACACCAGAAGCCAGAGCTATCCATCTAGGGCAGACACATCTACCCTTGATGACAAGCAGCAAGTTACCACAGGCCCCTCTGTAGATTTACCACAGCACTAGGGCAGATTTCCACCAGCCTGCTTGTTTTGTTCCATTATGGGGCAGGTAAGTGGTGGACAGGGGCTGCAGATAAGATTTAAGGGACAGGGAACATGAGGATCCTGTGTTTCAAGTTCTAATTCCAGGCTCAGTCATGAGCACATATTAATATGTGATTCTAACCAAGCAAGAGGATTGTGGTGCTTATAACACAGCACATCTTCCTCACCAGATAACTGGAGGTGTTTAGGAGGAGTCTTGATGGGGTGCTTGGTTGCATGGTTTAGTTGACTAGGTGGTGTTGGATGATAGGTAGGACGTGATAATCTTGAAGGTCTCTTCCGGTCTGGTCTGGTCTGGTCTGGTCTGGTCTATTCTATTCTATTCTATTCTATTCTATTCTATTCTATTCTATTCTATTCTATTCCTATTTCTAATTCTAATTCTAATTCTATTCTATTCTAAAGTATTGGTAAGAGGCCTGAAATCCTTGGACCAGAGATGTCCAGGATCTAAAAGCTATGATCACAGCTAGTCTAAATAAAAGGTTCCTGGTATGTTTTCTCTGTTACCTCTCATCTAATCCCTTAGTGGTCTAGTAATGCTGAAGACAAAGGCAGTGAAAAATAGTCTTGAATAAAATGGTATGAATGACATGAATATAAGGTATCATTGCAAAGAGTCCATTGCGTGGCCTGGGGCGCTGAGAACTCACGGTTCCACAGCAAGGACATTTGGGGAGCATGTCTTTTTGGGGAAGCCTGCAGGGGATTCCCATTCCTCCTGAGGTCACACACTCAGGTTTTAACTAGAGCATCTCTTTCAGCTGCTGGGAACATGCTGTTTCATCTTCATCTTTGAAGATAAGATGATAGAGTGATTACAATGCTGTCCTTCACTTGTTAGGTGGAAGAAGCAGCTAGGGAAGCCACAGGGATGGTTTCCTCTACAGAGAACAGGTTCTGTTTGCCAAGCATTTAGTGGGCCTAGAAAAAAACAACTGTAAAGGTTAGGGGGAAAAAAATATCCTTGGGCTTCTTGGACTTGTCTTTCTGTAGCACAGACTGGAAGAAGATAACACAGAGAGATGCTTCACTTTGCTCGCTCTGGCGAGAGAGGATCAGCGGCTACTAGCACCCTGTATCACAGAAAAGAAGTAGCATATTGATCCAGAGTTCCCACATCTATGATCTACATCCTTGTGCTTCCCCTAAGGAAAATTTATTGCCCCCCATCAGCAATAAATCAGAAGACCAACTTTCCACCTCCTTCTCAGACAGATCTACTGTTATGCAGCATGAGAGCAACTCCCCAAGGTGGAGGATATGAGGGTTTAACGCACAGACCAGTCCAGGTAACAGCTCACAGCTAGGAAAAGAAAGACGTAGCAGCTGCCAGTTTGATGGAAAATAGTCAGCTTTTAATCATATTTAATTCATGTAATAGTTGTATTTCTTTAGAATGCTAATGTATAAATAGATATGTATTTATACCAATATTTATAAACATATGTATAAATATGCCTGATGCAACTATATATTTATTAAAGCAAACTTAAATAAATGCATATTTATAAGGGAATATTTAATGCATTCAATACACAGGCACAACTTGCTGCCATGCTGGAGGATAAACCAAGGTGAAGAACACTGAAAGCAAACCTAAGCAAAAAATAACCTTAGATTGACACTTTCTCCCTCATGGATCCCAAAGCTCTGGTTTACTCTAATTTGCACCCCAGTGAGAGATATGGTTCTGATGTGTCTCTGAGATGAGATACAGTAATTGTGTAACCAGAATAGCAATATCACAGCAGAGTGATGTAAAAGACTGTTTTTCCAGTGAAACTTGGACAAGCTCCTCCGCTTGGCTGAAATTATTCCTAGTTTAGAGCGAGTAAAATCCTGACCACAGTATCCAGCTGAGAGGATGTCTATATTAAAGGTCTGTATAGAGGGGAAACATGGGCTCTCTGGAGTTAAATAGCAGCAGGTTGGAGGCTGATGAGGACTACAAAGCCCTGATACAAACAAAATAGAAAGAATGCATTTGCCCACTTGGAGTGTTTAAAGCGAGCCAGGGTACTTCACAGCAGTACTGCTGTACAGCCACTGAATCCTGGGGAGTTCAGGGAGGCTGGCATTTGGCTTTGACCCCAGGGTTAATTTACCTGTTCTTGCAAAATGAGAAATAGGAGCCTAGGCTCTCATCCCCTTTGCTACCAAGTCAAGTGAGTGATATGAAGGTAAAACTGGTGTGGAGAAGAACTGGGATCTCTAATGAACTGCTTGGAGCTTTCCGGTACTTGCAGGAGATGTCAAGATGATGACTGCTCAAACCAGACTGGCGCAGGAGGGTGGAGAACATTTTGTCCTTGCTTGTTTCCCAGGTGTTTTCTAGAAGCAGTTGGGATATTTACTGCAGGAATTCAAGCCTGGGATAATGATCCTTGGGATCCACAGATATCTTAACTTGTCCTACATATTTTATTCCAAGAGCTTTTCTAAGTCACAATAACAAAGATGAACCTGGGACTGGTTCTTTTGTGATGTACGGAAAAAGACCCCTTTGGTGTGACACCTAAGACACAGCCACAGATGGGTGCTACCCTGTCATTTCCCACTTCTTCCCCCCCCCCAGCAGATTTCCTCCTTCCCTTCACTTGCAGAGGTGATTATTCCTCTGCAGAGGTAGATAACTTCAGTCAAAACCTCTTCTATGGCTTCATCAGAGAGGTCAAAGCTGCTCTCGACCTAAAGCTGCTGGATTAAGACCAGGTCTTGATTTCATTCTTTACAGCCAGGTCATTCTAGCCCTTCTCATAGCTATCTCTTCTAATCCTGCAGTTATATTTGTAGCCTTTAAGCTTTCCAGGCCTTTTGTCTTTCCCAAGACGTGGCATCGAGCAGCCTGTGGCTGCAGGCACCGGACTCGAAGCAAGAACACAGACATGCACTCTGTTCCGGTGGAAAACAACTCCAGAGATACAACTTGGGTTTTTTATTATTGTAAAACCCCAGCCTTTGGAAGAGTGCCAGCTGATTTTAATACCCAGGGAACTCAGCTATAATTGCCAAAGAAGTGGATGCAGCCAGCTTTGCTATTACCTCCTCCACAGACAGGAAGCCATTCAGCCAGACGCCTTTTGAGAGAGAGATCAGGTCATCGCAGCGCCGACTCAAAAGCAACCAACCTCTCTCTCATCACTTAGATTTAAATCATAGCTCTTTTTCCCACTCCAAGGTCTCATTAATGCCCCTGGATTCATGATAGGAACAGTAGCAATGTATTATCCTTGCCAGCTTGGGATTGTTATTTCCATCATACTCAGCAGGACAACAGAGCACTTCTTGCTTTAGTAACTGGATTAAAACAAACTGCAGCACAGCATTTGATCTCAAGCATCCTACTTTTCAGCAAGGTGATTTAACCTAAGTCCATCTTTTCTTACAGTGCAAGAGATGGTATCAACATCTGTCTTCAGCTCCCAGTGCTCTGGGCCATCCATGCTCTGGATGGATCTATGAATGAACACTTTTCAACTGCTATAAATACTTTATGAATTTCTATCCACTTACTTTAATGGGGGATTGTAAAAGCATTTAACCATATTACACCCAATTTCTCAGACACTGCATTATTTCAGCAGAGCTATTTTGTTAGAAGCAACTGGCACTGTTGCTGTAATGTTGTTTAAATATATGTATGAGAGATATATTTCTCAAACCATATGAAATTGGAGAGAAAGGAAAGGAAAACAGCCATGGAAATTCTGTGTCTCAGGTTTGTTCTGAGCCACCTGAAAGGTTTCATCTGCTGTGCTTTGCACGACTGCATGGGGGTTCTGATTTTGTAGACTGGGTTGAGCCTCAAACCTGGATGTCTGAAGGACTCTCTCCTCTCCTGCATCACCAAATCCACATGCAAACACAGAATCATAGAATTGTTTCTGTTGGAAAAGACCTCTAAGATCACTGACTCAACCTAATACCACCATGGCCATTAAGTCATGTCCTGAAGTGTCATGTCCATGTGTTTTTTTAACATCTCCAGGGATGGTGACTCCACCACCTCCCTGGACAGCCTGTTCCAATGCCTGTTACTCTGTCAGTTAAGAACTTTGTCCTAATATGCAAGCTAAACCTCCCCTGGTGCAACTTGAAGGCATTTCCTCTCATTCTGTCACTTGAAACTAGGGAGAAGTGACCAAGCCTCACCTCACTGTAACATTTGTTCAGAGAGTTGTAGAGAGCAATGAGGTTCACACAGAATCACAGAATCACCAAGGTTGGAAGAGACCTCAAAGATGATCAAGTCCAACCTGTTCTCCCTCAGCCTCCTCCTCTCCAGACTAGACCATTTCAATTCTCTCAGCCATTCCTCACCAGACCTCTTCACCAGACCCTTCATGAGATTTGTTTTCCTTCTCTGGGCACACTCCAGTACCTCAATGCCCTTCTTATAGTGAGGGGCTCAAAACTGAACCTGATATTCGAGGTGTGGCCTCACCAGTGAGTACAAGAACATGATCGCTTCCCTGGTCCTGCTGTGACAAAGCCTAGAAACACAGCCAGAGTTCCTGCTGCTCAGCCTGAGACATCCCTCACTGAGGACACCTCAGAGTCCTCTGTCTGACTGAGACTCAGATGTGAGATTACTTCTTATTTTGCTTTTGCTGAAGACCAAGTAGGATTATGTCTGATCTGCTTAAGGCTTTTGCCAACAGACCCAGAAGTCTCTACAACAACCTCTCTGATTTTAGCACTGAGGGAGATGTTTGTGCACGGCTTTAGGAGACCCAGCCCCAGCTTCCCAAACTCCCTCAGCACCAGCAGTGAAGAAAGGCCAATTGACATGAGACCAGCAGTCACTCAGCAGAGGATAAAGATGCCACTTGCTTCTTCTCCTCACACCTCCTCCATCCATTGTTTATTCCCGGCATAGCACAAAGGCCTTTGAAAGCCCATTGAGCTGCTTTTGACCATGTCTTTGTTGGGTAAATGGATTTATGGTCTGCCAGCCTGATTTATGAATGCCCATTCTACTTTGAAGGGAGGGCTGATGATTTTATACCTTCAGCCATGCGGGACAGTGAGCTGTTCTGATCAAAGAAACACTGATTTTGCTGGCATGATGGATTCAAGCCTGAAGAGTTACAGCACGATCACACTCACACTACAGTCATCACAGGTCAGAGGCATCTTCTGCCATCAAAGACACCAAATCTGAAGCTTGGAATGCTGCAAGATTTTTACCCTTACTGATATCTACTATAATCCCCCAAATCAAGCAGCTGTTCAACTATATCTGAAGTCTGTAAAATCCTTTGCTGTTAGATAAGGCACACGTTGGTTTCAGTGGTTGTCCTTCCTGGGTCTCAGCTGTTGACACATCATAGACTCCTAGAATTGTTAGGATTGGAAGGGACCTCAAGGATCATCTAGTTCCAACCCCCCTGCTATGGGCAGGGACACCTCACACTACATCAGGTTGCTCAGAGCCACATCCATCCTGACCTTAAAAATCTCCAGGGATGAGGCTTCCACCACCCCCTGGGCAACCTGTGTCAGTGTCTCACCACCCTCATGGGGAAGAACTTCTTCCTAACATCCAGTCTGAATCTATTTTTTTTTTTCCCATTCCCCCAGTCCTATCACTCCCTGACACCCTAAAAATTCCCTCCCCAGCTTTCTTGAAGCCCCCTTCAGATACTGGAAGGCCACAATAAGGTCTCCTCAGATAGAGCAAGTATATGGCTGCAGCTATTCCAGCCCTGGTGTCCAGGTACTTAGTGCTGATGAACTAAGGCATCACAGAGGGTTATCCCCCAGGATTTGTGCAGACAAGGAGTCTAGCTACCCTCTGGATCAGAGCATTGGTTATTGAAAGGTTGGACACATCTTTTTGCAGCTGGCCAACTGCATTGGATACAAAATTCTATATACAGTGGTTCAAACTCTTTATAAAACCTCTCCTACCAAACACAGCTGAGCCAGGAATAAACCATCATGCAGATATATGTGTTTTTTTTGGTGGGCCATAGAACACACAAAAACTTCCTCCTGTGGAGTTGTTTTTGTTTATACTTCTTTTCTTTTAGGCAAATGCCTCTTTTTTTGTTGTTGTTTTGGGTATTTTTTTCTCCCAAACACTCTTCTCCTCCATGCCAACATCCAGCCAAGTTTCCTCCCCCCCCCCCATCTTCTCTACATTGTGACTCCTAATCAAAGTCAAAGATGTATAAGAAATTCAGAATTTCTCCTTCCATCTGTCCAGAAAGGAAGGTCACAAACTACAGTAACTTCTGGACCTATTCATCAAACTCTTGGAAGTCACAACTCCCAGATTAAAAGAGCAGTGATTGATGATACCTTTTCCAGGGGTTACACTGGAAAAATGTGCTTCTTATAATGGAAACAGAGAAGAAATTAGTTCTCCTATCTCTCTTGAGTCTTCATGAAAGTGGAAAACTGCAGATAAGAGGCTAAATCCCAAAGTCTTTCCTCCCAAACCCTGCCCACTGAACATAAAAGTTCTTTAATTGCCTTTCTCCCTTTACATTTTCTCTAGAGGCTCCCTGCCTAAGGGGGGGGTCATAACATCCTCTTGGACAGTGGTGGATTATCTTGGTTGTTTTAGCTACATGAAAATTGGATGCTTTTAGCATAAAATTTAGTTAAGCTCCTGGAAGGTTTATTGGTCCAGGCCCCCCAGACCCCCATCCCTCAAGTTTCCCCAGGCGACCTTTCTGACTTCTAACAAAAACTTCTTCTTTTTCACATGCATTAGGTTCCACACTCCCCTGTCATGCTTTGTTCTCTAGAGGTGGTCAGGCACTGCAGTAATAACATTTAGGGAAAATAAGGGAATATTTGCCATATGACTCATTAATACCACACGCTCCTCTCTGCACCTGTGTGAAGTTACCCTGCTGGAATTCGTCACTCCAGCGAACGGGAGAGAAAGGCAGGAGATCTAAGAGAGTGGCCCAGATAAGATGCAAACCCTCAAACAAAACAGGCAGTGTTAGAGCTGTGAAGGACTCCTCACTCCCAGTCCCAGTGACAGGGCTGTTGTGACAAGGTTGTTTTGACGGCGCTGAGAGGAGTGAGATCAAAAGACATTGATCTGTTAAAGGACAGGACCCGCAAAGCAGAAGAGGACAAAGCTGTCACGAGCATAAAGCCGGGGGCTACAGCAAGTGTGCTGTAGTGGTTCCCCAGGAGAGAAGGTGATACCAAGGCAAAGCAAATGTAAAGAACAGACAATATGGGCACCGAGTTTTGGGTTTTGTTTTGTTTTCTCTCCAAGTATAAGGTTTTTTCCAAACAAAATGTGATTTTCATTGTCAGGAGAAGCTGCTTCTAAGTTATTGCTCGCTCTCATTTGCCAGAGGCTCTGGGAGGTAAGGTGGAAGTGTGCAAACTCTGAGCCACCTGCTCTGCTGATGTTCTTTAGAAGAAGGATCTGCTCAGGATCCATTAAAGGATCCATCTGTTCAGAGGTCAGGTTATATGGCACTTACAATATGAAAATAAAGACACAAACTGATCCCTTGGGAAGGGTTTGTATCAGTTGGACATAGGATTTGTATCCAGGGCCAAAAGGGATTCAAGCAGGCTGCCCTACTCCTGTGTTCACAGAGATGTTAAAACCACACTGTGGCAACCTTTGCCTGCAGAAAAAATTATAGAATGCTAAAAAACTTTGCCTGTTACAAAAAACTGGATGATGAAAACCAGAAAAAAATCAAAAGCAAGGCTCCACAAGCACTGCAACTGGAATGGGCTGCCCAGGGAGGTGGTGGAGTCACCATCGCTGGAGGTGTTTAGGAAGAGATTGGATGGAGAGCTTGGTGCCATGGTTTAGTTGATTAGATGGTGTTGGATGATAAGTTGGACTTGATGACCTTAAAGGTCTCTCCCAACCTGCTTAATGGTGGAGTCACCATCACCGGAGGTGTTTAGGAAGAGACTTGATAGGGTGCTTGGTTGCATGTTTTAGTTGATTAGGTGGTGTTGGATGATAGGTTGGATGCGATGATCTCAGAGGTCTCTTCCAACCTGGTCTGGTCTATTCTATTCTATTCTATTCTATTCTATTCTATTCTATTCTATTCTATTCTATTCTATTATTCTATTCTATTCTATTCTATTCTATTCCTATTCTATTCCCATCCTATCCTAATCCTATCCTATCCTATCCTATCCTATCCTATCCTATCCTATCCTATCCTATCCTATCCTATCCTATCCACAGATGTCAGCATCCTCAGAGAGTGAAACCCATCTCCCAGCCACAGCCAGGTCTAGATTGGCTCACAGAGACACAGAATCATGCCTCTTAGCACTACTATTGTGGCATTCCCATTTTAGATGCACCCACAGCTCACAGAAGAAAACCCTGCTCGTGCCATGTGCCTACATGAAAGCCAAGGCATGTGAAATATGAAAATGATCACAGCTCTGGCAGGGGATGCCAAAGCCAGTCTGAGGAGAGCTGGGTGTTAGCCAACAAGTAACTCACAATGTGTAAGATGAACAATTATCTGAAGACAAATCAGTGCCACACAACCTCTAACAAGGTACCAGGCTGTAATTTCTACACTGGATAAACACCACCTGCATTGTTTCTCCAGGATCACAATGGTTTCTCTATTTCTGTCACTTTACTTGGAAATCTCTGACATCTCTCAGGGCTGCCAAATCATCACTTTAGAGTGGTAAAGGCTAATGCAAATATTTTGGGTTTTACCCCACTGCTTTCCTGCTGCCTCTTAGCTCCTGCAGTGTGTGCATCCCGTGCTGGACCCCTAATCTTGGGCTGCAGTTCAAAGCCTCACATCCAGGCTATGCCTCTAGAAGCCTTTTCCACTGTAACATATCTAAATAGATGTGACCTTTCTTTTCCTGCCTTGCAGCCATACCTCATGATGACTGCAGGGACTGCCCTTTCCTCTGGTATTAACAAACACAGCCTGACTTCACCCACACGTCTTTCCAGGATACGGATGCAGAGATCCCTTTCCAAGCCCAATGCTGTCAGTGTGTCATCCCTCTGTATCCTCCCCTCTGGCGGGATCCTTTCCCTAGCACTTCAAACATATGTTGCACATGCTTGTTTTCACAGTTCATCTTCACCCACCCTCCTCCTCATCTGTCATTCATCTTGGAAAGGTTGGTTCTCACCTTCAGTTGGCCCCTGGTGCCAGTCTTCCCTCGCCCACTTCTTCCATCTCCAAACAAGTACCCCATACTGCTCCTCATGCTCTCTTAAACATCTCCAAGGCTCTCTCATCATACTCCCCTAAACCACTTTCTGAATCAAATTCACCATTTTGATCATGACAATCATTTTTCTGCCTCTAGTCTTTGACCCACATCAACTTAGCATTTCCCTACATTCCTGTCTCTCTTCTTCATTTCTTGCTTTGTACCTAGGTGGAAAGCTTTTTGAAATGCTGCCTGATTTTCATCCTTCATGTACAGCACTTAGCATATACATGGCCCAGCCCCAGCTTAGAGTAAGTAGTTAAACAGAAAAGACAGATTACAATTGTGTGTCCCTTTTCCTAAGCAGAAAAACACTGCTTTAAATGTCATAGAAACAGAGACTGGTTGGGGTTGGAAGAGACCTGAAGGATCATCTAGTTGCAATGTCCCTGACATGGGCAGGACCATCCCTTACTAGACCATGTCGCTCCAGGCCCCGTGCAGTTTCTGTGAAACTGGATTCTCATTTGCCCTCACACTAGTCACAACTGGGACCACAGAGTAGTGATGCTGCAGCCCTCAGCAATGGCTCTAGAATCATAGAATCAGTTGGGGTTGGAAGGGACCGCAAGGATCATCCAGTTCCAACCCCCTGCCATGGGCAGGGACACCTCACACTAGATCAGGCTGGCCAGAGCCTCATCCAACCTCCAGGGATGAGGCCTCAACCACCTCCCTGGACAACCCTCCAGCTTCATTCCATTCCCCCTAGTCCTATCACTACCTGACATCCTGAGAAGTCCCTCCCCAGCTTTCTTGTAGGCCCCCTTCAGATACTGGAAGGCCACAATTAGGTCACCTCGGAGCCTTCTTTTCTCCAGACTGAACAGCCCCAACTCTTTCAGTCTGTCCCCATAGGAGAGGTGCTCCAGCCCTCTGATCATCCTCATCCTCATGTTACTGGCCCAGGTAGTATTGTGGGACTATCTCTTGACTTTGTGTGTCTTTTGGCAGAAATATTGCCATTTCCTGTTTATGGCTATAAGAAGGACTACAGGAAAGACTTGTCTGCTACCCAAGAGGAAAACTCTAGAAATAGATAGCAGAGAATGTGCCAGGGGCAAGTGAGAATAAATAGTAAGAAATTACTCTTGGATACTAGAGCACATCATCCCATATCCCTAAAAATGAGTGTTTTTGCTTAGTCCTATCACTGATAGCAGCATCTGTCACTTCACCAGAATAGCAGCCCTCCCTTGGTTGAGGCAGGGAGAAAACAATTTACAGGAGGATGCTTGTTCTTTCAACATGTGCTCAGGACAATTCAACCATCAGTCACTCACTTCTCCTGCTAGCACTGTTGCTCAGTTCAGCAGTAACTGCAGCATCTTCTCCTGCACTCCCTAGCCTTGGCTGGTGCTGTGTGCCTTTGTTCACACCATCACCAGAAAGTAGAATGCAGAACTAAAGAATCATAGAACGGCAGGGGCTGGAAGGCACCTCTGGAGATCACCTAGTCCAAACTCCCTTCTAACAAGGGCACACTAAGGGCAGGTTGCACAGGAACGTGTCCAGGTGCATTTTGAAAGTCTCCAGAGAAGACTTCACAACCTCTTTGGGCAGCCAGCTCCAGGGCTCCAACATCCTCAAAATAAAGAAGTTTCTCCTTAGGTTCAGATGAAAGCTCTTGTGTTCTACTTGGTACCCACTACCACTTATCCCTATCACTGGCCACCACTGAAAAGAGTCCAGCTTCAAGTATCACAGCATCACCAAAGTTGGAAGAGACCTCAAAGATCATCAAGTCCAACTTGTCACCACAGACCTCATGACTAGACCATGGCACCAAGTGCCACGTCCAGTGCCCTCTTGAACACCTCCAGGGATGGTGACTCCACCACCTCCCTGGGCAGCACATTCCAACGACGAATGACTCTCTCAGTGAAGAACTTTCTTTTCACCTCCAGCCTAAACTTCCCCTGGTGCAGATTGAGACTGTGTCCTCTTGTTCTGGTGCTGGTTGCTAGAGAGAAGAGGCCAACCCCTTCCTGGCTACAACCACCTTTCAGGTAGTTGCAGAGAGCAATGAGGTCACCCCTGAGCCTCCTCTTTTCCAGGCTAAACAATCCCAGCTCCCTCAGCCTCTCCTCGTAGGGCTTGTGCTCAAGTAGGAGTGGGTTTGACTGCCAACCTGCATAACTGTCCCCCTCCCTGTTCCGACCAGTCTTAGTTAGACCTCTGCAAGGGAGAGGCTTTTCTCAGAGTGTTATTTCCCATTCAAGACAGCAAATACTTCAGGCTGTGACAGGCTCTCGTCACTCCAGCCACCCGGTGCCTTGTATCTGAAATGCTAAGTGAGCTGGGGAGTCAGGCTTTGCTTCCTCTGCCCACCGTTCCGCCCTGAAATAACAGGTCTGGGAAGGCAGGGAAGGGTAGGGGAAATAATAACCCATCTCCTCTGTCATTTGACGGGACCCCCACTGTTCTCATGTCCATCGGCTTCCCGGCAGGTAGTCACAAGGCGTTTAAGGCCTTTGGTCCACGCTTTCACTGTAAACTTAATCTGTGTAAAGCATTTCCTGAACTGCCAGAGCCTGAAGGGCTTTTAGACAGCTCCCTGCCAGGATACTGAGAGAAAATGCAACAGGAGGAGCTGAGGTGAGTGTCAGACTTGTTGAAGGCCCAGCACTGGAAACCAGAGTGGAAATGTGAGTGTGGGTCTGTCTCTGGTTCCTGGCTAACAGCACTGAAGTGACCTGAGGGTGTGAGGTGGTTTGATCATAGCTGGACACCATGTGCCCACCAAAGCTGCTCTATCACTCCCCTTCCTCAGCTGGACAGGGGACAGAAACTACAACAAAAGGCTCTTGGGTTGAGATAAGGACAGGGAGATCACTCACCAGTGACCATCCCAGGCAAAACAGACTCCACTTAGGGAAATTAGTTTAATTCATTGCAAATCAAATCAAAGCAAGATAATGAGAAATAAAATCAAATCTTAAAAACACCTTCCCCCCTCACCCCTCCCTTCTTCCAAGGCTTAACTTCACTTCCAGTTTTCTCTACCTCCTACACCCCCAGCATCACAGGGGATCAGTTCTCCTCAGAGGGTAGACTCCTCACACTCTTCCCCTGTTCCAGCATGGGCCTCTTCCACAGGAAAGAGTCCTCCACGAACTCCTCCAACATGAATCCTTCCCACAGGCTACAGCTCTTCACAAAGTGCTCCAACGTTGGTCCCTTCCACAAGGTGCAGTCCATCAGGAAAAGACTGCTCCAGCGTGTGTCCCCCACAGGGTCATAAGCCCTGCCAGCAAACCTGCTCCAGAATGGGCTTCTCTCTCCATGGTCCACAGGTCCCATCAGGAGCCCACTCCAGCACAGACTTTCCCTGGAATCTCAGCCTACTTCAGGTGTCCACTGTTTTGGGATGGGATTCTTCATGGGCTGCAAGTGGATATCGGCTCCACCATTAATTTTGCTGGGCTGCATGGGGACAGTCTGCCTCACCATGGTCTTCACCACAGGCTGCAGGAGAATCTCTGCTCCAGTACTTGGAATACCTCCTCTGCCTCCTTATTCACTGACCTTGGTGTCTGCAGAGTTGTTTCTCTCACATATTTTCCTCTCTCCAGCTGAGAAGGTTTTTTTTAGCCCTTTTCTTAAGTATGTTATCCCAGAGGTGTTACCACTATCACTGATGGGCTTGGCCTTGGCCAGTGCTGGGTTTGTCTTGGAGACAACAGGCATTAGTTGTATTGGACCCAGGGGAAGCTTCTCACAGAAGCCCCTCCTGTTGTCCCCTGCTGCCAAAACCTTGCCCTGCACACCTAATACAGGGCATAAATAAACTGTGCAGCAGCATGCATTTGAGCCCTGCCCATCTAGCCTTTGAATGGCACCATTTCCCTGTACCACATTTCCCACTTGTGCCAAAGTCACATTTAGGGTGAGCTGATGTCACTAAGCAGAAGAGAGACAAGTCTGAAATGCAAGTGGCCATCTGCAACATGAAAATTTCCCTGCTTTGTACTAAAACAGCAGGAAAATGGATTTTATGGGAGGAGCTGGGAGCAGTGCTTGGAATTTTGTTCCCCCTGATTTACATTCCTCAGCCAGACTTCAATTCCCATCATACTCTGTGGTCCTCCCTGGCTCAGGTGATTCTCCTATTAACAGCTCCTTTGTGAAAGGCTGGAGTTTTCCTAAGGGATGGGAATTCTTATCTGAAACAAACCCTTATTATTTAGTCTGTACTTATAGTTCCAGGAGGAATTGGCACAGACATTGATTTTATGCACTGATAGCCATGGAATATGAGAATTTCTGGTGCACAGCTTTTCATTCTGGAGGTAGAAAAGCGAGCATTGTTTACCCAGACCATAAATAAGAGATTAACATCTCTCCAGGAAATCACTGAGCTTAATGCAGCTATAAGCAAACCAGCAGAAAAGAGTGAACTGCCTCTTGTCCCTGGAAAACAAAGTTTGAGATATCTTTGCATTTCACAGAAGCACACATTGCTAAATTTTAAAAGAGCTGCACAGCTTTCTTGTGAATTTCTGCCCTGGAGTTGTAAAGGAGCCCTTCCCTCCAGCCTGCCTGATACGTTTCCTAGCTTCTGTAACTGCATGCTGAATATTTCCCCTTTATATTTGTTGGCAGCCATAATCCCAGCAGCATCTAAATTGGATCCCAAGGGTCCCAAACACTGTCTGTTTCTAGAAGTGTGTCAAGCCTGGACAACCCTAGTAGATAGACATGTGGGTACCACATACCTAGCCTCTGAAGCAGTTTGTGGAAACATTTGGAATGCATTCCATCCAAGAATAACACGGTTATCTCTTTGAGAGATGGGGGACATTCCACCTAAGTACTCGGTGTTCAAAAATTAATGAATGCCATTGATTGAGTTTACCCTAGTAAATGAAAGACAATTCTTGCCATTTCAGGGCAGAAAAGGTACATTTCCTCACATGCACATTACCATCTGGCGTGGAGATGTATTAATATCTGGCAATATTTAGGTCATGAATCAAATCTAAGCCTTTATTGCACATCCAGAGAAAATTACTTTCTCGTGACATATGGCATAACCTCCCACTTCTGCAAATTAATAAAAATTCCAGCAAATCTACTCAAATTCAGATATTTGGGACCCTACATTTGATTTGTGTGGCTGCTCTTAGCTCTGCTTGCGATGTCGAAGGGCTGAGGTCAACGCACAGAGCTTATTGCAAAGCTAAAGGAAATTACCTTTCAGTGACCCAGGGCGTGAGCTTCAACTCCCACCAGTCAACAAGAAGTTCTGATCTCACTGGCTGCTGCTACATAAAGGACACCAAAATTATATGCTGGGTTTTATTAAAGGGTGTCTAGAAGGGACACAGTTATAGCTGGCTTCAGAAATGTTCATAAAGGGAATCAAGTGGTTGAATTGTGTGGATTTAGCACCTGTCACGCCAGAACCCACCAGGTACAGCTCCTGTTCTCAGCGGGCTCGGTGTGACTTCAGAATTCATCAGGCAAAAATCAGAATGCAAGGGCAATTTGTCTTTCATTAGCAGCAGCAGTATTTTTATACAGTTGAGTAATAAACTGCTTAGAAGGAAAAGGGGGGGGGGAGGGGAAATAATCTTGCTTTACAGTCTTTTGGTTAAGTTTCATTGTTGGGTTTTTTATGCGTATCTGTGTGGTCTCAGTTGTTGGCATTTGCGGAAGTCCTGTTTGCGTGAATCATATTTCTCTCTTATTGTTGTGCACAACAACACTGCCATTTGCTGCTGTCAGGTTCAGCTGTCAGGATTTAGGGGCCATTAAGTAAAAGTGTAGAATTAGAGGCAAAAAGAAATCGCGTCATGCACCTCGTCTTTTTTCTGGGTTCCTGTCCACCCTTGCAACTCATTCGCCGGTCCCCAGGTTTTGATGAGTCACCGCGCTGGGTTTAGCTCTTCATAGAGTCAGCAAGGTTGGAAAAGACCTCAAAGATCATCAAGTCCAACCTGTCACTCAAGACCTCATGACCACTAAACCAAGGCTTCAGCCCAAACCTCTCTGCCTGTCCAGTTTACACCGAGTTTATATTCTTCCATGAGGCAGGGTTTTGAACATAGAATCACAGAGTCGTTAGGGTTGGAAGGGACTTGAAGGATCATCTAGCTCCAACCCCCCTACCATGGGCAGGGACACCTCACACTAGATCAGGTTCTTCAGAGCCACATCCAGCCTGGCCTTAAAAACCTCCAGGGATGAGGCTTCCACCACCTCCCTGGGCAATCTGTGCCAGTGTCTCACCACCCTCATGGGGAAGAACTTCTTCCTAACATCCAATCTGAATCTACCCATTTCTACTTTTTTTTTTCCCCATTGCCCCTAGTCCTGACACCCTAAAACATTAGGAAAAGGTTCTTTACTATGGGGGTGGTGAGGCTCTGAAACAGGTTGCCCACAGAGCTTGCAGATGCCTCATCCCTGGAAGTGTTTAAAACCAGGCTGGATGAGGCTTTGAGCAATCTGGACTAGTAGGAGGTGTCTTTGCCCATGTCAGGGGTGTTGGAACTAGATTATCTTTAAGACCTCTTTCAACTCAATCTATTCTATAATTCCCTTAGTTCTGCTGTTGCTCTCTCCCCAAAGCCTAGCTTCTTGCCTAGCCTTTCCCTATATCTCAGCATCTCACTCATCACTGCTCTGTGCCTTCCAACCCCTCCCTATTCTTTGAGGAACAAAAAGTAATGGTAGGTTTTGACTTCCCATTCCCCAAAAGATCAAAAAGATCATGAAATGCAAATGATCCTAATACTCTCTCCCTCCTTTATTCAGTAATGCCCTAATTATTTGCCTGCCTTGGACATCATGTTGCATTTTTCTCTTTCTCATTGCCTCACACAGAGTCAGAGAATGTTAGGGGCTGGAAGGGACCTTGAAAGATCATCTAGTCCAACCTTTCCCTGAACCTGCAGTTTAGAGGAGTAAACATGCTACAGAAAGACTTAGCATCTCTTTTTCTCCCTTTCTTTTGCATGCTCCCACTTCTTCACTTCCTTGTAGCAGATAAAAGACCAAGAAGAGGTAGCTGGAATTTGAGGTTGTCAGTGTTGATGTCACAAATTAGAGGTTTGTTTTTAACAATAAGAGCAATTAGTCATCAGAGCAGGTTCCTAAGAGGTACAGTGAGTCAGCCTCTTTTGTGAAGCTGACTAACTTTTCTAAAGGCTGTGGTTTTGAATCTGAATCACAAGTTCTCGAGCTCGATGAGAGGATCACTGGGTGAGCTCTGCCATTTGTGTTTTGCAGCAAGTCATCCTAATCATCCTAATGGTCTTTAAGCTAATGTGACTTCTGGCACGGGTGGATTTCAAGTTCGAGGATTTTCATAACTCTCCCCCTGCCCAACTTCATCTTGTTTTTCCTCCTCTGTTCTTCCCATGTCCTGTGTACTGTATGCTCCACTCAAGCAATTTTCTTTTCAGACTGTGTTTCACATGTTTGAGGTCTTTTCCAGCCTTATCGATTCCATGATTCTATGTTCAATAGATCACTGCATGAAGTTCTTCATGTCTGACTTTTTTGGATGTCAGTTTACAACTGTCCAAGATCACAAAATAACTCAGATTACACCCCTTGGGGCACAACATCTGTAACTCCAGTCTGCATTAAAATGTCCAGAGAAGGGCAACGAGGCTGGGGAGAGGCCTCAAGCACAAGCCCTGTGAGGAGAGGCTGAGGGTGCTGGGATTGTTTAGCCTGGAGAAGAGGAGGCTCAGGGGAGACCTTATTGCTGTCAAAAACTACCTGAAGGGTGATTGTAGCCAGGGTGCAGGCAACCAGCACCAGAACAAGAGGGCAGTCTCAAGCTGTGTCAGGGGAGCTTTAGGCTGGAGATGAGGAGAAAGTTCTTCACTTGGAGAGTTGTTAGCCATTGGAATGTGCTGCCCAGGGAGGTGGTGGAGTCACCATTCCTGGAGCTGCTCAAGAGGGGATTGGTGCCATGGTTTAGTCATGAGGTCTGTGGTGACAGGTTGGACTTGCTGATCTTTGAGGTCTCTTCCAACCTTGGTGATTCTGTGATTCTGTGATAACAGATTTCTGGGCTGTCCATCTCCCAGTCTTCAGTGTGTTCTGCCACTGATCCTACACAGTCTAATGAGAGGTAGAAAAGAGGATCAAAAGGATTCTCAGGTTGGGAAATGTATGCATGAAAAAGAGAAAGACAAACTGTTTAGGACGATCTATGGGGAACAACAATAGTTTCTGAGTTCTTCTCTGGCATCATTATTAACTTCTGGAGACAGGATGGTGATCTAAGTGGTCTGATCATCTGACTGATCTGGCCATCTGAGTAAACAGGAATATGGGAGGATGCAAGAGGAAAACGAGCCACATAAGTTATCATAGGCAATTCCCCTTTGTTTTAAAATTCATTACAAAATATATGCACAAATTTAACCCAAAGCTTGTGCCCTAATGGCAATCCTTTTTTCCAATGCAGACAGTATTTGATACATCCCCTGTTGGGCTCAGCTTTCTCTAAATAATGATTCTTTTCCCTTTCTTTGCCTTACAAAGCATTCTGGGCAAATACATTTTCTATAAAACCTATGGCTGCAAGAGAAAAATCAGGCCTCAGGAGGAAGCTTTTGCACATTTCTTCAGTAGGTTGGCAATTTATCTTGTCTGGCCACCTCTCCCCTTCCCTCTCCTCTCTCTCTAACCCCCAAATCCTGCCTTTAACTACTTCATCTAATCAAAGCACAAAAAGTTTAAACAAAACAAAAAAAGAGAAAACTTAAGTTGGATGTCAGGGAAAGATTCCTATCAGTGAGCTCTGCCAGAGTATAGAATAATCTCCTGTTGGGAGCAGTGGGAGTCCATCACTGGGATAGACTGAAACTAGATGAAGCTAAAATCAAAATCAATATCATCATTAAGGGCAGCAGCCTGAAAGGCTGAGGGATGGACAGGAAAATTTGATGCCCCCAGAGTTTAAGAAAATGGCTGTGACCTGCTGCCTAGCATTTAACCAGGGGGTTGATCAGAACAATACATGGAAGATGAAGGAGATTTTTTTGGCAGCACATTTTTGTTGTGTGTGGTTGCTTAGTTTTGGAGTAGATTTCTGCTTTTCCTTTTGGTTTTTGGTTTGTTTGTTTGTTTGTTTGTTTGTTTTTCAGGGGAAGGTCTTTGAGCACAGAGAAGTCACAGTGTTCACCATGGTGTTTAAAATGATGTGTGGGGAGTAGGACTGATAAAACAATTTATTAACTGTGATTTTCTACAATGAGGGAAGAGCTCAAGATCTAACACTGGCCACTGATGATGCTGTCAAGTAATCCAAACAAGCAAACTGCACAGGGCTGTCTGCTTTTTTCTTGCCATCAGCTGGAGTGCAGCTCTGTGCACCAGCTTGTGGGAGCTGGACCTTAGTTAGCTTTCAGGCTCTGTCCCTGACATCTCTTGGCTAAAGTAAATTTATTTAAGGTCAGATTCTTTCCAACCCCCAAAATAAATCTGACCAGATGCATAAAAAATAACAAAAACCATTCTGGTTTCTGGGCATGGGGAAGTTTGGCCTTTGGTGTGGGCATCTGCTCCTGCTTTGCTTCCATATTTTCACTTCCTTGGAGGAAACTCTCCACTAATGGGGTATTTGGAGAGGATTAGGGTGTTCCCATTTAACTGGGTGGAGACTCCCATTTAACTGGCTGGAGAGCAGCCAGGCAGAAAGGGGCCTGGGGGTACTAAACATGAGCCAGTAGTGTGCCCAGGTGGACAAGAGGGCCTATATCTTCCTAGCCTGTATCAGGAATAATGTGGCCAGCAGGAGCAGGGAAGTCATTCTGCTCTGTACTCAGCAGTGGTTAGGCCACACCTTGAGTATTGTGTCCAGTTCTGGGCCCCTGAATTTAGGAAGGACATTGAGTCACTTGAACGTGTCCAGAGAAGGGCAACGAGGCTGGGGAGAGGTCTGGAACACAGCCCTATGAGGAGAGGCTGAGGGAGCTGGGGTTGCTTAGCCTGGAGGAGGCTCAGGGGAGACCTTCTTGCTCTCTCCAACTACCTGAAGGGAGGTTGTAGCCAGGAGGGGGTTAGTCTCTTCTCCCAGGCAAGCAGCACCAGAACAAGAGGACACAGTCTCAAGCTGCACCAGGGGAAGTTTAGACTCGAGGTGAGGAGAAAGTTCTTCCCAGAAAGAGTGATTGGCCATTGGAATGTGCTGCCCAGGGAGGTGGTGAAGTCCCCATCCCTGGAGGTGTTCAAGAGGGGATTGGATGTGGCACTTGAAGCTGAGGTGTTAGGTATTAGGTAATACCTAATGGTTGGACTTGATCTTTGAGGTCTTTTCCAATCTGCTCCCTAACAGGAATCACAGAGTGATAGGATCACGGGACAGTAGGGATTGGAAGGGACCTCTGAAAATCATTGAGTCCAACCCCTCTGCCAAAGCAGGATCACCTAGGGCAATAAACGAGCCAGAGCCCTGTTCTTTTTGTCATAAGCTTTGTCAAACAAACCCAACAAAAACCTCCTCCCAGGTGCTAGAAATGCACCACTTCATTTTTCCTCTAATATCCCCTCAACACTAATCATTCCCAGTCCTCTCCACCTAGCTCCTTGCAGTACTCCACCTTCCCTCCTCCTCATGCACTGGCTTTTGACAGCCTTTATAAAGGATAGCAGAGAGTGCGTGCTAGCTGCAAAATAAAGTCATGTTTTATTGTTCTGACCTCTGTAATGCCAGATGTAAATCAGCCAATTGCCTTTATTAATGATTTGTAGAGAGCACTGTTAGAACAGAGCAGTTTTGTTTTATCCCATGCATGGAAAAGAAAAATAATAATAAAATCTCAGCTCCTGGAGATTGATTCTTGCTGTCAGGAATCATTAGGTATTTGGTACTTCTGGAGGTGTTGGGCTGTGGGCCTATGTTGGATAATCCCTCAATCCCTAAATCATTTCACTGCAAACATAATCTTTGAGTAACAAAGTCAGATTTGGGTATCTGCCAACCTTCTGGGATGAAGCTTGTCAAACAACTCCTCCAATTGCCTTTGGGTGTAAATGGCTTGAAATGCTTGGCAAGGCTGGGGATGCTGAATCAGCAGGGGAAAAGGATGTGCACCCATTCTGCCCCAGAACGCCTTCTGCTTCCACCTGGGAAGCCCCAAATGAAATTCCCCCGGAGTCACGCCAACTTCCAAGCATCCTGTGCTCACTCACTGCCTGAGCCATCTTCCATGCAGCAGACAAATAGTCAATCTTAATTACAGTGGTTGCCTTTGGCTTGGGAGCTGCATGCTGCCATGTTATTGATGGCTTCCTCCAAGACCCTGCTGTGGGTCTGAGCTCTTTTCTGGGATTTAAGCTCTGCTTTGCAGACCTCTAATTTTTCCAAGCCACAGACTGCAGTCTCACAACCCTTGTGCCTCTTCCTTCCCAAAACACGGAATGGAGGGAGATCTCTCACAGCATCCATCTGATGCAGCTTGTCTGGGGCTTGCTGGGTAGGAGATGAAGCTTGCCTGAATTTGTATGGCACAGAGGAAAGAGCTGCTTGGTATTGTACATGGCTTATGTTAAGATTTACTGTGATCTGAAAATATAACAGATCTCCTTTTGAAATATGTTTTATTACTTTTCTGTGTATCTCAGACTAGTCAGGACTTGTCAAAAATATCCTTTACTTATTGGGCATTAGAGAGATTGAGAAGACTACCCATGCAGCACTGAATGTCAAGAGAATGGACCATATTTTTCTCATGTGAAAGTCTCTTTTAGGGATTATACCAAAGGAGGCTTTGATGCAATACAGATCACATGTTTATGGAAGGATTTATAGAAAGGTCACTTATTTGGACATACAGATGACAAAGGATATCAGTCCAGAACAACTCACTGAAAAAGAAGGGGAAAAAGGAACATTTTCAGATGTGTTCAGAGTTGCTTCAGTTCCCTGGGCTGCAGAAGGCTGACCCCAGAGCTGGCAGCAGCCCTGTTTCCTTCTGCCTCACTGGGGAGCAGGGACAATCATGTAGCTGAATGAGACATCTTAATTTTCTTAGAGGGTAGACTGGAAAATACATCTTTGCTTAGTCTTAGCTGCAGCCTGCATCATCCATAAGCTGCTTGATGGCTCTACTATTACAGGTCTGATTAGCAGCCTTTCCCTGCTTTGCTGGGTCTGTGAATGCTCACTGGATTTCCTGCTGACGCTGTGTTTTTGCTGTTCACCCTTTACTGGATCTGTAGCTCCCTTGCCCAAGAGAGAGACATCATCTCTTTAGCCATAATATCCCAAGCAAACGAAACTCTTCCAGTCACGTTTGTAAAACTGAGTGAAGGCAAGGAGAGCTTTTAAAAGAGGCCTCTCTGCATCCATCCTTGTTGCATTTATCTTCTGCGACCTTGGGTGACCAAAGCTGTCATGCTGTATTCCCGATAACAGAACATTAGTGCTTTGCATAATGGCATTAATATCTTCCTATCTCTTTGGGGAATTCTTTGCCTGGTACATGCTAGGAGATCTCTTGACATTTTTATGGACAAAACTCATCGGTGATTCACGGTCCTCCTTTGATCAGCTTGTACACCCTCATGTTTCTCCTCTCGTGGCATTTGTAGAGGATGTGTTCCCAGTCCCAGCACATGTAACAGTGTGAATTACAGCAGCACACTCTGGCCCCTTCCTCCAGCCTTTGAGATCATCCAAATCTTCCTCTGCAATCCCTGACTGCTTCTGTGAAACCTTGCATCCCATCTCCCGGCAAGCAAATCATAGAATCATAGAATCAGTAAGGTTGGAAAAGACCTCAGAGATCATCAAGTCCAACCTGTCACCCAAGACCTCATGACTAACTAAACCATGGCACCAAGTGCCATGTCCAATCTCCTCTGAACATCTCCAGGGATGGTGACTCCACCACCTCTCTGGGCAGCACATTCCAACGGCTAACAACTCTCCCTGTGAAGAACTTTCTCGTCACTTCAAGCCTAAACTTCCCCTGGCACAGCTTGAGACTGACTCCTCTTGTTCTGGTGCTGATTGCCTGGGAGAAGAGACCAGTCCACACCTGGCTACGACCTCCCTTCAGGTAGTTGTAGAGAGCAATAAGGTCTCCCCTAAGCCTCCTCTTCTCCAGGCCAAACAATCCCTATGTTGGATCAGAGCTGGAAAACTGCCATTCAAGAACACTGATGAAGAAATTTTTATTCATTTAAAACAAAAAAAACCCCAAGCTCTCCTCTTTTATTTATTCTCACTCCTACAACCACTATCTGAGTCTAGTTTATAAGTCTTATGTTAATTCTCAGCAAAACTAATGAAACTAACATGGCTCTGCTGAAATATTACACTGAACTCAAGATTGGTTAAATACATTAGTGTTCCTTTCTCTCTCAAACCCCAAACCCAAACCCCAAACCCCATTTCCTCAGAGAAATTAGGTTAGTCTGGAACCATCTATCTTTGGAAATTGAGCTGATGAGAATGATTGCAGAATATCTGGGTATCTGCTGACAGGAAGGGATCTATTTTAGGTGCTCATGTAGTTCATACTGTTGTAGCATGTGAGTGCATCATGGCTTGCAAATTACTCCTTTTCTAGAGACTCCTGAAAGAAGTGAGATGGTTCCCAGTTTAATTCATAGATTCATAGAATGGTTTGGGTTGGAAGGGACCATAAAGGTCATTTAATGATGGCAACATACTCATGGCCACAGAAGATAGAATCATAGTATTGGTAGGGTTGGAAAGGACCTCAAGGATCATCTAGTCCCAACCCCACTGCCACGGGCAGAGATACCTCACACTACATTAGGTTGCTCAGAGCCACATCCAGCCTGGCCTTAAAAACCTCCAGGGATGAGGCTTCTACCACCTCTCTGGGCAACCTGTGCCAGTCTCTCACCATGCTCATGGGGAAGAATTTCTTCCTAACATCCAATCTGGATCTACCCATTGCTATTTTTGCTCCATTCCCCCAGTCATATCACTCCCTGACACCCTAAAAAGTCCCTCCCCAGCTTACTTTTAGCCCCCTTAAGACACTGGAAGGCCACAATTAGGTCTCCTCAGAGCCTTCTCTTCTCCAGACTGAACAGCCCCAATACCCTCAGTCTGTCCTCATGGGAGAGGTGCTCCAGACCTCTGATCATCCTCATGGCCCTTCTCTGAACACATTCCAGCACATCCAGATCCTTCCTGTAATAGGGACTCCAGATGTAGCAGTAACAGAGCTGAATCCACATCTTTGTTCACAGAAGCAACATTTCCTAGTGGCTTTGATGCCAGCCCAAGAATTTTAAATCATTTGCCCCAGCATTTACCTTCCTTTTAGGCTTCTTTCTGTAGACACCCTTATGTTTTTCAGCTGAAGTAGGTACACAGCAAGTCAGTGCTCTTTGCTTCTGAGTGCTGCTCCAGACACAGCACCCACCTTCCTGCCACAGAGATGGGACTTCCAGGGAGAAGAAAGGTCACACTGACTTTTTTCCAAATGCCAAAGTCTTGTTTTTTTCTTTTTCCTTTATTTTTTTTTTCCTTCTCCTGGTGGCACAATATTTTACTTTTCTGTAGCACCTCTCCTCCTGTTGGGTCCTTAAGCACTTTGCAGATGGCCTATGGAACACGTTGTTTCACTTGCCACTGGAATGCAGCTTTTGTTGGGTGGAAGAAAAACCAAACCAAACTAAACCCCCCCAAAAAAATCCCAAGCAAATCACTTTGCACCCATGGTGCTGGGATTTTTGAGAGGCAGTTGGAGGAACAAATGAAATTGCAGAAGGATCAATGCAGAGAAAATTCAGTCCACCTGAGGCCTTCACTACCTTTCCTCTTGCAATAAAATAGTGCAGAAATCTGCACTGTGACAAGCAGCTTGGGACTACATTATGCCTTTCCCAAGATCCAGGTCTCTGATGTTTCCAAGCCATAGTTCCTGCCACAAGATCCTGTCACACCACCCTCTGTGTTTCAGAAGGGGACAGAAATGCTGAGAACTCCTTCAAGAAGTAAAGACAATCCATGGGGTCAATCTAAATTATTCACTTACGAATTCTTTGTGCTGAAGCCATCGTGGTGGCCTCCCTGCCACCTTCTGCTGCAGCTTGGCCTGCTCCTGCTGAGCACTGAAGCAATGCCAAAGGCAGAAGCAGTTATTATGGTCATGAACCACAGATGAATATTTTGGCACCCAGGCTTTTATCAAAGCCTCTTTCAAACAGAGAAAGGCAGACCCAGAAGTCACCCTTGGCCCTGCCAGATTCAATGGGGAAGGATTTATCCTGGTGTCCCGAGGGATCTGTCAGATCCATCTGATTTATTTCTGAACCTAGCTCTTGTCAGCTGTATACAATTTGCCATGCCACAACTTCAAGCCTGACCTGGCTGGAGGCTACAAACCCCCCTTAGGGAAGCTCAATTTAGAAGTTGGTATTACCCTTTGGACACCGTTGCTGCATGCTGGCAGCTCTTTATTGGTGCCACATCCAGGTCCTTTAATGCTCCCACTAAAACACTCTGATTAAATCATGCCTCTAATTAGTTTCCTTGTTGCACAGGCACCAAATTCGTTTCCCTAAGAGAGAGCTGAACTCTTTCAGCCTGCTCATCTCCAGCTCACTGATGAACATTCTGCAACAGTTCAAGCAGCCTCCTCCCCTCTCTGGTTGCATCCTGCTGCCTGCTCCACTGCGGACCCTCAGCATCCCTTCCTCCTGCCTCACTTTGCCCTCTCCATGCTCCCCTTTTTTGGGAGTTTGGGGTCGGCTCCCTCCCTCGGGCTGCCCTCCGGTGGCCGCATGGGGAAAATGCAGCGTCAGCTCTCCGGGCAGGGGACCAGGGCCATCGGAGGGGAAGGGGCCTTCCTCCTGCCCAAGCAGCCTCCCTAGGTGTTTTTTCCCTCTGAAATGGAAATGTTCCTCTGTTCTATATCTGGCCTTGCCCACCTACATGCGCTGGTGAGCAAGAAGATCTATAATGTATTGAACAGACTCAATATCCTACTCTGTCACCTGGAGGTGAGAAAGGGAGATGGACAATAAGAGATGGTCTCACATGATCTGAAATACAGCTGAGATCAGGGAGGTGCTTCTCAAGATCAGCACTTGGCAGCTTCTGTAGAGGCTGGACTGGGAAAGGACTGAACTGTGATCACCGAGATCACCTCCAAATTGAAATCTCCCAATAGAGAGCTCCAAAAGTTGTGGGGGAATTTGTGTTTGCCCCCCCCCCCCCCCCAGGCCTTCTGGGTGAAGTTTCATGTGGCACCCTTATGCCACATGACCATCTCTCTGCAGTGATGCAGCATGCATGATGCTGATGGGTGCCATGCTCATGCCTCCCCACCTCTCACTCATCCTCCTCACTCACCCAGCCCTGAGCAGCAGTGTTATCATTATAGCATTGGAGAGCTGCTGGCCAAGGAGCATTATTTGCACTATCAGACACAAGTTGTTCCAGGTGGGGCTGCTGGAAGTTTCCAGGCAGGACCTCAGGTTGAAGAGATGGCATGGAGCCACCATCTTGATAACTGTCCATGGAAGCTTCCTGCTGCTAAGTGGAGACCAGCGTGAAAGAGTGAAGGGGGATGGCATGCCTGGAGGAGAAGACTCCCCATTCTTTGCTGAAGCTTTGCCCCTGTGCAGTCCTCGTGGAGGTTGCAACGGAGGGCTGGGGGGAGCAGGGTGAAGGCAGGAAAGAGCCATCCTGTAGGGTAATGCTACCTAGAACCCTTCAGCCATTTGGGAGTGTGGTGGGGAGCTAATGGTTGTCTGGTTTAGTGTTGTGCTGGAGCCAGAGCAGGAAGCTGGAGGGGTAAGGGGGTGAACAGGGAGCAAGTGCTGATGAAATACCTGGCATGGAGCAGAAGAAATGAAGAACTGAAATGTGTGGAAGAAGGAGGACATTATTGATGGCGTCAGCGAAGGGTGAGCGTGGGGGAAGCAGAGATGATGAATGCTGGCGAGGGAGGTAGAGCTCAATATTATTTTTTTTTTGGGGAGGGACTTCTCAGGATCTCAGGTAGTGATAGGACTAGGGGGAATGGAATGAAGCTGGAAATGGGGAGATTCAGGCTAGATGTGAGGAAGAAGTTCTTTACCATGAGAGTGGTGAAGCCCTGGAATGGGTTGTCCAGGGAGGTGGTTGAGGCCCAGTCCCTGGAGGTGTTTAAGAGCAGGCTGGATGAGGCTGTGGCCAGCCTGATCTAGTGTGGGGTGTCCCTGCCCATGGCAGGGGGGTTGGAACTAGCTGATCCTTGTGGTCCCTTCCAACCCTGACTGATTCTATGATTCTATGATTCTATGATTCTAACTAGTTGCTTTGCTTCTAGAAAAGCCATTTTCCCCTCAGTCCTCTCTGTTGGAAGTGGGACAGCCATTAACAAGTCCATCTGAGCAGCCACATGGTTTGAACCTCCTGAAGGTCATGGCTCTGTAAAAGAACAGGGAGAAACCTGTGGGCCTCGGATCATTTTATGTGCTAGAAAGCTACTTTGGATCATTAGTGGGAAAGGATGCACACAGGTGACCACAATGACGCTCCCTGCTCCACAGAATGATACTCTGCATGATGCTGTGTGTTAACTCAGCACTGGAGGAAAAGACAATGATGAAGCTCCTGTTGTGTGAGCCCTGATCTCCACATGCAGGTGAAGGCCAGTGTGTGGAGAGGGCCAAACATGTGAGGTGTTGGCTAAAATATCCCTTATTGGAAGTCGAGGCTATCTCACAGCTTGAAAGACATCATGATGTGCAAGCCCAGAACGTGTCAGGTTTTTCATGTTGGGCCATTTGTAGCTCCCTCCTGCACTTCACACTTCCATCTGCTACTGCTGGGTTGGCTGCCAACGACTGCTTCTGTGTCTTTACAACCTGAAGACCTGCTCCTGGGAGTAGCCACAGCAGAACGACAGTGCCAAGACTTGCAAAAGGGTGTAACATGGATCTGGACTGGTGGGGGAGGACAGGTGCCCAGAACTGCCTTGTGAGGAGGGATGAAAGCCCACAAAGTTTTCAGCCATCAGAGAACTCAATCGTTTAAGTGCAAAGTGGCAGGAGAGAGATCTGGAGGAATCCCAGAGGAACTCAGTAAGCAACCCAGTGATATTTTAAGACCATATTTGATGTGTCAGAGCACAGGTAACAGGCACTGTTCTTAAGAAGATGAGTGTCTGCTGGTGACTAAGCCCACCAGGTGTGAAGCTAAATCAGACACTGCTCAGGGCCTATGTCCCATTTAATTACCATCTTGAGGAACAGATTGTGCCCAGATCCAGGAAACCTGGTGGACAGGAAACAGGAGATCTGAGTCCTGACTCTATCTCAGCCTAGGAGGTGAATGTAGGCAACTCAGTTCTCCATGCTGTGTCTCTTCTCTGCAATGTATCTTGGCTACTTAAACCAGCAATCTGGCCCAGGAAAATGTGGTGCTGTGTGTGTTTGTGCAGCATCCATCACCAATTTCTGAAATGTTTTCATTGCTTTTTCTTGCAGAGGTAAAGTCTTCCTAAAAGCACCTTGGAACTTACTCTGGGAACAGCATCCAATCACAGGGGGAAAAAAAGGGGGAATGACATCTGCCATCAATTTCAGAGTGAGGATGCAGGAAAAATGGCACCTACTGTCATCTCCCAAGATGCAAGGGGAGGTGATCTCCCTTCTTTCCAGAGTTACTACCTCTGCTGCAAGGCATGGGCCAGCCCTGCTGTCAGCTTCAGCACTGCACAGGAGGATGGGACATATTCTAATGTCTGGCCAGGACTTGTGAGGGCTTTGTGGTGCTGAGCTGAATTCCTTTCCCAGCAGACCCAGCTTGTCACCTCAGATTCACTCTGGTGTCACTCATTTCACTGAAGTAGTTCCATTCCCCCCAAACATGCAGGACTGGGAGGACAGATCTTGCTGATGTCTGCTAGCAGAGAGGACAGCCAGCAGCAAACCAAGGGTATCTTTGCTAAGCACCATTCCTGAAGGACACAGCTTGGGTGCATGCACAGATCAAGCTGAGGACCTTTTTCACAAGAAGTCTTCATTTTTCTTTGTCAATTCAGGACCACATGCCCAAAGAAGTTGCCTGTGTCTGAGGATGCTGCTTTGAGAAAGCTCCAGCGGCATAGTGAGCTGATTTCTGGGGCAAAGATCTACTAGATTATCTTCCCAAGAGAGTTTCAAGGCACCATGAGTGGCTGGCCCTTGTTCCCTGTCTGTCTCCCCTTACCTTGTCTGCTGCACACTGGCATTGTGGTGACTCATTCATGCCTGCTGGCTCCCTGCAGTAATTACCAGCAGAGCTTTCTGTCGTCACAGCTCTTAAGGTGGGCTCATGCTGTGATAAATAAGCTGCTTAGCAGCATGGAAAGAAATGGTATTTAAAGTTTAATATATTTTTTTTAGCCCCTTTTCAAAGGATGCTGATTTTGTGATCTGTTTGGGAAGATGCAGTAGGCTTTGTTTCTTTCTGCAGTGGGGAGAAGCACGGAGAGGGGAAGGGGAAATGGGTGATTACCTGTACATGTGGCATGACAGAGCCAGGCTGTCTCCTGTCCCTCTCACCTCCCTAAGCCGTACAGAAGTGACTGACACCCTCATTATACAGTTTAATTCAGGCTGGCAGTTTAACGTGGTGTTGCAGCTCTGGCTGTATCAGTGCTTTGCACCCGTGCCCCATTCTTTCCTTCCTCAGCAGTAGGCACAGAACCTGGCAGCAATAGGCAAGATTGCTACCCACATTCCCAGGGGACCCTTTAGTCCCTGAGGTGGGATTCTACGGTCTCTGGGTCTTGGTTTTCTGGACTGAGCATCCTGAGGTCCAGAGCAATGCATGGGGGAGGGCAGGAGTGGGACAGCTCAGCTTTTGCAGCTGTTGAGATTTCCCTCCATAACCCTGCTCAAAACTCAGTGTTTACCCTCCCACCCTTAAATCTTGCAGGAAGGGGGAGAGAAGGGGGAGATAGGGGTGGGGAGGGGAAAGAAACTAAGAAGCTCTGTTTCTCAGCCATGTAATCAATGAGCTTAGCCCTCCCCTGACACTTTCTGTTCAGGTGCTGCAAGCAGGGATTGCAGCTCCCTGTGGAGTTCAGCCAGCACTTGGGTTTCTCCCAGCTTTCATGAGGGGGATTTAAATAATTTTGTGTTAATCCTCCCAATACCTCCCTTCATGCATTGGGAAGACTGTCCACTGCCTCACACTTCTGATAAGGAAACTAACACATGGGGAGAGTTAGTGCAGCCCTTCACTAGAAGGAGGTTTAGAATTATAGAATCAGAGCATGGTAAGGATGGGAAGAGACCTCTGGAGATCAAGTCCAATTCCTCTGCCCCCTGCTCTTATTTAGAGTATTAGCAGAGCAGCACAGGGACACCTGGACTTTCCTCAAGCTGAGTCCCTTTGCTTTCATCATTAGGCAATATAACATCTTTTGGGGTGGGCAATGTCTATCCTAAACCAAGGTGGTTTGGATTCAGATGTGCAAAGAGAATTTTCAAGCCCTGCCCACTCTGTTTTCTCCCTGATTTTGTCACTGGAGGCAGCTGCAAGGAAGGCACTGCTGGTCAGTGGGCATGCAGGGACAAGAAGGCCGTGGTGGGCACAACTCAAAGCCCTGTGTGCCTGGTGAGGTGGCAGACAGCATTAAGTAAAAGGGGTTGCTGCTGCTGCCGCTGCGAATTACGCTTTCAGGTTTCATACCTCCAGAAGAGCTGGCAGACTCCAAACAAGCTCTCTGAATTCAAAGCCCCATGCATCAAGTTACCAGGAACATGTGAGTGATTCCAAAGGCTTGTACTGCTTTGAGTAAGAATTTATAACAACAAAAGCCTCATTTAAGACAGGGACCCCTGTGGGAATGTTCCTATTCATTTTCTCTTCTGTGGGTAATTGCAGAAAGATGACATTTAAGTTGCTCTACAAAAGTGGCAAGGGAAAAAAAAAATGAAAGGGGGGAAAAAAACAGAGAGGAAGATGGTATGGGTGGATAGGGTGAAGGAGAAGATAGTCTGGCTAAGATTCCCAGAGGCCAGGGATTCTACAAGTGGAGAAAGGCTTGTCCTGAACAGCAATCTCAATTCAACAGCAAGGTGACATTAGCCATGTGCTTAGGACAGAGGAAACAAGGAATGGAGGAAAAGAAAAACAACAGTGAGCATGGGAACACAGCTTATTCCTCAGGCTGATGGCAGATATAGTGCATGGGTGACTGGCAGGCCCCAGCTAACACTACCCAAAAGAGAGCATTGTGATTTGGACGTGGAGAGGAGATCCCTGGTTGCCTGAATACCTCAGGGCTGGTGGCAAACTGTCCAAAGAAGCCAAAGAGGCAAAGGATGGTTAGTGACAGGAAACATCTTGAGGTAGAATGAAGAAACCAAGCCCTGAAGCCTGGTAGAAACCTCTTCTCTGTGTCAGAGAAATCCCTCAAGGATGAAGAGCTACATTCCCCCAGCTTGTGTGAAGGTGATGAACCCTCTTCTGTTCTGCAGATTTTCAGAGATTTATTACCTATTAGAGGAGTTTAAATGCATTCAGTGTAATTAAACCCAGGGGGAAACACAAGCCTTTAATATCTCATGACTTCTAAACCAGACCAAAAAAAAGTACTCTACACTACTCCTGCCTGTGGCGAGAGGTTTGAGGAACCCAGAGCTGGGACTGGTTTAACCCACCGAGCCAAGCAGCTCTGTGTGTGTGCCTTTGTGTGTGCAAAGTCATTTAATGATCCACAGTAGAAGGGCAGGGGGGTGAAGGGCGAGGGTGCCAGCCAGGGTGTGTTCTTGCAATTCAGGGATAATTGGCCCCGCAACAGTAGTGGCAAGATGCTGTCAGCCCCTAACAAAGTGTGGAAGAGATGAAGTGACACCCTGACAGCCCCTACCGACATCTTGGCTGGCCCTGCCTCTGCCAAACAGATGATTACAGCCTTCCTGCTGACATTTGGGGAACTAAATTGGAGGTAATGACTCTCCTGAGGGGCCTGGAGCAGGGATGGATGGTGAGAGAGAGCCTTGCAGCTTTGCACCTCATTTGGGACATCTTCCCCCACTCTTCCCAACAAGCTTTTTCACACTTGGATCTGATCTGCTGAATTCAAGCCCTTCCCCAAAACAGGTCCATGATAATTTCCCTATGCCAGCTCTGAGCACCCAATGAATCTTTGGTACAGAAATGACATAGAAGTGACAAGTCTGCAACATCATCCGTGAGCGAGTTGTTCAGCCACTCTTTGGTTTTCTTCTCCTCCCTATGCTGCATCCCCAACTCTCACACTCCACTTGCTTGAATTTTATGGAATGGTGGTGTGCTCTAATCTAAATCCAGACAGGTTCCTAGTTAATTTGCAGAGGTCTCCCATTTCCCACAATGTTACCACATGGATTTAGTGTTGTCAAATTGATAAGATAGAACACCTAGAAATATGTTAAAATATGAATATGATTTATTAAATAGCAAACCTTATTTTTCCAAACCAATTTGCCCAGGTAATTACACACAATAGGATGTTAATAAACATTAGAATAACAGTCCAGAAAAAAAAAAAAAATCAGAACTTGGAATACAGAGGAACAAACTGGAAACTTCTTATATGTGGGAAACAAACAGCAGTGCTGCCTCGGGTGATGAGACGGACCACCTCGAGTTCACAACAGAGCTAACCAACAGGTAACCAAACTATAAACCATAGAAATAACCAGGTAAATTAGCATAAGTTACTCACAAACCACCAAGCCATTTGCTGGATGAATCATAGAATCAATAAGGTTGGAAAAGACCTCACAGATCATCAAGTCCAACCCGTCATGAAGCAATGCTGTGAGTTTGTATTTGTAATCCAAAGGGCAGGAATAATCCTAAAAGTAGTATCCAAAATCAGAGGAAGTGAGAGAGAGGAGACATGCTGCTGTGGGGAAGATCCAAAACACTATGCTGCTGCTGGGAAAACAGGGCAATTAGCTTCTTAAGACAGGAGCAAATAGGTGCTTGTCACTGCCTTGAATCCCATTAATGAACAGGGTGGGGAGAAGAGGAGAGAGAAAAGAGAATCATAGAAGCAACAAGGTTGGAAAATGCCTCAAAGGTCATCAAATCCAACCTGTCACCCAAGACCTCATGACTACTAGACCATGGCAAGAAACAAGAACAAAGAACATGTGGGCTCTTGAAATCTTCCCCCATAAATGCCCTTTTTGAAAACTGAATGGCTGGGGTGGGTTGAAGTTTCCCCCTTTCTCCCCCCCAAGCATTAACTTAGCACAACCAACTCAGTAGGAAGCAAAAAGAAGCTGTATTTACTAGCAAAAACTACACTCTACAACTGAATGCAGTGGATATGTACAAAATATACAGGTTTTACAATGTTATCCAGATATTTACTACTAGCAGATAACACAAACACATCCCTGGCCCCCAAGGGAAGGTGCTCCACTGCCCCCTCTCCCCCCCTGTACCAGAGAAAGAGGAGTTGAGAAGAAGGAATGTTAGTTCTTATCTTCAAGGCCAGCCAGAAGTGCTATTACCACCTGAACAAAGCAGAACAGCCAAGCCAGAGAAAAGAAAATGATTGGGAAGGAAAGTGAAACAAACAATTATGGTACAGCTGCTCATATCCCACATTTTGTCCAATGAATTTGTTTAGAATAATCTTTTGTTTTCCTTTTTACACCCAATAGTGATTGATTTCTATTTTTCTACTTCTCTGCTCGAAATCTCCAGCTAAATTTTGAAGTCATAACCTAGAACTGTCACAACAGCCCAACAGCATATTAGCTATTCAAATTCAAATCAGTTCAAAATGATGTCTGGTGGGCAAAACTGCACACACCTTCCCAAATGGCCTCTGACATGTCCAGAGAAGGGCAACGAGGCTGGGGAGAGGCCTTGAGCATAAACCCTACGAGGAGAGGCTGAGGGAGCTGGGGTTGTTTAGCCTGGAGAAGAGGAGGCTCAGGGGAGACCTCATTGCTGTCTACAGCTCCCTGAAGTGGGGTTGTAGCCAGGTAGGGGTTGGTCTCTTCTCCCAGGCAATCAGCACCAGAACAAGAGGACACAGTCTCAAGCTGCACCTAGGGGAGGTTTAGGCTTGAGGTGAGGAGAAAGTTCTTCCCAGAAAGAGTAATTTGCCATTGGAATGTGCTGCCCAGGGAGGTGGTGGAGTCACCATCCCTGGAGGTATTCAAGAGGGGATTGGATGTGACACTTGAAGCCAGGTGTTGGGTGACAAATTGGACTTGCTGATCTTTGAGGTCTTTTCCAACCTTATCGATTCTCTGATATGTAGTTGCCTCTCTGAAATGTGAGGCTCAGGGTCCAGCTTCCACCTGCTTCAGGCAGCCTTAATGGTGTCTGCCTATTGGCTCCTCGACCTCAAATCAGACCCTGCAACAGAGAAGAAGAAAGGGCAGTGGCTCAAACAGGTTTAGCTGGCTTGTCAATGCCTCTTCCCAGGCACACATTAAGTTCAAACTTCAACTTATACTGCAATGGGCATGCAAGGAATTGTATTTACTGTGAGTGGAAGGAAGTAAAATAGAGGAAAAAGATAAAAAACCCTGAAACTCATTGTCTGGAAAATGTCTGCTACAGCATGCAGCAGCTCCACCTCCTCATGATCTTGAGGTTTATATCTAAACAAATATGCTTGGAAATTGTCCATCACAAGGGAAAACAGTCATCTCAAGGGTACTGTTGGAAGCGTATGTCAAAGGTAACACCATGGGCATGTAAATTGATTCAGAGCACTTAATTGGCACTGTTTTCTTTAGTACATTGATGTCATTCCAGAACAATCCCAACTGTCAGGTCATATTGTGAGCCCATTTACTTCACAAGGTTATTTGCTTTGACTCCAATGGATTAACCAGTCCCACACTGCCGTAGAGAGAGGTCAGATGGAGATCTCTTCCACTTACAGTGTGTTTAACTGATTCTCGGTATCTGTTAAAAATATTCTGAACTAGAACATAACAGAAAATAAATGTTCATTGCTCTGACCCTCCCAAACATAGCACAGCCCACTGTGCCAGGTGGTGTGTGCACACTGACAGAACAAAAACTTCCTGATTCATCAGCAATACAACCCCAAAAAAGGGAACACCTTTCACTCCTAAATGAGTCAGAGAGCTACTTGACACCCTGAAAACACAGCCTTTCAACAAGCTCTGCTGCTCTCCTGGATAATCCCTCAGCTTTTCTAATCCTTCCTGAAGATCTCAGCTCAATGACTCGCAGTATTTAGAAACCCTTTCACTTTCTTTAGGTAATTGCTTTCTTTGAATACTACTGAGCCACAGTTTGATAAACACACTGGACAATGCCCTACTACTTCTGCCCAACACAGAGACCATCACACAGTGACCCAGTCCTGCTCTCCTCTCAGTTTTTACCCTCACTAGTGCCAGCTGCTCAATAGCACCAAAGCCTCTTCAACTAGGTGGTTTGAATTGGTCAGGCCACTCTTTAACTCCATTAAGGCTTTGTTTATTACCACATTTTGGAAGATAGAATAAATTATTGCAGTCACTACAAGGAATTTTGCCACAATTATTTGCCATTACAAACCTCTTTTGGTTCCAGCTTCTCATCAGCTTGGACAGCAATATGCTTAGAAGCAGTGTGTATATTCATTTTCTCATGTAAACAGTCCTTCAGCTTAGGCCTTTGGAATTCAGTGAGGTGACCACCACAGAAAGTTTCCCCACCATGGGCACCATGTGGTTACCATTTCAAGGTGTAACACCTGCTAAGAGCCACAGATAGTCAAGTCCTCAGCTCCTGTAGGGTTTTCAGCTGCTTTTTCCTGTCAGTGCAGCTGACAGAAGCTGAGCTTGGTTCTGCTTGGAGTTCCCTGTCTGAATGTTATTACTTTACCATGGCAGCTAAAGGACCCAGCTGAGAGCAGGCTCCATTTTCTGCTTCGTGATGCACAAAGAGAGTAAAGGCTTCTCTTGCCCTTGAGAGCTCACACTTCATAGCCACAATTCTCCATGTCACACTCTGTGGCATGAGGACCTGCTCTTTCTTTTTTTCATGAAAGTCCACCAATTGGTGTCACTTCATCTCTATCTGCTATCAGAAACTGCTCTGAAATGATGGCTGCTTAAGGACTTGCTCAGTTGCCAGGTACATGTCCGTGGCTTTTCAAAGGTTCTGCCTGAGAGCCATTACCAGGGAAGAGGGTTTTTTCCCACAGTTTAGCTTTGGGAATTTCCATTCTCTATTTGTTGCCACAGAAAGAGATCTCTGAAGGAACCCACTGTCCAATGTGAATACAGTGATGATATTGAGGAGCACCCTTAAAAGCTGCCAAAATTTATCTTGTGTTGCTACCATAGACCAATTTCTCTCCAGTGAAAGAGCTAATATCAGTCTACAGGCTGTTGAGACTGGCAGGATGAAGCCCTCAAACTGAAGTAGTGATTTGGTGCATATATTTGAAACTGCATCTCTTATTTTTCTAGCTTAAACTTTTCTGGCAATCAGCATCTGTTTCCTCTTTGCTCAAAAAGTTCAGATAAATTATGGGTTTAAGTGAAACTACTGGGATTAAACAAAGGCCTGTTTTGAATGACAAGCAGGTTTGGTCCAGCTGCATTGGTCTCTTCAAGCAGCTTGTGGTTCCCTCTGCATGAATATTGCTGGTGGCCCGTGAAGGGCTTTGATGCCTGACAATGAAGGAAGGCTTGTCCAATCTCATGCACCACAAATCCAGCCAGTGGCTGAGGAGTGGGTGTCTGCTAATTGGTTGCATCTGCCTCCAAGGCCTGGCTACCAGCTGGCTGCGGTGATGGTGTTTGCAACACTGCTTTGGCAGAGCAGCTCCACAACTGCCATCTGTTGGCTTCCAGAGTCCCATTTCCTGAATAAACATGGTCTTCCCACGGGAAAAGTGGCTCGTCCACTGTGGCAGAAAGAACATATAAAGGCCCCTCTAGCTTTTAGAATCATAGAATCAATAAGGTTAGAAAAGACCTCAGATATTGTCAAGTCCAACCTGTCACCCAGGACCTCATGACTAACTAAACCATGGCTTCAAGGGCCATGTAGAATGCCTTTTGCATACCTCCAGGGACAGAGACTCCACCACCTCCCTGGGCAGCACATTCCAAGGGCCAAAACTCTCTCTGGGAAGAGCTTTCACCTCGCCTCTCCTCCAGCCTAAACTTCCCCTGGTGCAGCTTGGGGAAGCTTGTGTCCTCTTGTTCTGGTGCTGGTTGCCTGGGAGAAGAGACCAACCCCCTTCTAGCTACAACCTCCTTTCAGGTAGTTGTAAAGAGCAAGAAGGTCTCCCCTGAGCCTCCTCTTCTCCAGGCTAAGCAACCCCAGCTCCCTCAGCCTCTCCTCACAGGGCTGTGCTCAAGACCTCTCCCCAGCCTTGTTGCCCTTTTCTGGACACGTTCAAGAGTCTCAATGTCCTTCTTAAATTGGGGGGCCCAGAAATGGGCACAGTACTCAAGGTGTGGCCTAACTAGTGCTGAGTACAGGGGCAGGATGACCTCCCTGCTCCTGCTGGCTAGGTTATTTCTGATGCAGGCCAGGATGCCTGTGGGATCCTCAGGAACCTGCTGGGCCATTATTTTATAGCGGACATAATCCTTCTCCTTCCTGCATCTCATATAAGAACATACTCCATTTCCAAAGAATCCATAGGGAATTCTACCTTGCCACTAAAGAGTTCTGTGTTTGAACAGACTCAGAGAAGAAATGAAGTCTTGCTGCTTCATTTCAGTTTTCCCATTGGTGATGCTGAATATTTAATCACAGCTTCACAAGGACGAGAATTTCTCTTTGGATTCTTCCCCGAGCTGCAGTGGTTGATCCTGGCTCAGGAACAGATCTCAGACTGCTCCCAATGGACTGCTCTTGTTTTGTCCAGGCTTGGCTGCTCTTGCTAGTTTGTTGAAAGGCCTTCAGGTGCTCAGAAGAAAAACTTCTGTCAATGTGTGCATACCACTGTGAGGGCTATGTAGGCATTCCCAGAGGTTTTAGAGCAATGCTTTTGTAATGGAAATATCTTATTGGCTAAAAAAAAAAAAAAAAAAGTGAATAAAAATCTCACATAAGGAATAACATCAGTCTTGGCCCTACCTGACCGGGGGGCCACCAGGCCCCCGGCCTTTGTTGTCACCACCACCATCACCCAGTGTGCAGCATGGACTCACCAGAGATGAGAGGAGGATCCTCCAGCCCAGAAGGGCTCAGCTTGGGGCTGAGCCTTTCCTGGCGGAGATTAAAAAGGGGAGTGGGTGGGGAGGGCAAAGTGGCCACACCTGGGGAGGGCAAAGTGGCCACACCTGGGGTGGGAGGAGACTCCCCTATCTACTCCTCTCTGGTGAGACCCCACCTAGATTACTGCATCCAGTTCTGGAGCCCCTAGTACAGGAAGGATCTGGAGGTGCTGGAATGTGTCCAGAGAAGGGCCACAAGGATGATCAGAAGGCTAGAGCACCTCTCCTATGAGGACAGCCTGAGGGAGTTGTGGCTATTCAGTCTGGGGAAGAGAGGGCTCTGAGGAGACCTAATTGTGGCCTTCCAGTATCTGAAGGGGACGACAAGAAAGATAGGGATGGACTTCTTAGGGTGTCAGGGAGTGATAGGACTGGGGGATGGAGCAAAACTAGAAATGGGGAGATTCAGGTTAGATGTTAGGAAGAAGCTCTTCACCATGAGGGTGGTGAGACACTGACACAGATTGTCCAGGTAGGTGGTGGAAGCCTCATCCCTGGAGACTTTTAAGGCTAGGCTGGGTGTGGCTCTGAGCAACCCTGAGATGACCCTGCCCATGGCAGGGGGCTGGAACTAGATGATCCTCGAGGTCCATTCCAACCCTAACAATTCTATGAAAATAGGAGTTTTCTTCTGCAGTGCTGTCAGGGAAAACTGTTTGGGTTCCCTAGGAGCAGAAGAACATCTGGAGTTTCATCAGGAGTTTCTAGCAATTGCATATTTGTGCTCAGGGAAATCCACAGAAGTCAGTCAGATTTTTTTTTTTCCATGGAGTTCTTCTAACAAATGAATAGCTAAGGATGGAAAGATTTGCTTCAGAAGATGGTCGTTTCTTCTAAAATTTGAACAGTGGACTACAAAACTTGGAAAGATGGGAATCATCCAGAGGAATCTGAATTGTCTTTGCTGCCATAATCAGCTCTGACAGATTGATTAATAAACAGAACACCAGTACTCGTGGCAACAGGATCACAGATGATCAGGTGTATCAATAAATAATGCTGCTCACAGCTCCTCTCTTAACAAAAAAAGGTTATTATTTGACCTTTTTACAAAGCAAATGTTTGGGCAAGACTGCATTAAGCCCCCAGCACCTGCCTGTTTGAAGTGTCTTAACCAAAGTAAGGTTTGTTGTCTTCCTTTTGTTCTTATATTTAAAACCACACAGATAACTGCAAAGCATCAAAAACTCTCTTAGGTAATGCTGGAAAGTGGAAGCTCCTTACAAGGCTCTGGCTACTCTAAGGGTTTGAACACATTCTCCAGGGCCAGAAAACTCAAGGGGGTGGGTCTCAGATCAAATATTAAGGTGGACATGCTGGACAAAGCACCTGGAGCATTTCCTCTGAACCATCAGCTTCCCAAGGGCTGATGGATTCATCTGTGGACTTCTCATAACAGAGCCTTCCAGTTCCTTTTTCCAGGACTGGCTGCCTGTGTAACTGAAGCACCAAGCATGGCTGTTACCAGGAACCTGGCTTCAGTGCCCCAGGGCTAAACAAGCTCAGATCTGTGTTTTACCAGTCCGAAGAGACGTTTCATGAGTTCCAACCAGCATCAGAAATGTGCTGGGTAGGAAACATGATCTAGGCTGCCCCATTTATCAGCACAGAAAGTCTGAGTGCTGCAGTAGAGCAGGCAAGGCTTTGAGTTGCATGAAAACCAAATGTAGAGGCGTTCTCTGTTTTTTTCTGTGGGTGTTTATGGGGTGGGTTTTTTTCCCCCCCTCTTACTTGAGATTAAACATTGGGGATTGGGCTCATTAAGAAGTATGGAGCTGCTTGTTGTGAGCAATTTCATTAAGACACCAGGCTCTGAATCAACAAGTTACTTAACATGTTAACCACTTAATTAGATGCACAAATGAAAATCCTGTTGACTCCAACATGTGCTTAATGCTCTGTTGAACCAGAGCCTTAGGCCAGTTAGCAAACTTGTCCTGAACTGATCCCGATTTATACGAATGGGTTTAGTATTTGTAAGTGTTCACCAAATAGGTTGGACAAATAATTTTTTTTTCAACCTATCAGCTTTTCCTGTTTGCTTTAGAGTGTTTGCTAGTAATTCATTATTCATTATGGCTGGTCAAGTGCAACACATGATGCTTCTGAACAGGAAAGGCAGGGATGGGGGGTAAAAGGGAAAAAAAAAAAGCAAGATTAATGAATAATGGATCACACGCTTCCTGGTACGAATCTCCTTGCTGAAGTGAGAGAAACACTAAACATTTGCAAACATTTTCAGAAATTCTCTCTTTCTGCCTGGATACTTGAGGCAAAAAAAAAACAAACCCAAAGCAAGCAAACAAACCAACCAACCCACTCCCCCCCCAACTAATATGACTTCAAGAATCGTTGTTAACCCAATAGGACAGTTTGAGTCACTCAAGGTAGATTAAGTGCCAAAAAGTGCCAGCAGACACCCACCAAGACTTTCAAAGGTGCTTAAGCTGGCAGCATGCCCGGGGTTCATCACAAGCAGCTGAGATTCCCACTTAGTGCTTATCTGCATCCTTTGAAAATCTCCTGCTCAACCCCACCCAGTGATCTCTGCAAGAGGCCACAAAAGCACCTCCTGAAATCATTACTTATGAAACAAAAAGCTTACCACATGTCTGAGCCGATGCCCATGCTGCAATCCTGCTGGAGGTTGGAGCTGCACTAAGAATACGTCTCTGAGTCCACTGAGGGGAGAAAAGAACAAGGAAAACAGAGAAGCCTCTCAGGTCCTTTCAGAGTTGCTCAGTGGTCTGAAGGTCAAAGAAGTGAATTCTTCAAGAAGTCAGTGGAAAAATAAACTTGGTTAGGGACAAAGCTTTTATTTGCTTGTTTTCCAGTGGGAAGCAATATTTTGGTTTGGGGTTTTTGGGGTCTTTTTGCTCTTTGTTTTTTGATTGGTTTTGGTTGCTTTTGGTTCGAACAATCTAGTGCTGAATACAGAAATCACTCTTTTCCTGTAGAAAACACAGAAATACCTTCAGCTGAAAACTCCATTTGTATTTATAACCAAAAAGAAATAATTCCTTTCACTGAATCTTCTGGAGAAGGTTGGATAAATTTTGTTGCTAGGATTTGGTACTCAGGGAGGTGAAATGAAGTGAAAGTGAGGGCACTGTGCTTTGGGTTTAGCTAGGAAAGAACAGCTGAGTCATTTCCATCTGGAAAAAATAACACCAATCCCCCAAATTTCCTTCCATAAAACTTCCTACATCTCAGTAGTCATGAGATGTTTTCTCTCCTTTGTGTTTGGAGATCTTTTCTCTCCTTTGCATTTGGAGCAGAGCTCATCCCAGGCTGCACAGAGGTGCTTGCCCCCTGCCCTGCTGCCTCTGGTCCACTGGGTGTAGGGACCAAGTGTCAAAACCCATCGAGTGCTGAGCTTGCCACCAGCCCCAGTGCCCCACTCATTAGAAACAATTTGCATGCTGAACATCAGCCTGACAGCCCTAGCAAGGGATTCATTTAGCTAATTTAGAGTAATGGAGAAGAGAAATTAATCACTTTAACACTGATGCTGCCTGGCATGCCAAGGCTGGTTGTTGGCCCCCTAAAACCTGTCAGCGAAGCACCCCCAATTCACCCACTATTTCATGGAATGGTTTGGGTTGGAAGGGACCTTAAAGATCATCTAGCTCCAACTCTATGAATATTTCCCTCCAAACAGAGTTCAGGCATATAGTAACATGCCTGGAATGCCAGGCCAGGAGCTGTCAGCATGGAGGAAAAAGGCAGCAGCTACTGAGAGCTTACAGCAAGGTTAAAGCAAACTGGATGATCTGTTCAGCACTCTTCAGAGTGATGATCCTCTCAAAACAGAGGAGAGGGGCAGGAGACTCAGCCTTGGAGCTTTGCTCAGCTGTCCCTAGCTGGGGAGAAACCTGATCGTCAACTAGTGCTTCATCAATGATGGATGAAGGGAATAGTGCTGGGGTGGAGGAGTTCTGCATATGGTGAGCACAGCTCCTCTCCAGGTGCTTCACTCCCCAGGGAAGGGAAGCAGAGAGCTGAGAGGTGAGGGCTTGAAGATAACAGTGCCCAGTGCTGGGTCAACAAGGGCTGGGATCAGGGATCTAGAGGAGACAGTCTCAGGAAGAAAGTTGGAAACATTAATTTTCTGCCCTTTGTTTGTTTGTGGGGTTTTGGTTTGTTTTAGAATCTTTCAACATAAAGCTTTTGTTTCTTCACATTCAACTCCAGAATAACCACAATCTATAAACTAGGGGAAAAAATAATGAACTTTATATCAATCTTTTTAAGCTAGAAAATATTTGAACCGAAGAAGGGTAGATTTAGTTTGGAGATCAGAAAGAAGTTCTTTACCATGAGGCTGGTGGAACACTGGAATGGGTTGCCCAGGGAGGTGGTGGAGGCCCCACCCCTGGAGACATTCAGGGTCAGGATTGATGGGGTTTTGAGCAACCTGCTTAGTTTGGAATGTCCCTTATTACTGCAGGGGTGGATTGAACTAGATGACCCTTAAAGGTCCCTTCCAACCCAAAGCATTTTTTGCTTCTATGATCCTACAGTAAAATATTCTGTTCAGCTAAATACTGAAAACATTCCATTCATCAGGAGGAAAGAAAAAAATCCCAACACAACCCTTTTAAGTCTATTGGATGTGTCTTGCCACTCCCAGGTATATTTAGCATGCTTTAGGCATACACCCTTTCCAAATAAATGAAGACATAAATTCATGACAGCTGTGACATGAATGGAATCCATATTGTGAGCTCAAACAAATATCATTGTAATTTGGTGTTTGTTTAACATTTATGATCACTCTGCTCTCAGACATTGTCATGCGTGGCAGTCTGTATTCCTTCTCCCACACTCTTGTTTACAAGTCTAACATGAGTATTATTCCCTGGCTAGGCCTCCTCAGCATATTTAATTTCTCCTGTATGGTTCCCTAGTCCTCCTCCAATCCCTGGAACAGATAGAACTCTCTTCATGTACAGTTTGTTGTCTCCCATTTCTCTGTTACAAGAAGTAAAACTTTGTGACCTTCACCATCAACCCAGAGCCTGGGGGCAGGTTGTTTTCTGTGGAGTTCCTTTAATCACAGAATCACAGAATGATAGGAGTTGGAAGGGAACTCAGGAGATCATCTATTCCAACACCCCTGCTAATGCAGGGCCACCTAGAGCAAGTTGCAGAGGGAGATGTTCAGGTGGGATTTGAAAGTCTCCAGGGAAGGAGAATTCACCACATCTCTGGGCATGCTGTTAGAATCATAGAATCAATAAGGTTGGAAAAGACCTCAAAGATCAGTATCACAGTATCACTAAGGTTGGAAGAGACCTCAAAGATCATTGAGTCCAACCTGTCACCACAGACCCCATGACTAGACCATGGCACCAAGTGCCACGTTCAATCCCCTCTTAAACACCTCCAGGGACGGTGACTCCACCACCTCCCTGGGCAGCACATTCCAATGGCAAACAACTCTCTGGGAAGAACTGTCTCCTCACCTCCAGCCTAAACTTCCCCTAGTGCAGCTTGAGACTGTGTCCTCTTGTTCTGGTGCTGATTGCCTGGGAGAAGAGACCAACCCCCTCCTGGCTACAATCTCCCTTCAGGTAGACGTAGACAGCAATAAGGTCTCCCTGAGCCTCCTCTTCTCCCGGCTAAATAACCCCAGCTCCCTCAGCCTCTCCTCTCCTGTTGCAGTGCTCCAGCACCCTCACAGGAAAGATATGGGGCTTTTTTTGTCACTTGAAGGACTTCTAGTCACTGAAAAGCATTAGAAGCCTACATATCATCATTTATAGGTGCAATCCAAAACTCATCTCCTTTTATAGGCCCTAGCTTAATAATTGTGGCTGCAGAATGGCCGCCGGTATTATTCCCAGAATAAGAACTACTGAACTTAAACAAGTGTAATGCAATAAGGGAGAGATGGAAGTACCAAAGCTTTTATGTACAGAAATGATGCCAGATTGTAAAAATGTGAATGCTGTAAAATAATGTCTTTAATTATATACATGGAAAGAAGGTTTGCAGCAGCAGATGTCTGAAGACAGATTCACAAAACACAGAGATGTCAGTGAAGTCTATGGCGGGGGGGGGGGGGGAATGGAGAAGACATTTAGGTATGGACTGACAGAGATTATTTCAGTTTTCCTTAGATGAATGTGGTGGGTGTAATTCTAGGACAGGTGTGGGTAAAGCCAGAACAGGGTGCTTAATGGTGATGATTCTATCTTTCATTTAAAAATAAGGAGGAACTTCTTTACTTTGATGGTGGTGGAGACCTGGTCCAGGTTTCCCAGGAAGGTTGGGGTGTCTCCTTCCTCAGAGACTTTGAGTACCCTCCTGGACATGTTCCACTGCAAACTGCTCTAGGCAAACCTGCTTTATCGAGGGGGTTGGACTAGATGACCTCCAAAGGTCCCTTTCAACCCCCAGTATGCTTGGATTCTGTGATTCTGCAGTTGATAGGAAGATTTAAAAGAAGATTGGGTGTAAAAAATAAGAGCAGAAAGACTGGACCATGAATGATGCACAGTGGCAATCCTGAACTCTGCCTTCATCTGTCAATTGCAGAGTGACAAGGTCACCCCACAGCGCCCAGTGGAGAACTGCACCAAGTGCTGGACCATCTGGATATAGCCCTGAGCAGTGCAGGTAAGGGTTGTTCCACCTCTTGTTCTGGAGCCTGGCTTCATTTGATGGTATTTGATTTTAGCAGTACTGATGTAGCTGTAGCAGATCAGGACCTTGAGGCATCAGCCACTGGCAGTCTGTTATCCAGAGATGTTAAGGGATGACCAGCAGGGAACCAGGGAGGATTTTCTAATGACGAGGCTGGGACATAGAAAACTATCTTTAAGTAATAAGTGTGTCTTGAGGTGTATGATGAAATTCCTTTGATACAGACAGGAAAAGTTTGATCATAACAAGACCTGAGTGGGGGCCTTGAGTTCAGGCTGGGTCTGGGGCTTTCTCAGAGCATTCCCACATGTTGAGGAGAACCCAGCTGAGCTGCTTTCAACACACCTCTCCTTGCAAAATTGGGGGGTGGGGGAAAAAGAAGGAAAGAAAAGCCAATTACAACCTTGGATGACTTTCTCTTGATCTCCTTGGGATTTCTATCCACCTGAACAAAGATATTTTTGTCCAAGCCTTCCCAGTAATTGGAGATGTGTGGGGAGTTTCACCCAGCACTTTCATCAGAACAGTTGCCATATTTTTAAAGGATTATTCTAATGTTGAGATTTCTTCCTTCCTTCCTTCCTTCCTTCCTTCCTTCCTTCCTTCCTTCCTTCCTTCCTTCCTTCCTTCCTTCCTTCCTTCCTTCCTTCCTTCCTTCCTTCCTTCCTTCCTTCCTTCCTTCCTTCCTTCCTTCCTTCCTTCCTTCCTTCCTTCCTTCCTTCCTTCCTTCCTTCCTTCCTTCCTTCCTTCCTTCCTTCCTTCCTTCCTTCCTTCCTTCCTTCCTTCCTTCCTTCCTTCCTTCCCTCTTCCTCCCTCCCTCCCTTCCTTCCTTCCCTTCCTTCCTTCCTCCCTTCCTTCCTTCCTTCCTTCCTTCCTTCCTTCCTTCCTTCCTTCCTTCCTTCCTTCCTTCCTTCCTTCCTTCCTTCCTTCCTTCCTTCCTTCCTTCCTTCCTTCCTTCCTTCCTTCCTCCTTCCTTCCTTCCTCCTTTCTTCCTTCCTCCTTTCCTTCCTTCCTTCTTTCTTTCTTTCTTTCTTTCTTTCTTTCTTTCTTTCTTTCTTTCTTTCTTTCTTTCTTTCTTTCTTTCTTTCTTTCTTTCTTTCTTTCTTTCTTTCTTTCTTTCTTTCTTTCTTTCTTTCTTTCTTTCTTTCTTTCTTTCTTTCTTTCTTTCTTTCTTTCTTTCTTTCTTTCTCTCTTTCTTTCTCTCTTTCTTTCTCTCTTTCTTTCTCTCTTTCTTTCTCTCTTTCTTTCTCTCTTTCTTTCTCTCTTTCTTTCTCTCTTTCTTTCTCTCTTTCTTTCTCTCTTTCTTTCTCTCTTTCTTCTCTCTCTTTCTCTCTTTCTCTCTTTCTCTCTTTCTTTCTTTCTTTCTTTCTTTCTTTCTTTCTTTCTTTCTTTCTTTCTTTCTTTCTTTCTTTCTTTCTTTCTTTCTTTCTTTCTTTCTTTCTTTCTTTCTTTCTTTCTTTCTTTCTTTCTTTCTTTCTTTCTTTCTTTCTTTCTTTCTTTCTTTCTTTCTTTCTTTCTTTCTTTCTTTCTTTCTTTCTCCTTCTTTTTCCCCAAATGTTTCATAATAGAGTCCCTGAAATAAAGGCTGCAATGTGGTTGCAATAGAACTTACATTTGCATATTTGGAGAGGTGGAGTTTTTAGGTTTTTGGGTTTGGGTTTTTTTTTGGATCATTTCCGCATGCATTAGAATGAAACACTCAGTAAAAATCAAACATCATATGCAAATGAGCGCAATAAACCTACATTTGGAATAATAATAATTCATTATCCACACCCCCTCCCCCATGATATATGTAAGTGGCTTCCTCTTTTCTCTTTTTTTTTTGTTGCTTTGTTTTGATTTTTCCTTTTAATTAAAAAAAAAATTAAAAAGGAAAGGGGCTGTAGACATTAATTCAGCACAGCAGAAGTTTACAGAGGAGATCCACCGAAATTAGAATAGAACACACTCCTCATTTGCATAAATCCCAGAATCCCCCCTGCCAAACCCCTCCAGCTATTAATAGGTGATGTGAATGTCACTCGATGCTCATTTATACTATCCTCGCTCTAATATAATGCATATTTAGGGCAGATTGTAAGGATCATTGTAATTAACAAAGCACACCATTACCAGCAAGTGTTTATTTGTGTTATAGGATAAAGATGTGGCATTTGGAAACAATTATAACTCTGGAGGTGTTGAATTACCCCTTTGGAAGTGTTGCCTCCTTTTAGTGCGTGAAGGAGATTTCCACAGGCTAGTTGCATGTGGAAAAAAAACAAAAGAAAAGATGGTTTAAAGCAGCTCCACGTTGGTGTATCTGCCATAACAATCACTTGGGTGCCAGGCCATGTCGGCATGACATGTATTTATTCCTCACCCCAGGGCTGTCTAGGCTTGGAAGCTTTTTTTCTCCCTTTGTACTTCTTTATGGAGAAACTAAGTTACAAATCCATGAGCTGAGGCTCTTTGAAATATCTTAACCAGAGGTAAATGCACATTTGCAGATGGATTTCATAGAATCATAGAATCAACAAGGTTGGAAAAGATCTCAAAGATCAGCAAGTCCAACCTGTCACCCAACACCTCATGACTACTAAACCATGGTGCCAAGTGCCACATCCAGTCCCCTCTTGAACACCTCCAGTGATGGTGACCCCACCACCTCCCCGGGCAGCCCATTCCAATGGGCAATCACTCTCTCTGTGTAAAATGTCCCCCTCACCTCCAACCTAAACCTCCCCTGGCGCAGCCTGAGGCTATGTCCTCTTGTTCTGGTGCTGATTGCCTGGGAGAAGAGACCAACCTCTGCCTGTCTACACCCTCCCTTAAGGTAGTTGTAGAGAGCAATAGGGTCACCCCTGAGTCTCCTCCTCTCCAGGCTAAGCAACCTCAGCTCCCCCAGTCTCTCCTCACAGGGCTTGTGTTCCAAGCCCCTCACCAACCTTGTTGCCCTTCCCTGGATGGATGAATCATGTAAAATGTCTTTGCTCAGCCTTGCTGTATGCTCTTTCTCCTTGAATCTGCATTTAGGGCTTTTACCATCCATTTACATCCATCTCACTCAGCAGAGGATTCCAGGCCCTTCTTCAGGGCGCTTGTCATTCCCTCTGCCCAGGCCCTAGGGAAGCACCACGAGTCCATCTGGGTCTGCACGCAGTCCCTCCGTGCTGCTTGACTTAACCTCCTTTGCTGGCCCTGCTGTTGTCATATGTGCCACCTTGGGGAGCAGCTCTCCTGCCCTAGCTCAGAAGTGACAGAACAATATCTATTCCAGCCACAGCAGAGCTGTGGGTAAAAAGGAGGCAAAAAACCCCCACAAAACTCATGTCTTTTATGTGAGTGGATTTATTCATCTAAATTTGAATTTTTAATGCAAATCTCTTTAAAATTTCACTTTTTTGGAACATTTCTTCCTCCTCCTTCATAAAATTGCTTCTGTCTCGCCTACAGCGCAGGGTTGATTGAGGCAGACGTAGCCATAGATTCAGTAGTCTCCAGGCTCTGTTTAGGACAGATTTCAGTTTAGATTTTAACTACCTGACATGTCAAAAAAAAAATAAATTACATTGTCTTCCCCTCCCCCTCCCCCCCCAGTCTCCTTTTTTCTCTTACTTTCTCTTTCTGAAGTATTTCAACGACACTGAAAGGCAAGCTTTAGCATTTCTACAGAGGAAAAAAATACCCAAAACAAGGAAAAAAGTGATCCTTTTTGTTTTGGTTTTCAGAAAAAAACCTGACCAAACTTGATAGAGATGCATCTGTTCAAAGACTCTGTTAAAACAGAGAGAGAAAGACAAATGGAAGTTCTCCCAGTGCCTGCCTGAACACTGCTGAGAACAGAGACTTGTTGATCCTCAGCCTTTCTTGTTGCCCGAGGAAAAGAAATAATTAAAAAACATTAAATGAACAAAACACTCTCTGAATGGGAGAGCCAATCTCCTTAGCTGTGAAAATCCATCTTAGTATCATAGTATCAGTCAGGGTTGGAAGGGACCACAAGGATCATCTAGTTCCAAACCCTCTGCCATATGCAGGGACACCCCACACTAGATCAGGCTGGCCACAGCCTCAGCCAGCCTGGGCTTAAACACCTCCAGGGACTGGGCCTCAACCACCTCCCTGGACAACCCATTCCAGGGCTTCACCACTCTCATGGGGAAGAACTTCCTCCTCATGTCCAGTCTGAATCTCTCTACCTCCAGCTTCATTCCATTCCCCCTAGTCCTATCACTACCTGAGAGCCTGAGCAGTCCCTCCCCAGCCTTCCTGTAGGCCCCCTTCAGATACTGCAAGGCCACAATTAGGTCACCTCGGAGCCTTCTCTTCTCCAGACTGAACAGCCCCAACTCCTTCAGTCTGTCCTCATAGGAGAGGTGCTCCAGCCCTCTGCTCATCCTCGTGGCCCTTCTCTGGACACCTTCCAGCACGTCCATATCCCTCCTGTAATAGGGGCTCCAGAACTGGACGCAGTACTCCAGGTGGGGTCTTGCCATGGCTGAGTAGAGGGGGAGAATCACCTCCCTTGACCTGCTAGCCACACTTCTCCTGATGCAGCCCAGGATCTGGTTGGCTTTGTGGGCTGCAAGTGCACATTGAGAGCTCATGTTGACCTTCTCATCCACCAGCACCCCCAAGTCCCCCTCTCCTCAGAGCTGCTCTCCAGCCAGTCACTGACCAGCCTGTATTCATGCCTGGGATTGCCTCGACCCAGATGCAGGACCCTGCACTGCATCTTGCCTCTTAAAGACCTTCAGACGGCAATCATCTGCCCAGCTCCCACACTCGGGCCGCCGCACAGACCCCTTCCAGCCCCAGCATGGTTTCACCACCACAATTATTTTGCAGTCTCTGCTCCTCCTTACTGTGGCCAGTTTTTATGTGGCACCCTCAGCTCAGGAAGAGCAGTGTATTATATGAGACCAGCAGTTTGATATGATCAAATCCATCTCAGTTTATGCTCTTTCTCAGCTCAGCTGTGGCAATCCTTTGTAACGGATGTTACGAGTAGCAATCATTGGAAAGTCACCCTGGGTCACACGTGGGTTCAGATGCACTTTATCAGATTGATGCCACTCCTTTGCCTTACCACATCCTCTAGCAGCTTTCTTGTTTGGATGCCTTCATCTAAGCTTCCCCATTGGAGATCACCCACCCCCAGAAACGGCTGGAGGGAAAACATCCCTCTGTAAGAGTGATAGGAGCGCAACAGCAGAAGAGAACCTTTGAGCTTTCTGTGTTTTCAATGAAGTGGCTTATGAAGCCATGGCAGAGCTTGTTCCTGCCCCGCTGTCCTGCAGGCTTCTCCTCCTGACTCTCAGACATGACTTTGGGGGGAAAAAAAAAGGAAAATTGAATTAAGAAAAAGAAGATGAAGAAAGAAATAAACCAGCCAAACAGATGCAGTCTGACTGGGCCAGGAATTCTGCAGGCTGCAAGGGGCAAGCACAGCTTGTGTGGCACAGCAGTGCTTTGTCGGGCAGGTATTTTGCCATTGCAGACATTTTGTGCTCTCAGGCGGCTTTGACACCTGGGGAGGCAGAGCCTTGGAACTGGCTCCTTCTCCCTGTGGCAGCTTTCCTCACTCCAGAGTGCTGTGTCACTGTTCCTGCTCAGTATCTAGGCAGATGTGGCATTGCAGTGAGCAGGTGCCAGCATCTCCCTTGTCAAACCATGGCTTGTTGCATGCAATGCAGGAGGATATAGCAGAGCAGAGCTCACCAGGCTTCTACAAGTGCATCCCTGTGCCTGCCTTGTGCCTTCCTCTAGCACATGCAAAAATGCAGCTGCTGGGCTGTAGAACTGCCAGCCCATGAACACACAAACATACGCAGAGTCCCCAGAAGAATCCACCCAGCCCTCCCAGGTGCAGCTTCATGAGCAGGTAGAAATCCAGCCTGCACATACCTATGGACCAGTCACACACCCGTGGAGCTGGCACAGACCTATGGAGCAGGCACACACCTATAGACCAGGCACATATCTATGGACCAGGCACACACCCATGGAGCTGGCACAGACCTATGGAGCAGGCACAGACCTATGGACCAGGCACACATCCATGGCGCAGGCACACACCTAAGGACCAGGCACAGACCCATGGCACAGGCACACACCTATGGAGCAGGCACACACCTGTGGCCTGTGCACACATGTGGAGTAAATCCACAGTGACACACTGACATATAGCCACCCACCAGCACCTGGCTCTTCCCCTGCTGCTCTGAGGTTCCTCCTGCATACAAACAGCCCATGGCTGCCGATAAATAAACACACCAGCCTCAATGTCAGCTTCCCTCAGCCTTTTGGTTTAAATACAGGCATTGGCTCTGCTCCAGGAGGAGGTACAAGTGGTTCCAGACTCAAACAAACTGTTATAAATCCCATTTGCAGTGTGAATATGCTTAGTGGCTGTTTCTTTCTCTAATGAGACCAAAACAGCAATTAACAGGACTCCTAATGCTGGAATTCCTGAGAAATATGCACATCTATATTTTTATCCTTGAGATTAGTCTCTTCTGGCTTCAAATGCAAAAGCCAGTTTGCCTGAACATGCATGTCACACATCACACCTATATCTGCACCTCCCTATTTCACACTTAGGAATGGTAAGGTTCAGATGTGCAGGGAAAATTATCAGGTTTGAATCACAGCAGAACCAAGCCTTCATTGCCGGTAAGTCCCAGCACTTTTCCCCCTTTTTTTTTTCTTTTGTTCCCTCTCCTGGTCTTGTTTTTATCATCTTGAAGATAAAATTGAGACAGAGTTATTTTTCCTCCCCCTTCTTTGCTTGCTGCATTCAGGTTTTCCTACCAGGACTTTTTTACCTTTACTCTTTTATCTTCTTTCTTTTTTTTTTTCCCCTTTTCCTCATTTTTATTTTTTTTTACTTTCTCTAAAGCCAACAGAGTAGTTGGTGAATACAAAATTAGCCAATTCAGACAGAGGCCAAACATCCCAAGAGAGCAGGAGAAAAGAGAGAGACATGATCAGCCCTTGCCAAATAGGCTCTCTCGACTCCACTGTGCAATCCCTCCTTTCTCTGAAAATCTCGTGAAACAAATGGGAATTGTGGGGAATGCAAATTCCCAATATCTACTCAGGAACTGGACACCAGTGAGCCTCTGCCTGCAGCATTTCCCTGCTCTGCCCAGGCACTGCTGCAGTACAGGGCATTTACATCCCAGGCAGCCTTTTGCTTGCTACTGACTCCCTGAAGCCCCTGCAGAAAAAAGAGTGGATTTTGTCTTTTCTCTGTCAACTAACCAGTCTGACCAAAACCTTCTGGGGCAAAACCATGTAGGCAGATGCCTCTTCTGCTCATTTCACTCAGTTAATCATAGTTGTTTTGGCTGGAGAATACCTTCAAGATCATAGCATCCAACCATTACCTAACTGCCAAATCTGGTACCACACCATGTCCCTCTGCACCACATCTCAACATCTTTTCCACATCTCCAGGGGTGGTGGTTCAACCACCTCTCTGGGGATGCTGCTCCACTGTTTGATAACTCAATGAAGAAGTGTATATATGTCTTTCTTGTCCTCTTAAGGGGAGTACTTCTGCCTGAGTTCTTGGTGGGATGAACACTTGAGATCACCCCTGGGTTTTGGCACTGAGGGCTGTCAGGTTGTGTCTGTGTGGAGAAGCAGAGGTGCATTTTGATGCTTGCTGCTGTCCTGTCTTCTAGCCTGCTCACAATAAGCACCTGATGCAGACTATTAACTAAAATCATGGGTTAAGGGCCAGGTTTTATCCTGATCCAGAACTGAGACACATCTTGGCTTCCAGCTGTGATGTGCAGGGTGAAGCCCATCCATGCAACAGAGGAGACAATGCCTGTAATGCAAGCATGATGAGGCTGTGTTTGCAGGCTTGAATCCAAAGCGAGCTTCACAGTAGGACCTTGCTTCTCTGAGGAGCCAGGGAATGATTTGCTCTCCTTAGTTTATTAATATTTTCTTAGTGCTTTGAGAACATAAACACCACTGAAAGTCTGCACGGTGGCATAAAAGAAGACTTGAAAGCTTTTGCCTTGCCCATTTCTGATTTTCAGAGGAACTGACAATGATTAGTATCAATCATGGCCTCCATAAAGTGGTGAGTTGGCTAGGAAACATCAGGACTGCTCTGTAACATCCTCTTCCTGTATTGCACCCATCCATTAGGGGAAACAAAGAACTTTAGATAGAAGTGGAATCTTTAGGAGACCCTTTACACTGATTTTTTGCAACAACCTTTCAAGGTCCTCATGAGTGCCAAGGCATCCAGTCCATAGGGTATCCTGTAAGGCCAAGTCAATAATGTTATTGACTAGTATCAGGCAAGGTTCCTCAGGTGCGTGGAGCAGGGACTTTGGTGTAAGAAGGGGAAATAAATCCATCCAAAGCAGATATCTGCAGCATCATGTCTAGAATAACAATACAACTGGCAGCAACAGTAGCACATAGGTGCAAAGCTACCAGACACCACTGGAACTCAGGGGAATGAGGTTTTAGCTGGACTAGTTTCTAGTTACCTGTTGTGCTGTGGTGGAGTAGGAAGGTTCCCCCCACACACAAAAGAATTCCACAGCTAACTCAGCCGGAGAAGCAGATGAAAGCTGTATTTTACAAGCAGATATGGAATGCAATGAATATGTACAAAAATATACAATATTTACAATATATACAGAAATATACAGCAAAGTATGTAATACAGGAAACCTTTCCCCAACCCCCCTCCTGCGGCCAGGGGGTTCGGCCTTTTCCCTCCCTTCTCCCTCCCTACCTCCCCTTTTTCCCAAAAGGGTTAGAGAGAGAGAGAAAGGAAGGTAATTAAAAGGGTGAAAACTTGTTAAAGCTCAAAGCGGATGCAAAAGTTAGTTTTCTCTTATCTGGTTAGCAAGAATCGTAGAGAGAAACGAGCCAGCTCACAGCACAGGGGGAAGAAGAAGACGACTGCTGACTGACTCCCCCGACTGAAAGACTAAACAAAAATTTACAGCCGGGTCCCACCAATGAAATTGAATTAGCATATCTCTTGTTTTCATTCTAATATCAAAATATTCGCCCAGAGTGTTCAGAAAGTGTCTCTTTCTTAAAGGCACAGCCTAAACCGGTCACATGTGCAAACTCACTGAGCCTTGCCAGAGCCCCTGACTTCTCCCTTCACCCCTTCTCTCACATTTCTCCTCTCCTCTTTCACCAGTTCCATTCCCAAGAATGGCTGATTTCCAAAGTGCCAGCGAGTGCCTGAGCATTGCATAATTGCAATATAATTAATGAATTAAAAGAATGAGATGTTTTAAGTGCTTTCAATATGCCAGTCCCTATAATTATCTGCTGAAAACGTGTTCATTAACAATCTCAGAATGCGAGGCTGCGGCTCCTGCCTCTGAGTGCTGCTTTCTTTGGTGGGGCTGGAGGTGGAGGTGGGAGCAGGGAAAGGGTTTTGAAAAGCTTTAGAAAGCTTGGCTGTCTCCTCGGGTTTAGAACAAGTCAGAAGAGGAGTGAGAGTCTGCAGAATATCTGACAGTTGCCAGCAGGTGTGGAGCCAGCACAATTTGCTAGACCAGGGTGGTAGGACCTGTGTCCAAACCCTGGCTCTAAAATGTGAGTCCTGTGCATCAGCTCAGACAGATGTTCATTTTAGAAGCAGAGCATTTACCTTCTGCCCCAGACAGCCCCATGCCATAGGTAGGAATTGCAGCCACTTCTGCTGGGCTAGAAGAGGTTTGTGCATAAATAATTAGGCACTGCTTTGTGTCATGGATGCTGAGCTTAGTGAGGGAATTGCCAGCTCTCATTGTGCCAGTGGGGGAATATTGGACATCTCCCCTCCTGGATTTGCTGAGCAGGACTGAAGAGAGGGGAGGCTGGGTTTTGCTGGAGCACTGGTCTGAAGAAAGCTCTTGTTAGGAGGTTTGCAGTGCTTCTATTAGAACATGGTGGTGTGCTCGAAGAGCTCGATTTTACTTACACAGGTATAAATCAAGATGAATTCCTTTGCTGCCAATGGTGTGGCCGACATAAGTGAGAGCTGAACATGGCCTATTGGTATTGAAAGCACTTAAAACATCTCTTGAGGGCACTCTTATGAGGGAGCTCACTCTGTGAGACTGATTGACAGGGTACAGCTCTGCTCAATGTCTGTCCTTCCTGGGATCCTAAATTGTAAATTAACTCAGCCATAGATGTGACTAACACATTCCCTGCCTGGAACATTTTAGCCATGTAGTGAGCTGCAGGCTCCATAAATTGTTTTCTGTTCAACTTGGGGAATAAAGGGCCAGCTCGTTTGAAAGGGGTGGGCTGCATGCAGATATCAGCCTACTGCCCAGTTTAGAGAAATGACAAAGGGTGAATTTGTACAGGCTGAAGGATGATGTGATAGAGAGCAGCCTTATGGAACAGGATTTGGGGCTGCTGGTGGATGAAAAGCTGAACGTGAGCCTGTACGTTTGCAGCCCAGAACTACAGCATCAAAAGAAGTGTGGCCAGCAGGTGGAGTGGTGGTTCTGCCACACTGCTGTGCTAAGACTTCACCTGGAGTATAGCTCTGAGGATCTCAATATAGGAAGGACATGGACCTGATGGAGAGTGTCCTGAGAAAGGCCACAGAAATGATCAGAGGGCTGGAACACCTCTCCTACAAAGACAAGTTGACAGAATTGGGTTGTTCAGCCTAGAGAAGACTCCAGGGAGACGTTATAGCAGCCTGCCAGTAACTGAAGGGAAGAAAGATGGGAAGAGAATGTTTACAAGGGCATGTAGCACTAGGACAAGGGACAATGGTTTTAAAGTAGAGCAGGGTGGGCTTAGGTTGGACGTAAGGAGGAAGTTCTTTACCATGAGGGTGGTGGAACACTGGAACGGGTTGCCTAGGGAGGTGGTAGAGAACCCATCCTTGGAGACACTCAAGGCCAGGCTTGATGTAGCTCTGAGCAACCTGCTTTAGTTGATGATATCCCTGCTGACAACAAGGGGTTGGACTAGATGACCTTCAGAAGTCCCTTTCAAACCAGTGCATTCCATGTTTCTATGGCTCACAGGGTTACCTCCACACTTGATCAAATCTCCATGTTTCAGTCGTAATAACATGTTCTTTCTCAAAAGGCAAAATCCTCCAGAAGACAGGGGTTAAACATACAGGGCTGAGTAAGAAGCTGAAAGAGCAAAGGAACTCCAGTGAAGGCAAGTGGTAATGAAGGAAGAGCTTTACTGGGGAAAAACTGCACTTAGCAGCTGACAAGGCTGGATCCTGGCGGGCAGGAAAGCTTTGACATTTTCTTTCAAAGGGACCTGTGTCCAGAGCTCCTCTCCTTGGATGTACTTCTCAGCATACTTAAGCACTGCCACCAAAGGAAGAGACAAGCTTTGGTGTGAGTCTGCTTTTTCAACCTTAATGGGACAGAATTAAGTGAAGGAACACAATTACAGCAACAGCTGGTTCCTATTACTGCTTCCACATGGGAGTGGGTGGCAGCAGCAGCCCAGCTCTCCGCAATTACAGCTGCACATCCCATCCTACAAAGATATTGGATTTGACTTTCAAAGCCTGCGAGCCCAAGGAGGCTGTTCCTGTCCTGTGTGTGAAGGATTAACCAGTCCCTTAGTATTATAGGATGTACAAGATTTCAGAGAAATAGGGAGAAAATGGGTTCCCTTGTCTCGCAAACCCTTTTCCTTTGGCCGCCTTCCCCTGCCTCGCCTTCAGTCGGAAGGAGAAGCAGGAATCACGAAAGTGTGCACCAAACTGAGCTCTGGAAAACAGAATTGAAACCATTTTGAGATCTCAGGCTTTGATTTGGGCATTTTTTTTTCCTAAAAAAAAAAAAAAAACAAACCACAAAACCAAAACCCACAACAACTTCAGTTTGTAACAGCCAAGTATTTTTAAAGGGGAAATCTGGAAGGTTTTGTTTCAAAGCGAGAAAAATGGAAATTTTTGGCACTCTTAAAAGGAAAAATGTTTTTTTTTTTTTTTTGCTTCATGTTAAAAAAGAAGGGGAAAAAAAAAAAGTCATGAAAACTGTCTCTTGACTGAAAATATTTTCGTTTTTGACAGTTTGCTATTTTTCCACTAGAAAGTGTTATTAGAAACATATGAAAATAAACACAGAAGGGAAGAAGTTCTCTCTGGTAGGGAAGACAGGTACATTTCTGTGAGATAAAATGAGTTTCTTGATGTCTGCAGAGCACTGCTCTCAGACTGTATCATAAGCACAGGAAACAGCATCTGTTAATAGAAACCCAGAATGGTCCAGGCCAGAAGGGACCTCCAAAGGTCATCCAGTCCAGCCCCCTGCAGTCAGCAAGGACATCCTCCACTGGATCAGGTTGCCCAGGGCCTTGTTGAGACTCACCTAGAATATCTCTGGGGAAGGGGCCTCAACCACCTCCCTGGGCAAGCAGTGTTCCACCACCTTCATAGTAAACAATTGGTCCTAACATCCAATCTAAATCTGCTCTTCTCCAGCTTAAAGCCGTTGCCCCTTGTGCTGTCACTGCAGGCCTTCGTAAACCGTCTCTCCCCATCCTTCCTGTAGCCCCCTTCAGGTATCGGAAGGTTGCTATTAGGTCTCCCTGGATCCTTCTCTTCTCCAGGCTGAACACCCCCGGCTCCTTCAGCCTGTCCTCGTAGCAGAGCTGCTCCAACCCCCTGATCATTCTTGTGACCCTCCTCTGGACCTGCTCCATCAGGTCCAGGTCCTTCCTATATTGAAGACTCCAGACCTGCACACAGTACTCCAGGTGAGGTCTCAACCAGAGCAGAGCAAAGTGGCAGAATCACCTCTCTGGATCTGCAAGCAACACCTCTTTGGATGCAGTCCAGGCTGCCATTGGCCTTCTGGGCTTCAAGCTCACACTGTCTGCTCATGTCCAGCTTCGGCACTCCAAGTCCCTTTCCTCAGGGCTGCTTTCTAACACCTCATCCCCCAGTCTGTATTGATAGAGAGGATTGCTCCGGCCCAGGCGCAGAACCCTGCACTTGCTCTTATTGAAACTCATGAGGCTCATGGGGACCCACCTCTATTTATTGGAGGTTTTGTTGGTTTGGGATTTATTGGGGGGGGTTGTGGTGGTGGCTTTATTATTTTTTTACCATATCAGGAGGTCAGGCCACACAACTGCCTGTAGTGTTTGGGTGCTACCTAAATACAGCCAATATATCCTGAATATAAAAGAGATATTAACATATAATGGTGTGGCAGTTCAGGCGGGGTGCTTCCTGTTACTGCAACATGAGTGACACCTCTGGTGTCCTGAGTGTCCAACCCAATAAGGTGGACACAGGAAACAGCTTGTTTCTACTCATAAATCCTGTGCCCTATGAATCCATCTGAAAAGTCATTCTCTCACTCTTTCTTCCCTCTCTCCTCCCCTGGGAGATGCTCCCTATCAGAAAATGGGGGGGGGGGGGTAGTATCTCAAGGTCTCTTATGCTGTCTGGGCCTAATGCCAGGAGCAGAAGGGGTGGGGGGTGCAGTCTCAAACCTGGCCAGCCTGAAACTAGCATAGCAGTGGGGGGGGAAGAAAGAGCCCTAGGGGTTTTGGGTATACCCTCAGGTGGGGAGAAGGGAAGTGTTGGGAGGTCTTTAGGAGTGGTGTAAGGGACTCTGTACACTTTGGGACTCTATGCTTTGTAGTTTCTGTAAAACACTAATTGCTTTTCCATTTAAACTTTCCATCACTTTGCATTCCATTTAGTGTGAGTGTCATCCTTTTGTCCCTTTCAGGGGCAAGAGAGGATCTGTCCGGCCTCAAACCAGGACAAATGGGCACAGAGCTCAACGTCTAACTGGGCTGATTTTCCCACGGAACGAATCAAGCTTGCTGTGTCAACCCAGCTACTCACCCTCTTTGCACTTTAATTGTATTCCCAACTTTTGTGTCCATCTGCCAGCAATGAGCCAAGCTTGGCACCGGCGTTGCCAGTGCAGGGACGCTGGCAGAGAGGAACCATCTGGTCACCCTGGTCCCCGGTGCCGGCAACAGCAGCAGTGTGGGAAGGAGCCAAGTTTGGCTTTTGCTTCAGCATAAGGCAGGAGTCGGCGGGTGGCTCTCAGCTGGACGTCAGCTTTTCTTAAAATCTTCAGCCAGGCTGAATTTTCAGGGCGGTGAGCCATGTCCTAAAAAGACAGGACCTCATCTGAGAGGCTCAGTGCATATCAGAGAGGAGCAGCCTTTTGATTTATTTATTTTTCTCTCCTGTGGTGGCTGTGACTGTTCTGTTCAGGGTAACACCTGCAGCAAGAGCAGCTTGCGGCAAGGAGGGAATGCTGGAGGATAATCCAGAAGAATTTGAGGGCAGACAACGTTACAGCATAAAATATCTTCTGCATCCAGCAGCACTTTTGGTTTTAGATTAACAAAAAGGAAATATTGATGATGGATAAGGCATCTAAATCCATTCTTTCTTCTGCTATCCTTTCAAAGTGTGGCTTTGAAGAAGTATTTTAACCCAGCCGGCTCTTGGTTTCTTTATCTGAAGCATATAAATTATAACACCTTGCTTCCTGACATAGTTCTCAGCAAGCACAATTCATTAACTTTCCTGAAGTGCTTTTAAATCTCCTCTTTCAGGCACTACACAGGTATTCAAAATAGAGTTCACAGAGCTAGCTAAAACCACTTAAAATGAAATTTAACCACCACAGCTCCAGATTATGATAAATCAAACTCAGAAACATCCTGATAACAAGTTTAGGGTTATTTTTTTTTCTGTGTTTGTGGGGGCTGCAGGAATTGCAGGAGATAGAAAAAGAAAGGAAAATTTTAGGCAGTCATTCTGAGACTGAGAATTCCACAACACTATAGAATTTGAAATTTCAGCTTCCTGTTACAGAGCTGGGAAAGGATGAGGGAAGACCTGGAAAGATGGCACAAAAGGGAAAGGAGTGATGACCAACCTCTTCGGATCTCCTGATCTCCAGGAAAGCTGATGACATTTTGAAATTCAAGGAGAAGGAGAGCTGCTTCTATCCTGGGGACCCAGGTGGGACTGACCTGTGTTCCAACCCTGAAGATACCAGGGAAGATACCTGAGGGGAGCTAGGCTGTAGGATATAATGACAGTTCCCTGGTTAATACTGAAGGAACAAGAGAGCTGTCCTTTTAATATGTAAGCTTGTCTGACTCATTCTCTCCGCTCTCCCTGTGCTCAATAATGTAAATAAGGTCTTTAAGAAGCCCATTGCTTTCATATGCTGTTCTGAGAGAATCACTCAGGTTGTCCCTTAGCAGTTCTGTTTGTGCACAGTAACAATGGTAATAAGAAAACAACTTGGGAAAACAACCAAACAAAAAAAGATAACAGTATTAAGAGTAGTAATAAAATAAAGTTTTGCCTTTTAAAGATGTTTTCCTATTTGAAAGGGGGAAAAAAAGAAAGAAAGAAAAGAAAGAAAGAAAGAAAGAAAAAAGAAAGAAAGAAAGAAAGAAGGAAAGAAAGAAGGAAAGAAAGAAGGAAAGAAAGAAGGAAAGAAAGAAAGAAAGAAAGAAAGAAAGAAAGAAAGAAAGAAAGAAAGAAAGAAAGAAAGAAAGAAAGAAAGAAAGAAAGAAAGAAAGAAAGAAAGAAAGAAAGAAAGAAAGAAAGAAAGAAAGAAAGAAAGAAAGAAAGAAAGAAAGAAAGAAAGAAAGAAAGAAAGAAAGAAAGAAAGAAAGAAAGAAAGAAAGAAAGAAAGAAAGAAAGAAAGAAAGAAAGAAAGAAAGAAAGAAAGAAAGAAAGAAAGAAAGAAAGAAAGAAAGAAAGAAAGAAAGAAAAAGAGAAAAGGCAAATAACTTTCTGGTCTCAAACTGGGGAAAAGATTTTCTAGTCTGCACCTGCACGTTTATCAAGAAGCAGCATTTGCCTCTTTGGAGACAGGGGTGCAAGAAGTGGGTGGCTGAGCTGGCAACAGTGAGACACATCAGGTTGGGCTCTACATGCTTCCAGGACAGCTTCCCAGCATTTGCAGCACTTATGGGTCAGGCAGGACGGGTTGGAGGTGCTTTCCTCCCTTTCACACTAATTTCAGTCTACCTTGGTAGTGTTTTTCTTTACTCTTTCTCTCTTTAGGATTCTCTTCTTGTCTTTCAAGCTGGTTTCTTTGTCATCTCATCCAGTATCTACCTGCTGGCTGCATCACTTTCATTTTGGTGGTCACTCCAATCACAGGTGATGGAAATGTCCTTCCCCACTGTGCACTTGTTCTCTCAAAGAGCCTCTGAAGGTCTAAGCCTGAGGGTAGTGAGCTCCTTGTGATGGTCTCCTAAATAGCACGTGGAGAGAGCCACAATTTTTCCTCACTTGAGATGAGTCAGGAAGGTGTCTGGGCCCATAAAATTAACTATGATAGACTTATATCACTTGGCCACAAGATACCTCACTGATGCTCAGCATGGCTGCCTAAAAGACATGCGAAGGACCCAAGTTTTGTTGGATCTTGGATTAAGTTGAAAGCTTTTCTGAAGTCATGCTGCTTTGCTAAATAAACTGTTCAAGAAAAGAGAAACTAGTTTGGGAAAGCTAAACAATGTCAAACTTTTGAAATGTCTTTCAATGTTTTTACTGCATCACATTTTTGTTAGAGTTTTTGAAACCCTTTCCAGTTGGAATTTCATTGTTAGTGCCCAGTTCTGCTGACTGAAGAATTGAAACAAACTATTTTATGGAAATAATGGTCTAGTAGTCATGAGGTCTTGGGTGACAGGTTGGACTTGATGATCTTTGAGGTCTTTTCCAACCTCATTGATTCCATGATTCCATTCTATGATTCTATTCTATGATTCTATAATCTATCCACCCAACTCTAGATAGCTTATCTGCTTTGATGTTTTATTTTCTTCATTTTCATGCAATTTTTGGTACTTTCATAGAATCATAGAATCATAGAATCAGTCAGGGTTGGAAGGGACCACAAGGATCATCTAGTTCCAACCCCCCTGCCATGGGCAGGGACACCTCACACTAGATAGATCAGGCTGGCCAGAGCCTCATCCAGCCTGGTCTTAAACAGGGACGGGGCCTCAACCACCTCCCTGGATAACCCATTCCATGGCTTCACCACTCTCATGGTGAAGAACTTCCTCCTCACATCTAGCCTGAATCTCCCCATCTCAGGCTTTGGCAAGTTTCAATCTCTAGATGGACTTTACAAAACTGAACTGCTCCGGTCCACCACCGGTGTTCTGAGACCTTCCTTTGCCGCACTGAAAGAACAAAATCTTTGTTCCTTCAAATGAAGTTCCATCAATTCAGAGCATACTCCTGTTCCTGTCCTGAAAGTCTTACTTTCCTCTGTCTAAACATCACATTTTTAAAGGAGTCATTTAAGGTCAGGTTTGTTCTGTTACATTTTTCCTGTGTAAATTGATCCAGTCTCACTGTGGTCCTCACACTGCTGGCTCTCTGCTTTACTCAGCTCATCACCTTGGTCTCTCTTCCCTGGGCTGACCTATTTCCCAGGGAAGTGGGCTATAAATTTTTTATTGTCCATCTTTTTGAATCAGTCTTTGCTTTGATTGAATTCAACAAGTTAGGGAATGGCAAGTGAACACTGTCACTGCAACAGAGAGTGAGGAAGACAAGGGATGATCCTTCACCAGCTGCTGGGGTGAACTCTCAGCAGGCACAGAAAGTAAAATATGGGCCTCACCATCTGATTTATGGACCCCTTTGGAGTCCCACTGCTCATAACAGCAGGATCTGCAAAAGTGGTTGGACAGCATATCATCATTTTTGTCTTTAAACCTCTACTGGAGTCATGCAAGTTGCCAGGAAATAATAAGCCAAGCACAAAGTTCTGACCCCATCTCTGCAGGATCATGTTGTCTGCTGTTTCATCCCTCCACCCACTTTTCCTCTCCCCTGCTCATCACCTCCAGCAAGATTAGTTGGGATTGAGGAGAATAGGTTTGGTCTACAATTAAAAAAGAAAGCAAGGTGGTTTGGGTTTGGGGTTTATATATTTTGCTATTGTTCTGCTGAAACAAAACCATAATTCTCCTGAAATAAAAGCTTGTCTTGGTAACGCTTCAATTTCCAGCACATTTGCAGCAGAGGAAAATGCAAACACATAGTTTTGCTTTTCATTTTGTGGAAGTGGGACTCTTTTGTGGGTTTGGCTGTGGCAAAAAATTGTTTGTTTTGATGGTACTGTTGAAGTCATACTCTTTAAACACATGGCTTACGCTGAAACAATGAGCAAATATTAGCTGATGTTTGCTGCTGCGTTCGCTTTTCATGATAATAGCTCGGCACTGCTGGAGTTGGAGACGCTCACAAAAATCAAGCATCCTGATGCTTCCCAGTAATATTTTGACATTTTTGACTCAGGGATAAGTTGGCATTTGCAGTTTGATGCAGAACAAAACCCCCAGTGTTGAAATGCTGTGACCAAGGAAGGTGGAGGGCTTCCCAGCGAGCGTGTTTGGGCAGCGGCTGTGGTGAGAAGCCCTTCTGCAGCTATTTTTCCACAAGTAAATTATATTTTTCTATAATTAAAGAGTGTTGGCATTTGAAGTTTGTGATGCTGAAGAATTAATTATTAGCACAAATAGAAATGCTTTAGGAATCCAGCAAAATTGTATTGAATAAAAAGAAGAATCTTTTTCTTTCGGGGTGGGAAAAATTAGCTTTTTGTCTTTGTGGGTTTTAGTTTTGTGTGTTCTGTTTTGGTTTTAGTTTTGGTTTTGTTCTGTTCCAAACCACTCTGCCTCTTTAAATTCAAATGAATAACAGGGGAAGAGCCTTGCAACCATCACTCAGCTTTCCTAAAAACACAGATTTTCTTTTATATTAAAAAAAAACCACAAAACTGTCTTGTTTGTTAAATTAAGGTATTAGAACCTGTCTCTCTGCTCATCTCTTCTTCTCCAGGCCAGGATTATGTTTTGATTTGTAATGAAATTTGACACAAATCTGACAATATTTTGACCAGGCTTTGCATTCTGGAGATTAACAAGAAAAAAAAAAAAAAAAAAAGCATCTGAAAATGGAGCATCCTTTGCAGTTCCATTCCCTGGCCTCCTCTCCTTCCTACTGCATCTCTGGCTGGTCCCCTCTGTCTCCTGCGACCCCAGCACCTCTCTCCTTGTCACAGGCTGCTTGCTCTTCATCTCCAGGCTCCATGGAGCCTCCCCAGTCCTTTCTCTCTGCCTCAGCCCTTTGTGTCACCTTGACAAGAAGGACTTTTGCCCGTTCCCTCCAACCCCTGGCTCCCTTCCACCGCCGTGTCCTCACGTCACAGCAGCATGGCGCGGGTACCATCGCTGTCCCTTACATTTCCTTACAAATTGAATTCATCACGAACGTATGAATAAATCCTCAAGAGAATAAAAGTTCTCAGAGGTAATTGAATCACACAAGAGTGATGGGCCTCTCTTTTTTATTTTTTTTTTCCCCCTTGACTCATTCCCAGCCGAGGTTCAATCAGCATTCATTACTCCCACCTCCCTCCATCTGAAACAGCAGAGGAACTGGGTGAAGGAGGCCTCTTAGTCTTCTGATTAAATCTTCCAAACATGATGGCCTATCAAGCCCAGCAATTTGTGAGCCAGGAGACAGGAGATTTTAATTCAACAGAGATAAAAAGGCACAACCCATGGATCCAGCTGAGAAGAACAGAACAGAAGGGTAGTGAGAGCGTGGTGGCTTGGAATTTTCGTTTGAAAGGACAGTTTGATTAAAAAGTGTTCAAAAATGTTTTCAAGCATAGAGCCACTTGCAGTGGAAAAATGCTGAAACAATTAGCAATCAAAAGAAAATCTTTTGATATGACATTTTTTTGCCCTCTTATTTGATTTCCCTCCAGTTTAAGGAAAATATTAGGGGAAAAACTACCCTAAAATTTAATGGAAATAATAGCAATATTCTGCACAAACATGCCACTTGATTAAAGATTTAGATTGCAGTGTTTTGACATTCTCAGAAGGAAACATTTTGACATTATGAAATGGAATTTTTCAATAAGCTTGTTTTGATCTTGCTAGATCAAAAATATCCTGGAATTCTCCATCAAAACGGTGTTTTGAGAATTCACTGCTCAGGTTTGATTTGAGGGAGTGAGATTTCTGCTTTGTGAAGCCTCCAGCAGCCAGCGATGCGTGGAGGCTGTCAGCCCAGCAGTCAGCGGTGGAAAGGCACATCTCACCTGCCGCCAGCCCCAGCCAAGGCTCTGATGTGGCACCTCAGGACTGCCCGCAGAGGCACAGCCGAGTACATGTGTCGGAGGCTCACACACGCCTTTAGAGCGCTGAAACTGCGGCAGCCCTCAGACATACACCATGAAGGCTCTGATGTTCTCAGCTGGGATCTAACCTGTGACCTTCAGCACTAAAAACACAAGGCTGCTGCCTGAGCTAAAGAAAACCTTCTGCAGCTGCAGGAGAATCGCGAGCTCCGCAGTGCTTTTGCCCACTAGAGGGAAGTGCATGCACACGCACCCGGTGAGCACAGCCGTGCACATCCTTTGTAAGGTGAACACACTGTGTACAGTACAGGTGTGATGACGCCTCGGCACACTCATTCCCACTGCCGGGAACGAGCTGGATCCAGTGGGAAGGCTGCCGGAGCATTGAGCTGCCCGTTAGCGTCTCTGCCCGAGTGCTGTCCCTTATGGTGTCTCTGCCCAAATGTTGTTCGCAGAACCACAGAATGCCAGGCTGGAAGGGATCCCAGAGATTGTGTGGTCCAGCCTTTCTAGCTGATAGTGTAGATTAAACGAGATGGCCCAGCACCCTGTCTTAAAACTGTCTAATGCTTCCCTTGGGGGATTATTCCAATTTCTAACTGTTCTCACTGAGAGAAATTTTCTGCTGGATTCCAATAGGATTCTCCACACTTGCACCCATTTCCCCTTGTCTTTTCCACGTAGCTCCCTGTAAAAAGGAAGCCTCTCCTCATAAAAAGGGAATCTCAGATCATGTTCACCACAATGTCTCTCCCCAAGTGCTGCCCCTTACAATTTCTCTGCCCAAGTGCTGATGGCAGCTGAGGGGGACAGTAGGCACTGGCCATGTGGCTGTATCCACACTCCCCTTCCTTTACTGCTACCAGCACACTTGCACAGGCACAGCCCTGTTGTTAGCAGAAATTAGGAAAGAAATTTTCACTGAAGTGATTTTCAGGCATTGGAACAAGCTGCCCAGGGAGGTGATAGAGGCGTTATCCCCAGATTTGTTTAAAAGCCATGTAAATGTGGTGCTGGGGGATATGACTTAGTGGTGGAATAGTTAAAGTAGGGTTAATGATTGGGCCTGATGATTTTGAAGGTCTTTCCCATCCTAAATGATTCTATAATTCTACCATCCCCTGAGCAGACAAAAATACAGTGGCAAAACTTCAGCTCTGCAAGGAAAGGTCTGAGCTACGTGCTTGCTAGAAGAGTACCTATAAAGCAGTGCTGCAATTGGCGGAGGAACAGTGAAGATCTGGCCCTAAGCCATTCAAGTGCTGTGTGCACTTGGAAAACTGCTAACTGCACAGATGTAATCCATGCAGATGGGTTTAAACATGAGCATCCAAGGAGATGCAGTAAAGTGCAGGCAGTGGCACTGTCTGTGTGCAAGCAATCAAACACAGGCTGTAGGAAATGATGTAGATGTGACCAGGTACATGCTGTGCTGCCTGGCTGTTTGGTCTGCCAGCAAGGTTAGCATACATTCTCCTGAGCAGATTGGCTTTTAGGTCACAGCTCCTATGTGCTACTGCAAATCTAAGAAAAGATTTGTCTCCATGAGCATAGAAGCAAGGTAAACATATTTGTGACATGTAGATTTAAGTGAGCTGCACAAACCTGGAGAGATAAGTTATCTAATTGCCTGTAAAAAAATGGGAATATTGACCATGCAAGTACCTGCAGATACACAGGCAGCAGTGTTTCTGTCCTGTGTGGATGCACTGCTATGGATGCACAGAAAGACTGGTGCACAACATCCCTTCCCTTATACACTGCTCCAGGTATGGGCACTTAGAAAAGTTCTGTGTACCTTCACACATCCTAGATAGAGCAAATCTCAGGTCTGGAAAAAATAATGAGCAAAGGAGAAAAGAGGAAATGCAAATGAAGAGAAGATGGTGAGAAATTAGGGTAAGGAAACCTTCAAGTGGTTTGAGAAACCATGTCCCTCCCCTGGGATGATCACTAGCAAGTCATGGCTGTCAATGAGTATGGAAATAGGGCTCATGGTGAAGTGTGTCCCTCACACCTTGAGAGGGGAATTCACCCTGTCCTTCCTTTCTTTCTTGCAGTCTTTTTCTCTCTGTGGCTCCACCTCTCAGGAAGGTCCTGGACAATGCTGATATTGCATAAAGATGGAATCCAGAAATGCCAGGCTTGAGATCAAAAACCTTGCTCCTCAGCTTTCAGATTAAAACACATTTTTGGCCAATAGTGGACATCATAATCAACCTGTTGATGACCTGCCCAAGTGTTTAGACTTTTAGGAGCTTAAACACTTCAGTTGTTTTCTCTGCTGTCACAGAATCAAACAGGAATCACAGAATCAAACAAGTTGGAAAAGACCTCAGGGACCATCAAGTCCAACCTATTACCTAACACCACCTGACAACTAAACCGAAAGGGCTGCCTCCACTCCTGGAGAAAGCCTGTGGCTATTCCCACTCCACTTTTGGCATTTTGTTGCAAAACCTGACACAACTTGTCCATTTCCCCAGGTTCACCCCAACAGCTCTCCAGAGAAAAGTCATCCACCAGTTTAAATTTGTTATACCCTGTGGAAAGCAAGAGAGATTTAATGGAACCACTTTGTGCTGCACCATCTGGCCCCAAATTCGTCAGGGAGGCAGAGCATCATGTACCAGATCGAAGGGCCAGGTTGGTGTGTGCTACAAACAGGGAATGGGGAAAACTGCTGAGCTGGAAAATGATTTTGTCACCTGCTTGCTCACCTTAAGCAGCACCTAAACCAAAGTCCCTGGCAGGGTTCCTAAATGAGGGTTTAATACAATAGCAAATAGGAGCATTATTACTACTAGTAGTAGTAGTATTTGATTTACAGTTTCATGCTTGTTCCTGACTCCTTTCATACTTTCACCACTGAAAGAAGGAAGCAGCAGAACATTACAAGATGAAGCTGTCTGATGTCATCTTTTAAAAATATTTGACAGCTAGAAATATGGAAAACCCATTAAGGAAGCTTGGCTGGATATAGTAACACTTCCAGGGTAATTTTTTTCCTGTTCTGGATACATTAGTTCAAATTCAGCTCAGATTTAGGGTGGTGTCCAGAGAAGGGCAATGAGGCTGGGGAGAGGCCTCGAGCATAAGCTCTACGAGGAGAGGCTGAGGGAGCTGGTGTTATTTAGCCTGGAGAAGAGGAGGCTCAGGGGAGACCTTATTGCTCTCTACAACTACCTGAAGAGGGGTTGTAGCCAGGAGGGGTTGGTCTCTTCTCCCAGGCAAGCAGCACCAGAACAAGAGGACACAGTCTCAAGCTGCACCAGGGGAAGTTTAGGCTCGAGGTGAGGAGAAAGTTCTTCCCACAGAAAGTTGTTAGTTGTTGGAATGTGCTGCCCAGGGAGGTGGTGGAGTCACCATTCCTGGAGGTGTTCAAGACGGGACTGGACGTGGCACTTGGTGCCATGGTTTAGTCATGAGGTCTGTTGTGACAGGTTGGACTTGATGATTTTTGAGGTCTCTTTCAACCTTGGTGATTCTGTGTTTCTCCAACAAGAACATCCTGAGTTTTAGTCTTCTTTCTTGTCTCAGATACTGTGTCTTTAGTGTAGGAACACTTGAGAACTCCAAACCGGGAAGATACTCTTTACCACCCCTGGAGGTGTTCACCTAATGAGTAGATGTGGCACTTTGGACATGGCCTGGTGCATGTGAGGGTTGGACTTGACGGTCTCAGAGGTCTTTTCCAACCTTGATGATCCTATGATTCTAAAAGCATTATGTTCATCCCATGCAATAATAGCTTGGAGCAGGCACCATATGGACATAAGGAGCAGTGCTGCTTCCTGGCCCTGCATTTTCCAAATCAGAAACAGATGCTAGTAGGTAACTGAGTGTTTGCTTCAGGTCCTTATTGGAAGCTAAAAGAAGTGTTCAACCCTACACATGAGCAACAAAACCCAGGCATGAGCCAAAATGTTAAACTGACATTTAAGAGACCAAAAGTAAAAATTGGAGACCTTATCCCAGATTATTTCACAGTGACTCATGGACCCCATGAGCAGTAGCTCTGGAGTAACAGAGGCCCTATCTTGATGACACCCAAGTGTTCTGCCATTTCATCATCCAAACACCCACTCAGCACCAGTCTTGACTGTCTAAAACATGTCCTACCTCCTCCATCAATTTAGCAGAGCAGTTTGTGATGGCCTTGCAGGAGGTTTTTAGTCACAAGCTTCTTCTTCCCCTTTCTGTTTTTTTCCCTATTGTGGAAACAGTTGCCAGGTCTCCACTCTCATTTTACAACTGGAACCCCTGAGGAGAAGCAGCCTGAAGAAGAGCCAGTTTATTTCATTTACTGATGTTGTAAACCCTGTCCAGCTGCTCTCCTTGTTCTTGTGAGCACCACAGCCAGGACTGCTGCTGTCTCCACATTGCAGCACAATAGGGCTGCTGTAGCACATAGAGCATCCATCATCAACGAGCAGTCTGATAGGACAGATTGAGGGTGGAGAGACACTGGAACAGGTTGCCCACAGAGGTGGTAGAAGCCTTATCCCTGGAGTTTTTAAGGCCAGGGTGGATGTGGCTGTGAGCAACCTGATCTAGTGTGAGGTGTCCCTGCCCACAGCAGGGAGGTTGGAACTAGATGACCCTTGAGGTCCCTTACAACCCTCACAATTCTGTGATTCAATTCTATGATTCCATGATTCCCTGACACTGTACTTGGGAAAACACACCTCTGCAAAGAAGTACGCACACAGACCTGCAACAGCCTGTATGTGCATTTGCATTTCATGCTGATATAGAATTGTATGTAGTCATCTGCCTGCATCTTGAAAGTCTGTACAGATACATTGCAAGGATCTCTATAGAAAGAAATCTGTACATCTGCCCCATCCTGCCCATAGGACTGAAAAGGATACTATTATTTTCTTATTGGTCTGACAAACTGTTCATTGGAGACAACAGGACAAGTACTAGAGATGGCAGAGTGAACTCCTGTGTGGGGTTCACAGGCCAGCAGGTGAGGCTGTGGAAGAACATAAGATAAATCTTCCCAAGTTGGGGAAGATGTCTTTTTCATCAGCTTTTGGGGGAGAGCTTTCTGAGTCTGCTACTGCTAGCCAAAAGATTGATCCTGCTTGGCTTCCATCCACTGAAAAATCTTCTCTTGTATCTGTGCTGTTACCAAGAACAAGATCCACAATTAAAACATTTTAGGTTGCAGTTTTTCTGATTCAACTGTCTTGGTGTTTAATTCTTAACTGCTGTGTGCTTCCAGTGTAGCCCTGACTCTGGTCAAGTCATGATTACAAAACCAAGCTTCACAGGGCAAAACAATCATGGCCTGTAGCGTTGTGCTTACACAAATGCAAAACTTTGGGCCCATTTGTTTCTTTGTTGATCTGACTGAAAATGTATTTCTGAAAACCTTGCCAGCTATCCAACCATTTCTCTGAGTTTCCATCCATCTGCCTGATGCTGAAAATCAGTCTGAAGGGCAAAAAAATGGAGTTATATTAGATGACTAAAGCTGGAAACAGCTGAATGGTTTATTAGGCAGGTTTAGGCAGGTTATTCTGTGAGGGAGGGAAGAACTACATTTCTTTTAATCTTTTCTTTGAAACTTCCAAACTTCCCTTCTAAACTTCCAGAGCAGTTTGTCCACAGGGATGCTACCTTTGGATGCGTGGATGCCCCCAAGATTGAGGGCATGATGCGGTTCAGGCTCAACTACAAGCTGATGTTTGCAAGCTGGGATCAAACTGGCACAAAGGTTGTGGTCAGGTGAGGACTCAGCTCCTCCTGTGTCTGTACCCAAAGGTTTTTCAAACTGCCCAGCCTTATTAACATCTTCAAATGGATGGACAACATCAGAAGAGAAGGTTTTCTTCCTGACAGTTTTCTCATTTTCTCTTTGCTTATCCTTCAGACATGCTAGCAGAAGCTTCCCTGCTGGTATTTCAAGATATTTGCATCTGATTCCAGGTGGAATCAGAATGATTGCAAAACATTGAAATGAAGAGTGAAATATTCCTTTAATGAAAAAGAAAACTCCTGGGTAGGAGTTTGAGATTTATTTCATTTTATTTTTCAGTAATCTCAACCAAGATTCTTCAAGCCTTAGATCTCAAACAATGTCTTTATCCTAACTAGAATCATAGAATCAACAAGGTTGGAAAAGACCTCCAAGATCATCAAGTCTAACCTGTCACCCAACACCTCATGCCTACTAGACCATGGCACTAAATGCCACATCCAATCCCCTCTTGAATACCTCCAGGGATGGCGACTCCACCACCTCCATGGGCAGCACATTCCAAGGGCTAACAACTCTCTCTGGGAGGAACTTTCTTCTCACCTCAAGCCTAAACTTCCTCTGGCACAGCTTGAGACTGTGTCCTCTTGTTCTGGTGCTGGTTGCCTGGGAGAAGAGACCAACCCCCTCCTGGCTACAACCTCCCTTCAGGTAGTTGTAGACAGCAATAAGGTCTCCCCTGACCCTCCTCTTCTCCAGGCTAAGCAACCCCAGCTCCCTCAGCCTCTCTTCACAGGGCTTGTGCTCAAGGCCTCTCCCCAGCCTTGTTGCCCTTCTCTGGACACATTCAAGTGTCTCAATGTCCTTCTTAAACTGAGGGGCCCAGAACTGGACACAAGACTCACGGTGTGGCCTAACCAGTGCTGAGTATAGGGGCACAATGACTTCCCTGCCCCTGCTGGCCACACTATTCTTGATGCAGGCCAGAATGCCATTGGCCTTCTTGGCCACCTGGGCACACTGCTGGCTCATGTTCATCCAGCTGTCAATCAGCACCCCCAGGTCCCTTTCTGTTTGGCAGCTCTCCAGCCACTCCGACCCCAGCCTGTAGCTCTGCATGGGGTTGTTGTGGCCAAAGTGCAGCACCTGGCACTTGGATTTTTTGAATGCCATCATGTTGGACTCTGCTCATCTGTCCAGCCAGCCAAGATCCCTCTGGAGAGCCCTTCTACTCTCTAACTGATCAACACCTGCTCCCAGTTTAGTGTCATCTGCAAATTTACTGATGACTGACTCAACCCCTTCATCCAGATCATCAATGAAGATATCGGAAGCAGGATCTCTACTTCAGTAATGCTTCTTACCTAAAGCCTGGGTGAGGAGGAAGAAAAGTGTACACATCTGTTTGGGTTTCTTTTTTTCCCCAGCTATTTTTGGGTTTGCTCTTTTTGTTTACACAGGCTAATGATAAATTAATGGGGAAAACTGAAGGCCTTGCTGGAACAGCTGTAAACTCGAAGCAGGAAGTCATTCAAAGCCTCCAAAACCTGGTTGCGTAGTGCTAGAGGAGGTAATGATGAAGAACCAAATCCTCAGCTGGAGCAAATTGTCGTGGTTTGCTTAAAGTACATGAGTTCCACTGATTTACAGCAACACAGGATAAGGCCTGCAGTGCTTCACTGTTCTGCTTTGTTTGCATTTTAAAGTGATCTCTGCTGGTTTCTTAATGGTTTTGTCTCCTGTTGATGTATTTGCAGGGTGCCAGTAGCTGAGCTGGTCTCCAGCAAGCGCAGATGGTAGAGCATGGAAAAGCACGAGCTTGGCTTCCTGGGAAAATCTTTTTCTCTAAGAATTTCAGAATAGCACTGAGGCTATTCCTATTCCTGCAAAGGTTTCTGTGGGCTGACAGCTGGTACTGCCATAAGATCTAGTATCTGAGGTTCATCTGTGCTCTTCTAAACATGAGGCAGTTTAATTTTGGAATGGTTCAAAGATGGTCTTACGTTATAGAGGATATATAGATTAGCCTTCTGACACCAGTGAGAATTGAAGTGCTGAAGAAAAAAATAGCCCAGGAAGTGTGTGGAATCGTGATGACTGGAGAGCTTGAAGGACAGAGTGGAGAAAACCCTTTGGGTACAGTACTGTCAGATGATCCTCCCTTGGACGAGTGGAATTTTAGGCTCGAGGTGAGGAGAAAGTTCTTCACAGGGAGAGTTGTTAGCCATTGGGATGTGCTGCCTAGGGAGGTGGTGGAGTCACCATCCCTGGAGGTGTTCAAGAGGGGACTGGACGTGGCACTTGGTGCCATGGTTTAGTCATGAGGTCTGTGGTGATGGGTTGGACTTCTTCCAACCTTGGTGATTCTGTGATTCTGTGTGTGATTCTGTGACTCAAAATGCCAGTTGTGTTCCTTTGTAGCCTTACATTTTCTAATACTGAAATGAACCCAGCTTGAAAGATCACTGAATTTACCAAGAGAAAGAGTGAACAGGGAATAGGCTCTATATTTACTCTTTGGCAGAGCTGGAGACTTATCAGTCAGCCTAACCAAGAGTTAGTCTGTCTTCTGCTGATCACATCATCAAATGATCCCAGTGCCACCTGGATATCCAGTCTGGGAGCAAAAGAAAATATTAGTAGTGGTGGAGAATATTTTCTTGACATATATTACAATTTTCTTTTCCTTTGTTTTAGTGGAGAGAGCACACACACACACACGAGCATTTTGGCTCTGCTTTTGCCTGAAAATGAAAGACTTCAAAATTGGAAGAAACAACCTTGCTGCAATTAAGCATAGTCAAAATTGCCCACGGTTATTTGCAGCTTCTAAACTGGAGGCCAGTCTCTGAAAGCCAGGCTATCAGACAGAGCAGCTACTTCCAATTATATCCTACTGGAGGGGCCTCTGAAGCTGCCAAGATTCATGGAGGAGAGCCATTCAGGAGGATCGTGACAAACTTCTCCTCATGATGAAAAATAAATGTCCTTTGAGGAAATCGAAACATTTCTTGGAAAGAGGCCAAGTGCAAAAATATTTCCATAAGGGAGATTCATGAGATCCAAAGAGAAATTTCAAAAAGCACAAGGGAGAGACAAACAAACACACACACAAAGTGACAAAGGCCACTTTTAAAAGCAAATGGTTAGGGAATAGGCCTGGGCTGCAGACAACAAGGGTGAATCTCTAGACTCCAGAGAAGAAGCCTGAAGCTGGGGTCCCTCACCTAGGCTAGCTCTGGGCACTGCTGAAAAGGAGCATTCTGCATTTTGTATTTCCTCCTCAGCCAGGGAAAAGTATCTGTCTATTTTTACTCCTTCTCATAACCTGTTTTCAACTTCATCTAAGGCATCATTTCATCCTCTGTTATCCATTGTGTGTAGCATGCCATCGGTCCAGTCTTCAGAGAGAATAGAGTAGAGTAGAGTAGAGTAGAGTAGAGTAGAATAGAATAGAATAGAATAGAATAGAATAGAATAGAATAGAATAGAATAGAATAGAATAGAATGGAATGGAAGAATGGAATGGAATGGAATGGAATGGAATGGAATAGAATGGAATGGAATGGAATGGAATAGGAATAGAATAGAATAGAATAGAATAGAATAGAATAGAATAGATAGAATGGATGGAATGGAATAGGATAGGGATAGGATAGGATAGGATAGGATAGGATAGGATAGGATAGGATAGAATAGGACAGGACAGGAAATAGAATAAAATAGAAAGAATAGAATAGAATAGAATAGAATAGAATAGAATAGAATAGAATAGAATAGAATAGATTTAACCTGGTTGGAAGAGACCTTTGAGATCATCCAGTCCAACCTATCATCCAACACCATCTAATCAACTAAACCATGGCACCAAGCACCCCATCCAGTCTCTTCCTAAACACCTCCAATAATGGTGACTCCACCACCTCCCTGGGCAGCACATTCCAATGGCCAGTCACTCTTTCTATGAAGAACTTCTTCCTAACATCCAGCCTAAACCTCTCCTGGCACAGCTTGAGACTGTGTCCTCTTGTGGTGCTGTTTGCCTGGGAGAAGACACCAAGCCCCACCTGGCTACAACCTCCCTTCAGGTAGTTGTAGACAGCAAGAAGGTCTGCCTTGAGCCTCCTCTTCTCCAGACTAAGCAACCCCAGCTCCCTCAGTCTCTCCTTATAGGGCTTGTGCTCCAAACCCCTCCCCAGCTTTGTTGCCCTTCTCCGGACAGCTTCCAGCAACTTAGCATCTTTCACAAACTGAGGGGCCCAGAACTGGACACAGGACTCAAGGTGTGGCCTAACCAGTGCTGAGTACAGGGGCACAATGACCTCCCTGCCCCTGCTGGCCACACTGTTCCTGATATAGGCCAGGATGCCATTGTCCTTCTTGGCCACCTGGGTACACTGCTGGATGGTGTTCAGCCTACTATCAACCAGCCAGGATCTCAGTCACCTCACTTAATACAAAGATAACCAGAGGAACCCAAATGGCCTCTCCATGAGAGGAGGTGGACCAAATGGTTTGCTGAGGGTTTTGGGTTTTAACATCTTGTGAAATCAAGAGAATGACTAATCAAGGGATGGCACCTGGATGCAGAGAACGAGACATACCCCAGCAGAGGAACCAGGACATTTAAATTTTTTAGGTGATGGTTCATGGAAGGCAGGAAGAAAAAAATTCCAGAGTGTTCTGTGGTGGAGTCTGTGACCAGAATTTGCTGTTTCTAAACTGATTTGGTTCAAAGAGAGTTTTAATTTAGAAAATGGGTTTTCTGCATAGGTACACTTTAAAAGGAGATACTGACAAGAGTAGGAAGAAAGAAGTCAAGAGGGAAATAAAATAGAAGTCATTGCAACAGATTGCTTTGCACAACCTGTTCTGATTTTTTTTTCTTCAAACTATTGGTTCATACTGTCCTTAACATTTAGATTTTCATCTGTTTGCTCCTTTCTGTGAAAGTAAAGCTATGTTAGACATCTCATAAATGCTTACATGGAGATGTTTCCCATCTGCTTGCAGATGCACCATGCCCACTTTCTGCTAGAGACCTGGCAGTTCTCAGTGTTTAAATGAAACTGAACCCACTCCATTTGCTGGATGGGCAGAATCCAAGGAGTACAAATGAACATTTCTCAGTGCTGGTGATTCTGCTACAGCTCATTGAGCTCTGAAAATATTTCCAAACACCCTCTGCATGACAGTTTCTTAAGGAAGGACCCCTTCAATTAAGACCAAGAATTAAGACATCCCAAGTCATTCAAGACGCTCCCACTCCTTTGTGTTTTGTGCATAAACAGGATTATTATTTCCATTTTCTTGGCCTCCTTCCAGCTAATTCTCTTCCTTCACCATACAGCAGATGTATCTCTTTCAGCTCACACAGCACCATGGTACTTCACCATGCATTGTTCAGCGTGGGCTGCCTCCATCCCAGGATGGTTTTGCTTCAGCAGTAGGTGGGAAGAACGATGTTTGATGCCTTCACTCTGACACCGAGGTTTCACTGGGCATTGTTAGTCACTGCTTTTGGCACACTTTGCAACACTCAGATGTGTAGGGCTCTGCTCTACCCTTTTCTCTGTAAGCAACCCAGCCAAACTCCAGCAGCGCCATCCAAACACTCTGAACCTTCCCAGTTCTTTGCTTGCGCAAATCTCATCTGTCTCTTTCTCTTTTGATTCTCCTGCCTCTGAAAGGTTTGTGCATTTTGCAGACAGCATGGGGGTGGAGGCTGGGGGTGGAAGGGAAGATGAAGAACTCGGTGATATACTGAGTGTATGGAACAGTGCATAACATACTGAGTGATGCAACAGCGAGAGAGCTAAGTGAATGCTACTGCCTTGTGATTTACTGCTTGCAAATGGCTTCTCTTCTGAAATACTGTTAATTTAATAGACAAACATCCTAGGATAAAGGCTCGCCAGAGACACAGCTGATGGGATAAACATCAAGAGATTAAAGACCTGTGGGTAAAGTGTATAATTCTGTTATTAAAATCCCAAAGTGCTCCCTTAAAATTAGACCCTAGCAAAGGAAGAGGAGTGGAAAACCTATGCTTAAAAGGGAGACTCATTGTGTGGAGCACTTCAAAATCATTTGCTAAGCAAAGTTAAAAGGAATAATAACACCGAGCTGGGTCTTCCTCTTGTTTTCCTCCTGCTGTCCCTAACTATCAAAGTGGGATCAAAGAAACCTACTTATTAGCTATGTGTTGAGAACATTTTCCAAAGGCAACCAGAAAGCCATCAGTGACAGCATTTCTGCGACCTCCTAATTGCAGCCCACACAATGTGGCTGCTGTTAGGCCCAGAAGACAGATGCATTTGCAAAGTGTGTCCCATGCCATTACATCCCAGCTTACATGTGAGTATGCCATGCCAAATTGGGCCTGGTAGGGTTTATTTTTCCAATATCTAGTGATTCCAACAAGATTAAGCTGCCAGTAGACTAACCGCTGCCCAGGCTCTGACACAGTGTATGCCTAAAATGCACGGTATCAACAGGGAGACCACACAAGAGAAGACATCACCCCCGAACTGGACAAACAGAGGAAGCTGAGGCATAGGGAAGTCAGTCCTCTGGATAAACCAAATCTGAACAAACCTAGCTCTTGGTTTTTCATCCTGCAGATACCCTTAAAAATAGACCAGAATGCATGCCTTTGACTTGACTTGACTTGACTTGACTTGACTTGACTTGACTTGACTTGACTTGACTTGACTAGAATAGAATAGAATAGAATAGAATAGAATAGAATAGAATAGAATAGAATAGAATAGAATAGAATAGAATAGACCAGGTTGGAAAAGAACTTCAATATCATCGTGTCCAACCCATCATCCAACACCACCTAATCAACTAAACCATGCAACCAAGCACCCTATCAAGTCTTCTCCTAAACACCTCCAATGATGGTGACTCCACCACCTCCCTGGGCAGCACATTCCAATGGGCAATCACTCTCTCTTTGTAGAACTTCTTCCTAACCTCCGGCCCTAAACCTCCCCTGGTGCAGTTTGAGACTGTGTCCTCTTGTTCTGGTGCTGGTTGCCTGGGAGAAGAGACCAACCTCTGCCTGTCTACAACCTCCCTTCAGGTAGTTGTAGAGAGCAATAACGTTTCCCCTGAGCCTCCTCTTCTCCAGGCTAAGCAACCCCAGCTCCCTCAGCCTCTCCTCATAGGGCTTGTGTTCCAAACCCAGCCAAAAAGAAATGAAACTATTCTCTTCCCACAGATGAAACAGCTGCCTTCAATTGAAATGTTACTGAAATTAGTTGTTTGTTCCTGTAGAACGTTTTGAGTTTGACAAATGGATGTTTTCCAGTAGGAGAACATCCCATCAAGATGCCAGCTAATTCTGTGGTCAGTGGAATTAGGCTCATTTTCTATGAGTATGTATCCAGTGGTTGAATTCCTGGGTGTGCACTTAATTAGTGACTCCAACAATATCAGCTTTTCCATGAAACCTGTGAGAACTTTGTATTCCTGAGACTGCTAATCTCTATATTGCATTTGCTTAAAGCCAGTCAATCAGTTCGAAGGTTGTTGGGTAAGACTCTGTAGCGGAGTTGGTAGATAAAGGTCATCTCATATATTTGCACATCCGAACATAGACCATTTTGCTGGGGAATCAGGTGAACGGGTACTTTTTAAAGGTTAATTTTGGCTCTTCTTTGATTACGGTATTGATGTTGGACTGCAGGCTGAACATGAGCCAGCATTGTGCCCAGATGACCAAGAAGGCCAACAGCATCTTGTCCAGCAGGAGTGGGGAAGTGAGCTTGCCCATGTACTCAGCACTGTTGAGGCTGCAGCTTGATGTACTGGGTTCTGTTTTGGACACTGCAACATAAGAGAGACATTGCTGTGCCAGGGGAAGTTTAGGCTCGAGGTGAGGAGAAAGTTCTTCACAGGGAGAGTTGTTAGCCATTGGAATGGGCTGGCCAAGGAGGTGCTGGAGTCTCCGTCCCTGTAGGTGTTCAAGAGGGGATTGGATGTGGCACTTGGTGTCATGGTTTAGTAGTCATGAGGTGTTGGGTGACAGATTGGACTTGATGATCTTTGAGGTCTCTTCCAACCTTGTTGATTCTAAGATTCTATGATTCTATGATTCTATGCTGGAGTGTGCCCAGAGGAGGGCAATGAAGCTGGTGAGGAGCCTGGAGAACAGGTCCTATGAGAAGGGATTGTTTGATTTGAAGAAAAGGGTGAGAGATCTTCTCTCTCCAACTCCCCAAAAGGAGGTTGGAGTGAGGTGGGTGTTGGCCTCTTCTCTAAAGTTCCTAGTAATAGGACAAGAGCAAATGGCCTCAGGTTGCACCAGAGGAGGTTTAGATTGGATATTAGGAAAAATGTCTTCACTGAAAAAGTGGTCAGGCATTGGAACAGGCTGCCCAGGGAGGTGGTGGAGTCACCATCCTTGGGGCGGCACTCTGGGACATGGTTTAGTGGGCACATTGGTGTTGGGTCAATGGTTGGACTTGACAATCTTAAAGGTCTTTTCCAACCTTAATGAATCTATGATTCTATGGTTTCCAGCTAGACACAAGGCATGTGGGTGGACCTCACACTGAAAATCTCCCTTGCTCTCCGGATGTTTGCAATGAACCTAGTGACACTCAGGAAATCAGTGCCATAGACCACCCCATACTGTGGCTCTCCCCACGGATGGATCACTCTGCATCTTGTTTTATGCAAGGCCATTACACAGGGACACAACCATGGCAGGACTCTCTCCAGACACATCTTTTGGAGCTACGTCAGGAGAGAGCAGAAGAGAACCCCAGACAAACAGTTGTCAACGACAAATTGCTCTGAAATCAACCGATCATGACAAAATGCACTTTACTATGGATTAGTCACATATCACTGATAGCAATATTGGAGTCCATAAACATGCTTTTAATGACCAAATATTATTTAATGTATGCTGAATCTCACAGTAAGTGGAAATTAAATGGGCAATTTAGTGTATCCTCGCTCGGCATAGGCTCAGAAGCATTTCTCCAGTGGATAAACACTGACAGTAAAGCTGTTGTTCAACAGAACACCACAGCTGCCAGATGTTAAAGGTTGTGGCCTTTGAGCATCTCATCCCAAAGAAAAAGGTTGACATTTGCTGTTAAACTGGCATGCACTCTGTAGTGAGGGGGGGGGGGAATAAAGGAGTTTCTGTTCTATTCCATAGACAATAAGGGCTGGTGGGTAAATCAGAGGACCTAAAAGGCATAAAAGATCCCTGTTTCCAGGCTTGTGTTTGGGCGGCTGAATAAACTCCTCTTTTCTTTCCACCCTTATCTTCTGTGCAACAGCTCACAGGTACTTACAAATCTGAAGTAAATTATACTAGCAGCTCAGTCAGGTACCAGCCCTGACATTGAGACCAAGTTCCAGCCAGGAGAGGAACAATTTAGTTTTCCTTGGACTTGATGATCTTTGAGGTCTTTTCCAACCTTATTGATTCTATGACTCTGTAAGTTAAGGATGCATGTTTCAGACCCACATTCCAGGTCTTTCCCAAACATGGCCTTGCCTGGATTGAGCATTAACCTCTAAACTGGGCACAGTCCATTGCATACCATGCAGCTCATAGGCAGTCACCATCCCTGGAGGTGTTCAAAAAAGGGATTGGACGTGGCACTTGAAGCCATGGTTTAGTAGTCATGATGTGTTGGGTGACAGGTTGGACTTCATGGAATGAAGCTGGAGGTGGGGCTGGATGTGAGGAAGGAGTTCTTCACCATGAGAGTGGTGAAGCCCTGGAATGGGTTGTCCAGGGAGGTGATTGAGGCCCCATCCCTGGAGGTGTTTAAGCCCAGGCTGGCTGAGGCTGTGGCCAGCCTGATCTAGTGTGGGGTGTCCCTGCCCATGGCAGGGGTTGGAACTAGATGATCCTTGTGGTCCCTTCCAACCCTGACTGATACTATGATGCTATGATCTTTGAGATCTTTTCCAACCTCATTGATTCTATGATTCTATGACTCTGTCTATTAGCAGTCCTATGACACCACCCCTACCTCAGAAGGAAAGAGTTCCATGCATTAGGTTCTTCTAACTTGTATTAACCCTGCAAAGAGACAGAGCAATGAAAAGTATTAAATCCATTTGGCATGCAAGACAGAGAGCAGCTGTTAACTTTCTGCTACCACACCACATTTGCAGAGGTGGCTGTTAAGAAAACAATTTTCTTTTTTGATTTGTGGACTGAACAAATTTAAACTGGAGTCCTTGAACACAGTCACTGAACCTCATTGTGCTTTTTTGTTTAAAGACCAAAAATGGAGACACCCTTCTCAAGACAATGTTTTAAATACAATGAACTTTGCAGTTCTACAGTCCTGTCAGAGCCCAATGTATTGCAAGAATATTGTTAAATTCACAGTATTTTAGGTTGAGGAGCCAGGTCTTAGTACATCTGCTCACGTTGAGGGAAGAAGTATCTAGGTGGGGAGGGAAATGAAAGACAGATCCAGACAACAGTGCCAGGAATGCTCTGAGACAGGCTGTATTCACATCAGGGTTCCTTCTCCTTGACTGGTTTGGATGGTCATTAGCATTTAAAACTGAACCAAATGAAGGAGCCTTCAGCAGGTCTCCCTCATTAATGGAAACTTCAGTCCCCAATACCTTCCTTTTCTATCCATGCTGTGATCCCAATGTATTAGCAAAGTGAGAGTTTCCAGTGGGGAAAAAAAGCTGCAATAGGATTCCTGCAGACACAGTGAGCAAGATATCCTCCTCTGGGGAGAATATTTACAACCCCAAATCTAAATTACTGGCTTGCACCATAAAACTCCCCAACTCAAGCTTCACCTTCAACCCTGCAAATTCTAGAGATGGCACATGATGCATTTCCATTTTCAGAAGATCCTTTTGATTTTCTGTGCATAAATACCCAGAGAGGATCCTGTTAACTGTGACAGGACAAGGGGTAATGGAGCAACCTGATCTAGTGTGAGAGGTTGGAACTAGATGATCCTTGAGGTCCCTTCCAACCCTAACAATTCTATGACTGTATGGTTCTAGAAACTACAGCACAGGAGCTTCCACCTATGAGGAGAGGCTAAAGGAGCTGGGATTGTTTAGCCTGGAGAAGAGGAGGCTCGAGGGAGACCTTTTTGCTCTCTACAACTACCTGAAGGGTGGTTGTAGCCAGGAGGGGCTTGGTCTCTTCTCCCAGGCAACCAGTGCCAGAACAAGAGGACATAGTCTCAAGCTGTGTCAGGGAAGGTTTAGGCTGGATGTTAGGAAGAAGTTCTTCATAGAAAGAGAGATTGGCCATTGGAATGTGCTGCCCAGGGAGGTGGTGGAGTCACCATCCCTGGAGGTGTTCAAAAAGGGATTGGACATCACACTTGGAGCCATGGTTTAGTAGTCATGAGGTCTGTGGTGACAGGTTGTACTTGATGATCTCTGAGGTCTTTTTCAACCTTATTGGTTCTATGATTATTTTCCTGAAGATCTCCAGGGATGGCAACTCCACCACCTCCTTGGGCAGCACATTCCAAAGGCGAATAACTCTCTCTGTGAAGAACTTCGTCCTAATATCCATCCTGAACCTCCCCTGGCACAGCTTGAGACTGTGTCCCCTCATTCTGTTGTTGGTTGCCTGGGAGAACAGATTGACTCCCACTTGGCTACAGCCTCCCTTCAAGTAGTTGTAGACAGCAATGATGCCTCCCCTGAGCCTCCTCTTCTCCAGGCAAAACAAACCCAGCTCCCCCAGCCTCTCCTCCCAGGGCTTGTGTTCCACTCTTTGCTCAGGCTCTTTCTTATACACAAAGAGTCTCCCCACTCTTTGCTCAACCTCATATATACAAAGGGTCTCCCCACTCTTTGCTCAACCTCATATATACAAAGGGTCTCCCCACTCTTTGCTCAGGCTCTTATGCACATAGAGTGTCCCCACTCTTTGCTCAACCTCATATACACAAAGGGTCTCCCCACTCTTTGCTCAAGCTCTTATGCACATAAAGTCTCCCCACTCTTTGCTCAGGCTCTTACACACAAAGGGTCTCCCCACTCTTTGCTCAAGCTCTTATGCACATAAAGTCTCCCCACTCTTTGTTCAGGCTCTATACAAAGAGTCTCCCCACTCTTTCCTCAGGCTCTTATACACAAAGGGTCTCCCCACTCTTTGCTCAGGCTCTATACAAAGAGTCTCCCCACTCTTTCCTCAGGCTCTTATACACAAAGGGTCTCCCCACTCTTTGCTCAGGCTCTTACACACAAATCCACAGCTTAGCTGTAAAGTCACACTGCTGAGTCGAGAAAATAAAATTGAATTAAAAAGAAGAGAGGATTTGTTTAGGGCCTCCCATTTTAATATTTGAGCTTGTCCCATTGCACAGACTTGCCTTCATGCACTGGAGCCATAAATCTGGCCTGTCACTTTTATGATTATTAGTGGTTAGAGCTGATGAATATTGATATGTGGCAAGCGCTCTTTCGACATTAAATACATTTGCCAATTTTCCTCCTCCAAACTCCACCCGTTAATGCTTCATCCAATATGAATCAATATTGGTTTAATAATTAACATGTTTAAACATTTTTTAATGTATATTTCATGACAAGAAGATCTATGTTTATTTTATGATGATAAAATATTCAGGGGCCAGGGATTTTTACTGTGCTGTCATCGCCGTGGTAGCTGGGGCCTTCTCACTCCGCCTGAGGGGGCATCTCTCCATCTCTCCTGTGTAGAGCCAAGGCTGGAAAGGTTTCAGCTGCTTGAGCAGAATGTCTGTGGCTGTGGATCTGAAGTTATCTGAAATATGTGGTGGGACTGGAAGGGAAAGGCTGCCAGCATGTTTGCTGCAGAGGGAGAGTGTCCACCATCAGCAGAGCTTCCTGCAACAGTGATGGAGACAAACAGGGATCTGACCTGGAGAGGATTCTCACAGGTTGAGCTGCAAAAGAAATTCTGAGGACAGGTTCAAAACTCTGGAAAACATGCACAAATGGGAGCAAGGAAAAGAGAGAGAAACTAAAAGGGACACTAGGAAGACTTCAAAGAGCCCATGGTGCTTGATGCATAAGTGGGGGCTTACCCTTCCTCTTGAAGCCAGCAGGCTTGACTTTCTGCTGCTCTTTCTGTAGCGGAATAAACAGGTGTTAAAACAAGTTTCCTGGAGTGGGAGGGTTTGGTGGGAGTTTAAAATCTCCCTGCATAAGTGAAGGGGTTATAACTCAGTGCCTGTGTAACACGCAGAGGGTCTTGACAGCCTGACAAGGAAGAACAATACCTGTAGGGTGGAAAAGGTTTAAGAAACACAGATTTGGTGTTCTGCTGCTGGGCCGTAGCAGTGTCTGGCTTATCAGATCCAAGACCTCACCACTACCTCAACTTGCAGAGGACAAATGTGAAGAGCACGTGCTGCAGATCCACACAAACGGCTTTCAGGTGACGCTTTGGTTGTCTACTGGCTCTTACGTAAGGGTGAATTCTGCTCTGGCTGCCCAGGGCCACTTGAGAATCAAGAGATAATGAACAGACTGGCTCTGAAGTCACTGAAACCCAGGTGAAGGTTTCCTATGATACTGTGATTAATGTGATAAAAATGATTATGTTTATTTCCATGTATTTGTTGAAAATTATTCAGCTGGTCACAGTCCAGCAGCTCCTGATGTTCCACTTCTGGGCAGCAGAACAAACGCCTTGTAGTACATCCGATCTGGCTTTAATCAGGCACCAGCCCTGACAACGGCCCTCTCCCAGATGGGTTGGAGGAGCACTGCAAGTTGTTCTCCACAGGGCTGATGATTGCAGGAAAAGACTTCTCATGCAGGATTTGCTGTTGAATGTGTTTATTCCAGAAATTGATTAAAAATCAAATCAAATCAAATCCAAACCCCATCCCACCAAGGAACCCCAAAGCCCCCTATCAAAATCATGATGTCTCCTGAGAAGAGGCTTCCTCATCAAGGTGTGTTGGTTTGATAGCACTCCCAAAAGGTGGAAACGTGATGTGGTTTCACACTTTTTTGAACCCATGTAAACTTCTGGCATTCACAAACCCCAGAGTTCTGCTGCTTAAATGTACATTTTTTGAAGCTATTAGATACTTCATGGGAGGATAAAAAACATCCATCAAGGACACGAAAGCCAAAGCTAACACCTCTGACTCAGGCAGTCCCTGAGATGATGATCACTGGACATTGAGAAAACATAGGGGAGAAATGCTGCTACCCTGTTTGTGAGTCTTTCCTAGCAGAAATTTGTGGCCACATATGATGCTGGGCTAGGTGGAACTTTGGTCTCACCTGCTGCACTTTGGCCACAATAACCTCATGCAGAGCTACAGGCTGGGGTCGGAGTGGCTGGAGAGCTGCCAAACAGAAAGGGACCTGGGGGTGCTGATTGACAGCCGGATGAACATGAGCCAGCAGTGTGCCCAGGTGGCCAAGGAGGCCAATGGCATTCTGGCCTGCATCAAGAATAGTGTGGCCGGCAGGAGCAGGGAAGCCATTGTGCCCCTGTACACTGCAATGGTTAGGCCACACCTTGAGTCCTGTGTCCAGTTCTGGGCCCCTCAGTTTAAGAAGGACATTGAGACTCTTGAACATGTCCAGAGAAGGACAACGAGGCTGGGAAGAGGCCTTGAGCACAAGCCCTGTGAGGAGAGGCTGAGGGAGCTGGGGTTGCTTAGCCTGGAGAAGAGGAGGCTCAGGGGAGACCTTATTGCTGTCTACAACTACCTGAAGGGAGGTTGTAGCCAGGAGGGGGTTGGTCTCTTCTCCCAGGCAACCAGCACCAGAATAAGAGGACACAGCCTCAAGCTGCGCTAGAGGAAGTTTAGGCTGGAGGTGAGGAGAAAGTTCGTCCCAGAGAGAGTTGGAATAAGCTGCCCAGGCAGGTGGTGGACACCCTGGAGGTGTTCAAGAGAGGATTGGACATGGCACTTGGTCATGAGGTCTGTGGTGATGGGTTGGACTTGATCTTTGAGGTCTCTTCCAACCTTGGTGATTCTCTGATTCTGTGTGAGACAAATCTCTTCTTTTATACTTATGGAATGAAATGTGAGAGAGAGCTGAGGATAAGTCACTTGTGATGTTGCTCTCCCAAAACACCCTGGGTTTGACATAAGCTTAAGAAAAAACTTTCTGAAAAATAGGGAGGAAAGGGTGGATATTTTTGCACATCCTGTTTGACATCAGAGAACTTCCAGCACAAATAAATACATTTAAACATAACCAAAATAAGACATTTAAAAACCCCCAATATCAAAACCCCCACAAACCAACCAGAACAAAGTAAACAAAAACAAATCAAAGCAATGTAACACTAAAAAATACCCCAACCCCTGACAGTTTTCAAAGGTTTTATTTAACTTCATTCTGATTATTTTCTGCAGCTCTGGTTAGGAGCAGCAATTATAATAATCCTTCTCCTCCAGGTTGTTAATCCTGGTAAAGCAACCTGTTGCTTGGTAGATTGTATGTTGTTAAGGAGCTCCCTGACAACATTTATTCATAGTATCATAGTATCAGTCAGGGTTGGAAGGGACCACAAGGATCATCTAGTTCCAAACCCTCTGCCATATGCAGGGACACCCCACACTAGATCAGGCTGGCCACAGCCTCAGCCAGCCTGGGCTTAAACACCTCCAGGGATGGGGCCTCAACCACCTCCCTGGAAAACCCCTTCCAGGGCTTCACCACTCTCATGGGGAAGAACTTCCTCCTCATGTCCAGTCTGAATCTCTCCACCTCCAGCTTCATTCCATTCCCCCTAGTCCTATCACTACCTGAGAGCCTGAGAAGTCCGTCCCCAGCCTTCTTGTAGGCCCCCTTCAGATACTGGAAAGCCACAATGAGGTCACCTCAGAGCCTTCTCTTCTCCAGACTGGACAGCCCCAACTCCTTCAGTCTGTCCTCACAGGAGAGGTGCTCCAGCCCTCTGCTCATCCTTGTGGCCCTTCTCTGGACACCTTCCAGCATGTCCATATCCCTCTTGTAATAGGGGCTCCAGAACTGGATGCAGTACTCCAGGTGGGTTCTCACCAGAGCTGAGTAGAGACCCCACCTGGAGTACTCCATCCAGTTATGGAGCCCCTATTACAAGAGGGATATGGAGGTGCTGGAACGTGTCTAGAGAAGGGCTTGGGGAGAGCATTCCTAACGCATGCACTTCTCATTTAGGCTGAAACTCACCCTTAGGAAGGGTGTGTGTGTGTGTGTGTGGTTGTGCTCAAAGCCTAGATATCACTTAATTCACACTTAAGCCCTTCAAATCAGAGGATAAAATGAAATCCAATGGAAAGCTTCGCTGATGTGGTTAAGAGACCCCAGCGCAGAAATCAGCGGGGCTTTGGGTGAGAAAAGGAACATCGCTGAAATTAAAATCACTTCCTCCGAATGTGACGGGTCTGAGCCGGTGTGAGATGTGGGAGACAGGAGAAAGATGCTTGCACAGTTATATGAGATTGTATATTTATGCTCCAAACCTGAGTGCCTAGTGTAAATCGGATAAGACAAGTAAATTGCACCCAACGAGCAGTGAAAGCAGGCAGCAGCATTCATGCGGAATCTTAATTTACACCGCAGCTGGGCTCTGGAGGAGCTTCACTGAGAAAGCAGGAGTCTGAAGCACAATCTTGCTTTTTCCCCCTCCCTTTTTTTCCCTTTTTTTTTTAGTTTTCTTTAACCTCATTTTCTCCGCTGAGCCCAGCAACCGGGAACGAGGAGGCTGCGAACCAGTCACCCATCGCCTGCAAAGAAGTGTCCCACATCTGAGGACGAATTCCACATGCAGCTAATAGCCTAAGAAAGATTTGCATGGGCACCGTGCTCTGACAGGGATTGCTGTCATTTCCATGTTAATACGCTGCTGTTCACCAGCCAGCAACCTTTGTCCTTGTAAAATGCTCCCGTGGCTTTGTCACAGCGGAGTGGCTCAGGGGGCGAGCCAAGCAGACTTGCTGCCTAATGCTAATGGTGATACGGTCCCTGACTTCTGCCTTTACACCTAGCAGGGAAAAAAAGGATTCTATATGTGGTTAATCTGAGCATGCTTCAAACTCTTCAGAACATGGCTGCATCCCAACCCCTCGCAGAATCTTTCTGCCACCTGCATCCCACGAGGTGAAGGGTTGTGGTGGCAGTGGGTTGACGGTTGAAGTCAATGATCTTAAAGGTCTTTTGTAGCTGAATCAGAATTACAGAACCACAGAATTGCAGAACCACAGAGTTGCAGAACCACAGAATGTTAGGGACCTCTGGAGATCTTCTAATCCAGGCCTCCTGCCAGAGCAGGTTCATCCAGAGCAGGCTGCCCATGATGAGAGTCTACCTCTCTGGGCAGCCTTTTCGAGTGTTCTACCGCACTCAAATTAAAGTAGTTCCTCCTCATGCTTAGATGGAAATTCCTATGTTCAGGTTTGTGCTCATTACCCTTTGCCTTCTCTTTATGTGATTCTATGATTCTGCTGCTCCTGGGGAACTCCTGAAGGATACTGTGGGTCTGAAGCCAACAACAGGTCATGTGGCTGTGGATAGGCGCTGTGGGAGGGACCACCTGCACGCTAGGGCTGGGATTTGTCTCTTTGTAGTTTAAGCAGCCCTAAAAGAATTGTTTTTAGCTGAACTAGCCATCTAGACTCCCCTTACAGTTGGGAAAGAGAAACAAGCAATTCCACAGCACAATTCATCTGACTTGTTTTTGACATCTGCCTTAGAAAGAGATGAATTGGGCTCTGAAAGTGACAGTTTCTCTGCCTTGATCATAAAGGGAGGCTCACCAGCCCTCAGGGATGCAGACCTGTAAGCTTTAGATGTCTCTACACAGGCAGATCAGTCCCAGAATATCTCCTCACACTGGTGTAGCCCAGGGACCCTCCACTCTTGGGACACGGAGTAGCACCCACAGTTGTGCCTTCCCCTGAAACAAGATCTCCTCTGCCCTAAAAAGTATGAGGTCCCAGCTTGGAGGCTCACAGTGCTTCATTTCTCTTGATCATGGTGGTTTGCTATGACAGATATTCTGATCTGTCCCTGTATAAATCTCTTCTGAAAAGCTGTCAGGCCATGTAAGAAAGAAAGATGGAGCTCCTTCGTGCAAAGTGCTGACTGGGTGCTGCCACGAACAGGGCACTGTGCAGGAGCTGGCCACTTCTCTCCCTACATCAGAGTCTTGTCCCCTTGCTCAGCTCCTCCTGTCCCCAGCTGAGGCATGAGAAGGCTTTTTGTTTTGGTCTTTTAATTTTAGCTCAGCACTAGAATGTTTGGGGGTTTGTTTTTGCTTTCTTCCTGATGGTCTTGTAATATTTAAATCAGCGTCTCATTCAATTATGTTCTTGCCAGGTGTTTGTTTGTTTTCTCATATCCCTGACTGCAAAGATATTGTTCGTAGACATACTTCCAAGGGAAATTTTATTCAGTGGCAGCAGACATCTTCCCCTGGAAAATACTGATGCAGATATTGAGTACCAGCTGTTCCCCTGGATTAGGAGGCATTTTAGCCCAGTTCTCTGCTCTTTGTAAGTGTCTCCAGCAAGCTCTACTCCCAGTTTCTCCTGCAGCTCTTCCTAGAAGCCTCATCACCCACTGCTCCCAGTCCTCTCAATGTTGAGCCAGCATCATGGACACCCATCCAGCATCAGGCCCAGGGACCACAGTTGTGTGATATGTGACAATACTCTCTTCAAAAAAGAAGCAAGAGAAAGTGAAGAGAGAAAATATTCACCAGCTGTCAATGGCAGAGGTGCATTTTCTCTGCACACCTCTCCCCACACACTTCCATGGTGCACAGGGAACATTGAAGGCATAAATGAAATGAAACTCTGGAATCCCAGTCTTTGAATGCTGTTCAGCTCAAGGTGCCCAGGTCACTTTCATCTCATGGGCACTCTCTGAGAGGTGAAGCATGTCTTTCCTTGCAGGTATCTGACTCTGAACTGGAGGAACCAGACAACATCAGGTGCTTTGGTCTTCAGTTGTGTAGCTCATCTCTCTGCTCTTTCCCATAGGCTGTGTGGTAAGCAGTGAGGCAAGTGCAGTCAGAAACCTCCTTTGCACACATGGGCTTCTCTTTTCTGCTGCCTACAAGCTCTCTGCAGGTACAGTGGCTTCAAAATGGAGCACAACCTGTGAATGCCAGACACGTCCTGCTATACCTGCTGCATCAGGTGGATGATTCTATAGGGGGCATGCATACATCAAGCACACACATATGGCATGGAGACACAGCAGAATGGGAGGAGGGAGTCATGTATATTTACTACCTCATATAAAAGTAGTGAGACAAATGACATGAGCAACCACACTTTATTTACTGGAAAGTAGTCCTCTAAAGATCTACAGGAATCTCACACATGCTCTCTCATCTCCTTGCACAGACCTGCATGAGCAAACTCTGGATTTTTGTGCTGTGCAGTCTTCAGGGGTAAATGTACCTGGTCTGTCTCCCAGATCTATCACATTCCAGGACTTTATCCAGACCCTTTCAATGAGTTTTCAAATGTTTCTGTACATGTTTCAATCAGTTCAGGCATGTCAGACAAGTAACTGCTGTGGAGGTACCTGCAAATTGCACCATCTGGCTGCCTCAGTGAGCCAAAGAGGCAAACTGCAGAGAAAGGGAGAATCCAGGCTTTAAAAGAAGGAAGGGGACATAAAACTGACCATTTGCAGAGGAGGAACACTTTAAAACCACTTCAAATAACCTTGCAGTAAAGGTTTACCCATTTAATTTGATTAACCAAATCTGGTAAGTGTGCAGGAATTTTCTCTGGAGTGAGCCCAGTTCACTGGAAGATCACTTCCAGCTTAATCATCATGGTTTAAGTAATGCCAGGAAAAGTTCTGTGGGGCAGCATCTGCAGATGCCCAGGTCAGGGCCTCTTGGAGTAAGAAATGGTTCATAATGGGAGAGTGGGTTCAGTACAACTGTTATAGATACAGCAGATGGCAGGGCCTTTTCCCCCAGACCCATTTTAAGAAGAATGTAGGCAAATTATCATGCCTGAGTCTTCATGAAGCAATGTCATTTCCAGCTAAAAAATTAGGCTGGTCAGGCTTTTTTTTTCCTTCTTGTGTACAACATTTCAAGTTCTCATTAAAAACAACCCCCCACCCCCATCACTCCACCTCTACAAGGTGGCTTTAAATCAGAAGTGGAGGATGATTATGGGGAAAGGGGGATTCTCAGGGGAAAGAGCTTCCCCCCCAGACAAAGTAGAACTTTTCTTTCAGAAAGTTTAAAAGGGGGGGAGGGGGGGGGAATCTACTAGAAAAATGGAGAAAACCAGTTAAGCAGGCTCAGGGACTGGATTCTCAGATTGGGATGGCTGGATAATCTTCTGGCTGGGAGTAAGTGCTTGGAGGCAGGCTGGCTTGTACAGGTTGAGGGACAGGAAGAGCAAGTGGCATAATGGCCTGCGTCACCCTGATGGCAACTGTACCTAATCTGGAGGTAAATCAAAGATGCTCATCTGTTGCAGTGTTGTTCTGCTAATTTTCCCTTAGCAGAAAGCTCCTAGTGGGAAAAACAAGGAGGGGGAGTAAGAGTGTTTATTTGTTGAAAGGGAAGCCTGTTTCTGTTGACTCAACCTTCATTAAATGGCTCTCATTATTGCCGCAGTGTGAGCTGCTGGCACAAGCCTCTGCTCTGTCACTAAACCCCATCTGGAGAAGGAAGGGAAGAGAAGCAGGGCAGAAGTGCCTGGGCTTCCATCCCTCTTCCCATGCCCCATCCCCAAGCTTGTCCTGATCTGAAAGAGATGCTGTGCTGGGAGGTGCCAGGAGCCCCATGGCTCAGCTATAAATCTCACTCAGAGAGGAAGATTTATGCTCACAGCTTGGAAACAACGCCTGTAGCATGCAGACGTCCACACACACACACATTCCTGCCTGGCAAACACCAGCAGCTTTGCCAGAACTGAGAGTTAAGAGAAGGTGCAGTCCCAGGAACAGCTTCAACTGCTTTCATGACTTTCCAGCAGCAGTTGGAAGACAAATTGGGGGCTTGTGTTTTAAATGTATCCCCAATTTGCATTTTGATTGGCTAACAGGCCATGCAAATTCCACAGTAAAGTACTGATTTGTCAAAGGCATCTGACAGTTTTCAACAATTGTTGAAATGGCTTTAAAACAGACCTGGGAGAGCTGGGGAGAGAAGGGGAAAAAAAAATAATCAAAAAGCCTCTGCCTGATGAGTGAGTTCTTTCATCTGCTAAAAGCTCTCCAAGCCCACAAGCCTGAGGCTGACTTTAAATAGAGTCAATGGAGAAATATCTTCTAGACAGGGGAATGATGAAGGCTCCAATAGTCTCTCTCCCTTTAAGTCACTCTCTCTCTCACACATGTATTTACCTTTCCTCTCCTCATCTCTCCAGAAAAAGTCCCATCCAGGATAGTGCTGGGCACACTTTAAGTCTCTCTCCCTTTAAGTCACTCTCTCTCACACACACATGTATTTGCCTTTCCTCTCTTCCTCCCTCCAGAAAAACTCCCATCCAGGATAGTGCTGGGTACACTTTCTCCCCATCAAGTCATAAGAGTGTCTGCCATTCAGCACCTCATGAGGCTGAACTTCAGGATGATCCTGCAGCCATGGGGTCATGGGATCTTTGTCCAGTTGTGAACTATGTTGAGGCTTTAAGGGAATTTTATCACCAGGTAAAGGGATTCTTCAGGGTGTTTTTTGTTGTCTAAAAATGAGTCACAAGGACTTTTGCCACGAGGTTGCCAATCAGACACAATCTGTTTGTGGATTCAACCAAAAGACAAAATATTTCCTAAGGACATGTCAGAGGGAAGCATTAAAATACCACTTGGCAGTGTGAGCTGGAGCTAGATGCATGCTCCCACAGCAGGCCGCTGCAGCAGCACTTCAGCCAGAGCGAAAGAGGCTTTGAGAGGCAGTGGCAAAGGGCCCGTAGGGACCTTTTGCCAGCTTGTCACAACACTTTTGGGAGATATAAGGCAACAGGAAGGGCCCAGGATTTTCTGGGGTTATAGAGCTGTGCCATGCTGTCTGTGAACATGTTTGTAAGTTCAAAAGACGTTCACTACCTTAAGCAAGTTGCAAAACTTAAACTTCAAGTCCTCTGCAAAGCAAACCTAATCTCTTTTGGTCAAGGGGAACTTTCCTTTTCAGAAAACCTTTTTCTTTCATTCTGTCATGTATTGGCAAAGCAAACAAAGCCCTGTGATCCCATGGTTTGCTCAGCTACAGAATGAGAAAGACCCTGCAAACTGTCATTTTCCATGCTGCACAGGAGATGATCTTTGGACAGTTTCCAACACCATGCCCCTCCCAAATCTTTATCTCCTGTAAGAAGAAAGTTTAACATGAATGTTGAGATTGGGTGGAGAAAGCCCTGAGACAGTGACATCCAGAGAAGCACACGGAAAAAAGGACTTTCAAGCTACCAAGACTAAACTGTTTCTGGCTCCAGAGATTCAAAGATCTCACCTTTTCTGTGTGAAACAAGGCAGCTCGTCTCCGAGTGTCTTTTTGAGGCTCAGCCCACTGACCTCTGCAGAGCCCCTAGGCCATCTCCATGCACAGTGACATAATCATGATGGATAAGAATCATTTACCATTTTGGCAGAGAGGCAGGGCAAAAAACAAAGTTTCCCAGGCCTGCCCCAAACTGTGGAACCTGGCTCTGCACCAACCTGTCCCCTTTCCCAGAGCAGTGTGCAGCTTCTCAACCCAACAGCACATTCCTCTCCCTGCCCTACAGCTTAGCTCTGATACCCCAGCAGCTCCTATACTTTTGACCTCACAAGCGTTGCACAATCTGACTATGAGCCTGTTTCTCCTTCTGCTTCATCTCGGTGATGCAGCATCAGCCTTAGGCAAATTCAGCTGTGAAGAAATGACTTGAGGCTGCAAAACTCTGGAGATATGCATGCAGACTCCACCATCTTCAACAGGTATTATTTACCTGCTCACTTCCCTCCTCTTGCTTTTTATGCAGGGTTGGCATTGCTGAATGCCCAGTCCCACCATGCAGCTCTATCACTCCCTTCCTCAGGAGGACAGGGTGAGGAGAAAATAAGATGGAAAAAGCTTTTGGGTCAAGATAAAAGCAATTTAATAAAGCAATAGCAAAAGGCCACAGTGGAAGCAAAGGAAAATATAGGTTTTATTATCTATTTCCCATCTGCAAAACACGTTCAGCTGTTTCCTTACCTTTTTACTGTGAGGGTGATACAACACTGGATCAGGCTGCCCAGAGAGGCTGTGGAGTCTCCTTCTCTGGAGTCTTTCAACACCTTCCTGGACGTGTCCCTATGTGGCCTGCCCTAGGTGATCCTGCTTAGCAGGGGGTGGATTATATGATCTCCAGTGGTTGCTTCCAACCCCCACCATTCTGTGAATCTGTGATTCCAGGGAAAGAGAACTTCAGTACCTGTAGCAGTTGCAATGCAAGACAAATGTCGCAACATGAATGGCCCCCACCCTGCCCTTTCTCTTTGTTGCTATTACTGATCAGAAGCTAGTTTGGGTCAGCTGTCCTGGTTATGTCTTCTCCCAAGATCTTGCCTACCCCCAGTCTACTGGTGAGGTGGGAATGTTGGAAAGACAGCCTTGGTGCCATGGGAGCACTGCTCATCAGTAGCTACATCCTTGGTGTCTTACTGACGCCTTTTTAGCTACCAATGCACAGCACAGCACCATGGGGAGAGTTAACTCCATCCCAGACACAATACACCCTTCCTGATTTCAGGTGGGACACATTTCTTCTGCACAGCTCCTAGCACACATCCTGCTGGTTGCTGCCATGTCATAAGGTGGTGTGTAAAGTCATCATAATGTGGTGTGATGAGGATCTGAACAAGTGTGAGCTGGGAGATGTCAGTGGTACCTCTGGGTTAGCCATGTTGGAGAAATGTGTTTAGGAGCCATCTGTGTGTGAACTACAAGGCTGTGAGGGCAACAAGTCATTTGTAACATGGTGTGATTCCTCAGTGCTTCAGGACTTAGGATCTATGTGGTCCACGGGGACAACTGATGTTTCTTTCTATGCTTGTTCCAGGTATGATGATCCCACCAGGTTAAAGAGACAGCTAAGTGTGGTGCAGAAGTGCAGACAATGAAGAGCTACAGTCAAGGGGCTCCATCCCAGAGCTAATGACCCTGCCCCAGCTCTGTGCAGTGATGTATGGCTTTCCCAGCCTGCATTAGCCTTGCATTAACAATGACTGATGAATCTCTGCACCACTTTTCTTTGCATGCTCTGGATGAGGCCTCAGCAAATTGCTTCAGTCACATGCTTCTCCTACACATAGCTCTGGCCTCACTGCAAGTCTCTAGTCATCCCTTCCCCTCTTCTGTTCAACATAGCTCAGTATCCCCTTCCTCTAGTGTTCTTTACCTGGTTAACCCACACACATTAGTGTCTTGGCTCACCCAATTAATCCTTAGCGAAGTCCATTGAAGTTGTGTACTTGAGAGAGGAAAGAGCATGCAAGGTACTTTTCTCACTACTTCCCCTTCCTCCCTGGGCTTTCCTTGAGGAGGATTTACCTTTGGCCTTAGTTAATCAGCTGATCCAGCTCAGTGAGTGGGGAGAGCTCCCTCACAAAGAGGTTCAAGCCTTTTTCTCCTCAACAGGTTCTTTAGCAGCAGGCATTTGATTACTGATTTCCCGTCTCCATCAGGTGGATGGTGCACATGGATGTCTGCCCTTGGAATTCATAAAAGTTTTCCACTTGTAAATAACCATTTTTAAGATGTTGCCTTTGGCACAAAGCGGACTGTGTCCAGTTCTGGGCCCCTCAGTTTAGCAAGGACATCGAGACACTTGAACGTGTCCAGAGAAGGGCAACAAGGCTGGGGAGAGGCCTTGAGCACAAGCCCTGTGAGGAGAGGCTGAGGGAGCTGGGGCTGTTTAGCCTGGAGAAGAGGAGGCTCAGGGGAGACCTCGTTGCTCTCTACAGCTACCTGAAAAGTGGTTGTGGCCACCTTTGGGGTTGATCTCTTCTCTCTAGCAACAAGTACCAGAACAAGGGGACACAGTCTCAAGCTGCACTGGGGAAGTTTAGGCTGGAGGTGAGGAGAAAGTTCTTCACTGAAAGAGTAATTCATCTCTGGAATGGGCTGCCCAGGGAGGTGGTTGAGTCACCGTCCCTGGAGGTTTTCAAGAGGGGATTGGACGTGGCACTTGGTGCCATGGTCTAGTCATGGGGTCTGTGGTGACAGGTTGGACTCAATGATCTTTGAGGTCTCTTCCAACCTTGGCGATCCTGTGGTACTGTGATCTTGGTGGGTTAAACACAAAGAGGAGGAGGTTGGAAGGAGGTACGACGTAACTTCTATACACAACTCAGTTATTAGACCTGGATTGCTCTTTTCTTGTTCTCCCCCATTTTTCCCCTCGTGCCTTGTAATGGTCATTGGGAGCAATTTGTGATCTTGGCATCCTGGGCTCTGAGATTCCACAGACCCATCCATTACAGCCCCCAGGAACAAATCCCATCAAGTCACCAGTTTATAAACTGCATTTCAGATACGTTACATGAGCCCTGATTGCAAATCTGAAGACATTTCCATTTTGCCTGAGGCCAAGATTTTTAATTTAAAGGGGGGAAAAGAAAAAAAAAGAAAGAAGTAGTCCTGCCAGGGTCTGTGCAAAGGCTCTTTAGATATTCCAACCAGCACAGTTTATTTAAAAATTCAATAAGGCAATTTTCATGGCAGCAAGGAAAAAAGCAGCAGTGCTGCTCTCTGCACACCCAGTAAGGAGGAAGCAGCAGCCAGGATTTCATCTCCCAAACCCACTCAAGCCAGGCTGTGCTGCTAGTTCATTTTAGTTCCTAACAGCCTCTGGCCCGAAACGTGTGGTACTCTTTCTGCTTGACAATTAAATTTTCTCCAGCAGTGGAATCAGGAGTAGGGAGTGGGGAGCAGAAATGACTGTTTTAGTATAATCTGTTGCCCAGGAGTCACATTTGCTAACACAGAGCAAATACAAATGACCAAAAACCTATTTCTAGACTTCATGAGGCCGGTGACAATGGTTGGAAGCAGAGACTGGCTGGCTTTGAATAGATATAGCCATGGGAAGTGGAGAGAAGGTAAGTAGGATGCATATAAAATATAGTAGGATGCATATAAAACAGTTATCTGCTTTCTATAAACCATGAAGGGCTCTTGGGGAAGTAGACACAAGACCAGAAGTGAAGAAACATCCCTGGCTGCTCTAGACCATGTAGCAAAAGTATTTTCTTCTACTTTATGGCCACTGCTGTCTTGCGACCTGTTCCATAACCAGGCATAAACAACAGCCAAGGCATTCCCTTTCCCTGGCATGGCATTGGGACACCTCCACACACAGTTTTTGGAGGTTTAGGAGGTTCCTATCCCACTGAGGAAAGAAGTAGCCAGAAATTACAGGTGCTTACAGAGAACAGAACACAGAGACCTCAGCTCAAATATCCACCAGAGGAGCAAAGACACCTGTGTGACCTCCCCCATGCCATGCATTCTGGTGTCAGCCCACTGGCAGAGGAGCTGAAGCACTTTCTGAGCCTGCTGCTAACGAGATCATTAAGACAAACACAGCGAATGCCTGAACCTTTCCCTTCAGAAGGATGAGGTGGGGTTTTAATTAAGGTAGTTATACTCAGCTGGAAAGGCTATTTGCAAAGACATTTCGAGTCTGCAGGAAGGTGCTGTGCTGACAACCTGGGTTTAAGAGCGGTAATGCTGATAAAGTGTGTGAAGCTTGCTCTCTGTGTGGATTACTGGACTCAAGTGACCAGCCCTGAGACTGTTTTGCTTGAGAAACCTGGTGCTATGTGAGAGAGATAGGCAATGCTTTCCAGTTGGCAATATCAAGGATGAGTTAGTGCTGAAGCATGTCCATTATAAAGGACACTGCTCACTCAGCTCAGGGGCGTTTTCAGTGTCAGTGCTTTTTTTTTCCTCTCCAAAAGAGGACAAAGATTTTTAACTTCAGAAGTGTGTTCTTGGGTCAGTGTCACAGAATCACAGAATTTCAGGGCCTGGAAGGGACCTTGAAAGATCACCTGGTCCAATCCCCTGCCAGAGCAGGATCACCTACACCAGATTACACAGGAACACATCCAGGCAAGTTTTAACTGTCTCCAGAGAGGGAGGCTCCACAACCTCCCTGGGCAGCCTGTTCCACTGCTGTGTCACCCTCACAATGACAAAAGGTTTCCTCATACTTACATGAAACTTCCTATGCCTCAATAACTTGTGGGGTGTAGGCAATATCTGTGTCAGGTCAGCTGGCATTTTGTGTTTGTAACTGAGTGGTTTGGGTTTGTTGTTTTTTTTTGGGGGTGGGTTGCTTGTTTGTGTCTTAAATTCTTTCAGTGCAGTGATCTCCAATTGCTATATGAAAAGCCACTGCAGCTTGAAACTTGGGACCTGGCACTTTGACTGTGTTACACAGAATCATAGAATCATAGAATCAACAAGGCTGGAAAAGACCTCAAAGGCCATCAAGTCCAACCTGTCACCCAACACCTCATGACTACTAAACCATGGCACCAAGTGCCACGTCCAATCCCCTCTTGAACACATCCAGAGATGGTGACTCCACCACCTCCCTGGGCAGCACATTCCATTGGCTAACAACTCTCTCTGGAAGAACTTTCTCACCTCTAGCCTGAACTCTCCCTGGGCAGCACATTCCATTGGCTAACAACTCTCTCTGGAAGAACTTTCTCACCTCTAGCCTGAACTTCCCCTGGTGCAGCTTGAGACTGTGTCCTCTTATTCTGGTGCTGGTTGCCTGGGAGAAGAGACCAACCCCTTCCTGGCTACAACCACCCTTCAGGTAGTTGTAGAGAGCAATAAGGTCTCCCCTGAGCCTCCTCTTCTCCAGGCTAAGCAACCCCAGCTCCCTCAGCCTCTCCTCACAGGGCTGTGCTCGAGGCCTCCCCACAGCCATGTTGCCCTTCTCTGGACACATTCAAGAGTCTCAATGTCCTTCTTAAATTGAGGGGCCCAGAACTGGACACAGGACTCAAGGTGTGGCCTAACCAGTGCTGAGTACAGGGACACAATGACTTCCCTGCTCCTGCTGGCCATACTATTCTCGATGCAGGCCAGGATGCCATTGGCCTTCTTGGCCACTGAGGCACACTGCTGGCTCATGTTCAGCCAGCTGTCAATCAGTACCCCCAGGTCCCTTTCTGTTTGGCAGCTCTCCAGCCAATTCTGACAATTCAAAACTTTTAGGAGTGGTAGGAGATGGGTCTGAAGTGCCCCTGGCCTGCAAGAAGCTGGGATTATGGCAGGTCAGTGCTTTCACAGTATCACAGTATCACCAAGGTTGGAAGAGACCTCAAAGATCATCGAGTCCAACCTGTCACCACAGACCTCATGACTAGACCATGGCACCAAGTGCCATGTCCAATCCCCTCTTGAACACCTCCAGGGACGGTGACTCCACCACCTCCCTGGGCAGCACATTCCAATGACGAATGACTCTCTCCGTGAAGAACTTTCTCCTCACCTCCAGCCTAAACTTGCCCTGGTGCAGCTTGAGACTGTGTCTCTTTCTCCTAGGGAAAATTTCTGATCAGCTCTGGCTGTGTTCAACTTGGTATTTATTTATTTTTTTTTAAAGGTTTTTGTGACTAATAAAAGCTGTTACCAACCTACCACTCCTTGTTACAGACCTGCCCTTCCCTTTCCCTGTAACAGCTTTGCTGAGTATTGGGGTTCCACAGCAAGGACACCTCACTCTTTCCTTCCCCTCAGCAAGAAAGCCAGAGCAGATCAATGTGACTTATGCTTCACCCTTTCCCATTCAGCGCTGCCTCTCATTTTGTTCTGCTTTTTAATATCATCTTTATTGCGAGTCTGTTCTGATGCCGCCTGTTTATTTATGGCTATTACCAAGATGATGCTTTAATTGTCGGATCAGCGCCTCCAGTCCATCAGCAGAGGAGCAGGCAGCTCTTTATAAACATCATTTTTTATTCAGCTCTGCCACATGCACCCGCAACGAGCACACACAATTAGGGACAACAATGGTGTTATTCCCCACGAAGCCTTGTGTGGTGCTTTGTAATCTCCCCCCGCACCCCCCCCCCCGTCTCGAAGAGGACAGCCTTTGAGTCTGTTTACTGTTCTTCCTGCACTGAGCAGTTTGCCTTGTAGATCTGGAGAAGGGAAATTCAATTAGAGTAGTATTCAGGATGGTTTTTATATATATTTTCTACCAATTAGCATTTCATTAAGGCAGCTAAATTGCATTTGCCAGAGACAGACACAACCCATTGCAGAGTATTATTTTAAGATCTCATTTCTTTTTTCTCATCTTGCAAGCTGAAAATGAAATCAGGTAGTGATTGATTAATTATTAATTCATTACTGGTGATTGGGTTAGGCTGAAGCTGGTCAGGAGTGTGAGACAGGGAGGAAAAAGTGCTAAGACAATCTTGGGTTTATTTCTTTGCACAACTTTGCAGGAGCTCCTTGAGGTGGACAGGCTCATCCTAAAGCTATGTAGAGCTGCTGGGTTGCCTTGGATGCCTGGCACTGCCTGCTGCTGAGCATTTTTCAGTCTGGCCTCCCTGCAGGGCAGAGATAGTAGGCAGAGTGTGGTAATACCTCATCAGTATCACCTCTAAAATCTTTTAGGCAAGAACCATCCCACTCTTTGGTTAACTCCCTTCTTCCTCATGATGAAGCCAGTCAGTAGGATGAGTGATTGCTCTGCTGCTCTTTCTGGAGTGCTGATGAAATAGGACACATGCCCACATGTGGCATGGTCTTGCAGGATGACACCAGTTGTCCAAATGGCACCTCTGCCTCGCTCTAGAAGAGAGTTGAGCTCTGCCACCTTTCCTTTCTGCTGCTCTGAAGGCTATTCTCCATCCTTCCCTCTGTTTGCAGCATGGCTTTGTCTCTTCATTGCTCTCAAGGTCACCATTGATCAGATTGAGTACTTCACAGCTGCAGCCTTGGATGGGCAGAAAGAGAAATTGATTGCAGTCAATTCAGCAGCAGATTGAACTGTATTGACTTGTCCCCTGTTCATGCAGACATGGAGCTTTGCTACCTTTTAATTACCATGGCTTTCCCCTCTCACTGTCAATGGAATGGTTCAGTGTGTATAGGGGTGGGGGATCATACGGCCTTGAGGAAAGTCTCTGGAGGTGTGTAGGGATTTTAATTTTCCTGACCACAGAAGACAGGAGGACTGGTGCTGGTTGGCCAGTGAGGGAATCCCAAGGATAGAAAAATCTTCTTTCCTCTGTGTACAGTGACTTCCTGGTGGCATCTCTATCACTAACAGTGATCTATCATCAATAGTGGAGACCAGCTGCTCAGGAGAGCAGGCACCCTGCTGAAGAAATGGCAGGCACAGGTGGTGTAAGGGTGCTGCTCCTCTGAACTGGGCATATATCAAGAAAAGCAGAGATTGGTCTGACAGAAGTCACTCTGAAAAACAGTGCTTCTTCCCTGTGCCTGCCTTTGAGCGCACCAAGGAGGGGCATGCTGCTCGAAGCTTTCTCCAGCAGCTGGATAAGCCACAGTCTCCTGTTTAGCAAAGTCCTTTGGCCAAGCCCTGAATTCTCTTGTTGAGGAGGAAGAACTGTTTGTATGGTCTTTGCTTACTTCTGGAGATGAGGAGAGGATGTGATGTACGTGATTGATTCCCACGGAGCTTCTCAGGCATCTTCTGCTTCTGGCTCTGTCTGTGGGCTTTCAGGCTTCACCAGCTCTAGCACAGTAATTCTTCACTATCATAAAAAGTGCAGTTGGCACTTTTTTCTTGAAAGGTGCAGGACTGGCAGCTTTAGAAAGCTGAAATCTGCTGTTATCTACTGAATTGATGGCAGTAGCACCAGTGCCAGGAGTGAGAGTAGAGCAGTGCTGGTAAATAACAGCTTTTTTTGGTTGGTTGGTTGGTTGGTTGGTTGGTTGGTTGGTTGGTTGGTTGGTTGGTTGGTTTTTGGGGTTTTGGTTGGTTGGTTGGTTTTTAGCAAAGTGAAAAGTGAAAAAAACCACACCACAAACAAGAACAAAAGATTTACTCCCATCTAGGGTCAGAGACTGTGCTGCACTCCACAACCTTGCTTCCCTTCCCCTTTTCCTTCTCCTACAAAGAGTTTAGAAAGCCTGTGCAGTGCTCTGATGTGACCAAATGCACCATTTAAGCCTCCTCCCTGGGATCTGTGTCCAAAATACTTCTCCCATCCCCAGGACTAAACCCTAGACCTGACACTGTTTATAAGCATGCTAACCCCAGGCTGGGTGTGTGCACCCCAGATCCAGTCACTGGAAGCTGGGCAAAGGTGGACAGTTCATTAGTGAACTGAACCATCAGGTGGCCACAAACACAGTCCAAAGCTTTCCTTAGAATGCAGACTGATGACATATAGGACTCTCCTATAGGACTCTCCTGGCAACTACCTGAAGGGAGGTTATAGCCAGGTGAGGGTTGGCCTCTTTTCCCAGGCAACTAGCACCAGAACATGAGGACACAGTCTCAAGCTGCACCAGGGGAGGTTTAGGCTGCATGTTAGGAAGAAGTTCTTCAGAAAGAGAGATTGGCCATTGGAATGTGCTGCCCAGGGAGGTGGTGGAGTCACCATCACTGGAGGTGTTTAGGAAGAGACTGGATTGGGTGCTTGGTGCCATGGTTTTGTTGATTGGATGGTGTTGGGTGATAGGTTGGACTTCATGATCTCAAAGGTCTTTTCCAGCCTGGTCTATTCTATTCTATTCTATTCTATTCTATTCTATTCTATTCTATTCTATTCTATTCTATTCTATTCTATTCTATTCTATTCTATTCTATTCCATTCCATTCCATTCCATTCCAGACAGACCCCTATATTATGGGGTATTTTTCGTGACTGGATGAGGAGACAGTGGTGTAGGGATCCTGCTTCAGTAGGCTGAGATGAAATAAGCAAAGGGGTTTCATCATTTCAATTACCTGCCAAAGATAATAATCCTTTATTTTAATCTTGCAGCAGGCAAATGTTCTGAGATGAGATGTTCAGCCTGTGGATGCATGACTATAGTTTCAGCCCTTGCTTTCCAAAAGGTCTTTGTATGAAAGTCATCCTTGCCTTAAAAAGAAAATTCACAAACCCTCTGGACAAAATGAAATGGGTTCAGCCCTGTTCTCCAGCTTCTGTGATGGAGGGATGGGGTTGTTATTTTTAGCACACCAACGTTGTCTACTGGCTTTTGCAATCAACATTGAGAGCTAACAGAGACCAGCATTATGGACATCCCTCCTGCCCTTGTAGAGACCCTTCCTCTTTTCTTTGCATCATCCCAAAGGGGAAAAGTGAATTCCAGCAGTTTACAACTCCCAGAGAGAGAATGTACTCTGATAATCTCTCCCCAGTTTCTAGCTGTTAAAATAAATTCTTCCCATGTTAGTAAGACTCCCCTGAGGCCTCAGAAGAACAGGTGCTCACTTGACCCAAGTGTCACCCGCACCCAATATATCACATCAGCCTCAGGGGGAGAAAAATGCAGCCAAAGCTTTGCTCCCCACACCCACTCAGGGAGGCCTGGCTCAGCACAGCTGCAGATGGGGACCTGCATGTGCACTAGAAACTGCAGAGTGTCCTTCTCAAGGGAGAGAGATGAGATTTGCTTATTGTGCCACTTAGCTTGCCTGCTGCCATGCTCCAGAGATGAATGGCTCACGGGGAGGTTCAGGGGAATCATGCAAGGCTCCTGTTTGTCTGCTGCAGTTATGGAGGTGAGGTTTGTACACCAAATGTCCTTCGACCAGGTGGCCATCCACTGACTTCTTGAAGAAAGCCTCTGGATTCTTATGGGTTTGTACTGCTGGTCTTGGGCATGCTGATGAACAGCTTCCTCTGACTTTGCTGGATGAACATTTTCTTGTGATACTTTCTTAGAAGTGGAAGGAAGTCAGACAAAAGAGAAGGGTAGATTTAGATCAGACGTCAGGAAATTCTTTGCTGTGATGGTGGTGGGACACTAGAACAGATTGCCCAGAGAAGTTCTGGGTGGCTCACCCCTAGAGGGCACAGTCTCAAGCTGCACTAGGGGAAGTTGAGACTCGAGGTGAGGAGAAAATTCTTCACAGAGAGAGTTGTTGGCCATTGGAATGTGCTGCCCAGGGAGATGGTGGAGTCACCATCTCTGGAGGTGTTCCAGTGGGGATTGGATGTGGCACTTGTGCCATGGTTTAGTCATGAGGTGTGTGGTGACAGGTTGGACTCGATGATCTTTGAGGTCTTTTCCAACTTTGTTGATTCTATGATTCTATGAAGTGTTTAAGATCAGGCTGGACAAGGCTTTGAATAACCTGGTCTAGTGGGAGGTGTCCTTGCCCATGGCAGGCAGGGTTGGAACTAGATGATCTTTAAAGTCCTTTCCAATACAAACCCTTCTGTAAATCTATGAAAAAACTTTCTTCAGGGAGTATATTCCTTCCTGCAGCTCTTCCTCTACCCTCTCCCACAGCGACCTTTAGGTGAAAAACATTAATCAGAGTAGCTTGAATGACAACACAGCCAGAGAAAGACAACTCAGCTAGGGGAATCTAAGCCTGAATATGTGACTCCAGAGTTATGGGGAAATATGCTGAAAGCAGTGGGGCATGCCCTGTGTACACCTGGTCCTTGGATGCCCACAACTGGTGTCTGGAGGTGGGTATCAAGAACACTAACTCCTATCTCTTCTGAGAAAGCTGTTAAGAAAAGAGGTGCTATACAAAGAAATTAGAGGAGATTCCACCTGGTATTAATGTGGGCTGGAGGAAGAAAGATGTCATTTTGTCTGAATAACATCAAGAGATCCATTACATCATTCCAACACTTCCCCCCAAAGCCACAGCAGCCAGGTTCTGCATGATGGGCTTAAAGCATAGTTTGCATTCTGATCTTGTCTGCTGCAACCCAAACTCAAGGAGCACACATATTTAGGCTCTCCTTTTTGTCCACATCTAATTATGTCTGCTAATTATTTAGCAGGTTATTAATTATTTTGCTAATCATGTAGACTCTGCATGCAAGTGGTCATTCCAAATGATGTACAACATGGGTTAATTTCACACTTCATGCTGTGTTTATACCAAAGTCAAAAAGGCTTTTGTTTGCTCATGATTAGGGAGCAACACAGAGAGGTGATTGCAAAACAGCTCCACAGAAATTTCCTTGGAAGCTCAGCTGGAAAGTCTAAGTGGCCAGCTCTCGTTGTGCACAGTTCCACGCTGGAGAGAATCATAGGATGCCCTGGGTTGGAAGAGACCTCTAAAGGTCACCTAGTCCAACCTCCCTGCAGTAAGCAGGAGCATCCCCAACCAGGTCAGGCTGAGCAGACCCCCATCAAGCCTGACCTTGCAGTCGTATTTTGCTGAATGCAATATTGTGTTGAGGGCATAAACTTCCTCTGAGCCCCTAGAAACAAGAGTTTGGGAGCCTAACATAGAATTAGGTTCAGCAGGACCGTCTGATTTAAGTGACCACTGGCTGCACAGCAATGATCAGCTTGTGAACCTCTCTGAGCATTTATTAAAGGAGGCTGGGCTGTGATGCTAATGGTTTTGCACAGCAAAGATACTTCAGAAAATTAAAACCTGTTCATGGAATGCTCTGGCAGCAGCCAGAGTTTATATATGGCTTGTAAATTCTTCACCAGCCTCTAAGAATAACAAACTGCTTGCATAAAAAATAAATTGGAGATGCACACACAGAATGTGAGTAAATAGGAATCACTGCATTTATTAGGTGTCAAATGGTGAGCAAATGGAAGCAGATAAGAAATACACTGATGCTTTCAGGAAACTTCAGGTCAGTTTTTTCCAGGTGGCTGTTAGTAATTTACTGCCTCACTTCCCATGTCCTGGTTAATATTGATACTCTTTCAAGGGTGGATGTAGGACCAGGGGGATGGGATGGAAAAAGAGGAAGAGCAGAGAGGGAAATAACCTTGTCTCTATGTCACGTCATCATGCTGCATGCTGAGGAGCTAGAGAGGAGAAGACAGCCAGCTCCAGACAGTGGGTGGAAAAGGAATGGGGAAGCTCTTTCCCATCATTCTCATTTCACTCCCATTCCTAAGGCAGTCCTCAGATGTAGAGCTTAAAGTCTGTGTGTGTTTTGCCCTGTAGCAGACTTACCAACCTTTCCTGAGGGCCACCCTTAGAGCAAAGCCTCCTCACTGCAGCCATCTGGAAGTCACTAGAGGCAGGCTCAATATTGTTGTTATTTATTTCTCTGTTTGCTGTAACCAATTAAACAAAAGCTTACTCGGGCCATAAAGAGCAATAGCCTGGGGAATGTGGGAGGGCGAGGTGTTGTGAAGAGGCATTTTATCTTCGACACACACTCCTGGGCAGAGGATTGAAGGTCAATGCATACACATCAGACTGGGCTGATTACAGTGTTGACAACCATCCACTTTTTTTATGGAATTATCAATTGATCTGGGATTGCAGAATCTAATCAATGCTTCAGAAATAGAGAGGGTGGAAAAGCCAGTTGGGCCGGATTGCCCTTCTGCATCTGGTTCTGTGGGAGGGGTCTCGCCAGAAACCCTGTGCCTTCCTGGGACAGCGGTTAGTGCCACTTTCCCTTTTATAGCGTGGTGGGTGGACAACCTTTACAAGCAGTTGCCTTGTTTCTTAGCTCACAGGTCATCCTGCCCTTTGTGATGTTTCCATAGAATCATGGAATCAATAAAGTTGGAAAAGACCTCAAGTCCAACTTATCACCCAAGACCTCATGACTACTAAACCATGGCACCAAGTGCCACGTCCCATCCCCTCTCCAACACCTCCAGGGCCAGTGACTCCACCACCTCCCTGGGCAGCCCATTCCAATGGCTAACGACTCTCTCTGTGAAGAACTTTCTCCTCACCTCCAGCCTCATCCAGATCATCAATAAAGATATTAAAAAGCATGGGGCTTCACCGAGAGAGTCATTTGCCATTGGAATGCGCTGCCCGGGGAGGTGGTGGAGTCGCCGTCCCTGGAGGTGTTCAAGAGGGGACTGGATGTGGCACTTGGTGCCATGGTCTAGTCGTGAGGTCTGTGGTTACAGGTTGGACTCGATGATCTTCGAGGTCTCTTCCAACCTTAGTAATACTGTGATACTGTGATACTTGTGGTCAAACACTCTCCAGAGTAGATTTCCACCTTCACAACCTGGCTTCTAATCCTGTGTGGTACTTCACCACTAGTTGGTAGAAAACATGTGGATCAGAAAAGTCCTACTGCCTGTTTTTTGTGTGCTGTTTTTCCAGGAACATAGTTCTCATAAGGCAGCAAAGAAATGGGAGAGGTTATTCCATGCCCTCTCGTGACCTGACTGAGGTGCTTCTAGCAAGCCAATGTATTTCCACTCTCTTTTTAAAAATCATTTGCAGTTTAATAAAAGGGGGGAAAAAAAATCAAACTGCAAGGAACAAAATGTTTTTCATAAACACTGTTGTAGACCAAGGGGTCCTTTGGATAATAGGACTTTTATCTCTGTTTTTGAATCTTCAGGCTGCCCTAAATGCATGTAATAACAGTAAGTCGTTCCCAACATGCACATTCTCACAGAATTACTGTATTAAACAACTTGTGTTAAACCCGTGGGGACCAACGGTACAGCCTCTTTTTTTTTTTTGTCATCCCTGCAAACAGAACAGAAGCTGATTGGTAGAAACTGCCTTTGCTGCCATGGGTGGACAAGATCTAAGCCTGGGGAGGTCAGCTTGGACAGTCATTTACCGCTCAAAGGCACTGTCCTGCAGTCACACGGAGCTGCAGGTGGAGGGATGGAAATAGATGGTGACATTTAAGGAGCTGTGGTGATGGAAGGGGTTTTTAATGTGATGGTAGGCATTTACACTTAACAGATACAAGTCAAACTGGAGAGCCAGGGGGATGAGGTTTCCTTCTTAATCAGAAATGTTAAAACAAATCCTCAGTAAACAGTGTCTACATAACCTGTACTGTTACTAAGGTCAGGATTTGGCTGGAACTGAAATGACTTTTAACTGTCACAGCTGAGTCACAAAACGGGAAAGCAGTAAGGGAGCTGGGGATGGTGGGGTGAGACTGTTGTCCTCAGAGCACCTCTGCTTGTCCTGTCTCAAGTTAATAGTTTAATATGTTGTTTGCAAGGGAAGGGACTGTGCCTGTAGATATGGATGTGTTCCAGAAGCAAAACACAACCATTTCTTAATGTCAGCCCCTGCCTGAAGTTTACAGAGGAGAGAGAGGCAGAAATCCCACTGTCTGCCTTGCCCTTTGTGAGTCAAAGGAGACAGGGACAGTCATTTATTTATTTCCTACCCACCCTCACCTTCCTTCCCACCTACCTAACTTCAATATCACTTGGTAGTCAAGCACAGGGGATGAGAGGGATGAGGGGATGAGAGGGATGAGGGGATGAGAGGGATGAGAAACCCATAAGCTTGTTCCACAGTGTCCTTTCCTACAAGCACTATTTCAAGGAGCACCGTGCTTAGCGCTTGGGTAAAGACAGCAAGGGCATCATGTGAGGACCGAGAAAGACTCAAATCAGGGTCCCAGTCTCTGACCTTCTGGACTCATCTGCACATCCTGTGGTGGCACACTGAAAGTTTCTTTCCTATTTTTTTTCTTACTCCAAGTAAAATCCTTCAACTGAGAAGTTTTGTTGAAACAAAGACCTTTTCCGTGCAAAGTTTGGTGTCAAAAGGCTGACATTTTTGAATGAAAAATCATTTCTTCAGGGAATGTCTGCCTGTCTCTCTTCTGTAGATATTGGTTGGTTTGTGTGTTTATATTGAGTGCGGAGAAGGAACATTTTGTCTCCTGTGAATGTGGCCTTTTTGGGGAAACCATGGGTTTGATGGATTACTCTCGGAGCCCTCTGTTATTAGAGATGTTCCCCCCATTTGGACTCCAAGGGGTGTAAAAGCTAATAGCAGGAAGCAGATTTGTTATAATCTAGTGGGAATATTTCCCTTCATATTGAGAACTCTGTAGTAAAATTTTAGTGGAGGATATCTTTATTTTTCTTCCCTTTAAATTATAAAACCTTTGCTAGCAGACCCTCAAAAGAAACACTGGCAGAGGCAGGGGGCTGAAAATGGGAACAACCTGTTATCTTTAGTCTTCCTTTGTACACAAAGCCACATCAGTTAATTCTTCACTTATTTCTGATGATATGAAGTCATGGGGTTTGAGGCACTGTGGTCTGAAAGCTTCCATTAGAAAAAGGTTGATCCAGGGGTTAGCAAACAGGCTTGCTATTTTAGAAGTGAAATTTGCTGTCTGGACACATCTTTTCTATGTTACTTTTACAGATAAGTCCCCTCAGTCTGTCAGGTTCTCATCTATAAAAATGATAAGAATATTTCCACCTTATCCTAAATGTGTTAGGAAATAAATCTAGAAGGCTGAGGCTTTCTGTCTCCCTATGTGCACATAGACATAACCCTATGCTCCCTCCTCCCTTTCCACAGAGAGGTTACTACATTCTTACACAGGATTCACAGCTTCTGAGAGGCAAAAAGTGTTGGCTTGTCCCTGAACCCTCTTTTCTCTTTGCTGTACAAAATAACATTCTGAAGTTAACACACAATTCTGCCACCAGACATCAATTTCAGAGTGCTCTCTGTAGCTGAGGCACATCCTGGTTGAATGTGGCTATGAAGAAGCTCATCAAAAGAGGAGTTTGTCCACTAAGATGGGAGTCAGGCGGCACAGAGTATAACAATGTGGGTCAATATCCATATATTCCTGCTTAGGTATAATATATAAACAATGTTCAAATACTAATGAAATTCTGGATTATATATTATATTTTCTATTGTTTGGGTCTGAAGAGTGGTAACATATTTTTGGCCTCAGCACAGAAACTTTTTCTCTTCTTTTAGTCTGGAACAAGCTGATGTTTCTTTCTGTGGGGAGGACACGAAGTCTGAGCTTAGAGAACTGGGCTGAGAAAGATAGGATCTATTCCAGTGACCCATAAGGCTATTCTGATTAATGTGGTTGTAGCCAGGAGGGGGTTGGTCTCTTCTCCCAGGCAAGCAGCACCAGAACAAGAGGACACAGTCTCAAGCTGCACCAGGGGAAGTTTAGGCTGGAGGTGAGGAGAAAGTTCTTCACTGAGAGAGTTATTAGCCTTTGGAATGTGCTGCCCAGGGAGGTGGTGGAGTCACCATCCCTGGAGGTGTTCAAGAGGGGACTGGACGTGGCACTTCTTGCCATGGTTTAGTCAGGAGGTCTGTGGTGACAGGCTGGACTTGATGATCTTTGAGGTCTCTTCCAACCTTGGTGATTCTGTGATTCTGAGTTTCCCTACCTGCTGCAGTAACATCGAAACAGTGTCTCAGAATGAAGCTAAATTTAAGTCACTTCAGAGCAGAGGTGTTTGGGGCTAAGTGTGTGTCTGTGCATATTTCCTGGGAAAACAGATTGTAATAGAATATTTGGCCCAGTCAGAGGGTTTGAATCTATTTCACCTTCAGGGAACATCAGTGTATTGTGGATATGTAACTGGGAGCACACAACATGTGGGATTGTCTTGTACACAATTCTCCACTTGACATTTCATTGGTGAGGGCACCAGTTGGGTGTTTTGTCTGCAGGTATGATTAGAAACCCACCTACCATCAATACAGGAAGAACATATACCCGTTGGAGTGAGTCCAGGGGAGAGCCATGAGGGTGGTCAGAAGGCTGGAGCACCTCTCCAACAAGGACAGAGAGAACTGGGGCTTTTCTGCTTGGAGAAAAGAAGGCTCTGGGAGACCTTAGAGAAACATTTCAGTATCTGAAGGGGATCTACAAGTAGGGTGGGGAGGAACAGTTTGCAAGGGCATGTAGCACTGGGACAAGGGGCAACGTTTTTAAACTAGAGAGGGGCAGATTTAGATTGGACATTAAGAAGAAGTTCTTTACAAGGTGAGTGGTGGAACACTGCAACAGATTGCCCAGAGAGGTGGTAGAGGCTGCATCCCAAGAGACATTCAAGGTCAAACTTGATGGGGTCCTGAGCAACCTGATCTAGTTAAAGATGTTCCTTGCTCACTGCAGGGGCATTGGACAAGATGGCATTTGGGGGTCCTTTCTAGCCCAGTGAGTTTGATAATTCTATGATCAATAGGAATCTTTCCTTTCAACAAGCAGGATTTGAATGTGATCGTTTCTAAGACTCACCGGGATGAAATGTAACAGAAAACCTGCTCCCTCTTCCCCACATTCTTATTCACATGGTTATAGGTACCTCCACCTGCTTCAGTACACTGAAATGAATATCCACTGCATGACTGAAGCTTATCAAAGTCTAAACACACTACAATCAGCCTTCTGTATAGATGCAAAACCATACTGAGCAGCAGCAGCAAAAGGAATTAAACTCCGCAGAGGAAGACAGAGACTCATTAGAAAGAGTTACAACGAATCAGTTATCAGACGTTTAAAGAATAAACTTGTTAGAGCAAACCTGTTAAATAAATCCTCAGCAAAGCTAATTAGGTTGGTGTTGCACTGGCACAATGGCTCCCTTCTTCCACAGAAGACTTAATGATAGCATAAGCCTGTTAAGGGAACACACTAAGTATACAATAAGACAGCTATTTAAAGGATGCTTCAGTCAGTTCATCCTCTAAATCTGGCCTACCTACAAATTGTCACTGGTGAGAAATATCTCCTCAGCTCCAAAGGCCTATTGAAAACTCAGGCTCATGTGCCTTGTTGTTTGAGAGAGAGACATCCGTGGATGTGCTCCTTTCTCGGAACAAATGGACTGGTGATGGCTGTGGAAGAGCTATGTGATCGAGGGGTTTTGTTTTCCTTTCTCTTTGTGTTGTACTCGAGGTGCAGATTAGCCAACTGAACCCATTCTCAGAGCTTTAATGACAATATTGATCGACTATTGGTGAAGCAGCAAGGGAAGAAAGAGAATAAAAATAATTACTTTGCCCCTATATAGTGGGGGTTTTGTCAGCACACGTGTAAGGATGGATGATGTGGAGATAAAAGACATTTAACTGAGCAGCTTTGGAACATCTGATTTTGTCCCAGTTCTGCCTCTGGTTTTGTGTAAAACGCACTCTTTCTACAGCATAGTCTTAAACAACAGGGTGAACGACGGGGTGACTACTGCTTGCTTTTGATTTCACATGTTGTGGTACTGAGGTCTGTGAGGCGAGCCCTCGTAACTTCCCTCAGGATCATCTACAAAGCCAAATGAGGCCTGGGCAGAGCATGTTAGCATTCCCATGATGGCTTAGTCTTGCTAGTGTGGCTAACTGCAGGAGTGGAGATGCAAACCGTGGTGCTCTCAGTACTGGCATTTCTCACAACTGCCTTAATGTGCTGCTACCCTTGTCTCATCCTGCTGCCGTGCAGACAAAGCTGGGTGGGAAAGTGCAATTAGCTCAGTTGTGGCTTTTAGGTGGGAGTTTTATAAACAACAATAATCCTGACAAGATGAGGGCGTTGGGTGGGTGTGTCGTCACTTGCGTTACACACATAGAAGCAGAAGGGAAGAAGTGAACCCTTTGAGAGCATGTGGCCATCCAGCATCAGAGCCAAGCCCCTCACCCCCATGCCTCAGATGTCCAAGTTGGTCCTGCACTTTTTATGCAATAGAATAGAATGGAATAGGATAGAATAGAATAGAATAGAATAGAATAGAATAGAATAGAATAGAATAGATCAGGCTGGAAGAGACCTTTGAGATCAAGTCCAACCTATCATCCAACACCATCTAATCAACTAAACCATGGCACCAAGTGCCTCATCCAGTCTCTTCCTAAACACCTCCAGTGATGGTGACTCCACCACCTCCCTGGGCAGGCCATTCCAGTGGCAAATCTCTCTTTCTGTGAAGAAATTCTTCTTCACCTCCAGCCTAAACCTCCCCTGGTGCAGCTTGAGACTGTGTCCTCTTGTTCTGGTGCTGGTTGCCTGGGAGAAGAGACTCACTCCTTCCAGAGGTGAACTGGGTGATTTTCCTCAAGAAATGTGTCAAGAGTTAAGTGCTGACTGGCTTGGAGGGAAATGATCTAAAACTGGCAGGGAAAGAAATGTTTATTTCTGAGGAAGGTGTCACAGGTAAAAGAAAAGCTTGGACACAAGAGCTGAACACCACATAAAGAAACACTTAGGAGCCAAACTCCTTTAAGTTACCTAGAGTGGCCGTTTGAAAAAATTCATTGCTGGCAACCAAAAAGCAGTGTTGGCTCTAAATACTGAACCTAGAGTATGGTAACAGCACTGGGACATAGGGAGTGACAGCACTCAAGGGGTGCATCTGGGCTGGTTTAGAGCTGCTGTGGACAAATAGGTACCAAGAGGGGGAAAGATAGGAAATAAGAACCAGCAGGATCCCCTAGACTGAGTTTCTGCCTACTGCTCAACCCGCTCTTGAAGAAATGCAGTGAATGAAATGTTTAGTATGGAAAGCTGTAACTTGCTGATACCACAGTGTGTTTGAACAGTGGGAGGTGTAGGAGCATGTAGGCAAAGTTCATAGTTAGTAATATTGCCATTAGCAGGGAAAGGTAGCAGCTGAGTTCAGGACTGCTCAGGGAGAGGTGTGCTTACACAGAGCAAGTAGCAGTCTTTGCTTTGGGAAGCATCCAAATAAAATAAACAAGATGGAGTTTTTTTGCACACTCTTCAACATGCTGCTTGGGAAACTGTGGCATAAAAGCTGCAGCTAAACTGTCTGGCAGCTGTGTTTCCCACTACACACCAAGGTCTTGGTCCTAGGCACCTGGGCAGGGTACACTACAACTCATTCTTGGTTTACTTCACTCTGGTTCCAGAAACAAATTCCTGAACATTTTGCTTTGGCCTTTCCTGCTCTGATCACTAACCAGAACAGCCTGAGATGCTGTGCTTATGCAGAGAGCTTTTGTGAAGCACTCAGGGATATACCTTTCAACATAGTTCCTGAAAATTGATCACATCTTTTTTTTTCCCTTAGCACGATGAAAAGTCACTATTGTGTGTGAGGAATAAGGTTGCTCAAGGCTTGTGGTTACTCTATGGTAACAATAACTCTACTTCTCAGGGTGCTGGTATGCACCAGCTATCAACCTTGTGACTCACTGAATACCTGAGGCAAAGTGCACTTATCTCACAGTAGCAGCACGCTCTGAAACATGTCATTCCTTAGTGATTCAAATTCAGATTTTCCCCTAAGTAAATAATAAATGATATCTACCAGGGGGGGAAAAATGTACAAAGTTACTTCTTACTCCTCTTCCTGTATTCAGTACTTGCCAGGCACATTAGTTTGTCCAAAGATAATGGTGAAAGTCCATTTTGACCTACTCTTGATAAAAAAAGGGGCAGCTGGGCTGTATGAATCTGTTGTATGAATCTGTTGAGTTCATAGACTCCCTGCACTGGTGATTTGTATCCTCAGGGCCCAGAAACAGAAATTACCCCCACTGCTGTGTGGTAGAAAGCCAGGTGGTTTATTCATAATCCAGAGATAAAAAGACAAAGCCACCCTTTCCAGAAGCTGAAAGAAATTGCCTGTACAATTATGATATATCAGCATCAATTTAACAGTCGTGCAGTCAGATGTGGAGCTTGTTCTGACTTGATTTCATGATGTGGGTGGTACCATTATTCTGCACTAGCATCCAGTTGTACAACCTTAGCACAGCCCTGCTAGATGGGCACTGGCTTCTCTTGGGTAAATCAGAAAAGAAGCATTGGCCCTCTAACTCTCATCGACATGCTTTAGAATTAGCTTAGACTATGGAAGGCAGAGACTGTCCACTCCCTCCAGCAATCCCTGCTAATCAAGCTAAGAGGTCTTTTCATGCCTGCTTCATAAACATCAGGAGATATCAGTACCTCTTGCTTTGCCATATCTTCTACAATGAACATTTCTGGGGCTCTGGGAGATATGAAACAGATGCAAAAGAACATAGATATGTTAGAGTGAGGAGTACGGAAAAAAGCTCCATTGAACATTCCAGTCCTTGCATTTGACTGCGTGTGGTTTTCATCTACCGACATCTTTTTGAGTGGTCTGAAGTGCTGAGTGATTGCAGATAGAGGCAGAGTGAGGCTTGAAGCCTTCTGTGCCGTGTACAGTTCGTGATGGGTTGGGAGTTACAAGTAGTTCCCTTTTGAAAGCCTTAGTCCAAGTTCAGAAGGAAACTGAGCCGCAGGTGATGAATACTGATGACTTGTACTTGGTACCAGACAATAGTAACAATAGTGAATATGAAAGACTGCTAATAAAGAGGATGGATTTGTGACTAAGATGGGAAAGTCAGCAGATATGGATTCATTTGTGTGCTCTTCCCTGTGCTTCAGCAAGCTCTAGAGGACAGTATTCAACTCCTGCAACTTCATCCCTCCCAAATTCAGGAATTCAGTGGAAGCTGGTGATTTGTCTCCCTTTAGAGTCAGCACAGAGGGCACTAATTTTAGAAGGAAATTCATGTTGTGTTGAAGATAGTGTCTAAGACAAGAGGAAGATTACACATGTAGAATTACAATTATCCCTTTCTGTTAACAGGGGAGAATATTTAGACAAGTAGCTGAAGCTGAATGCTTGGCCTGTTCAAATTACCCATGAATGCAAAGGATCAGATCAGTAAATGAGAGAGAAACCACTATTGCTTCTTTACCACAAGATATCTGCTTCCTACCCAAGACCAGCAGGAAAAATACTAAAGAACTAATCAGAAAGCTAGATCTCAGGAGACAAAGTCTCATTCTGCAACCCCCAGAAGCTCACAGAGCTCAGAATGAGTATCCTGAAAGGCAGTGCCTAGGACAGCTTCTGTTCAATTTAGAAGCTGTGACATTTCTTCCTTTGTCAGTTTGATGCTGGAAAGGGATCTATCTCAGAAGTTAAACTTGGGATATTTAATTTAGGAGCAGTGCAAAGATGGGGAAGCACCTCCTTGGAAAGTTTAGTGAGCTCAGTGTCTTTCAGCCTTCTACACTGAAGGATGACTCAGTTTAATGCAGAGCAAACTTTTGTGACAAACTCCTTTCAGGGAAAAAAATTCCAACTGTTTCTTTCCACTCTGCTGGGACCTGCCAACATTTTTGCCCAGCTTGACTGGGGCTTCCAACCTTCCCCAAGCCCCAGGGCTCAAGCCTTGACTGGAAACCTTTAATTCTGCATTGTGGATGATGGAAAGAGTCTCTGCCAGCTCCTTGCCTCTTAGCCCTGACCTTTGAGCCCACTACCAGACTTCTTCCTACTATCCATGACCCACCCTGCTTTGTGAACAGTGAGACACCCACCCATGTATTAAGGAACACCAACAGCAAATTAATATGGTTGGTGCTTTGGAGTTGGGTATCTCTGTAGGCAACACAAAACAGAGTCTAAATAAGATCACTATTTACTGTGATATTGTTTGCAGAGGAGAAAGAGGAAATACATTTCACAAGAGACTAGGGGAGCACCAGAATATCAATACAACACTCACAAAGCAAGTTTAATCCATTTTTAGCCTGTAATAAACAATGAAGTCTGCAAAACCCTGACAAGAATACGTTCTGCATCCTCAAGGAGGGAAACACAACAGGATATGTGGAAAAGAGGTTTGCCAGTAGCATGAGAAGAACTCAGAGTAAGGTCTGATTATTTTCACCAGCTCATGAGACTCTGAAGTGAGTTTTTGCTGTAGAATCACAAATAGAAATGAAGCATTCCCCAGATGCAGTTGGCATGTACAAGCTCCTTTTGCAATAGATGATGGTTCTTTGCCCTGGCCTATCTAGGATGGAGTCTATTTACTTTATAGCACCTCATGTAGTTTTGTGGTTGAGATTTGTGACCAAAACAATGCTCTTAACCTGCTGATGTTTTAGCTGTTGCTGAACAGTGTTTGAACAGCATCAAGAACTTCTCTGTTTTCCACTCTGCTCCCACAGTACACAGACTGGGGTGTGTATAAGAGACTGGGAGAGGATGCAAGTAGGTGGATGACCTGAGCCAACCAAAAAGATATCCCATGCTATATAACATCATGCTCAGTGATTAAAAGAAAAAAAGGGGGGGGGGTGGGGGGGAAGGGGGAATTTTGATTAGATTAACCATCTTGTGATTGGAAACTAGTGAGGTTTAGGCTGGATGTTAGGAAGTTCTTCACAGAAAGAGTGATTGGCCATTGGAATGGGCTGCCAAGGGAGGTGGTGGAGGCACCATCACTGGAGGTGTTTAGGAAGAGACTGGATGGGGTGCTTGGTGCCATGGTTTAGTTGATTAGATGGTGTTGGGTGGTAGGTTGGACTTGATGATCTCAAAGGTCTTTTCCAACCTGGTTAATTCTATTCTATTCTATTCTATTCTATTCTATTCTATTCTATTCTATTCTATTCTATTCTATGCTATGCTATGCTATGCTATGCTATGCTATGCTATGCTATGCTGTTCTATGCTATGCTATTCCTTGCTATTCTATGCTATTCTATTTGTCTACACACGGGAGGTGGTGAGTGATTTCCTTTGCATCACTTGGTTTGTTTTGTTTTCTTTCTCATCTTGTACTGATTCTTCCATTGAATAAGTAAATAAATGAAATCCTTCTTGATCTCTAAATTTTCTTTCTTTTGTTCATCTTTTCCTCTTCCTCCATCCCACTGAAGTGTGTGTGGGGGGAAGGGGAGTGAGTGAGGGGCTGTACAATATTTAACTGTAGTTAACCCACACCAACCACACACTTGGAACACAGAGAGGAAACCCAGGTGGTCATTTTTGTGGCAGCTGTTAAGTGAGCAACATAGAATCATAGAATCAATAAGGTTAGAAAAGACCTCAAAGATCATAACATGAACACGTCTCTCTGTGCTTTCTAGATATGTTTCACATGATGTCTTCCTAAATTTCTAATAGCCCAAATGATTGTTTCCTCATTCTTACCACCACCATAACTGTGGTGTTGGGGTTTTCTCCCTTAGTTCTTGCAAAAGGGAGACTCCCTTTTGCACCATGAGTGTTGCAAATTGCTGTTCTCCTTCGTAGCCTCCCTTGGTGGACTAGTTTCTATTTCTTTCAAGGGAGAATATAATAGTTTAAAACAGATCTAAACTTTACTTTTAAGGATGACTGTTGGAAGAGAGGAGGGGGAAAATACAGAAGAGGATTGAACATGCTAAAAAGTCCCTACTGGAAGAAGAAATACAAATTCTTGTTCAATGGACCTTTGCTGATTTGGGGTGAAGATCCAGGCTTTGCTCATCACAGAGAGAAGGTGAGCTGAAATATCCAAGACTGAAAAAAGAGAGACTGCTGAAAAGAGGAAGCTACTGAAGTGAAATAATTTTGTTTTTAGAAATGGCATCCAGAAACCTTATCTTTGACACATAAGAACAGACACATAGCTAAATATGCTGTAACCTGCTTAGGTTTCCAAAGCAGCAAATTAAACCAGTGGACTATGCAGTGAGTGTCCATTCAGATGAGCAAAGCTCATTGAACACAACAATACTGTAAGAGAACATGTTGAATACTCAATGCACCAAATAATCCTCTTTTGATCAGACACAGTAAAAGCTTTTTGGAAAGAGGCAACAATAGTGTGTGCATGATTTGGTGGGGAAAGAGAAAAGACACTCTGGGATAGGAAAATAATAAGCAAACCTACTCTCTTTGCTTTGTTTTGTGTTTTCCTCTTATGTTTTTATTCTACTGATAGCAATGTTTTTATTCTACTGATAGCAATTCTTATTTCCAGGCAGGACACTGGTCCCAGGAGTTTATTGACTCAGATTTTCTGGCAGAAAGTGTTACTTTCTAGACAGTGTTTGAGTTGTTCTCTAGATTCATGAGACCTTCGGGTGCATGAAGAGTGCATCTCACCTCCTTTCTCTCCACTCATTCTTCACAGGAATATGAAATGTCAGCTTGGGTGGTGCCAGGTCCTTCTAGACCAAATCACACAAAGCCTTCCCAGATGTAGTGAGGAAGGACATTCAGTATGCACTAGGTGAATTGGTAAATTCTATGTGATTACAGCACCTGTTCATGAGGCCTTTGCTTTGATTTCCAACAGATTCACTTGGGACAGAAGGATTCCCCTTCCATTTCTGGTAAATACCAAGAACACCAACACCAGAACTAGTGATAACCTCAAACACCACTTACTCATTTAAACAAGTGCTTTGCATTTGTTTGTGTGCTCTGCATAAAACCTGATCTCCTGTTCTCTGCTGTGAGGTAACCCTCTAGTAGCCTGTACCACAGGAATCATCGATAATCAGTTCAGTCTTTCATTTGAGACAGCGTGACAGATTCAGGGGTGGCTTTCCAGGAAGTGTTCTTTACAGCTGAACAGTCACTTGGTGAAAAAGTAAAACTCAGGAGTTTTGGGTGTACTGTAACTGAGATAAGCTAAGCTTCAGCCCTATCAGAACAGCCTGGAGTTTAACCAAACAGTTTCTCATTCTGCTTGTGAAAGATTTGCTGAAGATTTAGCTTAAGACAATGTTCTGTAGCCACAGGAGATGAGTGGGAGAAGGACAGAGTGTCCTTGCGGGCCAGAAAAAGGGGTTGGAAGGAGGGCATCTCTTGTTGCCCTCCTTGCCCTACATACCCTGCACTAGGTGATGAGGTATTTTCCTTCTATCAACATACTACAGCAAGTGTCTGACTCGTCTGAGGGATCCCTGGCTGGAAACCTTACATGATGCCAGGGATCGTTCAATACTCTTCTACACTGAGACTACCCTGGCCGGGTCATGCCCTTGAAACACTCTCCCCTCCGTTCCCCACCCCAAACATTCCTTGATCCCAGCGGCGGGACTTCCGTCCTCCAGCCGAGCAGCCGGCCCGGGAGGCGCCGGGAGCCGAGCTGGCTGCCCGCTGCCTCCCGGGGAGGCTCGGCTCGGCTTCGCTCCCAGCTGCTGCTGAACGCTGCCAGCGGAGGCAGGGCCGCGCGGCGAGGGCACCGGCGGGGGATACGGACGGGCTGACAGACACACGCAGAGGAGGACAGACAGACAGGGATGGACGGACGGACAAACAGACGGACTTGGCCAGAGCGATGCGGGTCCCCGCGCCCGGCGCGGCCCCGTCTCCGACCCGCCGCTGTCCGCGGTGCTGAACCGCACCCGCGCGGCAGGGCTGGGTGAGCAGCTTCTCCTCCCCCTCGCCGAAGGAAGGAAGATGGAAACTCCTCTCAGTGTGGAGTTAAGATGGGGGACAGCCTGCCCCTACCCCCCATACCCCAGCCATCAGCTCCCTGCTCGGCGGATCGAGCCCCGCGCTGCCTGGCTGTGCTGAGGAGAAAACCGTGAAGGTGGAGGGAAAAAGAAAAATTAAATGGACGGGGGCTTCCTGGAATCGTCACTGGTCGCGCTGCAGCCTCCTCACCGTATCCGAGGAGCAGACAAGTTTAGATCACCCACAGCCCCTTCCAGAGGCCCTTCCTGGGCTCATCCTCCCTTCCCACGGCCCAGGCTCCGTCTGGACGGAGCTTAAGTCCCTCCTTTTGCTCCCCCCACCCTCCCCGCCCCTCCCCTTCCCTAATTATATACAAAACACTTCTTAGAATAAAATGGCCAGGCTGGGGCTCCTCCCTGTTTCTCTCTTCCCCATTCATCCTCTCCAGATCGCTCCAAGTCCCTCCTCCAGTGGCAAGCCCAGCCTCTCGCTTCCCTCCTGGAGCCCTTTTCATTTTTATTTCTAACCCCCTCTCCATTCTCCCTCCTGCCTCTGCTCCTTCCCCCGATGGTTACGAACTGAGCAGCAGAAGAGGGGGAGGGGGGGCACAGGAATAAAGCAAGGGGGGGGGGAAAGAAAAACAAGAGAAAGGAAAAAGGGGGAAAAAGGATTTTTATTTTATTTTTTTTGCCTCTGCCCTTAATGCCTGCGATCTGTATCAAGGAAGGGGATTTTCTGTCTGAGCATGAAAAGGACTGCTAGAGCCCCAGGATTTTCACGCCTGCATTATCAGCCCAGCACCCAGTATGCAAGCTGGACGCAGAAGCTCTCCCACAAGTTCCTACCGAGCCGAATAAAACCCGCGGGCGAGCAGATCTCCGCCAGAGAGGGACATTAGCATCAGGTAAGGCGAGCGCTGCGCTGCGGCTGCGGCTCTGCCCCGGCTGCGGGCACCAGCCGCGCTCTCCCGTCCTGCTTCGGCCGCGTTGTGTAACCGCCCCTAGCCCCGCACACGTTTGCCTCTGCCGTGCACCCCGCCCTGGGCAGTACGGAGTTGGTGGTAGCAGAGGTTGTGGGGGGGACTGGAGTCCCCGATTAGTAATTGTGTGTGCATGTGTGCTGAGTGTGAGGCCGAGTTCGCTGGTACTGGGAAGACTGGGAGCATTGGTTTCTACTGGGAAAAGACCTGGTCCCTGGAGGATGCCTGGCAATAGAGGTTTAGCCACCAACTCAGCGTTGTGGGGTGAGAGGTAGGCAGGGTCCTTCTGTATTTGAAATGTCGATACATCCCAGGGTGGGGGACACTGTCCCCAAGGAGATGGTGTCATCTCCACTTAATCCACTGCTCCGTTTTCACAAGTGACAAGCAAATCACGGAGGGAAAAGGAAGTCTGTCGCCTCAAATCCCATACTGGGCTGATTGCCTTTACTTCTAGTGGGGACTGGGAGACAGCGGTGAAGCCAGGGGAGGGCAGTGATGGTGGGGGCCGCATCCCACAGTGCAGGAGATTGGTTTTCTCTGGCTCAGCTCTCAGAGCTGTTTGTGAGACTGTTGTGGAGCATAACTTTGCCTTTTCCAGTCCCTGGGGAGTGGGGGACAGGGGGCATCTCCACACCATTACATCATCTCCCAGGTTCAGCACAGCCTGAGTCTAAGACCTAGTGATGATCTGAGGAAAGGAAGGCTGTAGGTCTGAGTGTGTGTTTTTGCCTAGGAGAGTCCCTCAGTGCTTTATTTGGAACTGGGGAAGGGAAGAGGGTGTCACTTCTTAGATGTAGTCTCCTCTTCCTGGAGAGAAACAAGCAGCAAGATGAAATGCTGGCTGAATTAATGTATGAATTTAGCCTCATGATTGACATCTGTGCTAGGTAGGACGGAAGGGTCCTTCATGCTTTGCTCTGGCTGCTCATCTGGGTGCATAATAATCATTTGCTAATGGTGATAAGGCTGCTTTCCCAAGAGTTGTGGAGAAGTATTTGGGGAATGGTGAAAGAAAGAGGCAGTGCATAAAGAAGAGAGAAGGCTTTGATGTAAGAAATAGGGAAATATTTCTATTTTTTAATTCCTCATAAAGGAAAAGGGATTGATCAGACCTGCTTGTGAGTGACAGACAGACAAACCCGGACTCTGCCTCCCACACACCACATCGACAAGCAGTCGTGGTCTCCCTGGCACGCATGTACAGGCTAAGCACACAGAACACATGCTGCCAAACTCGTACAGTCCACCCCATGCAGCATCTTGGTCTCACTCTCACATGAATACCAGCACCTCTTCAAGCTATGCAGCCCCCACCTCCCCAACACACAGACTTAATCTACACAAGCACACACCATAACGTGCAGGATAACTGCGCCCGTATCCTCACCATGAGAATCACTCTCCCCTTCTCATGAGCATACACATGGTGTCTTCCTTGCAGGTCTCAGTAGGTGGTTTGCTCCTCCATCGTAGTCTTCTCCCTTGTAGTTAGTTCCAAGCATTTTCTGGGGTTTGTCTGACTCCAAAGCCCTCTGCGACTCAGCAGAAAAACTCACTACGTTCGGTGTGTCTGCGTTTGTTTTACTGCTCTTTGCATGTTCCCAGGGCTCGCTAATGATCTCACTCCTGGACAGGCAAACGAGCAGCAGATGGGAGCAGGGGAATGGCTGGGGGCAGCAGTGGCATTCCCATACCCATCATGCTCTCTCTAATCAGGAGCTGGAGTCTGTGTGTATGGGAAGTGCTCTGCTAGAGTTACATTGTTTTTTAACATGTGTGAGTGTCTGTGTGAGCAAAGCCACAAACACACCTACAGCTGCATCGCACACGGGGCACGGCTCTGCTGCACTCTTACCCTGCTTCAGAGCAAAGCCCTTCTGTGCTCACAGCACAAACCCTCCCCTGCCTTTGCGAGCCCCTTCGATCCAAACAGGTGTAGTACTCACAGGGAGGTGATGTCACTGGTGCTAGGTGTATTTAATTAACATCCCGCTCTGACCTTCCTCCCCTTACCCTTATTCCATAGGGCCTAGTGAGGAGACTGTGCAACCTTCCAAGAGCAGAAATATAATGAGGCCAACTGAAGTCTGTGTTAGAACTTTGGAGAGGAGGAATGTATGGCAGATGGGCTTCTTATAGGTAAAAGATGTCCCAAAAGAGATGACAGAGTGTGTCTGTGTTCTCTCCTCACCTCCACTGTTTACTACGTTGGAAGTAGGTGTAAGGCTGGTGCTCAACGCTGTGTGGGAATGGGTCTGCCAGCAGACAATAATCATTGTTGTCTGCGTAACAGAAATAGTTCAAAGCTGAATCCTCACACTGTTGTTCAGGCACCAGTCCCACTGCCTGCTCTGAAAGCCTTGGGCTGGAAACCACTGCAGAAACCGACTTCAATTCAGAGCTGGCGCATCCATACGCATCTCCCAACCCCGTCTCCAGAAAGAGATGTGGATTTCTAGAGTTTATGCAGGGCAGTCTGCTGCCACGGCGTTTGCAGCTGATGTTAAGAAGGCAGGAAAACGTAATATGTGGTTTTAAATAAATCCCTCCGAAATGAGGGTGAGAAGCCCCAAAAGCACTCCGAGGCACGACATTTGTAGATGGAAAATCAGGGAGGAACCCCTGCCGCGGCAAGTGGGGAGACACCTCCCCAGCCGCCCCAGGTCCGCCGCCGCGCAGCTCCGTACCCTGCTGCGCCAGTGCGGAGTCCTTCTCGGGAAGGATCCACCTCCCCGCAGCCGCGTAGCTCCGCATCTCGCTGCTTTTCATGGGAAAGGCTCCCACACACACACCTCTTCGAAGCCGTGTAGCTCCGCACCCCGCAGCTGGTGTAATTTCACTCCCAACCCCTGTCCACCTCTCCGCAGCCGCGTAGCTCCGGACCCCGTTGCGCCAGAGAGGATCCTCTACGCGGCTGCTGAGCGGGCGGCGCCGTCGTGGCCCAGGAGGGGGCGCTGTGGCTCCACGCAGCGGCCGGGCGAGGCGAGAGGGTGGGGGGCGCGGGCCGGCGCGGAGAGGCGCGGAGCGGAGCGGCGGGGATCGCCCGCCTCCAGCCATCCCCCACCACCTGCCCCAGCATTTCTCCCCCACCCCGGGCCTCCCGGAGCTGGAGCCAAGCGCTAATAATAACCTGGGGGCCGGGCGATCGAACACAACAGGGCTCTCTCTCTCTTCTCCAAGGAGCCCAGGTGCAGCTGAATGGGTTAGGGCCGGATCCTTCCTGGCTGCACACCCGTTTGGATGAGTGTGGGAGCTTGTGCTGAGGATCTGGCCCGATCCATGCAGGAATCTTTTAGCCTGGTGATAAAATGCAGCTACTTCTGGGACAGAGCCCAGCAGCTTTTCTGTGCCAGCAAATACTACAGGGGAAGTGAAAAATCACTTCATGCATTGAAAGTGCAGAGATGAACTTAGTGAGGCAGAATATAAATTACCCAGAGTTAGGAGGCTTGTGCCCTGGGGTTTGATTTACACCATCTCTCTTGCAAAACTAGCACCAGATTTTTAACAACTGTAAGGACCTTGGCCCATTTTTCCTTCCAGGCCAAGCAGAGAAGCTTCCCAGAAGGGGAGAACATCTCTGTGCAGGGATATCTGGCCTCTAAGCAGGACCATGGTCTGATCCTGCGGGTTCTTCCTCCTGCATGGAAGATGGCTGCTGGAACAGGATGCTGAGGTACCGATTGGGCCTGTGCTGAGTCAGGGCAAAGCATCTCCTCCCAGCTCTGTGTGATACCCCAGCTGGTTTGGGGATGCCAGGAGAGGCTTTTCTCTGTTGCTGTGCCTCTGACTGCCATGTCCAGCTAATCTGCTGGGGCTGGAGCTCAGCTGGACAGGGCTGCAGCAGGCTTGAGGTTTGTAGTTGGTACAGAAATGGGAAAGATTATTAAGCAGAGAGGCCTGGAGAAGTGAACTGAATATATCTGTTGGATTCTTCTGGCTGGAGAGAGTCAAACATTCACTAGTGTTCAGGATTAGGCACAGAATAGCTATTGCTGGCTTCATGAACTGAGCTGGACTGTTCCAGGGAAGAAAAAGTATAAGGACTAGTGGGAGGGAGGAACAGGAGAAAGTGCAGAAATCAGAGGAGCTGCTGATTTAGACTGAGCTGAAGAGAACCGAAAAACTCAAATCTATTCTGGGATGCTGAATCAGATCCCGAGTGAAGGTGGCATAAAGAGTCAGGCCCAGGATTCCTTCCATGGCTGGGTTGGGGAGTTTAATACAACACGACTAAACCACTGCAGCCCCCTCTCAGTGAGCTGTTTTCTTGCAGCCTTGAGACAGGACCTGCAAGCAGCATCACAGGGGGAGAGAGAGAGAAAGATGCTTATTTATTTTTGCTATTTGTTCTTCTAAAGTCATGTGCTCTACATCCATTTTATTGTTGCCTACAAGGCGCAGCTGACAGAGCTTAGCTCTGCACAAGGCTGCTGCTGTGTCTGCTGACAGCCCTGTTCTGAGCCCAGCGCTGGATGAGAGTGGTACAGTGGCACCAGTGTCCCTGAGGCTCCGGTTATGGCGTGTCCCTAGGTACTGACACAGCTTTCCTCAGTGCTTGAACTCTCCTACGCAGTATTCTTTGCTCTTATTTAAGAAAAAACCACCAACTAGATGCACAGCTGATGGATCACCTCTTACACTGGCAATAGAAATAACAGTAAGTCAGAGTAGCAGCAACTGATCAAAGCAAATAATCTAAAGCAGCTTCAAATGGTGGCTTCCAGAGGTGGACAGAGGGAACTGCCTTTGCCAGACACATATTGTTGGTTTTCATTGTTTATGTTGGTGATAAAAATGCTGGGCAGAAGTAGAAACCGAGGTGCCAGCAGCTCCAGTAGGGCTTTCAATCCCTAGAACAAATTCTCTCTGTGTGTTAGCAGTGGGCACTGTTCAATGGACTATTGCCATCACAGTGACATTGTTCCTCCCAGAGGATCACAAATGACAGCAAAGCCAGCTCTGGGCTGATGCATACCAAGCAATGCCACAAAAGCTTTCAAACCAAGCTATGAGAGGTTCTCATCCAAAAGAGAAGCTCCAGAAAAAAAACAATTTGCTCCAGGGCTTTTTGTGGAAATCAAAACAGAATACAGGAGCAGAGGGAGCTCACACAATCCCATCCAGTCTGCCACACTGCCCAAATTCCAGCACAGTAGCTCTGGTTCTTGTGGTCTCCTCATGCTTGGGACCTCTCTCATGGCTATCCTGATAGAAAGTCTGCTCTTTCTCCCTGTGTTTATAGAAGAGAAAGCCTAGACCCTTCTGCCATGTCTTCTTATAGCTTGGACTTATATATCTATGCACATTGCAGCTGAAATATGTTGCACAGTGAGTACCTGAGCAAAGCTTGGAACTGCCTGCTGTAAATCATCACAGCCTGTCAAAACCAAGGAAGTTAACTGGCTTCATGGTGAGTGAGGATCTCTTTCTTAGGGTTTGATTTAGAGTGTGATTTAGAACCTGGCCTGTGCTCTAGATTCTGCTGTGTCCATCATGATTTTGGATACAGTTTTGGCCAGAAGTCCTGAGTCGGCACAACTGATCCCATTTAGCCATCTCTTTACCCTGCCAGAGCTGTGTCTGAGGCTGTCAGATACGTTGCTAACACTGGAGACCTCTGTGGTAATTTATCCTTGCAGTTGTGGATGCTGAGTCGCTAAGCAGGATGGAGGACTGTGAAGGCAAGCTTTAAAGCATTGCCTCTTCAGGGCAATACATTCCAGGTGGGCTGCAGGAACAGGAGAATAAATACAAGACGTTCATTTAACAGTTCAGAGTAATAGAAAATTACAAAGAAACTAAAAATAAGCAAGGAAGGATGGAAATGGATTTAGATCCTAGGGAGGGAGCTGATGATTCAGGAGAAGCAGGATGAGCAGGTGTGAATCTTTAGCTGGACTTCTGGGATCAGTGGGATTAGACAGCAATGAGGCAGGCTGCGAGTGCCGGAGCAGCCTGTCTGCTTTCGGCGTGTAGCTGCTCCGCAAGCAGGTACAGATGGTGAGCGGGTAACTGAAGCCCTCAGACATATGCTGAGGTACATATGTGGCTCTGGGTCCCTCTTATCTCAGACCACCTCCTTGCCTAGAACATGAGGACGCAAGATCTATTCCAGACATTTCTCACATTGCTCTGTGCTGAGGGAGATGTGCAGTCAAAATCAAAGGCGTGTTTTGAGGGAGCAGGGAGAGCTTAGGAGGTACAAGTTGAGACTGAAGAATGCTTGAGGAACGCTGAGAAAGTGGAAGGAAAGACCTAAGAAAGACAGCACAGTATTTGTGCTAAAATAGTGACCAGAGATAAGGAAGCAGCAGCAAGGCTATGTCTAACATAGCCTTAAGACCAGCAGCTATTTCTAGAATTGCTTGTGTCGTGTTGTCCAAATTCAGAGTTACTTCTGCAAAACAACTCCAGGCTTCGCTGTTTTGTGCCTGAGAATGCTGATAATGTGTTTATCTGCCATTCCCACTCTCCTAAAAGAGAACTATACAGTATTTGAAAACGATGGTGGGTTGCTGTACCACATATTAGGCCAGGGAACAGATAAATCTAATCAGCCAGGGAAAAGCCACCAGTTAGGATTCTCCCACAATATTTGTACAATGCTGGCTTAAAGTAACCTAACAGTTGTAATTTGAATTCTCATAAGTGTGTTGATAAAATCCTTTCTATGCATTTTTTGAGATACATGTGTATCAATCCTCTTATTTGCTTCCTGGGGAGAGGAGTTAACATTAAAAGGCATCCCGAACCGAATGTATTGCTCAGGGTATTTGCCAGCGAGAAAGGAATGATCTGTTTGGGTGGTGGAGCTGGACAGGGATTTGTTAAGATTGGAGAAAACTGAGAAGTGGCCTGACCAAAACCAGCAGGATACCGAAGGGATCAGAAAGGCGTGGATGAGTGCTGCCACTCCAGGGATAACCTTTCAGCTGTTTGGGGACATGAAAAGCCAGCAGCTGTCTCAGGACTGTCATGTGCAGTGTCATCAAGAAGCCTACATCTTGTGGGAGTGACTATTTCTCTGTTGAGTCATTTTATGCTTCTGATTCCCAATATTTCTGCAGTAATGCAATCAGTGATGAGGTGTGTGCCAAACTATTTTGTCTGAGATTTTCTTTCGACCTGGTACCACCTAATTTCCTCGGGTGTCTCCGGTGTTCCATTCGCTAATATTCATTATCCAGCTCTCCCATATTTGTGACTGGATAGGCATCAAATCACACCCTCCCCCCTCATCTAAATGGCATTCATGCCCCACTTCTGTGGGATATGCCATGGAGTGCTTAGATCTTGCTCAAAGAATATCAAATTGGGCCTTGTTTCAAATATGTGCTCAAGTGTCATTGGCCCAGTGCTGCCATGACTGCAAAGGGCCTGATCCTGCCATCTGAACCACACAGACACATTTATAATTACAATCCCTCACATACAAGGAAACCTGCTTCCAGGATTCAAGTCCCAGCAGCAGCAGCAGCAAATCCACCCATGTGCTGAGTGCAGAGTGAATCATGTTTATGATCTGCCGAAGTTCATCTGCTTTGTTCCAAAATGCTGGTCAGGAAGGCAGAAGAAATATTCCCTGGGATATCATAAAGACTAACATATCATCAGAGGGAGAATCAATGAAGATTGATGGCAAATTAGATGGATACTTGAGCCATTAAGAGGAAGGATGGAAAATAGAAGAGGTATTATAATTGAACTATATTAATACATTTTAAATTGCTTTACAAATATTAACAAGTTAAATAAGGAAAGCCTGGAAATGAGAGTTTGTTTAGCCTGGGAAAGCTGGGAGTAAAAGGGGGGAACAGCCAGGTTCCAGCACAAAAGTATATGCAGGTTGGAACGAAAAGTGATCAGAAACACTTCAGCACTTTGATGATACAAGAACAAGGGGACACATCAGAATTAAAGGGCACCACTTTTCAAGCAAATTAAAAGGAAATAGTCCTTTCTTCAGTGTATGGAGAAGCTACACAATTCCCTGCTGCAGGATGTCACTGAGATGAAAGTCCCAATGGATCTGAGGTGTAAAAGGCCTATATAACTTTGCAGCAATTAACAGCATTTGCAGCTCTGCAATTTAGGACAATGGTAATCAGATCTTATGCTTCAAAGCAAAAGCTGACCATCTTCTGGGGTCAGGAAGGACATTTTCTCTCTGCATAGGAAGAACATAATATGGTTGGCCGGGTAATATGACTGGGTATGGTCGATCCCGCTAGAAGCTAAGTCAGCAAGAGATTAGCAAATTGCTTCTGTGGGTGCTGGATTAAGGTATTATAAAAAGGTTTTCATCAATGCCAGACAGAATATCAATCCAACAATCTCGTCTTCTGTGTCAACTCCCACAAAAGTAATTTCACTGATTACAGTAGATATTGAAGTAGGACAGAAAATGGGCGGTTATAAGCACCGACAATGACCCTGAGCTGCACATTTCTGTTTCCTCTATCACCACCCTTACCTGCAGGATGGTGCAGAGCTGAGATGAACCTGGACTCTCCCAGGCATTGGACAGACTCTCCCAGGTACTGTACTGTACTCTCTGCCCTCAAAGGTCTGCAGTCCAGACAGAGGAGGAGGAAAGGAAACAGGGAATGTCATCACCTCTGCTCAGACTCAGAGGAAGTGCAGCACAAGGCTCAGGAATCAATTCAAATCCCATTAGAGTGGGTGGAAGCATTTCAGTTTGCAGGAACAGGAGCTGAGGCTTGGCCTTGACAGGTTCTGAAAGTAGTCTGTGGCAAGGTAAGGGAAGATTTTATAAAACAAGGTCTTAAATACCACAGTGAAAAATGCTGGATGCTTGGAAAATCAGCCTCCAAGGTGTGGGTAAAAGAATTTGCCCAAGCTTGTGCAGGAAGGCTGCAGCAGGGGGCATTAGGTCTACAGAGGTAACTAAACTAGCCTGCTAGGATGGTCAGAGAGGAGAGATATCAGTTACAGAGCTCATTAGTGTTCTGCCTTCTCTCCCCACGTTTCTCTTCCATGCCACAGCCCCATGCACCGCAGAGTCCCAATGTGTCTTCTTGAGGCAGAGGTCCACTATGTCTGCCATGTGCTGGACACAGTCCTGCATCCTGCCCATGGCCTTCAACTATTGCTGGGGGCATGTTGGTGGGAGGAAGGACTGACTTGCATTTGTCCAGACTCCCTCTCATATCAGCCATGTTGCTGAAGAGAGGACAGGATGTCATATAGGGGTTCAGCAGGGTTCAGCTTTGACAGGTAATGCTTGCTGAGGGCAGGTAGGACACTATTCTTCCACAGTCATCTGCACTGGAGCTTAGACAGGTAATGAAACTGGGTTCCCTTCTGAAAGTTGGGAAGGACAAAAACCTGATGGCTGTGAGGAAAGCACATAGACTAGGTGGAGTAAAGCTCTGAGAGAAATCTGTGACTGGGGATGGGAGGGAGGGGAGATCTGGCAGGTAGGAACACAAGGTTCACCGGCAAGGCAAGAGCAAACGCTGGGACAAATTGCCACATGGGGACAAATAATTCCTTTGCTTCCTGGGTTGCAAACAAGAGAGAGATGGGACTGGCAGGTGCTAATTTGGTGAGGAGGTGCTGTGTAGGTGTGATGATTGCTCTCCTTATGGTCTTGGCTGGAAAGGGGAAGGATGGACAAGGGAGCTTTCATTCTGCAAAATGCATGAGAAGGGTGCTTGCAAAAAAAAAAAAAAACAAAGAAAAGAAAAGCTATGTGGTGGGATTGCAGTTTACCTGCATGATTAGAAGACTGGTTTCTGATGAAAGGAGCAGAGAAGGGAGCAAAATAAAATTTTATGGATGTCAAGAATGGGGATCAGAGCTTTAAAATCATAGCTGTGGGTTAGTGTACTTGAAGGATTGGTTCAAATGTGACTGCAGAGACCGGTGCTAGTTTCTCATTTCTAACCATCTGCATTTAAAAATGAGAGGGAGAGACCAGCAGTGAAATTCTGCTGGATTTCCCTTGAGGAATGGGAATTGTCCCTGCATTTCAAGTACCTGAAAGACTTAAAACACTGACAAGGCTGAGAGGTGAGGTGTGGGTCGAAAGGGAGAATGGCTGGCAGAAATAAGTAGATTGTAGACTAGGCTGAATAATTCAGGGATCTGTAATAAAACTGCATGGTGATGGACAGTGAATAAAAGACTATAGGTATATTATGGTTTATGGAGCACAGGACAGATGTGTCTCTAAGGAGACTATGATAAGGAGTGGAAGGTAGCATCGGATCAGGTGCAGCTGCTGTTTTGGGATGCAGCAGCACCGTGTGAATAAAGCAGCACTGTAGCAAGATAGTTCAATCCTGATGCTGTCAACAATGTGTTATAAATGACCTTGGGTAGGTCACTTAAGCTGATATCTTTCAGAAGAGCTTTTTAAATGCATGTGTTTCCATGCATAGAAGCTGAATTTCTTACAGTCAGTGCTGCGGTGCTGAGCCCTCCAGCTCACACACTGGGTACGAACCACTCAGGGAGCTCGGCTTCGAGTCTGGCAAGAGGAATAATCTGGATGTTTTGGAGAATTCAGCAGCCTGGGAAATCTAGCCCCCACACAGACTGGTATTTAGCAGTGCTGAGTCTTGATATTTCTGGATTGCAGGGATTGCATGTCTCTCCTCTTCACCCCAGCAAAATGGCTTGATGTTTAGAAAGCTGCCCTGAATTAATTTCTCCTCTCATTGCCTAAGACCACTAATGAAGTTGGCCTTTTACTGGGATATACAAAGCAAGAATATGCTCATTCTACCTCTTTTCCTTCCTTGCACACAGACGTGGGGCTTTCACTTACACAACACCCTTAAGGAAGTGTGCAAAAGCATGCATGTTCACACAAGCACACACAATGTGCATTGCACTTTAAAGAGCCTGACTCCACACTGCTCTTGCAGTGCAGTGCAGTAGTCTTTTTGCCACCTTCTGCATTTGCAGTAAATAGCAATTAATGATAAAGCTGCTTACATGAAAAAAGAAGAGCAAAAATGGGCTGCTAAGACCTTCCTCCTGGTGGATTCTCCTGCAGAGCTTCTCATTACTTTGTTTTCAAGTTTGAAGAGAGAAATTGTGTCTCTGGCATTGTTTTTCTCTCACTGCTGCTCCTCCAAGGAAGCTTTTCCACAAATCCTCGGGAGCAGTGAAGAACAGTCCCCAAATCCTTCGTGTCACAGATATCAGGACTCTTCCTTAATGCTGGGAGCATGACCCTCCCTTGGGTGCCATAATAGAGGTGGACAGAAGGGCTGGGCGCAAATTCATGCTCTGCTGCCCTTGCACAACGTTACTGCTTGTCTGCAGAGCTCCTCAAATAAAATTTGGAGGTAGGAAAAAGGAAACCAACAGGAGAGCTGACAGACACTCTGCATTTTATTTTTATGTGCAATTTTTAAAGTCCAGACTCATGGAAGGATATGGAGGCTGATTTCCCACTCAGTAATGCAACATTTTTGTAGCAAGATGCTCAGGATGCGTTTTCCACACCTTTTGTGTGTACTAGCAGAGTGTTGGAGTGTGCAGTGTCTTCTGGGACAGTGCCAAAGCACCGTGGAAGATGACAATAAGCCGTTGCAGAGTTTATGCTTGCTCATACTGCCCCAAACTGGTGTGAATAAAACAAAATATACCCAGGTTTCTTTTAGTGGAAGCTTGTTTTCTCCTGTGGGAACCTTAAAAACAAGCCAATCCAACGTAGTGGCTGTGGCTAAGGAGTGCAGGAGCCAAGTTCTTTCATTATGTAGAGACATTTAGATGCCTAACTCCTGTATACACATCCAATTTTCTTTAAAGCCACTGGATGCAAGTGGTGCTTCCCTAAATACCTCTGGAGTGAGACTGGGTGGCTGTGAGCAGGGTCCCATGCTTGGGAGATCAGACATAGGAATTAAACCAGACGATGCCTGAGGAGCAGGATCCCTGACACATGCTGTTCCCATCCCTGCATGTCTGCGTCTCACTCAGAGCGTAGTTGGGTGATTTGAATCAGGCATGGATGATTGGAGGGTGGGGGGCTTAGGATGATTTTTTAATTCATTCTTTTCTTTGCTTAATGTCAGATGCACTTGGACATCACACATCCCAATTCTCTGCAGAGATTTTTGTGCCTATTTGGTTATATGCTGGAGACAGTGGTGCTTAAAAGGAAAAGGGAGAGAGTGAGCCAAGAGATGTGAAAACAAAAAGAATTCAAGGAAATAGAGGGGAAGAAAGGGATGGTGAGACTGCCATAAAATAACAGCAGCATAAAGCAATTTCCAATGGAAAGTTCTTCACAGAGAGTTGTTAGCTGTTGGAATGTGCTGCCTGGGGAGGTGGTGGAGTCACCATCACTGGAGGTGTTTAGGAGAAGACTTGATGGGGTGCTTGGTTGCATGGTTTAATTGATTAGGTGGTGTTGGATGATGGGTTAGACATGATGATCTTGAAGGTCTTTTCCAACCTGGTTTATTCTATTCTATTCTATTCTATTCTATTCTATTCTATTCTATTCTATTCTATTCTATTCTATTCTATTCTATTCTATTCTATTCTATTCCATTCCATTCCATTCCATTCCATTCCATTCCATTCCATTCCATTCCATTCCATTCCATTCCATTCTCTCATTTTTGATGCAAGGAGTTTCTCATTTATTTTGCCATAAATCTAATTATTTCACTTTACGTTTTGTGTGTAATGCAGGTGTAGACTAAAAGAGCAAAGGACTGCGACAGTCATCAGCTTGAGTAACTCACAGAAAGCCAGCCTTGTTGAGATACCTCACGTTGTTATGAAGATCATAGGATCACAGAATCAATAAGGTTGGAAAAGACCTCAAAGACCATCAAGTCCAACCTGTCACCCAACACCTCATGGCTATTAAACCATGGGTCCCAGTGCCACGTCCAAGCCCCTCTTGAACACCTCCAATCATGGTGACTCCACCACCTCCCTGGGCAGCACATTCCAACAGCTAACAATTCTCTCTGGGACGAGCTTTTTCCTCACCTCCAGCCTAAACTTCCCCTGGTGCAGCTTGAGACTGTGTCCTCTTGTTCTGGTGCTGATTGCCTGGGAGAAGAGACCAACACCCACCTGGCTCCAACCTCCCTTCAGGGAGTTGTGGAGAGCAAGAAGGTCTCCCCTGAGCCTCCTCTTCTCCAGGCTAAGCAACCCCAGCTCCCTCAGCTCCTCTTAGGGCTCGTGCTCCAGACCTCTCCCCAGCTTTGTTGCCCTTCTCTGGAATCTGACAGACAGTTATTGTAATTGATAGCAGGGATATGTGAATAATGATTTCTCTTCCTCCCCTCCCATTTTTCTGTCAGTTTGCTTCTGAAACAAAGTAAAAATAGTGGAGAAAAAAAAAATAATAATCCAGCAGTTCAAACATAATTGAGATGGAGGGGGAAAAAAATGAAAAGATTATTTTGGTATGTGGGACTAGAAGGAAAGTAGAATAGAAAATCACTTCAAAACTTTGCATCTGGCAGAACTGCAGAGCTGTGTTTCGCAGCTGTATCATTTTCAAAGCTGTTTGGGTTTTTTCTTTCATTTCCTTCTACATCCACTTTGTAAACACTTCAATATGAAGCATTTAAGTTCAGGAATAATGCAGTCATGTACTTTGATTCTTTTAACATTTTCCCATCCCATTTATTTTATTTATTTCTTTATTTTTTTTTTCTTGACAGTAACTATCTAATGGATTCAGCCTGAATTAATAAACAGTGTCAGTCAATCCCCAAGCACTTTTTTTTGTGCCTAATTTTAGGACGTGTTAAAAACAATGTCTCGCATCTTTAGTGCCTCTGATTGCAGCTCTCTCGATGCTGCACGCAGTTAAAGACAATTCATACCTCAAATATATACTCACAGGGTGCACAGCAGTGGGAGATAACAGGAGGAAATAAAAAGATTCAGCTGAAGTCACAGAGCAAGGCAGAAGCAGAAGCATTTTGGGGAGGCTGCGATCTTGTCTCCTCTTCCCCTGCTCTCTCACTAGGCTGCAGATTAATTGCCAATCTCTTTCTCACCCATTAGATTTTTCTCATACTACTTCTACTCCTGCACTTTCTCATTCACACCTTCAACTCTTTCTGACTCTTCTCTTTTGACTTGCCTTACTCTCCATTTTTGCATGCTTTCCTCTTTTCTCCTCTGCTGCTCCTGTAGAAGGTCACTAATGAAGTGGCATGTGTTAGTTATGTGTTTTGGCTGTGCCTTCCGTGATGGATGAAGAAGGATCAAGGTGGGTGAAGGAGAAGAGTAACAAAGAAGGAGGGCAGGGAGTGATCTGAACTGATTTCAGATATCAGGAGATTCCCAGAATCATTAAGGGCTGGAAAAGACCTCTAAGACCATGAAGGGCAACCATCAACCCAGCACCAACATGCCCACAAAACCCTGTCCCAGTGTGCAATGTCTACATGTTCTTTGAGCACCTCCAGGGATGGTGACTCCACCACCTCCCCGGGCAGCCTGTTCCAATGTCTGATCACTCTCTGAGTAAAGAAGTTTTCCCTACTATCCAATGTAAGCCTCCCCACTGCAACCTGAGGCCACTTCCTCCTGTTTTTTTTCTACTTACCTGGGAGAAGAGACCAACCCCCGCTTCTGTATAACCTCTTTTAAGGTAGTTGTAGAGACCAGTGAAGTCTCCCTCCAGCCTTCTCTTCTCCAGGCTAAGTAACCCCAGTTCCCTCAGCTGTTATTCGTAAGGTATGAGTTGTGCAGGATGGCAGAGGAAGCAGCTGCCCAATTGGACACCCTCACTGCAATGAGAGCACAGAGTCCAAACCCAGTGTCTAAGGAGGAGAGCATGAACCTATCTGAAAGGTGGGACTTGCATCCTCAGCGAGGCAGGGGCCAAAAGAACAGCAGAGACTTCAATGACTGGGAGTTGTGTGAACAAAGGAGAGCAAGCAGATTCCTCCTCTTTGCTGTGACAGGACCTCAAATGTGGGTGTCTCACACTTTGTTTGTCTGGATGAATTTGCAGAGGGACTTGTAGTGCTGGAGTACAATCAGAAGGGAATATGCATATTCAACCAGACAGGGTTTGGGGTGCTCCCTGTGTGCTGGGCATTGCCTGCTGGCAGGGATTAGACAGCCATCTGCTCGGTACAGTGCACATCACAGGGTCGGTACTGGAGTCTGGGATGTTGCTGGAACTCCTGCTGACTTCCTCAAGTCCTGCAGAATAACATTTTTGTCATTGGAACCTCTGTTGCATGGTGAATGGACAAAGCTGGAGAGAGCCTGTGGATTTAGGAAGAAGAGGTAATTTAAGGAGCAAATAAGAGAAGAGCCTGAAGCATTCCTACCTTGAGCTGATACCTACAGCTCCCTGAGGAACACAGGCCAAGCACACAACAGCTGGTGGGAGGAAACGGTGTTGAAGACATGAGAACAAAGCTGTTGTCTAGTCTGCGATCCAGGCAGGAGGAGAGAGCAAACAGAGATGTAACTAGAAGGAAGTTTCCTTGAGCTGCATAAAATGCCCAAGAATAGTTTGTCTGTCATTGCAAACAGTCATGTTAGACATGATAGATAACTTCAGGCTATGTCTTCATGGGCAGAGTAAACTCTAAATACCCTTCTTTCTTTGGAAACTCCTTTCAGACACCTTTGATCTCCCAGGTATGGGCCAGGTAGCTATGTTCCTGTTCTGGTTTTGATTTGCCACTCATAGCAAATGATTTAGCTAGCTAGCTATTTATTATTTAATTCCATGGCTGCAGTCAAGGGAAGTCTGTTTATCCCTTTCCCACAGCAGCGTCTCTTTCTCCAGCAGCTCTGACTAGCTGCTAGGTGCCCTGGGGAACGTCGAAGCAGAATTCATTAATCGTGACCAGTGATGGAGGTGTTTTTCAGATTTGGATTTGGCCAGCTGAGTGCACAGGATCTTTCTGGGAGTCAGGCTGTTGGAGAAACGAATGTGACACTTGCTCTGGATTGTTTTCAGACAGTCACTTTGGGAGGCTGCAGAGGCATCTATAAAGCAGTGGGGGAATTCTGGCAGAAGTCAGCAGAGTGCATGCTAGCGGTGGAGACTGCTTGTCCCTTTGGCAGGACACCATGCCAATGAAACTGTATGCTACAGTTTAGCATGTCCTGTCCTGTTCCCAGCCTACAGAGGTGAGTCCTTCAGCACCTACAAGAAAGCCTTCAGGGCACTCATTCTGAATGTCACCTTGGGAGCAGGAGTTGTGATGGCACCTGGTGCATGCCAAACTGGAAGTTACCCCTTCAGCATGCCCATGAGTGATGGCAATGCTGGCCAACTGCGCAGGCTGCACTGAAGCAGCAGTGTTTGTTTTACAAATAGCTCTGAATTCTTCCAGGCCCTCTTCCCTCCCTTTGCAAAGCCTGGTAGAGCATGTGCTATTCTTCCTGGTCAGTGATTTCCCCCTGGCAGTGGAGAAAGGTCAAGTGTCCATGCCAATTCTTTTTGATCCGTCAGCAGCCTTTAGATCCTCTGGCAAGAAAGGGCTAATGATTTGCAGTGTCTGGCTTGGACTGGCAATCTCTCCCTGCAGGAGCATTCCTGCTTTCCAAAGAGACTCCACAGTGTGCTTTGCAGTAATGAAAAATTGCTCTCCAGGTCTTTTCCAGGGGGTAAGTCAGTGCTCAGTTGTACAGCTCCTGTCAGAAGGATGGGGTCCAGTGTTATAGATGTGCTGGTGACAAGGGATGAGATCAACTTTCAAGTAAATAATCCTCACTTTTCATCCTCCTCAAACATCCTTGTTTCCCCCTCTGCCTTCAGCTTGCTCCATTGTTGCCTAAAGCAGAAACAAATTGAGGCTCTTTGCTCCTTTCCCACCCCAGAGATGAGGCGTAGAGAAATGTTGGCTGGGATAGAGCCATTTGTGGGGCGGGGAGGTGGAAACATCGTCTCTTAATGGAAGTCTCAGACTACAGCAGTACTCACCATTAGCAAAAGGCTGTAATCTGCAGTGACAGGCCAGCTGGAGCAACAGTAGACAAGCAGACAGATCTGCATGCAGAGGTGCGCTTCCAGCAGCTGTGGGGGTGTTGGGGGGGGAGGAGTTCAGATTTCCAATTGCAGTGCCTGGCAGTGGAGGCATGTCCCTTCAACAGGAAAAGCAGACACAAAAGCCCTTTGCTTCTTGAAATCTCCAAAGTTTGGGGATGCTGTTGTAGTTTAGTCTCATTGCAGAAAATACCACGTTCAACCCTGCAAGCCTCTGTGGTTAGTCAGGACTGATCCCTCTCTCCGAGGGCTGCTGCAATGGGAAGGAGCTGCCCTTGCTGCCTACTGAAACATTCTTTTAGCCTGGTAGAATCACAGCATTGGGTAGGTTATAAGGTACTTCTAAGATCATCAAGTCCAACTGTTAACTCAGCATGGCAAGGTCAACATTAGACTATGCCCCTCAGCACCATATCCCCACAGCTTTTAAATCTCTCCAGGGATGAGGACTCTACCACTGCCCTGGACAGCCTGTTCCAGAGCTTGACAACCCTTTTCAGGAATATTTTTTCCCCTAATATCCAACCTATTGTTTTTCCTAATATCCACACCCCCCCTCCCCCCAAAAACCTCCCCTGTTACAACCTGAAGCTGTTTTCCCTTGTCCTATCACTTGCTCCTTGGGAGAAAAGACAACACTCACCTCACTCCAGCCTCCTTTCACAGACTTGTAGAGAGCAATGAAGTCTCCCCTAAGCCTCCTCTTCTCCAGGATAAACAACCCCAGTTTCCTCAGCCATTCCTCACAAGATTTGTGCTCTAGAATCTTCACCAGCTTTGTTGCCCTTCTCTGACATGCTTTAGTACCTCAATGTCCTTCTTGGAGTAAGGGCAAAAACTGAACCCAGTATTCAAGGCTTCGCCAGTGCCAAGTTCAGGGTGTCAGTATCTGCCCTAGTCCTGATGAAAGGGAGGAGAAGGGAAACAAGGGTGGCCATTCATAGCCATGCTCTGCCTTTTGCTCATTCCACCATCACACACAGCCTTGAACTAAGGCTCTGCCTCTGTAGATATGGTTGTCTGTGCATCCATTCTAAATGCACCCTCTGTCCTCTGTCCCTTCAACTCTGCATACTGGCGCTGGCAGCTCCACAGGGTGCAGAGCTGGTTATCAAGACCTGCTACCCTCCATCTCTTATCAAACTGCACTGAGTGCACAGGAGCCCTTGGGGCATTTTCATCCATGCAATGGAGAATCAATAGAGTTCCCTCATTACAGGCTCTGCTTCATGCTGTCATTCTCTCCTTCCCTTTTGGTGCTTGTCCTTTTTTTCAACCCACTTTTACCACTACCCACACAGACTTGATGGCACAAATTCATGGGTAGCAATTCCCCTCTGCTATGCACAGAGGAACAAAAATATGGTTCAAAAGAAGAGGGAAAAAAAAAGTAAATCAGGTCGACTTCTAAGAAGGAGGTGGAATATATCTTTTAAAAGTATATAAGTGGTTTGGAAGGCAAAGGCCCCAGGAGGTCAATAGCGTTTGGACTTTTAAATCTCTGATGCTCATGAAAATGTTACACACAAAGCCCACCCTGGGAAAACCTGCATTTCCTTTCCCCACCCCACCCCCTTTTCCTAACAAGCAGAGAAATTGGTTTCCTGACATGTAGAAGGAGATGGAGCTATGCTGTGTAGTCACTGGGATGGCATAGCTGCTTGGACAATGGATATGCTGTTTTCTTGGGGAATTAATAGAATCCTAGGATTGTTTTGGTTGGGAAAGACCTCAAAGGTCATTGAGTCACCTTTTGATTCATGGTTGATTTTATTGAAATTCCATTTTGAATGAGAACCGTGACTCACAAAGCTCTTACGGCCACAAAATAAGCATAAAAAGCCCAATAATTTGAGACCATCAATCTGTTGCAATTCACAGTGGTGGTGAATGGTGCCACTTCCAGCTGGCAGCCAGTCACTAGTGGTGTCCCCAGGGATCAGTGTTGGGCCCAGTCCTATACGATATCTTCATTGATGATCTGGACAAGGGGATTGAGTCCACCATTAGAAAGTTTGCAGATGACAGCAAGTTGGGGTGTCGATCTGTTAGAGGGTAGGAGGGTTCTGCAGAAGGACCTTGACAAGCTGGACAGATGGGCAGAGTCCAACAGGATGGTATTTAACAAGTCCAAGTGCCGGGTTCTGCACTTTGGCCGCAACAATTCCATGCAGCACTACAGGCTGGGGACAGAGTGGCTGGAGAGCAGCCAGGCAGAAAGGGACCTGAGGGTGCTAGTTGACAGCAGCTGAACATGAGCCAGCAGTGTGCCCAGGTGGCAAAAAGGCCAATGGCACCCTGGCCTGCATCAAGAATGGCGTGGCCAGCAGAAGCAGGGAAGTCACTGTATCCCTGTACTCAGCACTGGTTAGGCCACACCTTGAGTCCTGTGTCCAGTTCTGGGCCCCTCCATTTAAGAAGGACATTGAGACTCTTGAACGTGTCCAGAGAAGGGCAACAAGGCTGGGGAGAGGCCTCAAGCACAGCCCTGTGAGGAGAGGCTGAGGGAGCTGGGGTTGTTTAGCCTGGAAAAGAGGAGGCTCAGGGGGACCTTATTGCTGTCTATAACTACCTGAAGGGAGGTTGTAGCCAGGTGAGGGTTGGTCTCTTCTCCCAGGCAACCAGCACCAGAACAAGAGGACACAGTCTCAAGCTGTGCCAGGGGAAGTTTAGGCTGGAGGTGAGGAGAAAGTTCTTCCCAGAAAGAGTCATTGCCTATTGGAATGTGCTGCCCAGGGAGGTGGTGGAGTCACCAATCCTGGAGGTGTTCAAAAAAGGAGTGGATGTGGCACTTGGAGCCATGGTTTAGTTGTCAGGAGGTGTTAGGTACTAGGTAACAGGTTGGACTGGATGATCTCTGAGGTCTTTTCCAACCTTGTTGATTCTATGATCCTATGAGTCCACGCTTCTGCGCTCTGGGCGTTAGTCAGCATCGTATAACACTACCACATACAAGAACTAAACCAACATCAACAATTTCATGCGGCATGCGATGTATTTTAAAACAGACACCCAAACCCCTATCAAAACAATGCAGAAGATGCAAAAAAATGTCAAAACAAACTAATGGAAACAACACAAGCCGAGCCTGTTTGTCTGCTCAAAATGAAGCAGTTTGGTTAAACCGAAATGAAGAGAGAGAGGTGTGGGGGGGAAATAAATCAGAATTTGTTTTGACACTTCGTTTAAAAAAAAGTTTGTGGAGATTGACATGTTCCCATGCAACGTTTTGATTGCAAGAGAGCTGCATTTTCCTGAGAAAAACTGTTCTGTCAAAATTTTTTGACCAGCTCTACTCACAGTCTATCTAAACAGACAAGCGTCACAGCCAAGACTCTCAAACGCTCCAGGTGGTCAGGCGATAGATTTAGCACCGAGCAGAACAGTCTCAGAGAAGGAAATACATAAAATCACAGCTAGAGGTGGCCTGGAACTTGGGTACCAAGCTGCTTTCGTGTTTGAGATGCTCAGACCTGAGGGGTTTTGTACTTTTAATCCTAGTAAGGGCTTGAATTCCTTCAGTCCTGAGCGACAGCCGCCTGAACACGAGCCAGCAGTGTGCTCAGGTGGCAAAAAGGCCAATGGCACCCTGGCCTGCATCAAGAATGGCATGGCCAGCAGAAGCAGGGAAGTCACTGTACCCCTGTACTCAGCACTGGTTAGGCCACACCTTGAGTCCTGTGTCCAGTTCTGGGCCCCTCAGTTTAAGAAGGACATCGAGACACTTGAACGTGTCCAGAGAAGGGCAAAGAGGCTGGTGAGAGGCCTTGAGCACAAGCCCTATGAGGAGAGGCTGAGGGAGCTGGGGTTGTTCAGCCTGGAGAAGAGGAGGCTCAGGGGAGACCTCATTGCTCTCTACAACTACCTGAAAGGTGGTTGTAGCCAGGAAGGGGTTGGCCTCTTCTCTCAGGCAACCAGCACCAGAACAAGGGGACACAGTCTCAAGCTGCAACAGGGGAAGTTTAGGCTGGAGGTGAGGAGAAAGTTCTTCACTGAGAGAGTGATTCGTCATTGGAATGTGCTGCCCAGGGAGGTGGTGGAGTCGCCGTCCCTGGAGGCGTTCAAGAGGGGACTGGATGTGGCACTTGGTGCCATGGTCTAGTCGTGAGGTTTGTGGTGACAGGTTGGACTTGATGATCTTCGAGGTCTCTTCCAACCTTGGTAATACTGTGAGACTGTGATACTGTGAATCTGTGTGGCAGGGTTGGTGCGCTGATGGAAAAGGCTCTTGGTGGTGGTGAGATGCCAGCGTAGATTCTCTGTATCCTCTGGGATTTTTCAGTTCTTGGCATTGGTTGGGGTCTAGTTATTAACAGCTCTCTGTGTTTGACAGATTACCGCTGGTAAGTATGAGATGGCTTTATTTTCCATGCATCCTTCTGTCTCAGTGGGATTCCTAGGCTTAGGGCTCCGGGAAGAGGCAGAAATGCTGTGCTGCAGGTAGATTGGTTCTGGGATTCAAGGCTGATGAGAGCGGCTTTGGCTAGGAGTTCTCCCACCTTCATAAGACACAGATTTTAAATCTTCTCATTATATAAATGTAGTTTCAGGTTAATTTGAGTTTCTAATTTAATATGCTGTTCTGAATTAAGAGTTAATACGATATTTGATTATCTTTTTGCAATGAGATCCAACCCAAGGCTCATTGACTTCAATAGACCTGCCAGCAGAACCTGTGACTGCAGAGCCTCTGTAGATGCCTGCTTAGAACAGGAGACCTACTCTCAAAATTCCTGGCTTCTGTTTCAGAAGCCACCAATAAAATGGTGTTATTTGGGGCTGTTACACATTCCAGCTCACATTTCTGGCCTGAATTTAAGCACCTTTGCATTAATGTGCATATAACTTCCCCTGTGTGGGGCGGCAGGGTAGTGAAAGAAGCTTTCACCCTCAGATCAGTGTCCTCCACACTAATGAAATCCATCCTAAATCAGCAATACATGTAACACATCTACTTGGTAGCACCCATCAGGTCGTTGCAAGGGTATTAACCTCACATCAGTGACAGTTTGTCCTGACCCTGATTCTACCTGCAGCTCTGTTCCTCTGCAGAAGCATGAGCCACACCATCCTTGTGAGGTCTCACCTTGTCTCCAGCATGTCCTGGCAGAACTGTTGCACAAAAGTCTAAGACAGTGGCTGCAGGAGTTGGTGTGGCTAAATGCACTGGGAGATTTTTATAGCCACAGCAAATTCTTCTTCCACTCAGTGTGATGAGACTGATCTGCTCGAGGACAGAATGTGCAGCTGCCAACAGTTTGGGGTCCCTTCTCCTGCTCCTCTTCAGCTTCCCCTGGTTCCCTTTGCTTCATCCAGCAGGACAGGGGGCAGAACCTGGCGCCCATAGGGAGTGTTGAGTTAAATGGTAGTTTTTATCCTGGCAGGCAGGGCTGTCATTATCCAAGCAGCAGGAGCTGTACCAGAAGAAAAGGCCTGTGGGTTTTAACCCCTTCTGCTCCTCCAGTGACAGCTGAAGAACACAAAAGACCCAGGTCAAGAGCTAAGCTCTCTTCTGAGGGACAAGAAAACCAGGAAGATAAATAATTTACAAGGCTCATTAGGAAACCTCAGCTTCCTAGCACACCAAGTTCTGCAGTGTTAGCTTGCATTTCCCAAGCCCTGGGGAGCAGGACCACTTAATGTGGCTGTGGTGGTAAAGTCCCTGCCCAGGAATGAACTTCAGAACAACAGAAATATTGCAAAGCATGTCAGGTGTGGGATAATGGTTGACCTTTTGGGTTGAACCTTACAGTAGTGCTTTTCAGGGCAGTTTTGGCATTGATTTTTTTTTTTTTTTCCCCTTCAGGCTCTCTACTTTTAAGGGTCCAAACAGTTGCAATGAAATGTGTTGGGAAGGCAAGAGTGGTGCATAGAATGTAGCAGGCATGAAAGCAAAAAACAGGGTTACTGTATCCTGACACAGACCTCTTTGGACTTAGTTTTCAGGTTACTTCATCAAATTCCTGGTAAAAGCTGTAGGGAACTGTATGGGGTTGGACTGAGCTGGAGTTAATTCTCCTCACAGCATCTTTTAGTGCTGTGTGCTGCAGCAGCACTTCTGTGTCCAGTTCTGGGCCCCTCAATTTAAGAAGGACATTGAGACACTTGGACATGTCCAGAGAAGGGCAATGAGGCTGGGGAGAGGCCTTGGACACAAACTCTACGAGGAGAGGCTGAGGGAGCTGGGGTTGTTTAGCCTGCAGAAGAGAAGGCTCAGGGGAGACCTTATTACTCTCTACAACTACCTGAAGGGAGGTTGCACCCTGGTGGGGGTTGGTCTCTTCTCCCAGGCAATCAGCACCAGAACAAGAGGACATAGTCTCAGGCTGCACCAGGGGAAGTTTAGGGTGGAGGTGAAGAGAAAGTTCTTCCCAGAGAGAATTGTTAGCCATTGGAATGTGCTGCCCAGGGTGGTGGTGGAGTCACCATCACTAGAGATGTTCAAGAGGGGATTGGACGTGGCACTTGGTGCCATGGTCTAGTCATGGGGTCTGTGGTGACAGGTTGGACTCGATGATCTTTGAGGTCTCTTCCAACCTTACTGATTCTATCATTCTATGATTGATAACACAGCAGTGTTTTGGCTACTGTTGAATAATTATCCAGGCTGTGTCCTTTCAACATTTCCCTGCCCCAAGAGTACATTGAGGGGAGGGCAAGATCTTGGGAGGGGACACAGCTGAGCCAGCTGACTCAGACTGACCAAAGAGGTATTCCATACCATATGACATCAGCTCAGGTATAAGAAGGAAGTGAAATAAGGAAGCGGAGGGGATTCATCCACGGCATCTATCCTCCCAAGTAACCACCAAGCTTAGAGAGCCCTGCTTCCCGAGACCAACCATCGTCCTGCTGATGGGCAGTAGAGACTAACATCTCTCTCTCTGCTTTTTGCTTCCATGTGGTCTACTGCTGTTTGCTTATTAGTGCTATTAAAATTGCTCCTATTCTATTCCTGGCTTCTGTTATATTTTTTTCCCCTCTCCCCCTGTCCACTTAAGAGGGGGAGTCATAGAGTGGCTTTGGTGGGCATCTGGCCTCCAGGCCAGGGCCGAACCACCACAGGAACAATGTGATTTTTCTTCAGTTTATTGCATGTGGTTTGCAGGTGTTTCTTGTTCCAAAATGCAAGCAAAGTATTAAATGAATTTGGACATTTCCTTTGTGCATAAATTACCAAATCTATTTTGGCTCAGTCAAAACACACCGCGTAAGAAAACACTTCCCTTTGAGTTTTTAATGTATATTACTCACCATGTAATGAAAACCAAAGCACAATCTTCAACTGATCCTTTCCAAACAGAGCACTCAACACATTCTGTTCCAAAGAAAAGCTGACTTTATAAAAAATGTGGAGGGTTTGGGGTTGGTTTTTTTTCCCCCTTTCCCTTCTTTTTTTCCCTTTCCCTATTTTTTCCCTTTCCCTTTTTTTCCCTTTCCCTTTTTTCCCCTTTCCCTTTTTCCCCCTTTCCCTTTTTTCCCTTTCCTTTTCCCCTTTCCCTTTTTTTCCCTTTCCCTTTTTTCCCCTTTCCCTTTTTCCCTTTCCCATTTTTCCATTTTTTCCCTTTTTTCCCCTTTTTTTCCCTTTCCCTTTTTTCCCCTTTCCCTATTTCCCTTTCCCCTTTTTTCCCTTTCCCTTTTTTTCCCTTTCCCTTTTTCCCTTTCCCCTTTTCTCCCTTTCCTTTTTTTCCCTTTCTTCCTTTCCCTTTTTTTCCCTTTCCCTTTTTTTTCCCTTTTTTTCCCTTTCCCTTTTTTCCCTTTCCCTTTTTTTCCTTTCCCCTTTTTTCCCTTTCCTTTTTTTTCCCTTTCCCTTTTTCCCTTTCCCTTTTTTTCCCCTTTTTTTTTTTTTTCCCTTTCCCTTTTTTTTCCCCCCTTTCCCTTTTTTTCCCCCCTCTTAAATCAACAAATCTCTACAAAGCCTTTTTGCCTCTGATGAATTGGCATTTTCCTGACATAAAAATGAGCAATCCAAAAAAAACCCCACCAGATTCTAAGCAGCTCTGTGGCAAGTCTTAGCTAATTCTGGAACAGTAGCGTGAAGGTGCGTAGGAAGGGTACTGCAAGGAGACGTAGCATTGAGTTGAGACTTAAGAGATTTGGGTTGAATTTCTGAAGCAGTTACAAAACAATCTGGGACAAGCCATTAATCTACCCCATGTCTCAGTTCCCACTCTGTGGAGTGGGGGAAACCCAGCATGTCCTCCCCTCCTAAACTTACTGCAAGGATAAAAATCTATTAACGCTTATGAGATTACTAGATTTTGGTGCGAGGTGCATATAAATCATAGAATCAGTCAGGGTTGGAAGGGACTACAAGGATCATCTAGTTCCAACCCCTGCCATGGGCAGGAACACCTCACTCTAGATCAGGCTGGCCACAGCCTCATCCAGCCTGGGCTTAAACACTCCAGGGATGGGGCCTCAACCACCTCCCTGGACAACCCATTCCAGGGCTTCACCACTCTCATGGGGAAGAACTTCCTCCTCACGTCCAGTCTGAATAGTGGGAAGGATAGGAGATGGAGCTGCATTTTGGTGGAACTTAGAATGAAATTATGGGGAAGTGGACTGGCTTGGACAATAATTTAATAATAGTAGGAGTAATTTCAAGTTCAGGGCAGTGTTTAATAGAAAACACTGTTCACCACCCACCATATTTTTTTTTCCCTTAATAAGCAGCTCAGAAAAGTGCAGTTTATCATTATTATTAGCATCTATATTCATTCTATCTCTGCCACTCCACAAATGAGAGGAGTTCCTCACAAACATCTACAAAGCTAGCTCATTATCCAGCCTCCCTATTTATAACTCTCATTTATGACAATAGCTCTCAGAATCTTGCCAACAGTAGGGCTGCTGGTGTGCTGACACCACTGCTCCACAGCCCGCTGAGCGGTTTTATCTCACTGTTCCCTTGCGTTCCCCCATCTGTCCCTGGCCATCTGCTGTCCTTGGGTTTCTAATTAGATTGTAAGCTTTTTGGGGGCATGGACCATCTTTCTGGTTTCTGTTTGTACAACACCTAGCACAGTACCATCCAGTCTTAGATACAGGAGGACTGTCTCTACAACGTGAGGCTTCACCACATCTCTGTGTCCACATGCTGAAGTTCATTTTAATTCAGTTCCCAATCTTCACCAATTCCCAAGGCAGGAAGGCTCTGCAGAGGCATCTGGATAGGCTGGGTCAGTAGGCTGAGATCACTTCAATGAGGTTCAACAAGGACAAGTGCCACGTCCTGCACTTGGCTAGCAGCACCCCCATGCAACATTGCAAACCTGGGGACAAGCAGCTGGAAACTGTTCAGTGGAAAAGGACTTCAGGGGGTTGATTGACAGCATCTGAACATGAGCCAGCATGTGCCCAGGTGGTCAAGAAGGCCAACAGCATCCTGCCCTGTGTCAGCAATAATGTGGCCAGCAGGCCCAGGCAGTGATTGTCCCCCTGTACTCAGCACTGGTGAGGTTGCATCTGAAGTACTAGGTCGAATGTGGGGCCTCCCACTCCAAGAAGGACATTGAGGTGCTGGAGTGGGTCCAGAGAAGAGCAACAAAGCTGCTGAAGAGTCTAGAGAACAGGTCTTATGAAGAGTGGCTGAGGGAACTAGGATCATAGAATCATAGAATCATAGAATCAGTCAGGGTTGGAAGGGACCACAAGGATCATCTAGTTCCAACCCCCCTGCCATGGGCAGGGACACCCTACACTAGATCACGCTGGCCAGAGCCTCATCCAGCCTGGTCTTAAACACCTCCAGGGACTGGGCCTCAACCACCTCCCTGGACAACCCATTCCAGGGCTTCACCACTCTCATGGTAAAGAACTTCTTCCTCACATCCAGCCTGAATCTCCCCATTTCCAGCTTCATTCCATTCCCCCTAGTCCTATCACTACCTGAGATCCTGAGAAGTCCCTCCCCAGCCTTCCTGTAGGCCCCCTTCAGATACTGGAAAGCCACAATGAGGTCACCTCGGAGCCTTCTCTTCTCCAGACTGAACAGCCCCAACTCCTTCAGTCTGTCCTCATAGGAGAGGTGCTCCAGCCCTCTGCTCATCCTCGTGGCCCTTCTCTGGACACGCTCCAGCACGTCCACATCTCTCCTGTAATATGGGCTCCAGAACTGGACGCAGTACTCCAGGTGGGGTCTCACCAGAGCTGAGTAAATTGTTTGATTGTTTAGCCTGGAGAAAAGGAAGCTGAGGGGAAGACTTCATAGGTCTCTACAACTACCTGTAAAGAGGTTGGAATGAGGTGGAACCTGATCTCTTCTCCCCAGTAACTAGTGATAGGACAAGACAAAATGGCCTTAAATTGCACCAAGGGAGGTTTAGATTTGATCTTAGGAAATTTTTCTTTCCCAAAAGAATGGTCTGGAGCTGGAACAAGCTCCCCAGGAAAGCAGTGGAGTCACTGTCCCTGGAGGTGTTCAAAAAGTGTGTAGACATGGCACTTTGGGACACGGTTTAATGGCCTTGGTGATGCTAGGTCAGGGGTTGGACTCAGTACTCTGGGAGGTCTTTTCCAACCAGTGCAACTGTATGATTCCATGACTCTGATGAGCGCTGTGAGATGGATCCTCTTTCTAAGCAGAGACCTAAACCAAGTCTCTGTAGGTTCTGAATTTCAGGCTTTGGCACCTTGGCTAGCAGATTTCTGATGAGGACTGATGGAGTTTAATCCCTCCTGTCCAGCACCACCTGCTGTTGTGACTTGAGGGAGGTTGCAGGCCTGCCACAATTCTTCACTTTCAAGCTGCTTCTCATCCTCATCACAATAACACCAGCAGTTTATAATTAGCTGAAGTGTGGGGACAAATGAGCTGAAAACAGGTACGTAGCTGTTGCCAGTGTGATTCTCTCCTCGCTGTAGGCAGGGAGTAATGAGAGTCTCTGCACAGAACCTGCTCCCTTTAGGCTGCCTCTTGAACTGCATTCATAATGAAGGATCCGTGGGGTGGTTTTGGTTCACTGAATATTCTGACAAGTTGTAAGTAAAGTGTTGACAAACTGAAAAGAATAAAAAAAAAACCTTTTCTCCTCCAAGTCATTTAGAGGCAAAAGAAGTATTTTTATCACTGGCAAGAGGCTGGAAAGACAAAATCAAAAAGGAGAAAAAGAAAAATCTCTAGTAGCTTCAAGTGGAGATGGGGAAATTGTTTCCCCTTGGTGCTCTCACAACAAAACCACTGATGTCTCCCAATCATTATTTCTTTTTCAGCATGAATAATTTGGCAAAAGTGAAGTGAATCCATGGACTGTGTTGGTATTTTTGAGAGGTGCTTCTCAGCCTCTCACCTTGCCTTTCTTCACCCCCAAAATCTTTCAGCTGATGAATAGCCCTCAGGTCTGACCACTCGTGCAGCGATACAGTTAAAGAATATTGTTTACATTTGTGCCTTGATTAGTGCGGAATTACTAAGGTCTGGGGAAGGATTCATCTGAAATGGAGAAATCCCACTTCTGAAACGAAAGAGAATTGCAATCACTTGGGATTTTATCATGTTGTATGTCACTGTCACCTAGAAAGTCAGAGCCACTGCTGAATTGTAGCTCCATCTGTGACTGCAATCAGGTATCAGTGTCTGTAGTTTGAGCGATAAAGACGTCCAGGTCAGCAGTGGTGAGATTCTGTTTTCCAGGATCTCAGGCTTATCCACAGAAGTTCATATAGGTTAATAGACCCTAACAGACTCGCTAACCCAACAGACTGGCTTCCCCATTCCCTTCCATCCATTTCAGAACGTGATTTAATCACTTTAGGACATATTTTGATGGCCATGGTGGTGTTAGGTCAATGGTTCGACTCAATGATCTTAGAGGCCTTTTCCAACTGAAATGATTCTATGATCCTGTGATTCTATGTTCTGTGTTTTCCCCTGTCCCTGACACAGAAAAGATGTCCTCAGCCTGGCTGGATCAGTGGCCAGCATTTCCAAAGGGCTGTTAAAGATGTTTCATGGCTGGTGACTGCACCTTTGTGAGCCATCTCTGAACGAGGTGCAGGACATAAACATTATTGCTCCACTTGCATCCAGAGACTTAACACAAGTTAAATCCTAAAGGTGTAGGAAGTAGTCACCTGTCTAGCAGGAATGCGAGGGCACAGTTAACTTGCAGCAGGGATGGCAGAATAAAATCCAGAAGAGCATCTCCTGTGCTTAAAATTAAGAGAAGACTTAAGCTGTTTGCTGAAATGAGGTCAGACGTTAGCCACTTTACAGGGTCGAGCTCTAAACTAACATAAGCTGTTTCATCTCTCCCCTGACACTTCACTCTTTTACTAATTTATCAGCATCCTAAAGCAGTGTGTGAAGTTGCTGCAGAACAGAAGTGGTTCAGATACAAACAGCAATTGTTAGCCTCTTCCCTCTGGTAAATGGCAGCAGGCAGAAACCTCTCTCAACCTGCCAAGAACCAAATGTGGGACACAAGAAAGAATTATTGGTGCATGAAGCTTAAAGAGATAGAGGACTTATTTCTTTACTGCAAATAATATGCCCAGTAATTTCTCTTTCCTGAGCCTGTATTTCTGATGGAAGCAGTTTGCAGCTATGAGCATGAGAAAACAGAAAGGATGTGTACAAGATCAATTTGAATCTAATAGAAGGGATAAATGAAAGGTACAGAGGTCAGAAGAAAGGTAAAAAATCCCAGGAGGCAGAGGAGTGGTGGAGTGCTTACAGCAAGCAATGGAGAGTCAGAGCTCCCTGTATTCTGCAGTGATCTGGGGTTACACAGCCTCCCTTGTGTGAAACAGACCTGGCAATATCATTTTGTGCAAAATCTATCATTCTGAGCTATCCCACTGTATAAAAATTACCTTTTAAGTGGCTAAGTAGACACCCAGCTTCATTCCTTTCTTCTTATTTCAAGAAACAATGGGAGTAACAGCACTTGCCTGCCTTACTAGAGTGCTGAGAGCTTTAATTAATGGCTCTAATTCAATTTGAACTCCTTGAATAAAAGGCACTGCCTTGTGACAGAAAAGGTATTGCCTAAAATAGAATATAATTAACACACAGATATCAATCACCATGAAATTAAGTGTACATTCAAATACAACTTGCACTTTACAGAAAGTACTTGCCTATTTTTCCTCCAAGAATCCAAAAGGCTCGTAAGACAAGGAACATTTAATGTTCCAGGCTGAATTCAGATTAGAAGAAGGCCATCTTAAACTACCCAGCAGACAGAGAAGGGGGTGTAACAGATATCTCCTTTTGCACTGATGGATGTGCCTTCATGATGGATGAAGCTAGAAGCTGTTACCTGACTCACAATCATGGACCTTCTCCCAGCACTATGTGGACTTTGGCCTGTGTCCTACCTCACCTAGTAGATCTTATTTCTTAACAGAGGTGACAAGTGCATGATCAAAGGGACCTGGAGGTACTGATTGATAGCCATCTGAACATAAGCCAGCAGTGTGCCTAGGTGGCCAAGAAGGCCAATGGCATCCTGGCCTGCATCAGGAATGGTGTGGCCAGCAGGAGCAGGGAAGTCATTGTACCCCTGTACACTGCACCGGTTAGGCCACATCTTGAGTACTGTGTCCAGTTCTGGGCTCCTCAATTTAAGAAGGACATTGAGACTCTTGAACATGTCCAGAGAAGGGCAACAAGGCTGGGGAGAGGCCTCGAGCACAAGCCCTGCAAGGAGAGGCTGAGGGGGCTGGGATTGTGCAGCCTGGAGAAGAGGAGGCTCAGGGGAGACCTTATTGCTCTCTACAACTACCTGAAGGGAGGCTGTAGCCAGGAGGGGGTTGGTCTCTTATCCTAGGCAACCAGAACAGGAGGGCACAGTCTCAAACTGCACCAGGGGAAGTTTAGGCTGGAGGTGAGGAGAAAGTTCTTAGCTCTTAGTGAGAGAGTTGTTAGCTGTTGGAATGTGCTGCCCAGGGAGGTGGTGGAGTCACCATCCCTGGAGGTGTTCAAGAGGGGATTAGACGTGGCACTTGGTGCCATGGTTTAGTAGTCATGAGGTGTTGGGTGACAGGTTGGACTTGATGATCTTTGAGGTCTCTTCCAACCTTATTGATTCTATCATTCTATGATCATGTTTGCTGACATGAACCAGAAAGATCCAGGTCACTGCATTGCCCTGTAGTGCTCCTGAGTGGAAATGGAGTTTGTAGCTTGAGATAGAATCATAGAATCATAGAATCAACAAGGTTGGGAAAGACCTCAAAGATCATCAAGTCCAAGCTGCTGAGATTTTATAACTGCTGCATTACCAAGCTGACTGACACTTTGAGATGGTTGTCATTCATTGCTTGTAGGACAGGAACACCTGGTGAGCCAAGTGGGCAGCTGGACTGTGTTACGCTAGGTGACATGTCCAGCTGATGGCTTCTGCAACAAGTTCATGGTCCAAGTAGTCAAACAAATACTATTGTGTCTTAATGCTGATAAGGCAAAAAAGCATGTAACCCAAGATCACAAAGCATAGATGGGGCAGAAACGAGAAGAATGCTGAATTTCTGAATCAAAATCCTCTATCTGACCCCTCCAAGCCTCCCCTTTAGTGCAGAAATGTGTCTGGGCCAGATTTAGCTTTCAGTTAATCTTGGATCTCCTACTCAAAGGATGTATACTTGGAGACATCACCTCCTTGCTTCTTCTTCCCCTGTCCCTTCTGCAATATCCCCAGAACATATCTTGCATCAGTGGAGCCCCATAAAGACACCTAACAAATTAATTTCAGATTCAGACTTGTTAGGAGTTAGATGGAATGCACCTCACAATATTGCCTTAGACACAAAATAATCCCACTTCAGTAAGCTTTATATCCTCTGTGGGGACCAGCACCATTGTGTGTATTAATCTTTAATGTGAAACAACATCTCCACAGCAGCTACAGGGGGAAAAAGATACTACTAAAAAATTAAAGTTGATGGTGTGATAGTTGTCTAGACCCAATTGCACTCTGCCATCCTCCATTGCCTCAGGCACCATTCCCTGTTCTCAGCACTGATACATCCAGATTCCAGACTGGAGATGTCTCTCTTCTAGAGATCTCAAGGCTGCTCCTGCTTATGTCTTAACCCTTGGTTAAGAGCCATCACAACTAGAATCATCCTGACTCTAACTCTGACCTAAAAGGAAAGGGAAGGATGATAAAGAGGTTGCTGGGGAGAATTAGTCAATATCTCCTCTTTCAGAAGCTGATATTTCCCCAATGTATGATGCTCACATGTGGGAGGACTCATTGGGACTTCTCTGAAATCCATTTCATTTGGCTCTTCTCCTGTTTCAATTTGCACTCACGCTGCGCTGGGAGCCGGCGGTGAGCTATCGCTCCACTTTGGTCTGTAAAAGCTCCCTTCCTCTCTTTGCAGTAGAAATTCAATAGAAAGTGAAAGGTTGAAAGCAAAACTGATCCAGGCTGGCTGATGAAGGGAGCACCATGGACAAATTTAATGAACAGGCAAATTTGGACAACGTGTGCAGAACAAGTGGTCATTGCCAGCAGCAAATCTGCATCCGTGTCTAACAGTGAATATGCTAAGCTGCAGCTGCTTACTGTGATGGGACAGAGCTGTAGATCTGCAATGAGGAGAAGGACAGAGAAGTAGTCTGGATGGAGAAGCAGGAGAAAAAAACTCCTGAAATGGATTTTGGATATAGTGAGGGTGGGATGTAGCTGTTAGCATTTGCTGGTAATCACCTTGGGATTGTGACTGCTGTGAATGGGAGCAGAAATAGAGTCATAAAACCACAGAATGGTTTTGGTTGGGAAAGACCTCTAAAATCATCAAGTCCAATCATTGACCTAACACCACCATGGCCATTAAAACAAAGCACCATGTCTACACATTTTTTGAATGCCTGTAAAGGAAAGCAACTCCACCACCTTCCTGGGCAGCCTGCTCCAATGTCTGACCACACTTTCAGTGCATAAATTTGTCCTAACATCCAATCTGTACCTCCCCTGATGCAATGTGAGGCCATTTTCTCTTCTTTATTACTTGATGCTAGGGAGAAGAGATCAATCCCCACCTCACTCCAACCTCCTTTCAGGGATTTGTAGGGAGCCATGAGGTCTCCCTTCAGCCTCCTCTTCAGAGCAAGCAACCCCAGTTCTATCAGCTGCTCCTCACCAGACCTGTTCTCCAGGCCCTTCACTGGATTTTCTGCCCATCTCTGGACATGCTCCAGCACCTCAATGTCTTCCTTGTAGTGAGGGGCCCAAAACTGAGCCCAGTACTCTAAGTGCAGCCTCATCCATGCTGAATATAAGGGCAGGTTTTCTGTAGCTCACTTGAAATTTGCTCTGCTTCCCTTGGTATGGGGCTAGAATCTCCCCACATTTCAGTTTTGTCAGGTGAAGCAGAACCAGCCTGAGATGCTGAAACTGAAAGCACCAAGAACTGTCACATTTATGGGTGAAGGTTACTGTTATATACATTCCTCTGGAACAAAATATCCTCCCCACGCAGGAGCTTCAAGGTACCCTTAGGTTTGAAAGCAGTCATATTCTATCTGCAATTGGGAATAAGTTTACATGTGCCCAAGAGAAAGGAAAAGGCAAAAGAAATAGGCAACCACTCACAGACTTTCCTGCACTTAACTTTTTGTCCTTTCCTCATCTAATGCAGCAGCTGACTGTCATTTTTCACCAGGCTCACCCCACTCCGCTTCGTGGAGCGCCGCTGAGCTCCCTGCAGTGCCACAAACACATGCTGTGCACACGTGCAGCCTCCCCCACTCCCCAGCACACAGACACACTTGGCACTTGTGCTCCCTGGCACACTCCTGGCTTCAAACCACCCCCGCAGGAGGCGCACACATGCTCGCTGCTGTGGCCTGCAGCTCGGCCGTGCTCCCTGTGAAGGCTCCTGGGGCAGAGGAGACAGCCTTGCTGACCGCAAGTTCTGATGCCCTCTGGTCTATACTCTGCTGCTCCCACCAGCCAAGGTCTCACATTTGCAGGCAGTGCTGCAGGTGTGCATGGCATCTCCAGCACACCTCAGTTTGATCCTCCTTATGCTCTTATCAAAACCTTTTCTCTCTGGGACTTGCAAATTTCTATGGTGATTATGGTAGAATTCTTGGTGGTGCTTAGGGCATTGGAACATTTATCTTATGGGGAGAGGAGGAGAGAGCTGGGATTCTTCAGCCTGGGGAAGGTAAGACTGAGAGGGGATGTTATCAATGCATTTAAATATCTGCAGGGAGGAGGTCAAGAGGATGGGATTGGACTTGTCACAGAGGTGGCCAGTGATAGGACAAGGGTCATTGGGTATGAACTGCATCACAGAGATTTCACTTGAACTTAAGGAAAAACTTCTTTCAGGGTGCCAGAGCACTGCACCAGGCGGCCCAGAGAGGTGGTGGAGTCTCCTCTGGAGACTTTCAAAACCCTTCTAGACACATTCCTGTGCAACCTGATCCAGGTGTAACTGTGTTAGCAGGGGGATGGACTAGATGATCTCCAGAGGTCCCTTACCAACCCCACCGTTCTGATTCTGTGACTCAGACTGGAGACATACAAATAAACCTGACACTAAGCCTCACTGCAGCAGAGCCCTACATAGCCTGAGTTCTCTTCACAGTATCACAGTATCCCCAAAGCTGGAAGAGACCTCAAAGATCATCAAGTCCAACCTGTCACTACAGACCTCATGACTAGACCATGGCACCAAGTTCCACATCCAATCCCCTCTTGAACCCTTCCAAGCATGGTGACTCCACCACCTTCCCGGGCAGCCCATTCCAATGACAAATGACTCTCAGTGAAGAACTTTCTCCTCACCTCCAGCCTAAACTTCCCCTGGTGCAGCTTGAGACTGTGTCCTCTCATTCTGGTGCTGGTTGCCTGATAGAAGAGACCAAATCCCTTCTGGCTACAACCCCCCTTCAGGTAGTTGTAGACAGCAATAAGGTCTCCCCTGAGCCTCCTCTTCTCCAGGCTAAACAATCCCAGCTCCCTCAGCCTCTCCTCTTCCTTTAAAGAGTAGCTACAGTCTCTCTGTGCTGTGTTCTGCAGAAACAGGGATGTGTCACCTGCCCTGAGGACAACTTTTGGCCAGGTTTGTGCTCCCAGGGTGGGGGATGCAGCCTCAAGATCACTCTGCCTGCCCGGGCATGCTCACTGTGTTGGCACAACCTCCACAAAACTCAGCAAGACAGCCAGATGGACAGGAGGTGGGCAGGAGGAGGAACACATCCTGTGCATGGAGAGGACTTTTCAGAGCAGCATCAGCAACTCCCAGTGACAAGGAACACAACCCAGTGAGCTGGGCTGCTGTTGCAGCTGCATTGTGGTTAGGAAGCAGAAGGGGAGGGCGTCTATGCCAGGTGCAGGGTGCCAGCTAAGCATCCTCTCACCTTCCACCAACGGAGCACAAGGCTTCATTCAGAGAGGGGCATCATGCCAACAGCATGACTGTGGAGGAGGATGATCTAATGGCTGAAACACTGGAAAGGGAGTCAGGAGGCGAGGGCTCTCTTCCAGCTGTATCTGCGGCTTGCTGCGTAACCTTTGGCAAGGTGTTTCACTCCTCTGTTTTCCTTCCCACTCATCATATGTCTTGTCTGTTTAGTCCTGAAACACACTGGGGAGAGGAGCTGGCTTATAGCAGGGCTGTCTGCAGCCATCATTCAGTGGTGGGGTGAAGCAGGATTCAGTGGTGGGGTGCAACAGGACAGCCTCTCTCCTATCATGTGAGCCACAGCATGCCCTGCACCAGGTGCTGTGAAGCATCCCCTTAAGCTCCCCAGTAAATCTCCTACACTGCCTGTGCACATTCAGTATGTCACACTGCAGAGCCTTGATCTTGGGAAGAGCCTCAAGGTCCTCCCATAATCAAAACAGCAACAGACCCTGTCCCCCTCCATCACACACACACACACACACACCTCCCCAGCACCCAGGCAGGGAAAGCATGTTGAGGTGATTTTTCTCTGTCAAAGTTTGGCAGGATTTCGTGGCTGTGTGTGTGGCTGTGTGTGTGGCTGTGTGTGTGTGTGTGCATGTGTCTGTGTGCCCCCATGTGCTCGACACTGAGGCCTGAGTAATTATTTGGGTTTCTTTCTTTTTTTTTTTTTTTTTTTTTTTTTTTTGGCAACACTTTAAAGAAAGAGCTGGGTCTTTATGGATTGCTCAGGTTGCATGGAGTATGGATTACAGATCATCAGAGGGACATGAAAGCAGAAGACACGTTTCTCTGGCACAGCATTAAAGGGACAATAGAGGGGTAATTGTAGCCTGGGGTGCGGCCACCTCCTGCGCCCAGCCTTTACCTGCCTTTGCAGCACTGCAGAGAACTTCATGAGGGGAATGGTGGAGAAGCTGTGGTGAGGATGTCTCAGGTCAAGACCTGGTGATTTCAAAGGTGATATATGCTCAGGAGGTTAAAGGCACCACTTAGGTACATGAATAAAACACTGCTGAGTACTCCAAGCTGTAACTCAGAGCGAACTCTTTTAACTCTTGATTTTTCATGTCTATTTTCACCCTGAGAGACAGTTGTCAAAGGATCAAAGCAATTCCCATTTTTGATCTCTCTCTTTCTCTCCCTCCTCCCTTTCTTCCCCTCCATTTCTCTCTCTCTCTCTCTTTCCTTCCTCCTCTTCCCTCTCTTTCCCAACAGGACTCCACAGAATGGAGCAAGAATGAGAGGAAAAAGGCAGACAGAAAAGCATGAACTGGAGGCTTGTTGAGTTCCTCTACCTCCTGTTTATATGGGACCATATACTAGTACAGCCCTCCCACCAGGACCCAGCTGCTACCAACCAACATGTCTCCAAGGAATTTGATTGGCTTATTTCAGACAGGGGGCCTTTCCATCACTCACGGAGCTACTTATCCTTTGTGGAAAGACATCGTCAAGGATTTACAACCAGATATAAAATATACAGGTACGTTGGTTTCCTGCAGCACCTGGAGCTTGGAGAAGTTGTTAGGTGCTGGGAACTCAGCCAGTTCCCATGGGTTCAAGGCTCGCAGTCAATGGGAGAAGGATTGTAGTTAATGGGAGACACAGCATTGCCCCCATTCCACCTGGAAATGTCTCTTTGGTTCTCCAGGGCCTTCAGCTGGCAATGCAAATTGCTTCAAAGTCTCAGCTGCGGTGCTCTGATAGTGAGATGCAGGCACTGTGGTACCATGGCAATGTGCACAACGTACATGGAGATAAAAAGGGACCAAGGGTGTGAGTGTACTTCACTTGTGGTGACAGATAAGTTCCTGGGTAGGTTCACAAGTGCATTTTTCAAGCCAGACCAAGCCTCTGTACCAAACCCATACATGTGAGCTGGCAACAGCTTCGGGTTTACGTGGTCAGGAACAGACAGAAAGATGTCAAGACACACATCAGTATCTCATTTCTCACACTGCTTTGCATAAGGCTTAGCCGTGTACAGCTGACCACAGACCTATGTAGATTGTCTCCATGTATGAGCTGAACTTGGCCCCTGAACTGTGATCTTGGTCTAAAAGTCTTCCAATTAAATAGCAACAGAGAATAGGCAGCATTTGGATTTGTCTTTGCTTTCTATGCTTCCAAGCCTTAGTTGTTTCCTCTCTCAAGTTGTTCTTGCCAGCTGTAATATCCAGAAGCACACTTCTCTTTTTCCATTTTACCATGAAAAGCTGGGGTTCTCATATGAGTCTCCTACTAAAGCAGCAAGAGCTTTGAAGTGAAGGGGAATAAGCCAGAAAGCACCATGAGGTTTGTGTTGAAACCCAAAGAGACTGCAAAACTCTCACAGATGTGTGTGCATTTGCATAATTACATAGTCCTGTTGTGATTCAGAGAGAGACTTGGGAACACAACCATGCAAACCAGTAGCCAGGAAAGTGCTGGTGAATAGCCCACTAGAAATGTGCACAGAGATCCACACACAGGATGGCTTGGGGCTGAGGGGGAGCATGAAAACCACATGTGTGCAGGCAGTGTCCTCCCACGGGCAGAGAGCCAAAAGCACTTGCAGAGTAATAATGACATCATCTATGTGTAGGGAAGAAAAATGAGTTGTGCCTACCCCATGGCCTCTGGGGAGTGCAGAGTCTCCCTCCCCTTGCAGCAGCCCACAGAGCAGGGGCAGGTTAGCATGGATTGAAGATGCTGTCCTGGCTTGTCCTCTTCATTCAAAACAGCCCAGGGGGAAGAGCCCCAAAACCTAGAAATTATGCTGCCACACTTCTACTAAGGATGCCTCAGTGCCTTTGCTTGCACAGAGGAGCAGAGAAAACAGACTTTCTTCCTGCTTGTGGATATCCCCAGCTCTCCTCCTGCTCTGCCTGACAACATCCACTCTGATCGAGACTGCAGATCTCTGCCCCACATAATGCCCCTGGCAGTGGCACTGCCCTTTGCTAAAGAGCTGCTCAGCCCTGAATGCCACCACAGCAGTCTACAGGGGCTGCAGTGGGAGAGAAATTCATGCAATGAATGTATTCAGACACATCTAAGAACTGTCACTGTAGGTCAGGCCAGAGATCCATCAACCCTGGGATCCTGTCTCTAAGAATCATGGAGAAACGGGTCTGGAAGGACCTTGAGAGGTCATTTAATCCATGCCTCTTCCTCAAGGCAGACTCAGACATACCTGTGTCACATCTGACAGGGGGCTGTGGGTAACCTTTCCTGAAAGGTTTTCCATGAAAGAATTCACACCCGGAACAGGCAGCCTGCACTATGGCTTTGCTGTCTCCACTTCTATAAAGGAGCTAAAATCTTGTTTGACTGAATGCAAAGTCTGTGATCTCTAGTTTTATCGGGAGCAAATGCCCCTTTGGTTTTCAGAAGATTGGTAGGAATTTGAAGGCTTGCCTTGGAGCAGGATGAACTTTACATATGGGAAGCAGAAAATGATCTATTTTTCTCCATTTCTGCTTGATGTGGCCAAAGCACTTATGCAATGCACTTGTAGCATGGGGAGGACACAATGTCCTCCCGCTTCCAGCATGGGAGAAAATGGGCAGCAGCATTCTGCATGCATGGGAGCTGTCTGAAAGGGTCTTGTGGATGGTCACAGTGCTGAAGAAGTCACTGTTCACAACACAAATTGGAGATGGGACAAAGTCCAATAGAAGTAATTAGGGAGAGAGTTTAGAGAGAGATGGGAAGACCTCAAGGACACCTAGGGAGGCATCTCATGGCCAGATATCATACACTAGACTGAAAGAGGGGGCTGATAGCTTGGAGAAATCCAGCCATGTGTGTCATGGTCTGAGCTGCTGGGAGCTGAGCTCTTTGCAAACACACTCGTTGGGACTAGCTATTGCTCCTGCTACAGTCAGCTGAGGAGGAGGGAAAACCTCCTGTGCTTCAGTAGAGCAGATGGAGCCATTAGGTAGGAGGCTGGCTTGATGTTGGATGGCTGTTTGTTTATAGCATCAGCCCTGATGGCAGAACTGGTCACTTAAAATTGGGCCCATGCATTTTTAAGGAGTGTTAAAGTCAGTCTAGCTGTGGTGAATTAGTGGAGCCACAGCCAGCTCTAGCAGTTAAGAGCTGGACTCTGAGCACCACCACCCCCCGCCTCCAGAAGGCATCCTTTTACTGCAGGCTCCTTCAATCGACTTCGAGAATCTGTAAAGCTGTTGGGATTTTGTCAGCTGTTTAATTCCAACACAGAAGCCTCTTTCCTCCCAAATGGTGTCTCTCAATTGCTCTTTGCACTAGACTAGCCCAAGGGAGGCACATATCCTACATTAAGGATATCACTCCTGCCTTTAGAAAAGCAGCTGATATGGAGCCTGGGAATTTCCTGTGTAGTCTTCTCTGACAACGTTCTTTTTCTCCCATACTTGTCTTTCGGTGAGCTGGTTTGTTCTTTTCCCCTTGGTCAGACAGCTCCTTGGGGCACTTGTGAATTTGTGGCATGATGTTTGACCTGACCACTGCTCTCCTCCTAAGGCCAAAAGCAGCAGAGCTCAAACCAACCACAGCAACCAAGGATCTGGACTGGGTGTGAAATCAGGCGAGGGGACCTCACCCATCTCTAATTGAAACACTGTCTCCCGTTTAGTGGTGATTTCCCCAGTGTCTTGCTGTGCTGGAGCATGGACACAGCACATTAGGACCGTGTCATTTACACTGAAACCCAGAGAGATAAAGCCTCTGCCCATGCTGCACAGCAGCACACAGCAAAATGCAGCATTTTCTTCTTTTCCCAGGTGGTGTTAAAGAGGAAGCAACAGCGAACTAAAGCACACAACACTTCTCCTTGCCTCACAGCTGAAGGCCAGCAGTCTGCCAGCAGCGGGCAAAGAGCCTGTCGTGGTTAGGAAGGCTATTTTGTGTGCTGTATAAGCAGATCTGCTGTGGAACAGCATCACTGCTGATACCTTTTCATGGGATGCCTGGGTCCAGGTCTCCCATCCTAGCGTGGCAGGGCAGTGCTACAGTCTCCAAAGGCTCATTCCCTCCTTCTGAGTGTTTCTTGGCAGTTGATTTTTATCTCTTTCTCACAAAAGTTGGACAACCGATTTTCCTGGTACCCTCAGCCAAGGTTTGCACCTTTCATGTGAAATTAGGAGGAAAGCAAGCAAAGGGGGAGGTGTTCTATATTAAATCCTGAACAGTAGGGGAAGACACAATTGCATTAAGGAAGCACATTAATCAGCATCGATTCATACTAATAAGGATGGTTTAGCGGGGGCCTCTGGCAGGAAAATGCTGCTTTGATCATTATCTGTGCACTCTGATGTTAATGTAGATAGGATGGCAGATGCTGAGAGTGGTTTGTGGGATATCTGAATATTCATTATCACCATCCTTGTTGTCGTTCCTAGTCATGAGAGCCTTGGGTGCTAGGTACTGCATGAAGGCTGGAAAACCGACGGCTTTGGGACTAGGGCTCTGCTCAGACCAGAAAACATTCCTGTTACCATGAGACAGTAGTTAACAGCTCCAGTCCACTTCTTTGAAGTGCATTGTCATGTTGTCCTCTCTTCTTCTCCCAGAAATTGATTATTTAGCTATAAGGCAAAGCAAAGGAAACAGTAGACTGAGCACTTGAATACACTATGCAAATGGCCAAGCAGAAGCACTGGCACAGAGACATTTCACTAATGATGCTGCTCACTTTAAGCAAGTTCTAGAAAAGCAAATCCTCTCCAGAAAAAAACCAATAACAAAACATTAGGCTTTGTTGTTCAATGCTGTTGAGAGGTGAGGCATGGGAGACTAGGAGAGAAGCGGTGAGATGACCTCTTCAGTTGGGTGGACAAGCTGCCACTGCCACTTTGCCTACATCAAAGCAGAGACAGGAAACACCACATTGGAAAGAGGAACTCACAGTTGGGACCACCTTGGAAAGAGGCACTGACAGTTGGGACCACCTTGGAAAGAGGCACTGACAGTTGGGACCACCTTGGAAAGAGGCACTGACAGTTGGGACCACTTTGGAAAGAGGCACTGGCAGTTAGGCAGAGAGGTAGTACAAGCAGTATCCATCTATTTTCCCCAGGTCTGTGGTGTGGTTGTGGGTAAGCTCACAGCTCCATGCCTTGGTTCCCTCACACCACACAAGAATAGGAGCTGACAGCACTTTTCTGCTCCGTGTTGCTGGGCAGACTTAATGAAGAACTGCAAGGTGTTTGGAGGTAAGGGACGACAGCAACATAAAGTGGATGATCACAGAGGGCTGGAAGGGGAATGTGCATGTACAAGAGGAAATGTGGATTTTCCACGTGTGGGAGTTTAATTCCATTTTCTGAAATGATAGTGAGGACAGGGAAATCTGGCTCTCTGTGTAAGAGAGCAGGGAAACCCTGGGGTATAAAAGGAGATCTGCTTGCCTTGCAATTTCTCCTGCAGCAGGACCACTTAGAGGCTGCTAATTTCATGAAACCTGCAAATACAGAATAATTCTGGCACCTCTGCCAAGTCTGGTCAAAATGCACCAACTGATGGAAAGCTAAGTGAGGGATGTGGCAAACAAACCAGTCACTCCTGCCCCATCCCATGAGACCCAGTTTTATCCAGCAATAGGACAAGTGGCAAGGGAAACAAAGTGGATCACAGGAGGAAACAATTCTTCTCTTTGACGATGGCAGAGCACTGGAGTAGGCTGCCCAGAAAGGTTGTGGAATCTCTGTCTGTGAAGGTGTTGAAAACCTACTTGCACATGTTCCTGGGTGATCTACTCTAGGTGATCCTCCTCTGGCAGTAGAGTTAGACTAGGTGATCTCCAGAGGTCTCTTCTGACCCCCACCATTCTGTGATTCTCTGATCACAGATTCACAGAATCCCCAGGGTGGGAAGAGACCTCAAAGATCATCAAGTCCAACCTGTCACCACAGACCTCATGACTAAACCATGGCACCAAGTGCCACATCCAATCCCCTCTTGAACACCTCCAGGGGTGGTGACTCCACCAGCTCCTGGGAACTCTGCCTGAAGAATGATGGGACAAAAGGTACAACCATGACAGTAGGGTCCTTGAACATACCAAAGAAAGAAAAGAAATACAGTTCCTGTGACAAGAAAGCTTGTGAGAAAAATGGCTGCACAGGCTAGCTATAGATGGATTAGGATGGTATCTGGAGGAAAAAAAATTTGTTTGTTTGTTTGTGTTGGTTTTGTATGTTTGTGGGTTTTTCCCTCAGAAGGTTTTCCTCATCAGAAGGTTGGTGCAGGTCTGGGACAGGTCAATAGAGAGCTAAAGGGTATCTCCATCCCTGGCAGTTTTTGAGGCTTGGCTGGACAAAACCACAGCTGACACCCTCAAGAGGTGGTGATTGTCCTGCTTCAAGTAGGAGGTTGGATTAGGGACCCCCAGGGTCCCATTTACCCAACATTTCTATGATTTCCCTGTCTCTGATTCAGAGTGGACACTAAACTGGGTGCTCATAAAGGGATTTGCACTGCTGAATGCATTCAGCCACACTAGAGGTTTTTATTTAGTCCTAAAAAAGCCACAAATCTGAGCAGCTACGTGCTCCCTAAATGTGTCATTCCCTCACAGAAGGGGAAGAGAATAAATAGGAAGCAAGGATCGTTGCTGTATACATAGCATGGGGTACAATTGACTTAGACATGCATATGCTGTTCTGCTGCTCAAATTTTCCCGTAGAGGAAAGAAAAATACAAAAGGAAGGGGCAGGGGAAAAAAAAATTTGGTCTCACAAAACTGTCCCACAACACTCTCACAGTTTTATGGGAGCACAAATTAAAAACAATGGGCCAGATTTCTCTGTGGCATAAATATGTGAAGCTGTTGACTTCAAGGAAAATTCACCTGTTTATGGGCTGGAGAAGCTGATAGAAGCGAAGCGAATTGACTCAAATCGAATTGAATCGAATCGAATTCAATAGACTAGACTAGACTAGACTAGACTAGACTAGAGAATAGACTAGACTAGAATAGAATAGAATAGAATAAAACAGGTTGGAAGAGACCTTCAAGACCATCACGTCCAACCCATCATCCAACACCACCTAATCAACTAAACCATGGCACCAAGCACCCCATCAAGCCTCCTCCTAAACACCTCCAATGATGGTGACTCCACCACCTCCCGGGCAGCACATTCCAATGGGCAATCACTCTCTCTGTGTAGAATTTCTTCCTAACATCCACTCTAAACCTCCCCTGGTGCAGCTTGAGGCTGTGTCCTCTTGTTCTGGTGTTGGTTGCCTGGGAGAAGAGACCAACCCCCTCCTGGCTACAACCTCCCTTCAGGTAGTTGTAGAGACCAATAAGGTCTCCCCTGAGCCTCCTCTTCTCCAGGTTAAGCAATCCCAGCTCCTTCAGCCTCTCCTCATAGGGCTTGTAGCACATAGGGCTGTTGCAGCACATGCCCAGCACTGCCCAGAGCCCCAGGACCTTCATCCACAGCAGCCAGTTTTCTAAGGCTGCTTGCTCTGGCTGTCCAGCTTGGAGCATTATGAGCTTTTAATATGTCTAAGCAAAAGCAGACTGCACCTCCTACATTCAGTCACAGGACTTGGACTATCTGGCTACAGAATGTGAGGATTCTATGAGTAATTTTAGCAGCTTTCATTACAGAAATTGTGTCTTTCCTGAACTTTCAAGCAAGTTTCCTGCAAACCTGTGATATCCACAACTGAGGAACTGACAGAAAACTAATCTGGCATAGGAAAAAAAAGGGGGACAAAAATAGCTAATTCTCAACTAGATCACTTTTGTGGTTCTGTTGGTTGTGTGATCAGCTGACATCAACCCCATGCAATGCTGGTGAGGGGTTTGGAGCACAGCCCTGTGAGGAGAGGCTGAGGGAGCTGGGGTTGCTTAGCCTGGAAAAGAGAAGGCTCAGAGGAGACCTTATTACTCTCTACAACTACCTGAAGGGAGGTTGTAGACAGGAGAGGGTTGGTCTCTTCTCCCAGGCAAGCAGCACCAGATCAAGAGGACACAGTCTCAAGCTGTGCCAGGGGAGGTTTAGGCTGGATGTTAGGGAAGACGTTCTTCATAGAAAGAATGATTGGCCCTTGGAATGTGCTGTCTGGAGAGGTGGTGGAGTCACCATCCCTGGAGGTGTTTAGGAAGAGACTGGATGGGGTGCTTGGTGCCATGGTTTAGTTGATCAGATGGTGTTGGATGATAGGTTGGACACGATCTCAAAGGTCTTTTCTAACCTGGTTATTTCTATTCTATTCTGTTCTATTGTATGCTATGCTATGCTGTGCTATGCTATGCTATGCTATTCTGTGCTATTCTATGCTCTTCTGTTCTGTTCTAAGAATGGCTGGAAAGGTGTCAAGTGGAAAGGTACCTGGAGTTGCTAGTCAACAGCTGTCTGAAGATGAGGCAATGTGTGCTCAGGTGGCCATGAAAGCCAACAGCATCCTGTCCTGCATCAGAAATAGTGTGTCCAGCAGGACCCAGGCAGGGATTGGTCCCTTGAACTTAGCACGGTGAGGCCACACCATTAATATTGGGTTCAGTTTTGGGCCTCTAACTCCAAGAAGGACATTGAGTTGCTGGAGAGTGTCCAGAGAAGGACAATGAAGCTGGTGAAGGGTCTGGAGAACAGGGCTGGTGAGGAGCAGCTGAGGGCACCGGGGGTGTTTAGTCTGGAGGAACACCTACCCAAAAGGAAGTGGTAGTGAGGTGAGGGACGGTGAAATTTAGGTTGGACATTAGGAAAAATTTCTTCCCCAAAAAGGTTGTCAAGCCCTGCAGCAGGCTGCCTGGGGAAGTGGTGGAGTCCCTATCCATGGAAGGGTTTCAAAGCTGTGTGGGTGTGGTGCTGAGGGACATGGTTTAATGGTGGACTGGCAGTGCTGGACTAGCAGTTGGAGTGATGATTTTAAAGGACCCTTTCAACCAAAATGCTTCTGTGGTTCCAGGTGACAGTAAAGGGGCAGAACTGTGTGGATGGAGGCAGTAATGGAGCTAAGAGGTCTTGGAGACTGCTGCTTTTAGCAGCAACATGGATTACAGTCGTACTGAAGAGGCTGTGAAAATGCAGGCTCACTTTTGGCAGAGACAAGATCTATTAGAGCTGCTTCCACCATTTTTTTCCCAGTCCATTCTTCTTCTCCCATTTCTCCACTCCTCATTGACTCTCTTTTTGCTGTCCCTCTATTGGATTGAATTTAATCTGCTGGTCACTAGAGCTGTACAAATAATTGATTTTGTGGTTCACTGGTTGCATGGCACAAAAATAACATTAAAAAGGGGTTGATGGGAAATGGATGTTTGCTCAACTTTTCAGTACAATGAAAAAAATCAAAACATTTCATTTTGGGCTCAGGGAAAGGTTTGAGCTTTGCTATTTGTTTTGATTTTATTAATCCAGTGAAAAACTCTCTTTTTTTGGGGGGGTGGGGTGTGTGTGTGTGGTCATGTGTCAATTTTTAAGGCATAAAAGCTCATCTCAAAACACAAAGTCAACAAATGTCTCTTAAAAATGTCAAAAGTGAAACATTTTGATTTTGAGTGTATTTTGTTTAGCTATTTGCTCTTCAGCTGGCTCCTTCAATTTATGTTGAATTGGAAGTAGTTTTTTTATGCCCTTGAAATAAGGAAGGAGAAAGTAAAAAAGATCTGGCTGTCCTTATTGTTCACTCTGTTACTTTGAAATCTTAAATCTCCCCAGGGTTCAGCTTTGACTTCCCTTGGGCTCAGCTTGTAGCATCTCAGGATAAAAAAGGAAAGTAATAATTTCCCCAGCGCCACTGGGCAAGGGAGAATGGGAATAGAATAGAATAGAATAGAATAGAATAGAATAGAATAGAATAGAATAGAATGGAATGGAATGGAATGGAATGGAATGGAATGGAATGGAATGGAATGGAATGGAATGGAATGGAATGGAATGGAATGGAATGGAATGGAATGGAATGGAATGGAATGGAATGGAATGGAATGGAAAGACCAGGTTGGAAAAGACCTTAGAGATCATTGAGTCCAACCTATCACCCAGCACCATTTAGCACCATTTAATCAACTAAACCTTGGCACCAAGTGCCTCATACAGTCTCTTCTTAAACACCTCTAGTGGTGGTGACTCCACCACCTCCCTGGGCAGCACATTCCAATGGCCAATTTCTCTTTCTGTGAAGAATTTCTTCCTAACCTCCAGCCTAAACCTTCCCTGGTGCAGCTTGAGACTGTGTCCTCTTGTTCTGGTGCTGCTTGCCTGGGAGAAGAGACCAACCCCACCTGGCTACAACCTCCCTTCAGGTAGTTGTAGACAGCAATAAGGTCTCCTTTGATCCTCCAATGAGCTGTGGGATTGGAGCTTTGGTCTGAGAGGGCTCTTGCTTGTTCAAAATGAAGCTGGATGCCGAGACCTGACTGAGACAAACTGTACAACGTGGGTGCAGTCACAGTTCCTCTCTCACACACATATCCTGGCAAGTTTTCAGTCCTGTTCCACGTTGTTTGAATGCTCGAGGCATGCTTAAAAGCACCGTGAAGGTTCTTCTCAAACAGCATTAAGGTGATGCTTTGCACTGGTACAAATTGATAGGCACTGTTTGGCTTTTTCATCTTTGCTTTGGCTTTTTTAGTCATGCTGAAGTTCTGCTGACAAGGTTTCCCTGTTAGGTTTTTTTTTATGCTCTGTGTTTAAAGGGGACATCAACTTTTATGTTTGCCAGACAGAGGAAAGGGATTTTTTTGTGTGTTTTGTTTTGGTTTGGGGTGAGTTGTTTTTTTTTTATGCCAGGAAAGGTAACACAGCAATTGAAGGACAGAGGGAGCTGAGATGAAAGGAGGCTCTTGCCTCTGTGTGGAAGGAGCAATGGAAATCTATGCAGCAAAAAAAAAAAAAAAACACACCCCACCAACCCCAACAAAATCTCCACAGTTGACATTCTGCATGTAAACGAGTGGTGTACATTGGTTGGTAAGCAGCAAATGCCTTGTAAGTAAACGTGTGTAAACCAACAAAAATGTAAATCTATTTCCAGAGTGCATGTAAACAATGAAGCTTCCCAGCCTTCTCCTCAATGTAAATGTTAATCTAAACAAATGACATTGCTACAAGTTTATGCAACTTTACAAGAGAGCCACAATTTACATTCCTGTCTCAGCAGCTCAGAGGCGGCAGCTTGGCAAACAGGAGCCGTTCAGTGACGGGCACAAACCAGCCAGAGCCGTCACGTAGCTTCTCCTTTAGCCACCACCTTCATTCCTCATGCAGTTCAGGGACCAGTGTCATTACATTCCCTGCATAATGCCTCTTCCTGAGCACGGGAAGCTTTTAATGTATTTGCATAAGCAGAATAAAGGCAGGAGGGGGGGGGTGGCAGAGAACGAGCCGAGCTGAGCTGTACGGTGCTTAGTTCTGGGGCTGCCGGGCTGAGCTTAGCCCTCAAGCCCCCCTCACCGGGGCTGGAGGAGCAGCTGCTCTGGCTGTGTTTGGATTCAGATGGTGAGGGCTTGCAAACATTACTGCCAGCTGCAGGACTTGACAGAAGGACACACCTCTCCTTCTCTTTGATATTCTTGAGCACAGAGGGCAAACGGAAGGATGAATAGCACCAGCCTTTGATATGCTCAGAGCTGCAAAGATATTAGAGCAGAACATCTGGCCAGGCTTTAGGGAAGGGCAGACCCTCATCTCAATGTGGCAGTGCACGCCCAAGCTGTAGGGAATGGAGCAGAAGCAATGCTCTGTAAGTTCGTGCTGTGATAGGGTGCTCATGGTTAGGACATGCCGGCTCCTCTGGAGGAAAGCAGCCATGGGAGCTGTGTGCTAGGAAAGGCATCTCACCGCCTGGCTGCCCTGCCTGCTGTCCTGGGCAAGCTCCTAGCTGAATGGGCTGGGTGTTAGCACACTTCTGCAAAGTTGCATGCCCAAGCACAAAAATTCCCTTTCTGAACCAGGAATGAAGTGTTTTAACTGTGCTCCAAATGAATCCCAGAAGCAGCAGAGGAAAATATTTATAGTCAGTGAACCTTTCCAAAGAGATCTGCATCCTGCTGGGCTAGGAGGAAGCTTTCTACACAGTCCCCTCCAAGACCTTGCTTGGTGGGGGGATCTTTTCAGCTCTGCATGAAAGGTGGAGTGCTGTGCTTCCTGAGGCTGCTCTTCAGAATGCTGCACAGCAATGACTCTGCACGTTCAGCTCAGATTTCTCCAGACTAGCAGACTATGGTCCAGTGGCTTGGGAGCATATTTAAAGGCTAACAAGGCAAGGAGAAACCTTCAGTCTTTTATTTGTGAGCAGATTATTAATTCTGCTTTGAAATCGGGCAGATGCTTATTTCAGCAGAGGAGCTGTTACATTAGGAAGGGGGAGAAGGCATCCAGATAGATGCATGGAATAATTTTGTTCTGGCACCAGTGCAGCACTGGGAGATAGTATGACTGTACCTATTATAGGGGGTTTTCTATTTCTGGATCCCTCTAATGTTTCCCTTGGGTTCCAGAAAGTAGTTTTGTTGTGGGTTTTCTTCCCCCATTCTTTTTTGCTGATTGCCACCCACCAGCCTCCACAAATGGAACAAGATGTGTCCCACTGGGGCAGCTGGAGCCATGCAGGCTGGTTTCCTCTGTTAAACTACTAAGTGCAGGTACTGAACCCAAGGACACATCTGAAAAGAAACCCAGGAACCAGCCTTGCCTGCAGAAGGGAGGGAGAAAGGTTTGGGTCAGCCCTTTTGTGCCAGGATGAAATAAAATATACTTTTGTGAAGCCAGCTTTTTCTCTGTGTGCTGCAGCATAAGTGTGCCTGGTGAAGGAGCTGGCACAGCATGTGGATGGCTTGGTGAAGCCTTGGCTTCCCCTGTGGAGAGTCCTGGATAGGTGGAACTCAATCTGCTCCTGGGGAGTGGGGTAATGGAAATATTTAGGCTGCCAAGTCTGTGCATCAAGGATGCTATTTACAACTCTGGAAGCTCTGTGTCTTGGGTCATCAGACCTGGATTCTAAATCTGCAGCACTTCACAGCCTTCTACTGCTGATGCAGTGACCATCATTTACAGGAAGATGCAATGAGGTTCCCTTCACCAAGGAGTGATTTTTGACAGCTAAATACATCTCATCAGGTGAGAAAGAGAATCTCAGAGTCATGAAATCACAGAATGGCTTGAGTAGGAAGGAACCTTAAGGATCTTCTTGTTCCAATCCCCTGCCATGGGCAAGGCCACCTCCCATGCTTGCTCAAAGCTTTATCCAGCCTGGTCTTCAATACTTCCAGGGATGAGGTTCTACAACTTCTCTGGGACTTCCAGCATCTCACCACCCTCATAGTAAAGAACTTCCTCCTATTGTCCAATGTAAATCTACCCTGCTCTACTTTAAACCCTTTTTCCCTTGTCCTATCACTACAAGCGCTTGTAAACAGTCCCTGCTCAGGTTTCTTGTAGCTCCTTTCACGAACTGAAAGGCTGCTATAAGATCTCCCTTCAGCCCTCTCTTCTCCAGGCTGAAAAGACCCAACTCCCTCAGCCGAGAGGGAGGGGAGAAGAGGGTTTGGGACAGGAGGTGAAAGTCTCACTGGTATTCAGAGCCATCAAGATGGCTGGGCCAGAGGCTCTGGGCAACACAGGCTGCAGGCAGGTGCTGCCTCCTCCTCCTTCCCTGCCAAACTCCTTGCAGCTGCCTGGCTCTCCAACCACTGTTTCAACAGGACGAAGATCCTCTGCTTTATCCCAATGTTCTGCAGTGTGGAAAAGCCTCCATCCTGCTCCAGCAGCTGCCCTGAAAGGCAAGCCTTGAGGTCTGAGACCAACAGCTGGGAGCAGGGCCAGGCTGGGCCGTAGCAGAGGAATGGGATTCTCTAAAGTCTCTGCTATGCTTCTAAATCAAAGTCCCGCTGACAACACAGAGCACTAAATGCCTGCCTGGGGCTCTGCTCCTACAGTCATGTGACAACATCAGAATTTAAGCTTTAATTAAGAAATGAGCAAGGGGAGGGAGGGAAGAGTCTCTAGCCCTTCTGACTGCAAAAGAAAGCTTGGAAACATGACCCGAGTGCAACCAACATCTGCTTTAATGTGCAGACAGCTCCCAGCAGAGGGGTAAGCAGCCAGAAGAAGCCATTACTTGGAATTCCCAATCAGGTCAGGCCTACTTGTGCTTCTGCTTGCGCTTCTGCTTGCAGTGAAAGAGCTTACATGGAGAAAAGAGCTTTCCATGAAAGCTGTGCTATGGCATGGTTACACCAACATGTCCCTTCTTGCTGCTCATGAATCTCAGGCACCCTTGCAAGGCCAAATTTTACCCTAACACAGATTCTGTTCATGGATAACCATCATGTAGATGTGGCAAGAGCCAGATGCCCACCAGTGTGCCCCTGCAGGCTGATTTGTGCCCATGGTGCACAACACTTTTTAAGCAGTGACACGCACATTCTCCTCTCTGGGACTATGGCAGGAAGTGTTTTGCCTCCTGGAGTTCCTTACCCTTTGTCATGCCTATATGGCATGCTTCACCCTTCAACACTTGCTGGCCCAAACCCTCATGCTGTGCTCTCTCCTGACATCAGTTTCAACAAAGGCAGGGAGCAACTGGACATTTTAGAGACCAGTAAAGAAGGAGTCTCTGGATTCTTTCCATCTCCCAAGCAAGAGAACCTTTGCACAAGGTTCATTGAAGAAGAACCCTACTTGCTGACTATGCTTTCAGCTAGCATAGGTCTGGAGGATCAGATGTGCTTCATATTGTAAGAACTTCTTTCATGGTATCATGAAAAACCAGTGGAAGACCTATTCCCCTAGAACTTATAGCTGGGCCTTGTCTCTAAACTCGGACTTAGTGGTAGCTCTTGCAAGCATTCTGCCACTGTCTTCTCTGCTGCTGTGGCTAGAGATCTCATCATTTCTTCCATCAAAGTGTCCCTTTTTCAGGCAGCAAACAATACATATGGGTTGCTACTGGCCTAGTACAGAGTACTACTGGACTTGTAGTGACTGGCAGGTCTGCTGGAACACTGACTGGGGTCAAGCACTTATTTCAGTAGCTGACCATCAGAGTGTGCTCAGGCGATTCAGCTTGGATGAGGGTACAAACACTGACCAGGAAGGGACACTACATCCCCTCAGCTACTAGAACCAGCATTGTTCTGTGTTTCCATTGTCTGTGTGTTCATACCCAACCACACCTTTTTTCCCCCCTTCTGTTTCTTTTGTACTGGTTCTTTTGTACTAGTTCTTTTGTACTGTTTGGTTCTTTCACTCCCAGCAAAGGGAAACTTGCCTATCGAGTATTCAGCATTAAATATTTCAGTGCTAGCTTCCAGCTCTTGAGCAAAAACCCAGAAAGAACATTACTTTTTACTCCCTTCCAAATGTCTGGGGCTCTCCCTGGGGAGTACAGGCACACAGCCTGGGTAAGACTAATAAGAGCTCTTGGTACACAGGGAGAACTGCTTGTTGCGTGGTTAAGAGCAAGCAGGAGAGACGGGAATACAAAAAGAAGGTTGTTAGCTTCACCTCTAGTTAAAGCTAAATGAATAGTCCACAGCTGACTAATACGTTCTCCTTGCATTTAGTATTCCTTCTCCCCGTTTTCTCCACTCCCTTACCCCCCCCATTCATACACAGACTGTGAAGGTTTTCCTATCTCCTACCCTAAAAGACTCCCGACTGCTTCTGGGGAGCGTTTGACATTTGAAATCTGCGCTGAAGCGTTTCAGCAGGCAAGTGCTGCCGAGCCACAAGCTGAACTCTGTCTCAAGACTATTTAATGTCTTTTCAAAAGCCCACACTTTTAGAGTCCTGTGATTATGTAAGAGTCTCAACTCCATTCTTGGGTCGTTGTTTTTTTTCCCCAAGTAAGTTTACAGGCCTCACAATCGCCCTGGCAAACCTGATAATAGGACTCCTACGTACTCAGAAAGCAGAAGGCAACCGAAAAAAAGAGGAAGAAGATGAAAAAAAGAGAGAGAGAGGAAAAAAAAAACCACAACCACAACCCACAACCTGAAGTTTATCAGATTTTAAAAGTCTCATGAATTTTAAAAGCAAACTCTTAATTCTTTTTTGGAGCCTGACTCATGATTTTCAAACAGTTAGCAATGTGGCTGCAGGGATTGTAAGGCTGGTTCGTTATCTTATTAGATAACTTACATAAAATACCCAAACCCACGGAGACTCGGAGATTGAGCACTGCACTTCAGCACACAGCTGGAGAGAGCAGTGCCTTGTCTTCTGCATAGATGCTGAGGATCTCCGCTTAATCCCGGTCTCCAGTCACCACTGCAGCATAAATATTTCCCCAAATTGTATTAGTGCTAATCATATGAATGAGAATAGCCATAATATTGATCCTCATAATGCTTAGGTTATTAAATTTGAGTTTGAAGGTAGTTTTGCAGGGCAATTCATAATGGTAAATCTCGTCAGCATGCATAAGCAGGGAAAGCAAGCCACAGAGCAATAGCACTGCAAACCCACAGAGAAATGTCTTCTGGAGCCTTCCATCCCACCACACTGAGCAGACAATAAGAAGTGTGAATAAGCGCACAATAATACCAGAACTGAGTTTTTTGCTAATTATTTGGTAATCTCAGATGAATTTAATTGATCCAAAAGGGGAGGGGGAAAAAACCCCTCTGGATGTGGAAACAACGTGTTCCACTGGTTTTATGAGGTATATGCACCACCCAGGGGCACTTTATCCCTGGAATAGCTGCACACACACAGACAGCATGCTGGTGTGATAAGATGAAGGGGAGTTGCCGCTGTTATCACTAAGTGGTGGCCTTGCTTTCCACACACACATTCAATCAGGTTGTCCATGTTCACTTTAAGACTCATGCAGACTGAAGAGGTAGGGAGGTAGCAGAGCACACCATGCTTGTAGCTGTTCACAGAGCCTCACACATGGCTCTGTGCAGAGGAAAGCATCAATGTTAGAGCTGCATGCAGATAGTAGGGTGGCTGAAGCATCTTGCATAGCTGAGGAAAATGAGAAGGCTCTAGTACACCTCTAGTGTGAGGAGTCCCCACCCATGGCAGGGGGTTGGAACTAGGTGATCCTTGAGGTCCCTTCCAACCCTAACAATATCATGATTCTATGGGACAGAAAAAATCCTCCTTCGTCTTCTAGCATTAACAAAGGGGAACCAAGAGAGTGGAAGAAGCTGAATACTACTACGTAATAAGCTTACAGGACAATTTCAAATGTATTTGGACTTAGTTTTCTTCTGCAGAAGAGTAATAAAAAGAAGTTTATTATTTTCAGTCCTGGGGACTGAGATGTTTGCCTCATGCCTTTTAAAAAAAGACAGTGTTTTATCTCCTGTATCTCTGTGCATGAGCATCCAAAGGTAAAGACTTTATATGCACAGCTGCTCTCTGCTAGCAGGGAAAGAAGTTTCTCAGCTCTCTGCAACACTGGGGTGGGATTTTCACTCTTAGTGGTGGGGACTGTGCAGTAAAAGCAGAGTAGAATAGAATGGAATGGAATGGAGAATGGAATGGAATGGAATGGAATGGAGCGGAATGGAATGGAATGGAATGGAATGGAATGGAATGGAATGGAATGGAATGGAATGGAATGGAATGGAATGGACTGGACTAGACTAGACTAGACTAGACTAGACTAGACTAGACTAGACTAGAATAGAATAGAATAGAATAGAATAGAATAGCCAGAATAGTTGGAGGTTGGAAGAGACCATCTAATCAACTAAACCATGGCACCAAGCACCCCATCCAGTCTCTTCCTAAACACCTCCAGTGATGGTGACTCCACCACCTCCCTGGGCAGCACATTCCAATGGCCAATCTCTCTTTCTGTGAAGAACTTCTTCCTAACCTCCAGCCTAAACCTCCCCTGGTGCAGCTTGAGACTGTGTCCTCTAGATCTGGTGAAGGATGGAGGAAGGCAAATGACAGGATGGCAAAGTCTTTGCATTTTAAGTGTAATCATGGTGTCTCTGTGAGGCAGAAAAAATATTTCCTCCAAAGTAAGGTTTTTGTCAAAATGCTTTATTTTGTTAGTAGCACAGTGTTTCAGGCTGATGAATTGGATTCAACGTAGCTTTGAATCTCTGGCCTCTCAGGTAATTAGTGACTATGGTGAAAGAGAGAGATCTAAGAAATGAGCTATTTTGAAAAAATTTTGTCTAATGAAAACATTACAAACTGTTCCAGATCCTTCCAGCATGGAACAAAGCCAGATTCTGCAGCCCTGGATGTAGCTACAAAAAGGAATAATCTCCTGGACAGCTCCAGCTGCAACTGAAGTCAGAGCTGTCCCATACGTGAACGATTTAAGCTTTCTCTGGAGACACAAAATTGAAGCCCTTACCAATTACAGATGAGTTATCATCAGGTGCCACAGGGACCAAGTAGTAAAGGATTAGCCAGTGCACACAGAAATATTGAGCAACTCACTACTACCTCCTATTGTGCTTGTGCCAGTGGAAATCCTTCTTAGAATGGCATATTTTATTCAATTTTTAAGAGCTCTCAATTTTTCATGTAGGAAAGGAAGTTGGAGCAGCGTCCAATCTGTAATCAATCAGTTTGCCTGTGCAGAGCAGCTCTGAGGAAGCACTCTTGCTCTTTGGTCCTTTATCTCCTCTGTGAACTCACAAAAATTATGTTTCTGAATGGGATTAGAGTGAGGGAAAGGGAGAACTATGGCCAGGGCAGTCCTCAGCTGAATTGCGTAGACCACCATGCTCTAGTAAGTGGCCTTACCAGAACTATTCCTAACCCACACACCTCTGTCTCCAGCCAGAAGCAGCAGGTGATATTCAGATAAACTTGGCTCAGTGATATAAAGCAATATTTAAGCATTTTGTGTGGGTGCTTAACTACCTAAGTGCCAAATTCCTGTAGATTTGAGCAGGCATAACAAAACCAGGAACTTTTGAGCAGGATCTGCCACAATCCTTAAATGAGGCCATCCACAACTCAAGCCAGGAATTTATTACCCCTGGTAATAAATCACTAGAAACACACAATGATAAAAGGAGGAACAACAGACACAGCTCTTCCAGGGTCCTCAAAGCTCTTTGCAGCCATTACTTAGAGTTCCTTATGATAGCTGGGGGAAAGGCTGGGTGTTGTTTGTTTGTTTGGAAGGAATAAATTAATCATTAGTAAAATATTATGCAGTTCATCAAATACATTATTCACTAGCTATTTGTCAAAATAACAGCTCAGCCATACATTATTGGAACTAAACAGTTATGATGTGTGCATATCTACTCATCAGATGATTTATTCAGGCTTTTTGTGGAATGAGTTAGTTATTGACCGTGGTTTCAATCACCACTCCCATGGGAGGTGGAGTCTTAATAGGTGGTGAGCTCTTGGTGAGCTTGGTCCGTCTTTTCCTGCTGTGCTGTAGTTCATCATCTGACAGCACAAGCGGAGTCCTGTGTCTGGGGTTCCTTTCAAAGCTCCTTCAGTAAAACTAGTTCTAATTCTGTTCATCTATAACCAATGCAGGTCTATCTCCAGTAGAAAAAACTCAGCTACTTGCTCAAGATCAAACTATGGTGTGAATTTTCCATGTTCTTGGAGGAGCAGTGCCTGAAGCCAACACCAAGATCCTCACCCCTTCTTAGACATCTCAACAGTTTAGAGACCCTCTACCTCCAAGCTGCAAGAAAAGAGGTTTAGGAATTCCAGTTCATGGCTCCATATGACAGATCACACAATTTTAGTAATGCTGGGAAAGAGCAGTGGAGCTCTTTACCAGGTCCCTCCCAGCTTCCTCTCCCTTGCCAGCAAGCTGGACTTCTTCCAGCAGTGCCTCAGCAGAGCAACGCTATGTGACTGACACTAACTCCCCTTGTCAGTCGTGACCAGCATCCCAGAAGGCTGCAGCTTCTTCCATTGCCTTTATTGGTGTCAAACATCACAGCCTCTCCCCTGGGTTTTATTATGGAAGCTGGTGCCAAACCACCCAGCTTCCTCCTACTCGATAAAAAATGTTTATTACCCAGTAAATTCTAACATATCAGCAGCTTGTTATGGAGGGAAAAGGTCACTGGGAGAGAAAGGGGCGGGGGGGGAGGGGGGGGAAAGTGGCCTTCCATTGGAAATTCTGGCTGGGTAGGCATGAAGGAGTCAGCACCAGGAAAATATCTTTTGATATGATAAAGTCTCATAATAGAAAATGTTGCTGCAATACAGGGCCTCGTTCCTTCAGATAAATATTTAATATAGATCACTAAAGATTAATCGAGTACAGAAGAGAGACTCTCCTATGGCTGGTGTAGAGAAAACATCTTCTCGTTAATTTATTATGGAGCCTGAAATGAGAAAAATCCTATAGAGAGAGACAGAGAGAGAGAGATAGATTCTGGGGACGGTTTCCATAGAGAAGCAGCGCGCCGCACCACAATTTATTTAGTGTGTGGGCAGAGGCCTTCCCAGAACCAGCTGCAGCGTGGCATTCGCACGATAACAAACCCCAACGTAGGAAGAAGCCTCACAGACTCCTCATGTTTTGCTGATCTGACTTGTGCACATCCCAGAGGTCCCAGAAATGGTGAGGCTGTGGGACCTGTAGGCTCTCAAGAGCATGTTCCAGCCCGGGTGAAGACTGTATGATGGTATGTGTAACATCCCACGCTGATGGAATAGAATAGAGTAGAGTAGAGTAGAGAGTAGAGTAGAGTAGAGTAGAATAGAGTAGAATAGAATAGAATAGAATGGAATGGAATGGAATAGAATGGAGTGGAATGGAGTGGAGTGGAGTGGAGTAGAATAGAATAGAATAGAATAGAATAGAATAGAATAGAATAGAATAGAATAGAATAGAATAGAATAGGAATAGGAATAGAGGGGAGAGTGGAATGGAATGGAATAGAATGGAAAAGAATAGAAATAGATTGGAATAGGGAGGGGAGTGGAGTGGAATGGAATGGAATGGAAAAGAAAAGGAATAGATTGGAGTGGAGTGGAATGGAATGGAATGGAATGGAATGGAATAGAATGGAGGAATGGAATGGAATGGAATGGAATGGAATGGAATGGAATGGAATGGAATGGAATAGAATAGAATAGAATAGAATAGAATAGAATAGAATAGAATAGAATAGAATAGAATAGAATAGACCAGACCAAGTTGGAAAAGACCTTCAAGATCATCGAGTCCAACCTATCATCCAACACTATCTAATCAACTAAACCATGTTCCTCCAGGAAAGGGCATTCAGGCCTTTTTGGAGTCAGGTGGGACACCAAACTCACTGTGAGGGGATAAGCCTTGAGTCTAGTCTGATCCTGAAGTCTGCTTTCTTCAGTCATAAGTTCCCAATAAAAATGCTTCCTGCAAGTTTCTCCAAGTTGTGGCCATTCCCCTCTGGTCTTCTCACTGTGTTGGGCATCAAATAATAGAGAGTGATGATGGGAGATTTCTGCCTCCCGTGTTGTTGGGATGTGTTTATCCACTTCCAATGTGATAGGCAGAAGACTATCTGCCAGAAGACTATCTATCAGAAGACCCTTCTGCTTTCTACAGCATCATCTACAGAAGCCATCTTCCCAACCGCTTTGCAGTATAAATAGGACAGTTACAGGGAGTAAATCACAAATAGCAGCAGAAACAGTATGAGGGAGAAAATAGGAGACAGACATGGGAGGAGACCAAAAAAAAAAATAATACAATTTCAGCTGAGACTGAAATGGAACAAAATCAATGAAGTGGAGAGATACGTGAAGGTTGTTCAGATGCCCATCCCCACTGGCGTGAAACCTGTTGCACCACCAGCATCTTGTAATCAACTTGTGAATAAGGGAGGAGCATTTGCAGAGATCAGCAGTGGAAGGGGGTGGGAAAATCTGACAGATGTGCCTGTGCTCAGGAATGGAGGAAACTGAGGAGCCACCTCCTGAAATGCAGGTTTTAGAGGCCGGAAGCACCTCTGAGAAATAAAGAAGCTATGTTTATTTGTTTCTCTACACGTCATATCTTGTTTTCCTCCTCAACCTTTTCATGTTTACATCTTTCCTGAGTGGGGAATGTTTGTGCTGAGCAATTGATTAAACAGTAGTCCACCTATGTAGCTCCTCTCTGCAGAGAGGCCAAGAGAGGGAAACTTTGATGCCACTAACGAGATCCTAGTCATGCTGCTTTCAGGTATTCAGGGAATGTAGCCAGAGGAGGAAGACAGAAGCAGCACAGTCAGAAAAGGATGGTTGCCTTGACTTTTTGTGGCATAAGTAACTGATATCACAGGATGACCATTTGTGTCAATCATAGAATCAATAAGATTGGAAAAGACCTCAGAGATCATCAAGTCCAACCTGTCACTGAGCACCTCATGACCAACTAAACCATGGCACCAAGTGCCACGTCCAATCCCCTCTTGAACACCTCCAGGGATGGTGACTCCATTGGACATTCCAATGGCTAACAACTCTTTCTGGGAAGAACTTTCTCCTCACCTCCAGCCTAATCTTCCCCTAGCACAGCTTGAGACTGTGTCCTCTTGTTCTGGTGCTGGTTGCCTGGGAGAAGAGACCAACCCCCTCCTGGATACACCCTCCCTTCAGGTAGTTATAGACAGCAAGAAGGTCTCCCCTGAGCCTCCTCTTCTCCAGGCTGAAGAACCCCAGCTCCCTTAGCTTCATGGAAGATCAGAGAGGCTTTAGCTTCTGGCATCACAATCCAATGGACATGGGACTAAAAGGACTCTCCAGGGTTGCAACAATAGTCATGGCACTTCAGGATGTGGTTTAACATTGGCATTAGGTTGATGGTTGGATCCAATGGTCCTAGAGGTCTTTTCCAACTGAAAATTTTCTGTGAACACTTCTATGGTTTAGCACCAAACTTGGTAGAGTTTGACTCAATGATCTTAAAGGTCTTTTCCAATCAAAACAATTCTGTGGTGATTCTATGATTCCCACCTCATGCTCTGCCAGGAACAACTTTTCACCCTTTGAAGATTTACAGTCCTAAACCTGAGGGCAGTAGTGGTGGCCTCTTTTCAGAGTGCATCTCCAAGGCTTTGTCTGCTCCCAGAATGCTGCTAGCAACCAAAAAGCTAAACAACAATTCTCACTAGTTCTACCACAGGCTGTTTGATTTGATACAGGTGTGAGTGGCAGGCTCTAGCCTGGGGCTTTCTAGGGGAAAGACTAACAGATTTTTAATAGCAGCAGGGACTCTTGCAGTCATCTAATATAAAACTAATCTCTGTTTAGAACATTTATTTGTGGCATGTGACACATGTCTGGTCAGGAAGAATTGCAGCAACTAAACCGCCCCCAGGACAAGCCATGGCTGATCAAGGGGCTCTTATTTTCATCTCTGCAAACACTGTGACTGCACTTCTACCCCTGTCACCTTGGCGGTGGCTTTCATCAGCCATGCCCCTCTGACTCTGCCTGTCGTGCTCCCTGCTCCCAACCCAGCGAGCCACGGGCATAATCTATGGAAGACAAACATGATTTCATAATAAGTTTTCTGTGCAGCCAGGATAAAGTGCCAAATGGAATCAGAAAACAATCAGTCAGTGAAACTCAGCACCGCTGATGAGCGCACGGCTTGTAATGGTTCAGTGCCCAGGAAGATGGAGGCTTTAAATACAGCCACAACCTGCCCTTCCAACGTGGGATAAGGAGGGGCACAGAGAGAGGGGCAGGAAGGGGAATGAGGCTCAGGGAAGTGGGAATACCCAGTGCATCTGTTGGAACAGGTCCAGAGGAGGCCATGACACCGGTGGGAGGGTTGGAACCCCTCTGCTACGCAGACAGGTTGGGAGAGTTTGGGTTGTTCAGTCTGAAGAAGAGGAGGCTCCAGGGAGACATTTTGGTAGGTTTTCGCTACTTAAAGGAGGCCTAGAGGAAAGATGGGGACAATCCTCTTATGAGAGCCTTGTGTGATAGGACAAGTAAAAATGGGAGAATGAGAATAGATAGAGGAAGATTGAGATTAGATAGAAGAAAGTTTTTACACTGAAAGTGGTGAAATCCTGGCTCATGCTGCCCAGAAAAGTAGTAGATCCCCCATCCTTGGACCAAATCCATGTCAAATTGTCTGGGGCTCTGAGCAACCTGCTCTAGTTGCAGATATCCCTGATGACTGCAGGGGAGTTGGATTAGATTACCTTAAAAGTCCCTTCCAACCCAAACCTTTCTGTGATTTTATGACTCTATGATCTGCTGTTTGGAGTAAGTTAAACTAGGAGCAGAACAGAGGTGCAGAGATACCCCAGCATGGAGCTGCTGCTTCTTGTGTTCAGAAATCATTAATCACACCAGCATTTTCACAAGGACCGGTGCAAGAAGCAGGGACAAGCAGCTGCGCTAGAAACAGCACCTGAGATGAACGTGCACTTATTCTGGAGGCCTCTGGGTGATGCTCTTGCACAGGACCGTATAATTGATTCCCACTCTTGGCAGTTTGAGGATGCATCTCTCCCCCAGTCGTCCTCGCAACAGCCCCCGACCTGAGCTAACTGAAGTTTACATCAGGTTCTATGTCTTGCCACATAAATATGATCTGTCGTACCCTAACTCTGTCCTGCTCAGCACAATGCAATAGCTGGGGGAGAGGGAAAAAGAAAGGAGGGCTGGGAAGTATGAAGGGGGTGGGGAGAGGGTGGGGAACAGGCGAAAGAAGAAAACTGAGTGCACGAAGAGGAGTGCTAAATAGCATCCTGGTAGCCTGAGCAGCAGCACAGCCCGTCTGGCAGTCCACCCTAGTTCAGGAAGATTAGTGCTGTACCCCAAGAGTTAACTTGCCCATGGCAAGGAGAAAGTTTCCTCTGCCCCATTCTTGCTGGTTCACTATCAGTTGTGAGGTCTCTAGTCAATCACAGCAAACTTTTGGACCACCTCTCTACCTGACTGCACAGTTGGGTTGCTTTGTTTGTTTGTTTGTTTTCTCCAGTATTTGTTAAGAGTAGGGGGATTTATGCTCCTTTTCCCCTCTTCTTTAAGCACCTCAGGCTTGAGTCATATAATTGTGTAACTCACAAGTTCCATTTAAGACATAAGAATGGGCTGTCTTTTAGGATTGCAAGGAAAACAAAAGTCTTTCAATCTCAAAACCCAGAAGGCAAATAAAAGGGATTGCAGATACTGTTGTTCTGTTCAGTAGCTAAATATGCATGTGCTTCAGAGTCCTGGGGTCCAGTTCATTATTTCTGAGCAGGGGCTCAGATGTGCAATAGTGCATATCCCTTATTCAGCCATATGTATGGCTTCAGCTGGCGTAGGGCTGCTGTTTCTGCTTTGCACAGCTTTCAGCCCCTGAACTAGCTGAGAGGGGAGGACTTCTCTTTAGCTTTACTTCGGCATCTGACACCCCCAGCCTAAGTTTTCCATCCCTTGCCTCAGCAAGAGCCTGGTTTTAACTTAACACAAACAAAAAAGCCTAGTAGGAAAGCAAGCAGTGCAGGCAAGAGAAGAAGAATCAGCTTGGTAGAATCTCCCACACAGACTCAGAAAAGGATTCCTGAGCCATGGTGAAAGTGCAAAGCAAATACCTCCCAAGCCAAAATGAAAATCTGAGATATAAGAGCCTTTACCAAAGCCTTTACCCTCTATTTCACTCCCTATTAACAAAATAAAATCCCACCAAAACTCCTCCTAAACACAAACCCAAACCAAATCACCACTTCCCTCACCACCCCTGTACTGAGGGAAGGGGATGGTGCTCTTTGGGTTCTTTGTCCCAAACCCTATGTTTTGGTGCAAAAAGAGTAGCTCTGCTGACAGCCTAGAGACCTGCTGGGCTTTGAGACTGCCTTTGCATGTGGGGCTGGACACAGTCTGCACTGAAGCTGAGGAGGTCTCGCTCTTGACTTTTCCAAGACCTGAATTTCCCATCTGAACCTTAGCATGTGAGTGGGTTTTGCTTTGTAGCTGAGCAGGCACAAGCAAAGTGGGCAGATGCTCAGACAGTGAGTTCAACCTTGCGGGTTCAGCATTGAGGGTGGTGAGACACTGGAACAGGTTGCCCAGGGGGTCATGAATGCCTCCTCCCTGAAGGCATTCAAGCCAGGTCGGATGAGACCTTCAGTGCCCTAATCTAGTGAAAGGTGTCCTTGCCCATGGCAGAGGGGTTTGGAACTAAATGACCATGAAGGTCCCTCCCAACCTGAACCACTCTGAATCTATGAGCCTGTGATCCCACCATCTACTGTAGACCTTGTTGGTGAGATACTGTGGCCTGCTTCTAGGTCTGGGTTCATTCTGTTCATGGCTGTGCTGTGTGCTGAATCTCTCTTTTGGAAAGTTATTCGTCTCCTGCTGCTTTAGCTTCTCTGTCCACAGTGACACATTTGTTTAACAGTGCTTTGAGATCCATGTGTCAAAGTCACAAACAACAACTAAAGGAAATGTGACTCGTGACTGGGAGATTGCTAAGCATGAGCCTGAATAACCAAGTGCTTCAAAGCCTCACAAACAGATCCCAGTAAACAAAAGCATTTCCATTCACTTGTGTCTGTTCTCTGGCTAGGACAGAACAAAAATAAAGCTTTTCCTCTATGAAATGCTGCACAAAACCCATCCTTTTCCTTTTCCTTTTCCTTTTCCTTTTCCTTTTCCTTTTCCTTTTCCTTTTCCTTTTCCTTTTCCTTTTCCTTTTCCTTTTCCTTTTCCTTTTCCTTTTCCTTTTCCCTTTTCCCCCTTCCCCTTCCCCTTCCCCTTCCCCTTCCCCTTCCCCTTCCCCTTCCCCTTCCCCTTCCCCTTCCCCTTCTCCTTCTCCTTCTCCTTCTCTCTCCTTCTCCTTCTCCTTCTCCTTCTCCTTCTCCTTCTCCTTCTCCTTCTCCTTCTCCTTCTCCTTCTCCTTCTCCTTCTCCTTCTCCTTCTCCTTCTCCTTCTCCTTCTCCTTCTCCTTCTCCTTCTCCTTCTCCTTCTCCTTCTCCTTCTCCTTCTCCTCCTCCTCCTCCTCCTCCTCCTCCTCCTCCTCCTCCTCCTCCTCCTCCTCCTCCTCCTCCTCCTCCTCCTCCTCCTCCTCCTCCTCCTCCTCCTCCTCCTCCTTCTCCTCCTCCTTCTCCTTCTCCTTCTTTCTCCTTCTCCTTCTTTCTCCTTCTTTCTCCTTCTCCTTCTCCTTCTCCTTCTCCTTCTCCTTCTCCTTCTCCTTCTCCTTCTCCTTCTCCTTCTCCTTCTCCTTCTCCTTCTCCTTCTCCTTCTCCTTCTCCTTCTCCTTCTCCTTCTTTCTTTTCTTTTTCTTCCCTTTCCCTTTCCCTTTCCCTTTCCCTTTCCCTTTCCCTTTCCCTTTCCCTTTCCCTTTCCCTTTCCCTTTCCCTTTCCCTTTCCCTTTCCCTTTCCCTTTCCCTTTTTTCCTTTTCCTCATTTTCCTTTTCCTCCTTTTCCTTTTCCTTTTCCTTTTCCTTTTCCTTTTCCTTTTCCTTTTCCTTTTCCTTCTCCTTCTCCTTTTCCTAATTCCAAGCCACTTTGCAACATGCAAGAAGATTGCCTTTCTAACAAGAGTTTGTTTACTCCACTCTGGTGAGATCCTACCTGGAGTACTGTGCCCAGTTCTGGAGCCCCTATTACAGGAAGGATCTGGAGGTGCTGGAAGGTGTTCAGAGAAGGGCCACAAGGCTGAGCAGAGGGCTGGAGCTGCTCTGCTATGAGGACAGACTGAGGGAGTTGGGGCTGTTGAGTCTGGAGAAGAGAAGGCTCTGAGGAGACCTTATTGTGGCCTTCCAGTATCTGAAGGGGGCTACAAGAAATCTGGGGAGGGGCTTTTTAGGGTGTCAGGTAATGATAGGACTGGAGGGAATGGAGAAAAAAATAGAAATGGGTAGATTCAGATTGGATGTTAGGAAGTTCTTTGCCATGAGGGTGGTGAGACACTGCCCCAGAGTGCCCAGGGAGGTGGTGCAAGCCTCATCCCTGGAGGCTTTTAAGGCCAGGCTGGATGTGGCTGTGAGCAACCTGCTGTAGTGTGAGGTGTCCCTGGCCATGGCAGGGGGGTTGGAACTAGCAGATCCTTGAGGTCCCTTCCAACCCTAACAATTCTATGATTCTAATTTTAGGTTTTATTGTAGTATTTTTATTTTTTCAGATTTCCTCCATCAAAACATGTCTGAGTTTGAAGTGGCATGACTAAGGATGAAAATTAAATACATCAAACCTGATTTTTGTCGAAATGAGATTTTGGAGCACCCAGGGGAATGTTCAAGGCTTTCTCACAGCTTGTGTTCAGTTGTTTTTGTGTGCTTTTGGGTTTTTTCTTCACTAAAGAGGGATGTAGTCTGAGGAAATGGGTCACCTTTTTCCTAGAGAAAATGCCTTCAATTTTCCTGTAATTCTGAAATGTCAGAGGCTTTTAGGAGCAGGTTTGGGTTTGTTTTAATCTTGAACAAAGCACAAATACCTCTAATTACAGAGGGTTTGAATGTTGCAGCAGCTATGCTCTGCAGCCCTGGTTTTTTTAGCCCTTCACCTCTTACATGATGCTCTTTGCTAGTAATTTCAGGTCTAGTGATCATCTGAATCCTCCACTGTGAGGGGACATTCTCTGCACATAACCACTGTGTATATTCCTTGCTGTACATCATTGTTAAATTAACCCTTGATGAGTGGCCTGAATGTAACAGCACAGCTTGGAAACCAAAAGGGTTTTAAGCCACAGCATTTAGGCATAGAATAGAATAGAATAGAATAGAATAGAATAGAATAGAATAGAATAGAATAGAACAGAACAGAACAGAATAGAACAGAATAGGAATATATTTAGAATAGAATAGAATAGAATAGAATAGAATAGAATAGAATAGAATAGAATAGAATAGAATAGAATAGAATAGACCAGGTTGGAAGAGACCTTCAAGATCATTGCGTCCAACCTGTCATCCAACACCACCTAATCAACTAAACCATGGCACCAAGCACCCTATCAAGTCTTCTCCCTGATCACCTCCAGTGATGGTGACTCCACCACCTCCCCAGGCAGCACATTCCAATGGCAAATCACTCTCTCTGTGTAGAACTTCCTCCTAATCTCCATCCTAAACCTCCCCTGGGTGTCCTGAGGAACTGTGGGGAGAAAACACTCTTTTCTCCCACACCAACTTGGAGGAAGCAATGTCACAACACCATAGGAGTAAAGCAACAAGAATCAGTGTGGGAGAGGAGTATGTGTTGTTTTACAGCATCAAAACAGGTTTTGTTCATTTGTACTTTCCTACTGCTGTCATGCACTCATGAATGTGTTCTGCAAGATCCCTTGCAATGGGGGATGATTGTGGATGATTCTGAGGTTGGTGACCCTGTGTTGCATCTAGGCATGACTTAAGGAGCAGGCAGTGACGGGTTTGTCTGCAAGTTGTGATCTCTCTACATTTTCTCTACATGCAGCCTGGAGCAAGACCTTCCATTTGAAGGATAATCCACCTATTGTACTTTGTCCAGCTCTGGAGTCCTCGGCATGGGAGAGACTTGGAACCGTTAGAGCAGGGCCAGAGGAAGCCACCAAATGATCAGGGAGCTGGAGTCCCTCTGCTGTGTGGATGGGCTGAGAGAGTAGTGGTTGTTCAGCCTTGAGAGGAGAAGGATCCAGAGAGACTTTCTTGTGGCCTTTCAGTACTTAAAGGAGCCAAGAGAAGCCCAGGGAGGGACACTTTATCAAGGCCTCTTTTGACAGGACAAGGGATGATGATTCTAAACTTAAAGAGGGACATTTAGATGAGATAAAGAACTTTTTACAGTGTGGGCGGTAAATTTGCCCAGGGAGGTGGGGCATGTTCCATCCCTGGAACAATTCCAGATCAGGTTTTGTGGTGCTCTGAGCAACCTGCTCTAATTGCAGATGTCCCTGCTGGCTGCAGGCAGGTGGACTAGGTGACTTTTATAGGCCACTTCCAACTCAAAGCATTCTGTGATTCTGGGGATATTTCCTGACAGGAAAGGATATGGATCCCCTTTCACCCTTTCACTTCCCTTAACTTGGGCAGAACCCACTTAACTGTCCTGAAGCAAAAGATGCCTGGCATAAACAGGTGGCTTTTCCAACTGGCAGTCTTTATGCATCCAAGCCACCCACCAGCAGGAACCTTGGATGATCACTGGTGTTTCCATCAGCTGAGAATGACTCAGGGACGAGGATGTGGGCGAGAAAGGACAGGTTTCCTAGCACTGCTGAGCCAGCAAGTGTGGTAGCTGTGCCAAGGTGGCTCTGCCAGGGCTGCCTTCAGGGCACAGCTGGGTGTAGGAGGCAGGGTGGGCTTTGTATTCAAAGGTTCCTTTTTATTTTGCCCTCCAGTCTTGGTAAATTTGAGCCTTTGCCAAGTGAGTAGCACAACTGACCAGAGGAGGGTGATGGCTCCATTATCTAGCAACAGTTCCAGTTTTGAAACATGGTTGCATGCTGCGCTGGAGGAACATTTTATGCTTTTTGACAGAAAGGGGCAATCAAAGCTTAATTTCCAATCCTTATTTCCCCACTCTTGACAAATGCTGGGCTTCAGTTGCCAGTAGTGCAGTAGCCAGGTACCCTAGCCTGTAACAAGAGAAATTAAGGTTCAAGTCCGCATTTCTCACAGTGGTTTTTTTTCACCTGAATTTAGCTGTGAATCATAAGTAAAGAGCAAAGTTTGGGGCTGTGGTGTCACAGGCTGAGGTGAAATAAGGAGAAGAGCAAGTACTGCACACACCTGGGTGTGCAGGAAGTGAAGCAAGTGCAATTTAATAAAATGCCTTGTTCCAAACTGTTCTTGTTACAGCCTTTGATTCATGCTGGTGTGCTGATGTGAACACTTGTAGTGGTGCAATTTGGGGCAGGGAAGGCCTAGCTTGCTGGGAGGCCTCATGGGGTAAAGAGTGCTTGTTGTGGCTCAGTGTGAGACAGTCCCCTGGGGTGATTGATCTGCTCTCTAGATTAAAATCTGTCTGCCTCCCATTTCAAGCTTGATTTCAAAATCAGCAGATTTAAATACTTTCTTGTGCTACTTAGCCACAGGAGGAAGGACTTCCTCAAGAGTTTAATCCTCTAACCTGCTAGAGCCCAGGCAAACACTTCCGTGTGCAAAGGTCCCTTTTCTTCTTGTGGTTGTTGGTTGATTTCTTTATTTTTTTTCCTCCTTTTTCCCCTCATTCCAATTGCTACAGCACAAGACTGAACAATGTGGGGCCGCCTTCTGTCCATGCCCCATGCTCCTAGGTTAATTGTCTCACCATCATGTGTCTTAGCTCTCTTCCAACCTGTTGTTGTCCAAGTCTAATTAGCTGATGCATGTTGTCAGATCTCAGGCATGATTTTGGATACAACAAAGGAGTGTATAAGAAGGGAACTGGAGGAAGTGTGGAGAACAGAACCTAAAATTATATCAGTTATCCCAGGTTTCCTCAAGACTATGTAAAATTCCTGCAATGGCTCCTGACAGCTCCATCTTTTGCTTTAAAAGTGATGTTCTTAGCATCTTCTGACAGCTCCTTGAATTCCCTGAGTTTTGCATCAAACTCATAGAAATGTAAGTACAAGAGATGATGCCACGAAGACCTCAGTGCCACTGCAATCCTAACTGGAGAGCTCCAAATGTCTCATTCACGGAGGAGTTTCTCTAGGCTAGCTCAGGTATCTTGGTGCAGAATTATTCTGGCTGCATCTCTTGTAATTTGTATGATGATTCAGGGTGAAGGAATAGGTGTCTCTCTCTTCTCCATTCCAGACCCTGCAGCCTATTCGAGCAGCGTCTTCAGTAGCTTAATAAACCATGTCTGCTTTAGGTAAGCTTTCAGGAAGAAAACAGCAACAGAACAGAACATTTCTTATTGCTGATAATGTTTGTTAAGCTGCAGTGGTGCTAACAGTGCTGGGAGCTCTTGTGGAGATGTCACTCCGGCTTCTAGCAGCTAGGATCAACCACTATGTAAATTGTCATGGCTTGGAAGAAGTGCCCTCAGCCCAGTGCTGCAAACAGCTGAAATGGTGTTAACAGTAATGGGAACTACTTAGAAGCAACTCTCCAGGGTGGGTGAGGCTCAAGCAGCTTGTGTTGGAAAGAGTAATCTCTAGTGCACCTCTCCGATGAGGACAGGCTGAGGGAATTGGGGCTGTTCAGTGTGGAGAAGGTCCTGAGGAGACCTTATTGTGGCATCCGGTATCTGAAGGGGGCCTACAAGAAAGCTGGGGAGGGACTTTTTAAGGTGTCAGGTAATGATAGGACTAGAGGGAATGGGAAAAAAAGAGAGAACTGGGTAGATTCAGATTGGATGTTAGGAAGAAGTTCTTTGCCATAAGTATGGTGAGACACTGCCACCGGGTGCCCAGGGAGGTGGTGGAAGCCTCATCCCTGGAGGCTTTTAAGGCCTGGCTGGATGTGGCTCTGAGCAACCTGACGTAGTGTGAGGTGTCCCTGCCCATGGTGGGCGGGTTGCAACTGGATGATCCTTGAGGTCCCTTCCAACCCTAACAGCTCTGTGATTCTAGGTGTGTGCTATTTGCACTGAAATCTACATAAAGAACATCATGGGCACAGCTGAGTGGAATAAATGTCCCAAAAGCAGGTTGCCCTCTCACCTGATGGGTGTGATGAGAGGGGAATTGCAGCAGCTGACTCAGGTGAAATATGGGAACAAATCAAAAGATGACAGATGAAGGTAGCTGGGGAGTTACTCCATTGGAGAAGTTAAGAAGTCACTATGTATTATCTGAGGATGCATGAACCTGGAGGTGACCCTGCCCAGTTGAAAGGGTAGTAACCTCTTCTGCCATGTTTGCTTGTGATTCTCTGAGCTCAGTGGTAGCTGTGTTTAAAACAGAATGCAGAGTGAGGAATCACAGGCACGTCCTGGCCATCATCAAATTTAATCGTAAGCAAACTTAGTAACCATCAAATTTCATGATCACCTTTTAACTTGTACTTACCTATGCTGAATCACTCTGCTTTGAATCTCTGGTAATAAATTTATTCCAGCTTCATCTGTTTGTTTTTTTTTTTTTTAACAAATCAATCTTTTCAGCACCCAACCATTAGATGTTGCCTCCGAAGGGACCCAAGAGTGTTCCCATCTTAAAAGAGAACACAAGACTTGGAGTCATGTCTGTGTGATTGGTTTTTAATTCAGTGCTGGAACAATCTGTTTGCCAAGGTGCTCTCAAGGTCACATGAAATCCATCTAACTTTGAAGCAATTTTCTTCCTTTTTGCTTCTTGCAAACACCATCACTAAATTGCACTAAATAATGACTCCGGACCTGTTATTTACCTCCCTCTCCTACACAAAGAAAAACAACAAACCAAACCATAAATTTCTCAAAGTTTTCAACTCTGGAATAATTTCATATTTGTAAGAAAAAAATTATCAGGGAGATGAAAGCAAAACTGTTTGCAACGGGAAAAATACAACAGACTGAGATGATTGCTTGGAAAAGGGGAAGCAGCTGAGGTTTCAGACACCGCAGTCAGCACCAAGCACTTGGCCAAAGTGCCACAGAATCACCACCAAGGTTGGAAGAGACCTCAAAGACCATTGGGTCCAACCTGTCACCACAGACCCCATGACTAAACCATGGCACCAAGTGCCACGTCCAATCCCCTCTTGAACACCTCCAGGGATGGGGACTCCACCACCTCCCTGGGCAGCACATTCCAATGGTTAACGACTCTCTCAGTGAAGAACTTTCTCTTCACCTCCAGCCTGAACGTCCCCTGGCACAGCTTGAGACTGTGTCCTCTTGTTCTGGTGCTGGTTGCCTGGGAGAAGAGACCAACCCCCTCCTGGCTACGACCACCTTTCAGGTAGTTGTAGACAGCAATAAGGTCTCCCCTGAGCCTCCTCTTTTCCAGGCTAAACAATCCCAGCTCCCTCAGCCTCTCCTCATAGGGCTTATGCTCGAGGCCTCTCCCCAGTCTCACTGCCCTTCTCTGGACACCTTCAAGTGTCTCAATGTCTTTCTTAAACTGAGGGGCCCAGAAATGGACACAGTCAACCCAGAAAAAGACAAACACAACAGATTCCTCCATTTTCCTGTGCAGACAGGTGAAGGGGGAAGTAGTCCAACAGTGTTGGTTTGTTTCTGCTATATGATTCTGTTGAATGGTCTAAACGCTAATGGCCTTCTCCTTGGGTTCAGTCCTTTACAGGTAAATGCCTTTATAGGAATAGAACTGCTGCAGACAGCACAGCATTCATCAATAGATCAATAGTCAATTTATTTATCTTATTCACCTGCCAGCTGTCATATGTGAGCCTGTCTGCTTGCCTGGCTGTTATGCAAAATGCTGTCAGGCCTTCAGCTTAAGTGATTTCTTTTTGTACCTCTCTGGAATTAGATTTTCATATTATTTCCTCCCCCCCTTTTATGGCAGAGCTTCATTCTCTGTCTAATTTAGAACTAGCTTGAATCTACAGACTGGAATTTTCTTAACTAGATTAGGGAGGCTGAGTGCCAAACCCTCACAGGAAACTAATTCTTGTAGGCCTTTTGAAAAGCTCAGCTTTGAAGACTGATTTCTTCATGCTGGCCTAGATAGAGAAGAGGCCAAGCTGTAGTGGAAGCTGCTAAAGTAATATTGCACTGCTCAGCCTGGGGCTGTCTGGCGTTTTAAGGGCACAGACTAGAAATAAAACATCACTGACCCCACCATAATCACAGATGCTCTGTACAGACTCCGATTAAGCCAGATCTGGCAGCAAGAGATCAGCTCTATAAGTGCTGTTGTCATGTTCGTGTCCTGGCCCCATGGCATTGTTTGCAGAGTCAAGGGCTCACAGTAACTTGGAAGAGCTCTCACCCTGAGGACTGAAGATAAGTAACCACAATTTTGTGGAGCCCATGACTGGGAATAGAATAGAATAGAATAGAATAGAATAGAATAGAATAGAATAGAATAGAATAGAATAGAATAGAATAGACCAGGTTGGAAAGATCATCGTGTCAACCTATTACCCAACCCACCTAATCCACTAAACCATGCAACCAAGCACCCTATCAAGTCTCTTCCTGAACACCTCCAATGATGGCGACTCCACCACCTCCCAAAACACAACTCTCAAACCAACATCTTAGGAGCAACTGGGAGGCTTCTGGAAGACTTGAGACTAAGTTCCTGATGCTAACACAAAACTTGGTTGTCTTCTGTTTCTGTTCACACTCATTCTAACAAATGATAGCACAGGGGTGTCTGAAAATGTCTGTCAGTGTTGGTGAGGTGCTTGGATGAAAGCAAGGGGCAGGAATGTGTCTACCATTGAATATACACCAAAATCTAAGAGAACAGAAAAGCTCCAGGAGTTCTCCATCTCTGACTGAGGCTCCTACAGACATCAGAGAGTTAATGTGTGTAGTATGTCAGGCTCTAGGAGCTCTCCATCTCTGACTGAGGCTCCTACAGACATCAGAGAGTTAATGTGTGTAGTATGCCCGGTAGAGGACATTAAGCAACATTTATGTCTTGCTGTTACTGAGAAGGATGTTGACTTTGGAAAGGCTCTGCCTGCTCATCACCTGTGGCAGCAACCAAAGGCTTTTGAGCTATGCTCTGCAAAACACAAAGATAAAGAGCTGCTGAGCAGAGAGGAGCTGGTGCCTTCTCCTTGCCCAGAGTCCAGGGAGTGGTGGGACTGGTCCTGTTTGCTGAGTGTGCAGTGTGTGAGCGTTATGCTCCAACTGCCCTGCAGCCCCTGCAGGCCACAGCACACAGCAGGAGGTGTTGGGATGTTCTAGTTAGCATGACAGTTACAGGTTTTGTTTGGTGTCTTCCAGCTCTGTTTTTTTCCCTTTGTCAGCCAGACTCTGTCTCGATCATAGTTTAATGCATTTCATTTTTTCCTGGTTTCAAGCTCCAGCCCCCGAGGTCTGTACTGAACTTGTTTCTTCACTGATGTCCTTTACTTGTCTTGGCCATTTGAAGATAGGGAATTTAATTTGCTCTGATGGCCTCGCTCTTTCAGACTTCTCTCCCTGGGTAGAGACGCTCATGCCCTTGGAATCTGCATGGGGGTACAGTGGGGGGTAAGGGTGATGTAACCATTCCAGGCTTTTGGCTTTTCCTCTCTCTCCAGTATTTCCCCCCTTTTTTCTCTTTCCCTGGAGGGGTCATAGTACTAATGAGCACTGAGACATCCCTCATGGCTCACTCTCTCTGACACGCATGGCCTTGATGGTGAGCTCATTAACACAGACTCTGAAGGGGCAAGTGTTTTCTCAGATAAAGCTGTATACAAATAAAATGTATCCCCTGACTGTGACAGGCAGGAAGGCCTGGAAAGGCGAATCTGCCTCCCTCAGGCAGCGCTTCATCCCTCTCTTTCCTCTCACCTCCCTTCCCTCTACAGGCATTAGCACTTTCTACCCCTTCCAGCCATTAGCAGAGTGGGCTCTTCAGTGCTTTCACCAGACATTAGAGAGCAGACTCCTCTCTGCTGACCTGGCAGGCATTGTCCTGGGGATGCTACACATTAGCATTGGCTGTCTGCACTGGCCAGACATTAGAGCATAAACAAGCGCCTCTGCCCCTGCTACTCAGACGTTAGGTCATGGTTTCTCCTTATCCCATCTCTGCATCAGGAAGGGAGAGACTCTTCCTCCTCCTTGCTAAGAGATTTATCATCTTTCCAAAGCCCTTAAAAGCTTCCCCACTGTCAGAAGTTCAGGTCCCTGCCAGGGGTTTCCCCTGTGGGTCAAAAGACTGTACTAATCCTGACTGTATCATGGGGTGCCATCATAATCCTAGTCAAGTCGTTGCAGCTTCTTCACCTGGAAAATGAACAAACAGTGCAATATTTGTGTTATGGGAAATGTTTTGAGATCTATAGAGGCCTCACCTGTACCTTCTAGGCAGTGGCATTGAGACTGTGGTGTCACCAATTGTTCTGAGAAGAAACAACCTGTGAAACAGAATCAAGGAATGATTTCTGGGAGGAGCAATCTCAGTACCCTTTTGCACACATCATCCATGAATCCAAGGCTTTGATAGATCTTCCAGAGATTCACAGATTCAAGGATTCAGTGGTGACAAACAGGTGACCATGCTTAGCTAGCCATGAATTCAGTTTTGGCCAATAACAGTTTCTTCTGCAGAAAATGCAGTTAAGTCCAGAATTAAAAGCCAGTAGAGAACCTGTTCTTGGAGGTGCTCTTGCATAAACTTCAGGAGTTACAGATTGGATCATTCCATAAAGCTGGAACTATGCTAGTCCCTGAAAAAACATATATATTTCTTTTATCTCCTCAATTGTTCTAAATGCTTTCACTGGCCATATCCAGAATTGTACCATAATCTTGGCACTGGGTGCATCTTACACCACTGAGTTCTGTAAGTTGCTTGGAAAGAGCAGAGAAGTGATTGTCCTCCTGTACTCCTCACTTGTGAGGCCACACCTTGAATATTGGGTTCAGTTTTGGGTCCCTCACTCCCAGAAGGACATTGAGGTGCTAGAGTGAGTCCAGAAAAGGGCAATGAAGTTGGTAAAGAGTCTAGAGAACAAGATGGGTAAGGAGCAGCTGAGGGAACTGAGGTTGTTTAGTCTAGAGAAGAGGAGGCTGAGGGAAGACCTTCTTGCTCTCTGCAACTACCTGAAAGGAGGTTGGAGTGAGGTGTGGGCTGGTCTCTTCTCCCTAGTATCAGTGATAGAATGAGAGGAACTTGATGATCTTTGAGGTCTTTTCCAACCTCAATGATTCTACGTAGTTAGAGGGTTGTTTTCAATGTAAAGTGATCTGGAACTGGCTAAGCCAAGTCTGAAATGTGTTTGTAGCCATTCATCAGGAAGCTCAACAATGCCACCTCATTTGCTTGACCATTCCCAAACAATCAACAGCAACACAAAGAAAGAACAAAGCCAAATACGATGCAAAGCCTTTAAAATCAAGCTTGAAAAGTGTCACTAAGTAAATCCAAATACTGCATAAATTAGAGGGAAATGCAATTGGCTCATGGATATTCTATGAGCAGAAAATAAATATCTAAGTTAGTTGCATAAAATATTCATCATAACGTATTTGCTCAGCTTTTCTCATCAGCTATGAAAGCCACACATCCACGCATTTGAAGAATACAACAGAGCTGGGCTTTCACCTAAAGGCATGCCCTAGGACTGGGAGCCCAGGGGAGGGATGGCTTCTGTAAGAAATGAGTGGAAGAAAATCTTCACTACAGTGTTTTAGATGTGGATTATGCTGCGAGCTTGTCTACTGAGTGATTGGAGTCTGGAATAGTCTCTTGGCAGCAGGCAAGGTTGAAGCTATGGCAATGGTTTCTTGTAACCTCCTCCTCTTTCCTCCTGCCAGTGGTATCAGGAGGTGATGGACCTGATGTAAAAAATTAATCCACTTTCCCTTGGAACCCAGTTTACCACATTCTCTGTTCCCATCCTTACTGTCCAGTGCTTTACAGGCCGTGGTCCTGATTTTAACTGTGCCCTGTTGATCGGCATGTGTGGAACAAAGTCACTCCTAGGCTTTGAGTGTTGATACACCAATAGAGCTCCTCTTGATCAGTTGCATGTTTCGACTCTGTGATCTTTGCTTTGGAACAGATAACTTGCAAAAATTTATCTATTCCAAAATAGAAAAAAAATATCTATTGCAAAAATCAAACTTTGTACTTTGTTGGGAGACATGAAGCATTCCCCCAGCCATTTCTGGGGTTCTGGAGGGGTCTAGTCCCTCCTGACTTTATTGCTAGTGCTTGCAGGAAGAAGTAACCTGACAGCAAATTGCATGCTGGAATTTTAGAGGAAGTTATAACAGTCTCTTTGGTAAGGAAGCCCAGATGGCATTTTTGCTATGCTTGCTTGCAATGAACTTTATGACAGCAGTATGGGAATCTCTATTTATTATAAAACCTTGCTGGCTGTTTAGCACCCAGCTCTGCATCTTCCCATGCAGGGTAGCTGCTGAAGAGACCCTTCCTTCTTCATGCAAAGGGGATTTCCCTGTATAGAAAGATCTGGCCTTGCAACTAGTCAGGAATGATTAGAGCAACCACCCTCTGCAGTCCGAGAAGCTGTTTTGCTTCACTTTGAAGGTTTTATCTACCATTAAAATCAGCTGGGGGACCTCCAAACATAGGTACAACCCTTTCCACAGAGGGACCACAGGGGAAAAAAACACTGTTCTCCATATATTGAATACACAGACATTGGTCATGCACTCTATCTGCAGACAGCTTTGGAACCAAGTCTGTATTTTCTCCACTCCTACTACTAAATTACTGGGGTATGGGCTGGTCTTTTTGGGTTGGGATTGGGTTTTCCTTGGCATTTCAAAGAGATTTTCCTAGGAAAAGCTGGTGGTTTGTGGATTTAACACTAATGACTCCCAGGATGTGGTAAGAGGGGTGTTTTGTGTCGGCATTTTTACTCAGCTTGTGAAAGCCCAGGAGCTACAGAGGGGGCATTAGCTGGGCTGCAAGGAGATTTTTTATTGAACTAAAAAGCTGGCTCTTTGCTGTTATAATGCTTGCAATTGCTGTTAGGCAGCCTGGGGTGCTGTGATGGGGTGAAATCAAAATAAATACATGCGTAATTGCATTAAGTAAAACAACATAACACACACAAAATGGACTAGAGGTAGAATCAGCCTGGGAAGAAAAGATCTGGTTTGTGATCCTGGCTTCGCGACTGGTGTACAGCGTCTCCTAAATCTGTCCACATAGAGTCATAGAATCAATAAGGTTGGCAAAGACCTCAAAGATCATCAAGTCCAACCTGTCACCCAACACCTCATGACCAAGTGCCACATCCACTCCCCTCTTGAACACCTCCAGGGATGTTGACTCTACCACATCCCTGGGCAGCACATTCCAACTGGTCACAACTCTCTCTGGGAAGAACTTTCTCCTCACCTCAAGCCTAAACTTCCCCTGGTGCAGCTTGAGACTGTCCTCTTGTTCTGGTGCTGGTTGCCTAGGAGAAGAGACCAACCCCCTCCTGCCTACAACCTCCCCTCAGGTAGTTGTAGAAGGCAATAAGGTCTCCTCTGAGCCTCCTCTTCTGCAGGCTAAACAACCCCAGCTCCCTCAGCCTCTCCTCTTAGGGTTTGTGCTCAAGGCCTCTCCCCAGCCTCATTGCCCTTCTTTGGACACGTTCAAAAGTCTCAATGTCCTTCTTAAATGTGAGATTCTCTACCAGCAAAATGTGATTTCCAGTGCTGGTTGACATACTTTGATTGGAAGTGCAACCTCATTTCCAAATACTTTCACCCCTGTTATTTAAATGAATTATTTTTTTGTCTTAAACCCAAGTTACAGGAATAAATGAAAGAAAAGTGACAGAGAAGCTTTGTGACTTGATTATCTAGGAGGTAGCTTAAGATAGGGCAGGTGCATTGCAGGAGAGCAGTTCTAAATAATATCCTTTCCTCTTAAGAAGGTCTTAATCGATACGGTGCTTTTCAAAGGCCATTACTAGGTTTCTCATCTTTTAAATCCTTGGCTGGTGATGTTTCACAGGCCTGACTTTCAGATCACAAGTGTGCAAGGTTTTCTCTCGGCACTTCCCTCTGTCATTTCAAAATGTATACCTGCAATAAAGAGCTGCTTTTGCAAACATTAACTTGATTTTTTTTTCCCCAGTTGCTCTCACTTTAAAAGAAGAGATTTGAAAATCACTTTATAGGTTTTTTGTCTTTTTTTTCTTTTTCTTTTTCTTTTTCTTTTTCTTTTTCTTTTTCTTTTTTTTTTTTCTTTTTCTTTTTCTTTTTCTTTTTCTTTTTCTTTTTCTTTCTCTTTCTCTTTCTCTTTCTCTTTCTCTTTTTCTTTCTCTTTCTCTTTCTCTTTCTCTTTCTCTTTCTCTTTCTCTTTCTCTTTCTCTTTCTCTTTCTCTTTCTTTTTCTTCTCTTTTTCTTTCTTTTTCTTTTTCTTTCTTTTTCTTTTTCTTTTTCTTTTTCTTTTTCTTTTTCTTTTTCTTTTTCTTTTTCTTTTTTTCCTTTTCTTTTTCTTTTTCTTTTTCTTTTTCTTTTTCTTTTTCTTTTTCTTTTTCTTTTTCTTTTTCTTTTTCTTTTTCTTTTTCTTTTTCTTTCTCTTTCTCTTTCTCTTTCTCTTTCTCTTTCTCTTTCTTCTTTTTCTTTCTTTTTCTTTCTTTTTCTTTTTCTTTTTCTTTTTCTTTTTCTTTTTTCTTTTTCTTTTTCTTTTTCTTTTTCTTTTTCTTTTTCTTTTTCTTTTTCTTTTTCTTTTTCTTTTTCTTTTTCTTTTTCTTTTTTTCTTTTTCTTTTTCTTTTTCTTTTTCTTTTTCTTTTCTTTTTCTTTTTCTTTTTCTTTTTCTTTTTCTTTTTCTTTTTCTTTTTCTTTTTCTTTTTCTTTTTCTTTTCTTTTTCTTTTTCTTTTTCTTTTTTTTTCTTTTTTTTCTTTCTTTCCTTTTTCTTTCTTTTCCTTTTTCTTTCTTTTCCTTTTCCTTTTTTCTTCTCCTTCTCCTTCTCCTTCTCCTTCTCCTTCTCCTTCTCCTTCTCCTTCTCCTTCTCCTTCTCCTTCTCCTTCTCCTTCTCCTTCTCCTTCTCCTTCTCCTTCTCCTTCTCCTTCTCCTTCTCCTTCTCCTTCTCCTTTCCCTTCTCCTTTTCCTCTTCCTTTTTCAAGAGAAATAAAACCAAAAAACTACTCATATCTGAATCAATCCTTTCAGATGGTTTATCAGGCCTTCAAAACTACTTCAAAACTACAAAACTACCATTTCAAAAGGATCTTTTGCTGTACTGCTGCTGCTGAATGATTAGGATGTTTGGAGAATTAGGATGCTTCCTTCAGCCTTATTTTGCAAAAGCACACCAGGAAGGTTTGTGGACACAGGGATATAGCAATGATCAGGCTGAACTAGATCTGCAGTCTAACTGAACAGCTTTTTTGATGAGAGAAACCAGAGTTTGCTGCTTCATGGGAAGTGAAAGACCCCAGAGTGCGTGAGGGGAAAAGACCAGCTTTTCTTTGTAGGGAAATGCAACTCTTTGCCATACCTCTCTGGAGATTCTGAGGCTTGCCCTCATTAGTCCAGACCATGGTCCTCAAAGTGTATTATGTGCAGTAATGTCTCACTTTTCTCTTCTCATCCCCTTTCCCCTCTGTCTAGCCTTCTGGTCTCACATGTGTATCCATGTCAAGGTTTCTAACAGGATGGTCCCCTGCCTCATCCTTCTTTCCTGCCCTTGATGGCTTTCCCTGCCCCTCCAGACTCAAAGCCTCACCTCTATTGTGTTTCTGTGTTGTTGCATAGGGAGTTTGCCCGTTGGAAGGTGAGGAACACAGCCATCGAGCGGAGGGACCTGCTCCACAATCCACTGCCCCTGATGCCTGAGTTTCAGCGGAGCATCCGCCTCCTGGGCAGAAGACCCACCACACAGCAGTTCATTGATACCATCATCAAAAAGTACGGCACCCACATCCTCATCTCTGCCACCCTGGGAGGTAGGTGGCAGCCTGGGCTGTTTTCTTCCATGGGTGTTGGCGGTGGGGTAGAGAAGGCACTGGGCAGCACCCGCAAGCCTTGGCCATGCTGGTAGCACAGAGCCAGGCTGCAGCTCCTCCAACTAAGGCCCAACTCATCTGTCAGACAGTGTGAAAATCCCCAGGGTATGACCAGCCTTTGCAAACGAATTCACAGCACAAGGTGTGAGAGGTGGGCAACTGTGCTACCTGTGCATCTGAGCTCCTCCTCCAGTGCATGTGTACGGCTGTGCGTCAAGATAAACATGCTTCATTTAGCGCAGGAGCCTGCCTGTCATTCCTGAGCCTCTCTCCTTAATTTGACAATAGAAAAGCATCCTTTCTTGCAGGAACTGGAGGAATTTTAAAGCGCTCCAGGAAAAAAGACAAGGAGTTGGGCACGGAGCTTGTGTGTCTGTGGAAGAGGTGGTCAGAAAGGTCTATGTTGAATCAGAGAATGGTAGTGGTTGAAAGGTGCCTCTGGAGAACATTAAGTTCAACCCCCTGCCAAAGCAAGGTCACATAAGGCAAGTCACACAGGAACACATCCAGATGGGGCTCGAAAGTCTCCAGAGAAGGCAAATCCACAACCCCTCTGGGCAACCTGCTCCAGTGTTCCAGCACCCTCAGAGCAAGGTTGGTTTTCCTCATGTTGAGGTGGAACTTTCTGTGTTCAAATGCCCCCTTCTCAAATCTCACCCTGCAGATATCTGTAAACATTGATAAGATCCCCTCTCAGTCTTCTCCAGGCTAAAGAGCCCAAGGTCTCTCAACCTATCCTCATCAGACAGATGTTTCAGTCTCTTAATGACCCTTGTAGCCCCCGCTGGACTCTTTCCAATATTCCCTTGCCCGTCTCGAACTGGGGAGCTCAGAACTGGGCACAATACTCCGGTTGTGGTCTCACTGGGGTAGAGCGGCTGGACAGGAAAACCTCCCTTGATCTTAATGCTGAAGTGAAATCAGTACTGTGGAGAAGACTTTGGAAAAAAAGCAATTGTTAAGTAAAACTCAAGGACTTGGCAGTCTTAGAGACCGCTTCTAACCTGAATGATTCTAGCAAACTGCAAAATGTGTATGTAAGGGCTGCAGAGAGGTTTCCATGTGCAAGCAGAGCATGTCAATGATGATGTAAGGCACAAGTACTGTAAGGTCACTGACCCATGAGCAAGCACTGATATTGGTGCTGCATAAACATTTCAAGTTCTGAAAAAAACAAAGAAGCCCAGAAGTGAATCTCAAGAGGAGCTGTTCATTTGGAGATGCTGAGGGAGCTGGGATTGTTTAGCCTGGAGAAAAGGAGGCTCAGGGGTGACCTCATTGCTCTCTACAACTACCTGAAAGGTAGTTGTAGCCAGGAAGGGGTTGGTCTCTTCTCTCTACCAACCAGCACCAGAACAAGGGGACACAGTCTCAAGCTGCACCAGGGGAAGTTTAGGCTGGAGGTGAGGAGAAAGTTCTTCACCGAGAGAGTTGTTCGCCATTGGAATGGGCTGCCCGGGGAGATGGTTGAGTCACCGTCCCTGGAGGTGTTCAAGAGGGGATTGGATGTGGCACTTGGTGCTCTGGTCTAGTCATAAGGTCTGTGGTGACAGGTTGGATTCGATGATCTTTGAGGTCTCTTCCAACCCTAGTGATACTGTGATACTGTGATTTTTACCCCTCCTATTATCAGGACTTGTTTATGCAGCACCAAAAAAATCAACAGCTCCTCTTGATATTAGTTTCTGGGCTTCTTTCTTTTTTGTTTGATTTTGGTTTGGTTTTTTCTTCCTCCTTTTACATTATTTTTACCATTCTTTACCCCTTTGGAGTGTGCATGTAAATGCCTTTCTTTTGAGAACCTACTATCTGTAAAAGGAATTCTTCAGCAGTGAAAGGTTTTAGCTGCAGCATAGTTTGTTGCTGTTGCTTCCCCTGATGTACCTGACCTCCAGCCTTGCCCCTCTTCAACGCTGGTAGTGAACTTTGAGGAATTTCTGGCCATCTGTCTGCTCCCAAAGCATTCTGCAGACACGGGGATGAGACATAGATGAAATTAGATGTGTGCATATGATTCATGCACAAATTAGGTGGTAGGTAAGTTGGCAAGGTTCCACTGAAGTCAAATGGCCTCTCTACGTGGCAAATGTCCTTCAAAGATCCTCAAGCTGTCCTTCCAGTCCAGGTACTCAAACCTTCTGCTCTGTCAGCTATAAATGTGAGAGAAAGCAAGTTTCCATGTGTTGAAGGGAACAAGTGACTGCCTGCATCAGCTCTTAATGAAGCCTGGATAAAGACAGGCTCCTCTTTATTGAGGAAATTTCTCTTCAGGATCATAGTTTCCAGAGCCCCAGCCAAGTCAGAATGGGGTGAAATGTTCAGATTACTTTTTACTTGTGGGTATACTTCTCTTTCCATTGACAAGTCTTTTTTCTTCTTGCCACTCACATTCAAGGAAATTCAAAATAAGAAAGACCTTTGATGGTAAAATATATTTTTAATTTTGCCTGGGTGAGGTTGTGAATTATTCACAGGGGCTTGTTTCTTCTTCTGATTTTACAACACAACAACTTTAAATATGCAGAGACTTGTAATGAGAAGTGGTGCTGGAGAGGAGTGCTAAATGCTCCATCAGCCCAGAGCATTGTGAGCAATGGTAAGGGAGAGAAGAAGGATTTATCTTGGCAATGGCAATCTCAGAGAAAAATGTAGATGAAGCTGGGCATGCATTATGCAAGAAGGATACACTCTAATCACAGGCTGTGGGCTAAACAAGACCACTGGGATATAAAACCAGACATGTCCTGGCACTCTTGCTCTCCAAAGGCCTCATGTCTCCACAGAAAAGTTACAAGAATTCTGCTTTGGATTACAGTTGTTTGTGTCTTAGCCTGATGTCTTATTAAGCTGCAAACAAGTGACAAACACACAGGAAATTGTTTTGCTTTAAAATGCCAGCTGTTGCATGGACCCCAGGAGACTGGGTGATGGATCAGGCCAGTCCACCTGAATCCAGCAGCTATTTTCACACCTGGCCACACGAGGACCAGCTCTGATGCCTTTCAAACTGCACAGCAGCCGGGTCCCCCTGGAGCCTAATAAAAATCCAGCTCTGCTCCAGTTCAGTTCTGACAAAGGGATTGGTGAAGGGTCATTTTGAGGGCATCCATGCTCTGGGATGGAACACAGAGCTGAGAGCCAATTTGCAGGGAAAGCCCTGAAGGAAAGACAACTTTGAACATAGCATCCACTTAATAAACGAGAAATTAAGACTTAATAATGCAGCAAAAGTCTATTAACCTCTCTCAATCTAAGGGTTGCTTTCTCATGTGCACTCTCCATGGGGATACTGTACTTTTCCAGGTCTGCACAGATGTACACAGAATAAGTTTCCAGCAACACTGGTTTTGCTCAGTGCCCTGCCCGCTAGGAACAGTATTTATCCCTCAGGAGAAGCATCAATTACCTTTGGCTTTACTTTCCTGTTTTATTCCTCCCATTGGAGAAGTTCCAACACCTCAGGGAGGAAACATGACAGTTTTTGTGGGGAAATGGCTGATTTTTCACTGCCCTAGAGCACAGGTTTCTCTTGCCCAAAGTCTAGGACCTATCTTGGCTTCTCATTGCCTGCTTGGTATTGTCTGGGGACCAAACACTAATAGTGAATCTCCTGGTGATCTGAAACTGCTGCTATTGCCTGATATGATTCAGTCCATGCTTTCTGGTTGCTCTCTGCCCAAGGGATCTCCAATATCAGCATATCTGTTAAAATGAACGGATCTGGACTGAAAGGGTCCTGACTTTTACACCTTGGTTATTAAAAGAAGTCATAATATTTTTTCCAGAAAGAGCATGGGTTTAGTCCAGCTAGTGGTGGGACTGAGTAAGAGTTGATAGCTGGATCCTACAGGCTCCTCTGAGAATTACAGCTAAGGGGAAGATTATCCCAGATCTTCTCTCTTCTTCCACATCTCCAAGAAATGGAGGCAAAGCATTATTTACGACTGCTGCATCTCCAGGCAGATAAGTAGTCCCATCATGAGATACACAAAACTTTTTGGCTCAAAACACACCACTTCCAAAGTAATCCAGCCTACCTTCCCCTAGGCTTCTTGGCTAACTCCCATGCAGATATGCTCTTGGTGACAAATGAGTTGCCTTGGAAAAAAGTACCAAAGTCTGACCTTCCTTCAAATCCCCCAGTAAAAATCATCTTAAAGATGGAACCTGAACCTGCACTGACAGCAACCAGGCACCTGGTGTGTGGTTGCCACTGTATCCAGCACTAATCACACTCATCTTCTTATCTTGTGCTTTGCTCTTTGTTGTACCCATCTGTTGTGCCTGTTCAGATATGTGGGCTTTAAATCCTCTGGGACAGGAGCTGTCTTTCTGCTGTTTGTGTGGATAGAGCCTGATCTGACAGAGCCTTCATCCTTGCCCAGGCCTCCTCACACTGCTCATCTCATAATAATGCTAATGGTGATCAAGGAAATCAAAGCTGGGCACTTTCCAGGGAAAGTGGGCTCTGTGAGAAGTAGCACTGATGACACTGTTACCACCACAACTCTGACTGAGGTGAAATGGCAGTAGGCTATTTTATTTGGTACAAAAAAAACATTAAAGGGAGAAAGTTTTGCGTGCCAAACGTCTCTGCTCAGCTCCTGTGAAGCCAGCTGAAAGATTTCAACTGATCAATTCCTTTGTATCTTTCTCCCACAAAAAAACCTTCAGATTTTCATCTAGAGCCAAAGGCTCAATCATCAACATGGCAATTGCCTGAGAAGCTGAAATTCAATTAAAACAACAATAAAAAAAAAATATATCTTGATTTACAGCCAGAATATTTTGGGTTTGTTTTCAGGCTTTTTGGCTTCCAGATAAAAGCTGGAATTTTTCCAGGCAAAGCAAGGAAGAAGCTTACTGGCTTGTATCATAGTATCATAGTATCAGTGAGGGTTGGAAGGGACCACAAGGATCAGCTAGTTCCAACCCCACTTGCCATGGGCAGGCACACCCCACACTAGATCAGGCTGGCCAGAGCCTCATCCAGCCTGGGCTTAAACACCTCCAGGGATGGGGCCTCAACCACCTCCCTGGATAACCCATTCCAGGGCTTCACCACTCTCAGGGGGAAGAACTTCCTCCTCACCTCCAGCCTGAATCTCCCCACCTCCAGCTTCATTCCGTTCCCCCTAGTCCTATCACTACCTGAGAGCCTGAGAAGTCCCTCCCCAGCCTTCTTGTAGCCCCCTTCAGATACTGGAAGGCCACAATGAGGTCACCTCGGAGCCTTCTCTTCTCCAGACTGAACAGCCCCAACTCCTTCAGTCTGTCCTCACAGGAGAGGTGCTCCAGCCCTCTGCTCATCCTCGTGGTCCTTCTCTGGGCACCTTCCAGCATGTCCAGATCTCTCTTGTAATAGGGGCTCCAGAACTGGAGGCAGCACTCCAGGTGGGGTCTCACCAGGGCTGAGTAGAGGGGGAGAATCCCCTCCCTTGCCCTGCTGGCCACACTTCTCCTGATGCAGCCCAGGATCTGATTGGCTTTCTGGGCTGCAAGTGCACACTGAGAGCTCATGTTGACCTTCTCGTCCACCAGCACCCCTAAGGGTGTTTGAGGTGGTGGTGGTGTTTGTTTGTTGTTTGTTGTTTGTTGTTGTTTTTTTTTTCTTTCATGCATGCAATGAAAGAAATTATTTGGACAAATGAAGCAATTTCAGCTAATATGATTGATTTTTTTTTTAAAGAAAAGGAAGTGTTTCTTCTCTCAAAAAATAATAAAGAAGGAAAAAAAAAAAACAACCCAACCCAAACCAAAAATGCTGCAAAGCAAAATATTTCTTGGCCTAAGAAGTGGTGGTGCATTTTTTGACCATGCTCTCATTGCCAGAGGCAGTGTTCATCAATGGATCATCTATCAAATTAGAACAAGCACCCTTCCTCTCATTAAGAGTGCTGTGCAGAAGTGGCACATTGCTAGGCTAGGAATCTCTTCTCTTCATTTATTAAAATCAGAACCTCAAGTATTAAGAATGCAGATGATATTCTACCTCTCTACTCTTTCTATAATGCCAGTCTTACATTAAGGATGAACTGGATTTTAATCTGGCTCATACAGCACAAATTGAACTTTTAGGTAAATATTCCATCTCAGCTTCATGTCCTTTTCATAGCTTTTGGTAGATTCCAGTTCTTGCTAATGTTTGGGATGCTTGGTGCTATCAGGTCTTAACTGCTTCACTCCCCGCTTCTCTGCGATTACTGGCTCAAAGCCACCTCTTCTCCACTTCTCCACTTCCCCTTGACTTAAATTGAATGAAAAATGCTCTAGGAAGTAAAAATAAGAAAACAAAAACCCAAACAAAACCCCCACACCCTAACCAACCAAAACAATACCAATAAACCCCCAAACAAACAAACCAAAACCCCACAACCAAACACAACAACAAACAAAAAGGGTGGTTAGTTTAACCCGACTTTCTCATGTGCTCCTTCCTCTGCTCTCCTTCACTCAACTCTCTGCTTTCACCTAAGCTAAAGAGATACAGCCAGCACTGTTTTGTCCTTTGAACCCACCAACTACCTGTTTCCTATTTGCAACTTAAATCAGCACTTGTTCCTTCTAGAAATCAGGTTGGAGCATAAAAGTGGCCTCTTCTCTGATCAGGTGTGCATCCTCTCAGAAGCACTGCTCACAGAGAAAAGTGTTCCTCAAGTCTGGATGATCTGAATCCTTTCCCACAGCTGTGGTAAAGCTATAAACTGGCTAATAAATGTCTAAAATGTTGTTTACTCGATCCAGTGGAGCTGATCCACAAGTGTGGTGGACCTGGCCTGCTGGCTAAATAGAGAAGGAGGCTCGTACATGGTTCATTGAAGTTCTGCAACTGGTGTGGAAGGCTGGGTTGATTACAGAGTGCTTTAGGTGTTGGACATGTCTTTCTTTAGGTGTTCTATGTGATATCATGTGTTTCTGCTTAGATGACCCCAGATGCAGCTTCCTGAACCTTAGTGAAATCGTCTTTCTTTTTAGGTGTAATATAGGTATCCCCTGAGCTTCCTCTTCTTCAAGCTAAACCACCCCAGCTCCCTCAGCCTCTCCTTGTAGGGTTTGTGCTCGAGGCCTCTCCCCAGCCTCATTGCCCTTCTCTGGACATGTTCAAGTGTCTCAATGTCCTTCTTAAACTGAGGGGCCCAGAACTGGACACAGTACTCAAGGTGTGGCCTAACTAGCACTGAGTACAGGGCAGAATGACTTCCCTGCTCCTGCTGGCCACACTATTCCTAATGCAGCCCAGGATGCCATTAGCCTTCTTATTGCTGTCTACAGCTACCTGAAGGGTGGCTGTAGCCAGGAGGGGGTTGGTCTCTTCTCCCAGGCAACCAGCACCAGAACAAGAGGACACAGTCTCAAGCTGCACCAGGGAAAGTTTAGGCTGGAGGTGAGGAGAAAGTTCTTCCGAGAGAGAGTTGTTAGCCATTGGAATGTGCTGCCCAGGGAGGTGGTGGAGTCACCATCCCTGGAGGTGTTCAAGAGGGGATTGGACGTGGCACTTGGTGCCATGGTTTAGTGGTCATGAGATCTTGAGTGAGAGGTTGCGCTTGATGATCACAGAGGTCTCTTCCAAACTTTTTGATTCTGTGAGTCTATTCTATGATAGGACATCATGTGTTCCTATTAGGATGTTCCTACATGTGACTCTCCTGGACCTTACTGAAATCCCCTTCTCTTTCTGCTGCAGGAGAGGAGGCCTTGACCATGTACATGGACAAAAGCCGCCTCGACAGAAAGTCAGGAAACGCTACCCAGAGCGTTGAAGCTTTGCACCAGCTTGCTTCCTCCTACTTTGTAGACCGTGATGGCACCATGAGGAGACTCCATGAGATCCAGATCTCGACTGGAGCAATCAAGGTATTGTATCTTGCATTGGAAAGAGAAAGAAAATTGCATGTCCACACCAGTACTGTAGGGATTTGGGGCAGGACTTCGCCAGTCCTGTGTGATGTCTGTTTTGATCACAAATTGTTTTGTTCCCACACTGATTTCCCAGGGTAAATTGTTCTCTTATAGATCTTACTGAAGGAGTGATTTCCCCAGGGCCAAAAGTATCTGGAAAGAGATGAGCGTTCAGTGCGATGGTTTTGTAGGACAGGAGACTTCCATTATGTGTGGTGATGACTGCTGGAAGGGAGAGAGGGAACAGATAATCCAGATGAGTTTGGCAGAGAAAGGCAGGTCTGTGAAATGGTCAACCTTGTACAACCCAGGAGTATTTTCCTCTTGTGGGTGTAAGCCTGTTAACATCCCTCAGAGGAGTTTACTACAAGAAAAGGTGAAAAACTCAGTGTGGCATTACTGAGGTGTCTGGAATGAAATGGACTGAGAGACAGCTTGGGGGTTGCAGCAGGAAGGAAGGGGAGCTGCTCAGAGCATACAAAGCAGGGAAAACGGCTCTGCAGACAAAGGCTGCCTTCTCTGAAAGTAATCATCCTATACTGGGGAGGGATTTTATTGTTGCAGAGTTCACTCCAGGGAAGGAGATGTGGATGGAGTCGTCATTGTTAGCCATTTCTGAAAGGTTTCAGCTCTTGTTATTGTTCTGTGGTGTCTCATGGATGAGTCTGTTCCCTTCTGGATGGGAAATCGAATTGAGATATTGAAACAGTGACAGCAGATAATCACCCTTTGTGAATTCAGGAAGGCCAGCTCTCCTCCATGGCTGGAAACCAACAGCAACGACCACAGCAACAGCACTGCAGGTCATCTGTGCCTCCATCCATCCTCAGCACAAGGATGGTGTGCACATATGTCGTGGGAGCACTAGGCACCATGGTGGGCTGGCAATCCATCTCTGTATCTCGCTTTCCAACAAGAGAAGCCAGGGAATAATTCCTCTACTGGCTTCTGATGCTCTCCAATGCAGATCCTCTATGAGAAACATCAATCTGCAGGATCTCATTGCCAAGCCCAGAGTAACATGCAGTATTATGAAGGAAGCAGATACCATTCACTCTGTTTTTTCAGCTTGTGAGTGTGCCAAACATTAGCTCTGTCTGATCAGTGTGGGGCATCTCTTTTCTTTAAGGAAGATGCATTTGGGATTGCACCAGTGGTGACAAGCAATAGTTATGTTACAAGGTCTGAGCCTGCCTGGGGAAGACGTGATGCTGCAATCAAAGGGAACATTCTTTCTTTTTCTGCATCCTCCACAGGTAACAGAAACTCGGACTGGCCCCCTGGGCTGTAACAGCTATGACAATCTGGACTCTGTGAGTTCTGTCCTTCTGCAAAGCACTGAGAGCAAACTCCACCTGCAAGGTAGGGCACAGGAGCAAGGGAGACGGTAACAGAGAGCACGGAGTGTGTGTGTGGAGGAGGTGTATGTGAGAAATGAAAGGGGAGGGGGTGGCCTTTTCTCTAGCCTTTTCATCTCCTCAGTTTGTTTGGGATCAACTTCTTCACTATAAATTCCCGGAAGCAGGACTGGTGGCTACAATATGATGCTCAGCACGTCAGACCCAAGGCTCAACAAGGACTGAGCTGAAGGCACAGGGAGCTGTGGAGCAGAGCTCAGTGAAGTGTTTGGGTGTCCTTGCCATTGAATTTTGGTGGTTTTTTGTATATGAAAAACATAAATAAATGTGACCTTTTCCATTACTCTTGAAGGGGAATTCTGTCCACGTCTCTCTCTGTCCCTCCCAAACTGCTGATTTGCATAAGAGCTTTGCAGATCAGATTTTGGGACTCTTTAATGACTGCAATCTTTGGGGAAAGTCACAGAGGTTTTATTTGGATGCCAGAAGCCAAGGCTTCAGTCCCAGCTGGGGAGCTAGTCCAGAAGTCAACAGCTAGAGGTCATGACTGAATTAATAAATAAATGCATGCTGGTTAGCAAGAAGTCAACTCCAGGAGGAGGAGGAGGAGGAGGAAGAAATTCACTGGGCGTGTGATTTACTGAGGTTATTCCCAAGTTTTTGGGGTATGGTTGGTTGTTTTTGTACAATATAAGGAAATGTGGGGTTTAATTGCTCATTTGCCCAGCTGGTTTTATTCCTGGAATCCTTGTACTTGCACAAATTCTAATTTTTCAGATGAATGGGCCACATTACATCTTCCTCTTCGAGTCTAATTTGGCAAGGGCTCCTTTAATCTTGGTTTCACAGAACCTGGGCTTCATTTACTGAGTCATGTTGTGGATGCATTATTATTATTGTTTTTTATTGTTTGCCTTTAAAAATAATGGGCAGGTTGTTTTCACTGTTCCGGTGATTATCTAAATCACTGAGTTCTGGTTCTCACCTAATTAACAATAAACAGTGGTGAGGCTTTTCCTGCGCTGTGGCGGTGGCTGCTAGTAATGAAAACCTGAGGAAGACACAGCAGATAACTAGGTAAGCAGCTAAATAAGCAGGTAAACTGCTAAGCAGGTGAATCAATAGATCTCGGTTGGTTGTCTGATCCTACAAGTGAAGAGAAAAGAAAAAGCAAGATGCCTGAAAGGGTGAAAGAGATGGAGAAAGAGGGAAAATTTAGGAGACAAACATGTAGAGTAAAATAGGATAGGATAGGATAGGATAGGATAGGATAGGATAGGATAGGATAGGATAGGATAGGATAGGATAGGATAGGATAGGATAGGATAGGATAGGAGTGGAGTGGAGTGGAGTGGAATGGAATGGAATGGAATGGAATGGAATGGAATAGAATAGAATAGAATAGAATAGAATAGAATAGAATAGAATAGAATAGAATAGAATAGAATAGAATTAACTAGGTTGGGAAAGACCTCTGAGATCCTCAAGTCCAACCTATCACCCAACACCATCTAATCAACTAAACCATGGCAGCAAGCACCCTATCCAGTCTCTTCCTAAACAGTTCCAGTGATGGTGACTCCATCACCTCCCTGGGCAGCACATTCCAATGGCCAATCTCTCTTTCTATGAACAACTTCTTCCTAATAGCCAGCCTAAAATGTCCTGTGGCACAGCTTGAGACTGTGTCCTCTTGTTCTGGTGCTGCTTGCCTGAGAGAAGAGAACAGCCCCCACCTGGCTACAACATCCCTTCAGGTAGTTGTAGACAGCAAGAAGGTCTCCTCTGAGCCTCCTCTTCTCCAGGCTAAGCAACCCCAGCTCCCTCAGCCTCTCCTCATAGGGCTGTGCTCCAAACCCCTCCCCAGCTTTGTTGCCCTTCTCGGGACACAGTCCAGCGACTCAGCATCTTTCCTAAACTGAGGAGCCCAGAACTGGACACAGGACTCAAGGTGTGGCCCAACCAGTGCTGAGTACAGGGGCACAATGACCTCCCTGCTCCTGATGGTCACACTGTTCCTGATGTAGGCCAGGATGCCATTGGCCTTCTTAGCCACCTGGGCACACTGCTGGCTCATGTTCATCCTACTCTCAACCGGTACCCCCAGGTCCTTCTCAGCCACTCTGAAAGAGGCTAGGCCCAAGTCAAGGGAGACAGCAAAGGAAGGGAGGAAGGTAAGAGCTCCTCCTAATAGAACAAAGTGACCTTTAAAGTTAGTCTTAAGTGTTTTCTGCCTAATCTGGAGTGCAGTTCTTGGGATAATTACCCAGGATCCTTCCTCTGCTCTGAGAGGCCTCATTAGGAATTAGTCACAAGGCTGCAGGTAATGGATCATGACCGAGTCTCCTCTGATCTGATTAGCAGCTGAGCATGAGCTCCTGACAGAAATCCATGTCACTACCTTCGTGCCACTCTGGCTTCGAGGCCAGCTCAATAAAAGAGCAGCATCTCTGTGACAGGGAGAATTTCTGCTCCTGCACTTGTTTGCTGCTGCCCATCTTGGACAGTCATGGTTTTGAAGACGTACCCTTTAGGAGATACAATGGCCAGACCCAGAGCTAAGCTACCTTCATGCCCGCATATAGGTTTTGGGAAGGTCAGCCAGCCTGGAGACTTAGGGGAGGCTGCATGCACAGTGCAAGGTGTCTGGTTCTGCACTTGTGGTTATATGGATGGAAAAGCATCACCAATTTATAAACCAGCATCCACATGGATCTGGCATGCATGTATGGCTATCAGATGCCTGCACTGGGGTATATGCACAGACACATTTATCACAGTAGCTCAGAAGGTTTCCATTTTCCTAACACTAGCTGGAGGCAGGTTCCCTCTCCCGTGCATGGGGAGGGCTGTGCAGTGATGCATCCTCCCTGCAAGGGACTGGGGAGATCCAGTTGTGATCTCACAGGTGACTGCACTTAATTTCTACTTCATAGATTCTTGGCCCTGCCACCAGCATGAAACCATTCCTTCACCTGCCTCTGCCTCCAGCGTGGCTGGTGCATGAGCTGCCTGTGCTGCCTGGAAAAGGAATAAACTAGGGCATGGGAGGGGATGATGCTAACAACTCTGCAACTCTCCTATCTGGAAAACTGAAAATTAAAGTGAAAAAAACCCTCAACCTTTTGACAAGTTTTGGCCAATAAACACAAAGTGAAACACAGGAGGTTCTGTACAAACATAGGGGAAAAAAAGTTCATCACTTTGGGGGTGGCAGAGCACTGGACCAGGCTGCCCAGAGAGTGTGTGGAGTCACCTCCTCTGGAGGCATTCAAAACCCACCTGGATAAGTTCCTGGGTGATTTACTCTAGGTGATCCTGCTTTAACAAGGTGGGGTGGACTAGATGAGGTCCCTTCCAACCCCCACCATCCTGTGTTTCTGTGAAATTAAAATTCCAGGGCTGTGTCCCCTTGGACAGTGTGATCATAGAATCAGTCAGGGTTGGAAGGGACCACAAGGATCATCTAGTTCCAACCCCCCTGCCATGGGCAGGGACACCCCACACTAGATCAGGCTGGCCAGAGCCTCATCCAGCCTGGGCTTAAACACCTCCAGGGATAGGGCCTCAACCACCTCCTTGGACAACCCATTCCAGGGCTTCACCACTCTCATGGTGAAGAACTTCTTCCTCATGTCCAGTGTGAATCTCCCCACCTCCAGCTTCATTCCATCCTCCCTAATCCTATCACTACCTGATCTCCAGAGAAGTCCCTCCCCAGCCTTCTTGTAGGCCCCCTTCAGATACTGGAAGGCCACAATTAGGTTGCCTCGGAGCTTTCTTTTCTCCAGACTGAACAGCCTCAACTCCTTCAGTCTGTCCTCACAGGAGAGGTGCTCCAGCCTTTTGCTCATCCTCATGGCCCTTCTCTGGACATGTTCCAGCACCTCCATATCCCTCTTGTAATAGGGGCTCCAGAACTGGACGCCGTACTCCAGGTGGGGTCACGTATGTAAATACCACAACATGGACTGTTTCAATAAAGTCAAATCCTTCTGTGCTGTTCTAAACATTGTGACATTAAAGAGGAAATATTTCCTATCAGGTAGCTTGTTACATCAAACATGGCAAGAGAACATTAACATTTACATTACAATTAAAATTAGTCTCTTCCAAGATGGGCAAAGCGTTAATAGCAACACAGAACGTTTCGGCTCTGCAGCAGAACAGAATGAGGAGGTATGAGGAATACATTTAGAGCTTTCTCTGTCAAAAGTGCTTTTGGAGTCAACATGCTCTCACAAACTGCTTCAATGAAACTGCATTTTCAACAGTGAACTCTTCTGTGAAAAATGTTTCAAATAGCTCTAATTTAGAGCTGGGAAAATTTACCTCTTTTAATGCAGGAAACCTTTTATATACAATCCAAAGCCAAACATCCCTCTCCAACAGTTTTTCTAGGTGAATTAAGGACATTTTTCCCTTGTCAGATGCTTCATCTTCTGCCTGTAGTTATCTAAGACAAACTTATACCAAATCTGTGCTGCTCAGAGGAATTTTATGCTCTACAGTGTGGCAGAATTCCTCCTTCTGATCAGTAAGTTTCCTTCACAACTAAGCAAACTTACCTTCTGCATGTATTATCAGCTGTAGAGGATGAGCCCATTCCTTGAGCACCTTGGCTTTGATTGAGGTGTATACCTCAAGCAAATGGTCTAATATCTGAGTCCTTTAAGACCAAGTTGCCCCTCTGCTTAGCCACTGACATGAAGTTGGTTTATCAGTAGAGAACACTACAAGATTAAAAAAAATATGTCTTTTATATATGTTTTCTTTTAATGTTTGCAATATTCAAGGAAATTTCTTAAAGAACAAAAACATCTTGAGGTGTTTTAAGGTGGTGGCTGGCAGTAGGGCTTTCCCAGACCTGGTGGTTAGGTAATGGTTGGACATGATGATCTTAAAGGTCTTTTCCAAACAAAATGGTTCTATGATTCAAGGCAAGTCTGCAAGTTGCCCTCTGGGACTGGTGTGCTGTTACCCTCTTTGGGACTGCAGCTTTCCTGCTTTAAAGGTGCCTCCAAATGCCAGGTTGGAAATCCTTCCTTGTGCAAATGTCACAAATGGCTTCTCCACCAAAGGTTGTTCTGTGTTCATCCTGTCTGGCAGCTGCCACTGCTCCACACTTGGCTGTGAATTGGGTTGGACCGTGGGGCAGCTCCCTGCCACCAGGCATGGTGCTCACAGAGAACCTGGCTAGCAATAGCAAGAGGGGAGAAGCAGCAGAGGTATTTGTGCCATCAACAGCCTCAAGTGTGATCCCCTCATACTTGGTCTTCCAGGGGACCTCGTCAAGGCTGAGGTGTCTCTATGGGACCAAAAGCAAAAGGGTAATGGGGGTCTCGGGGGTACTGCCCACTGCTTTTCTCTTGTCTGAGGTGAACATGACCCATCACAGAGATGGGCCTGAACTCCTGAAAGGAGTCACAGCCCTTCCTGCCCTTCCTGAACACTCTCAGCCTCTGAATTATTGTCTTATTTTCATTCCACTCGGATGAGCTGTCAGCCACAGATACAGTAATTCAGCGCAACAGAAACACAAACAGATGGGTAATTGACCTGCGTGCCTTCATTACACTGGAGTTCAGTGCTGCTGTTCAAGCCATAAACTCCTTTATCTGCCACTCCAAACTCCCTCTGCCTTTTATGAGGAAGGTGAGTGGGCCAGGCTTCCCATGAGCAGCTTGCTCAGAGTTATTGTCCTCTCCTCCTCAGGCAACACAGGTACTGACCAGGTCTGACAAGCAGGACTCACCAGGTAGAAGAAAACATCTGTGAATCCTCAGGGACATCTGCAAGGATCTTAGAGACAGGAGCTGGAGAAGGACAGGATGGAAAAAAACCATCTAGTCTGTACATAGGGCAAACACTGAAACTATTCTCATATCCTCTGGTGCCTGAGTAAGCCTTCACCTGCACTAATGCCTGCACAGATGGATGGATACACAAACACTTACTGTGGAGAAAGAGACGTGGGGATAGATCTCTTGGTTAATGTAAATCTTCAGAGCACCACTGTAATCATTGGCACTAAATCCATTTGCACTTTTATAGGCTTTGGCAAGTAGCCTTCCTAGTAGGGAGAGAACTGAAAAGCCTGAGGTACCCAGCTCTGGTGTTCATACTGTGTGAGCTGGGCACTTAGCTCGGCAAGGGTCTTTTATAAATCCCTCCTGGTATTATTTTCCTTTCATCTGTTTTCCTTTCTTTCTTCTTTTCTCTTTCAGCATGGAGTTTGCTTGCTTCTGTGGTACCAAACCTATTTGTCTCTCTCAAAACAGGCTGGAAGAGCATAATGCTCATCACTTCCATCTAGCATTTGGTTGCACAATGTAAAATAACCCTGGGAATAAGGGAGGTTTTGCATTCAAATGCTTTGTGCTGTACTGGGACTCAGGGCTGGAATAAAGAGAGTATGCTGGCCATTGGGGAGGGCAAGTTACTTGCCATCCTTCTTTCAGAGCAGATGGACTCTGCTCTCAGCTAACTCACAACTTGCAATCAGACATGCAATTTGTACCCCACCTTCCTTACTCATGACAGCTCCATGAGCAATATCCCAGCAGCTTTTCATTCTTCAGCATCACTTTCCCAAGCTGTTAATGAAACAGGTTTTGAACAGGACACACACCTGAAATGACTGTTTTTCTTTATTTCCTTTCCCCCCACCTTGTGTTCCTGTCTCTCATTTCTATGCCAGGTCTCCAGATCATCTTTCCTCAGTATTTACAGGAGAAGTTTGTCCAGTCTGCCTTGAGTTACATCATGTGCAATGGGGAGGGGGAGTACATCTGCCGGAACAGCCAATGCGGCTGCCAGTGCGCCGAGGAGTTCCCGCAGTGCAACTGCCCCATCACCGACATCCAGATCATGGAGTACACGCTAGCAAACATGGCCAAGACCTGGACAGAAGCCTATAAAGATCTGGAGAATTCAGGTAACTGAGCAAAACACATCTTCTGATTGATGTATTCCAAACAAAGCACGTCACAGAATCATGCAGAATCACAGGGTTCAATCATTAGCCTAACACAAGTCCTCCACTCACTTAACTATAGCCCTGAACACTATATAGACATGACTCTCAAGTACTTCCAGGGATGGGGCCTCCACCACTGCCATGGACAGCCTATCCCAATGCCTGATTAACCCTCAGTCAGTAAAGAAACTAACACCCAACCTAAAATTCGCTTGGCACAACTTGAGTCCGTCACTTGATGCTAGAGAGAACAGACCAATAGCCTCCTCCCCACAACCTCCTTTCAGGGAGAAATGAGACAGCAATGAGGTCTTCCCTCATCCTCCTTTTCTCCAGGCTAAACAGCCTCACTTTCCTCAGCCACTTGTTATAAGACTTGTTCTACAGACTCTTCACCAGCTTCATTGCCATTCTCTGGACATGCTCCAGCACCTCAATGTCCTTCTTGGAGTGAGGGCCCCAGTACTTGAGATGCAGAGTCAGATTATACCAGTTACAAATTGTTTCTTCCCTCAATATAATGCCACAGTTTGGATGAAAAATGGAGGCTATTGAACCCAAAAAACATGATCTCAGTCTTGAAGGAGTGACTTTTCCTTCTCTTTTACAGGTAGAGAGAAAACACACACCATACATAATTCTGTGTGTGCAGGGATATCTTCCATGGAAAAATTTGTTTGATTAAAAATCTGATCTTTCAGACCAAACCAGCTCAGAATCTCCCTTTAATAGTTTTACAGAGAAGCTTCCACAATATGAATGATGCAGAAATTGCTTTTCAGATTTGCATGAATGATTTATTCTGCTTTGGTGAAAGGCAATTCACAGAGAGCACACAGGCCAGATGACACCTCATTTGAGACAGAGAGGAGGGAAAATGACTTCTCTCTCCTGCACTGCTGATGTCTCCTGGTGTGAACATTTCTCCTCTCCGTCTGCTTTCTTCTAGTGTGACACTGGGGGTGTCAGTGGAGTTTATTACACGTTGAGGCTGGTAACACCCATAGTAGCTGTGCTGTGATACTTAGGTGCTAGGCACTCTCAAGTACTTGAGATAAGAAAGCAAGCAAGCAAAAACATCAGTGCAATGACATCCTTCCCTTCAGCAAATGGGCTGCCTACCCTGAAGCCACGTGGGCACTAAGGAGAACTTCACTGAGAACTTATCCCTGTGCTGTCTCTCATCTCTTATCTTTAGCCAATTACTTTCCAACACATTTTCTTCGGTGGTTATTGCCATAACTCCCCAGGTTTTTGTGTTAGGAAAGAAAACTCTGGGGAAGGGATCATCTAGCTCCATTGAAGGCACTGAAGAATTCTTCAGAAGTCTTCCCAGCAGCATATTCTTTCTTCCTGTTGAAGGTCACCTTAATCCTTTTAATGGTTGAAATGAAGCAGCCTAATGGTGTGCCCTAAGTGGGCTGTTGAGGCCTGCTTCACACTTCAATATGTGGATCCTGCTGGCATGTCTGCTGTCGCACAGATTCCAATGTCCAACTTCTGCTGACAACTTGGTGCTGAGCAGTCAGAGTAACAGCTAATGGCCCAAGCCTGGTGATCATCTTGATGAGATCCTCCCATAAACTGTGGGGAGCCACAAGGCTGGGGCAGTTCCAGAAGTAGGGTCACTAGCTGAAGAGGTCAGCGGGGTTCTGGGAATTTCTACAGATTTATGGAAAGGATAGGGACACCATGGCAAAACAGAAATGAGGGTTCCAGAAGCTTCTGCTTGCTTAGTACTCCACAGATTAGGATTACTGTCAGTGCCTGCCAGCACAGCTCTGCCACTAGTTATGTGTTACTAATTGCTACTTCTAGTACAGAATCTTTTCCAAAGACGTTCAAGAACCACATGTTGGCCACCACTCATCAAACCCCTTTCCACTTCCAGCAGATCTAACACAGACACTTAGAACACTTAGTTCAGGTTGGACTCGATGATCTTTGAGGTCTCTTCCAACCTTGGTGATTCTGTGTGATTCTGTGAACCCTATGGAGAGAGAAGTTTCACAATCCCACAATGATCCTTTTACTGGTTTATTCTGTACTTGTTGCACTTGATCTAAACAAAGGCTGTGGTAGATAATTATATTTAGCCTCCTTCCCCTTGAGACTTCCACAGGGGAAGGTGTTTTTCAATTGCCATGTTAAGGTGACACATCGCAGTGCAATTCTCTGCTGTGCTCCAGCCATATTCTACCCGGGGCTCGAGGCTTTTGCGGGGCTAGATGGAGAGATTATCCTTACGTTTAAAGCTGCTGCGTCTCATTCATCACTTTGTTGCATCATGCGTGAACTTATCCTCTGAGATGAAAGTTGCTGTCACAAAAGACTGCAGTATTAGTGTTTTGCTGCTTTGTTTTAATAAATATTCCCAATAACTAGAGGATTTTCTTCATTATGAAGAGCAGAGAAGAAATCTCTAACGACATCTGAAAGCTTTTCCAATAAAGTGGGCTGAAAGGCACATGAGCGCTCTGAAAGCAAATGCCACTTGTGCAGGAAGCTGCTGATAGCCTAAAAGATCTATTTTCTGGTTTCTGATGTGTTGGATTCTTATGTCAATTTGAAAAAAGAGCCCCAAAATAAAACCCCCAGGAGTTGGTGTGATTTGGGAGAGCGCTGTCAAAGCCAAGGAGGCTGCAGTGAACTGATGCTGCTTTACATCAGCGTGGGAGCTCTCTTGGTCCTGTGCTTCACTGCTCATGTGTAAATTGAGAAAAATAACACTGCCTTACTCTTGGCATTTTAGTAGGGCTGGCCAAAAAAGAAAAAAAAAAATATTTCTGCAGCAGAACTGTGATTCTGGGGTTTAAAACAGCCTTTTGATTAAAAGTCGTGGGCTTGGCTCTTTGCAATGCTGTTGCTTTCTGAGGAAAATGTGATTTAGTTGTTTTTAACTGAAAAGCACTGGGAAGGAAAAAAAAAAAGAAATGGAAGCTTCACCTTTGAAAGAGATGTTTGACGTGGCCATCTCAGTGTGATGCCACCCTTCTCCTCCAGAGGCTGGACCCCTACCGCCTGCAGTGCTGAGTCACTGCCATGGGACTGCCTGCGGGGATGAGGTGACTCAGCAAAAAGAGCATCCACGTTGCATTATGGGAGGTGTAGTCCTAGCACATCATCAACCTGCTCTGTGCAGAGAAATAAACTGAAGCCAAATGCAAAGAGCCTCATTGGAAATTCTCAGTGTTAAGAATGAGCTATTCCCAGAAAGGCACAAAGCTTGGCACAATGCAGCCGTAGCCTTGGCTGGGATCTCCAGGGTTAGGTAGAAAGAAATATATATAAATAATGCAGAAATTGTTATTGTTTGGGAAATATTTTTTTCCCATCTCCCTTTCTTTGAAACAACACTGTCCAGCTTGTTGCTTTTCCTTTTCCCCCTTCCTTTTATTCCACCCACCCCCTGGGTTTTTTTTGGCCAGATTTCTTTGCTCATTTGTTTTCTCCCCAACGTTGCACTGCAGTATCAAAATGTGCACACTGCACTGAAACCTCTCCCTTCCCCGTCTCCATGAAAAATGTAGCACATTCATCATCAGAGGGAAAAGTGCTTGGTCTTTTGCACAAACAGGCTTTTGAGGAAATTGATTTATAAGGGGCGGGAAGCCAATGCAAAGCTTTTGCTACTGAAAGGTACCAGGAGTAACCAGCACGGTCAACAGAAGCAATTATGCATGCTGATAGTTTCACAGGACTGCTAAACAGAAGAGAATCATTTTGGGGGGAGGAGAAGGGCACTGAAAGCAGCATTGCAAGGAGTGTGAAAACCTGAGAGATGATTAAAAAGAAAAAAAGATAAATCTCAGATATCTTTGAGGAAGAAGGGAGACAAGAAGATGTCTTACGGATTATGTGATTATGCCTCTGTGCTCAGCACTGATGAGGCCACAATTTGAATACTGGGTTCAGTTTTTACCCCTGACTCCAAGAAGGACACTGAGGTGCTGGGGTATGCCCAGAGGAGGGCAAGGAAGCTGGTGAAGGGTCTGTAGAACAGGTCTTGTAAGGAGCTGGGGTTGCTTAGCCTGGAGAAGAGGAGGCTGAGGGGAGACCTTCTGGCTCTCTACAGATGCCTGGAAGGAGGTGGTAGTGAGATGGGTGTTGTGAGATGGGTGTTGGTCTCTTCTCTCAAATAACAGGACAGCAAGAAATGGTTTCAAGCTGCAACAGGGGAGGTTTAGATTGGATGTTGGTACCAATTTCTTTACTGAAAGAGTGGTCAGGCATTGGAACAAGATGCTCAGAGAGGTGGTGGAATCACCATCCCTAGAGGTGTTCAAGAAGCATGCAGACATGGCATTTCAGGACATGACTTAGCTGTCATGGTAGTGTTGGTTTGATGTTCAGACTTGATGATCTTAGAGGTTTTTTTCAACCATAGTGCAATGCTGATAATCCCTTTTTAAAAAGTGTTGGGTTTCACCATGTGATGAGCATCCATTTAGCATCTATGTCATGATGGTGTTGACTAATGCAGAGATATTCTTGGTCAGGCAGTTCAGTGTGCACTGCGAATTATTGGAAGACAGGAAATCTGTTATGCAAATACCTACAAGCTCTGTAGGACAGGTTGTAAATCATCTGGTCTGATTTGCTCCAATGTTTCTATGGATTATTTCTTTTTGTGAAAAGATACCAACATTTACAAGCTTGCTTTATTTCTTTTTTCCCACCGAGAAGAGGAGGCTCAGGGGAGAACTTATTGCTGTCTACAACTACCAGAAGGGAGGTTGTAGCCAGGAGGGGGTTGGTCTCTTCTCCCAGGCAACCGGCACCAGATCTAGAGGACACAGTCTCAAGCTGCACCAGGGGAGGTTTAGGCTGGATGTTAGGAAGAAGTTCTTCCCAGCAAGAGAGATTGGCCATTGGAATGTTCTGCCCAGGGAGATGGTGGAGTCACCATCCCTGGAGGTGTTTAGGAAGAGACTGGATGGGGTGCTGGGTGACATGGTTTAGTTGATTAGGTAGTGTTGGGTGATAGATTGGACTCAATGATCTCAAAGGTCTTTTCCAACCTGGTTAATTCTATGATTCTATGATTCTTTTCCTTGTGAATATGAGATGAAGGCTTTTTGAAAATAAGGATTAGGAAAGGAAGAGACATGATGTGGACAACTTACAAGAAAAGATGGCTGTATTTCCTGTGGGATACTTTGTGAGGGGTATGGAAGTGCTTTAGTCCAACATCCCTCTACATCACCAGTGCTAGATCAAGTCAGCCATGGTTTTGTCTAGAAGAGTCCAGAAGGAGAGATTCTTCTACACCTCTGGGTACAATGGTTCAGTGGTGCATTAGCTCCAAGTGAAGAAGCTTTTCACTAAATCAGTTGAACTTCTCAAGCCACAGATTGCCTGTTACTCCTTATTACATCATCTATCTCTCATAAGAGGAATTTCTCTTCTTCATATTTATAAGTGCCTTTTAAGCAGTTGTAGGCTGTAATTAGATTGCCTCTTGGCCTCTTCTTCAACAGATTAAACAAGTGCAGCTCCTTCCACATGATCATGTAGGACTCGTGCTGCAAGCCCTTGACCATCTCCACAGCCCTCAGCTGTGCCCTCTTTACTTTTTCAACACAGCTCTAAAGCTGGCAGAGAAATACAGGTGCAGGCTCAGTAGTGCCACGAAGAGTGGAATATTAACTTCCTCAGCCTACTGAATTTAGCACAGTATGCAGTTTGTTTTATTTCCAGTAAGAACATTGTGAAGGTGTTGACTCACCTGCAGCATGGTGCCCACCATAGCCCCCAGGACCTTTCTAGCAGCTGTTATTTGATTGGTTGTTTCCAAACCTCTACTGATGTGTGTAGTTGTTCTCTCCTGGTGCAGAACTTTGTTCTGTATTGTACTTTATAGGGTTTTAGCTGGCCCACTCCTTACACTTCTCAGGGCCTCAATGTGCCCAACAGAGTTTTCCTGGTATCAGGAATCAGGTTATTTTCTACTGGAACTTGGAACCATCTGGTTTTATACCATGTGAGAAGCAGTCTAAGCAAACTGTGCTCCTCAATTAGCAGGAAAAGGGTGGCCAGAAACAGAACAGTATCAGATTTTCTGGTTTGTGCTGAAAAGGAAACCCCAACCTGAAACAAACCCTTCATAAGGGTTTTTATTCCTTATCAAACAAAATCCAACAGAAATAAAGTGATCACTAAACAACATTTAATGACATATTTTCCTATCCATTTGATTTCCTTTCCCCCTTCCCCCCCTTTGGTTAAAATTGTCACTTTTTTTCCCCCCTGACCTTAGGCTGGCAAACTGGTTTTCTTTTATATTCATTGTTACATAAAGCAACTCATTTAACTTCAGATGAAGTTAAATTAACTTCAAATGAAGTTAAATGAGGAAAAGAAAAAAAAAAGGATCAGAATGCTCTTTTGAAGACATGAGAAAGGAAGACATTTTAGCACAATCCAAACCCTTCCTCTGGGGATTTCTTTTTTTAAAGCTTTTCCTTTTCTTTCTCTCTCTCTCTCTCTTTTTGTTGTTTTGTTTTTAATGGCACAGCCGAAGTGATTTGACTTCAACACCAAACTTCAACAACAAACAGCATTTAGGAGCAGCAGAAAAACAATTTAAATGAGAACTCTTTAACTGACAATGATTACAACTCTCTGCTCTTTGTTCATAAGCCCTAGACTGCAATCCCATGCTCTGGGGGAATTTGCTCTTTTCTTTTTCTGCCACCCTCTGTACATCAACTATATATTCTTTTCTCCTTCATACTCTCTGGGTTTCATTTCCCATATAGGAGCAGCAATAGCCATGGAATTAGTGGACTTCCTGGGGGCAGAATGATAGCCCAGTGAGTCAATGGGCATCACCCTCCTCTAGTAGAGCGCTGACGGCCTCATACATCATTGCTGTTCCTCCATCCTGCTCATGAAAAGCTTTGTGCAACTCTTATAGTTTCCAAACCTCTGTATTTCCCCTTGTTTGTTTGTGTCTTCCAGATGAGTTTAAATCCTTCATGAAAAGGCTACCTAGCAACCACTTCCTGACCATTGGGAGCATCCACCAGCACTGGGGGAATGACTGGGACCTGCAGAACCGTTACAAGCTGCTGCAGAGCTCCCTGGAAGCCCAGCACCAGAAGATCCAGCGCACTGCCCGCAAACTCTTTGGCCTCAGTGTCCGCTGTCGGCACAACCCTAACCACCAGCTGCCTAGAGAAAGGTACCTTCATCCTTTGTTGGGGATCCAGTGTGGTGTGGTGTGATGGGTGACCGATGGAGCTGAACCTGGGTTTGGACACCAAACCAACAGCCTAAGTGTTTGCACCCATGGTGTGCAAACATGGAGGTTTTGGGGGAAATGGGAAAGCCCGGGAGTGAGCTGAATTTCTGGAGGTGTAAGTAACCTTTATCACATACCTAAGCACATTCACATCCCTTCTGTGTGGTCTGACCTACCCAGGTGAAGGGCACCCATTTTTTCTGTAGAGTTCTTCAAGACAACCACAGGGCTGACATCAGGAAGCCATGCAGACTAAGCTGCTTCTCTTTAAGTGCTTTTGCCTTGTGTACCACAGCCAAGCTTTAAGCCTCCATTTGTTGTTAAAATGGACATATGGACCACAAGATGCTTCAGCCCAGTTTTGAGCTGTGCTCCTCAATGGAGGCAGAGTGAAAGAGAAGCTTTAATTCAACTTGGAATAGAGGACATCTCTTTGACAAAATGCAGACGGAACCAGCAAAACTGCATGGAGCAGAAACTTAGCAGTGTTATAACAGATGGAGAGAGTGGAATTTCCATTACAGCCACAGCAGCTATTGATATCCAACAATCACCTCCTGCTTCCTCCTTTCAGCCCTGGCCTATGGCTGAATTTAACTTTGCTTCCAATCATTTTTGGAGAATTCTTTCTGTTGATTCTAGTAAAAATCTCTTATTGTTTCTTTCTACATTGTCTGGAGTGAGATAGCACTGAAAAGCTTGGGATAAAATGAGTCCAAGTGTTTTTTCTTTCACGTGTCTCTAGGAAGGGTCAGGCCAAGTTAACACTTGTAGAGGAACTGGTTAGCTTTTTTTCCATCTCCTTCATTATATAAATATTCAGTCTCAAGAGAAATGAACTGATTGCTGCTGTCTCCTGTTATCATCCAGCCCTCTGGTCACTAAACATACTGAGTTTTCATTTCAGCAGCAGCTCAGGAAACTCTTCCAGGACTTAACATCTCTTTAATTACCAAGAAATCTCATGTTACTGGCCAAAGACTTGATGGACTTACTGGGGATGAAGAGAAATATCTATTAAATTGTAAGAGATTATGAATAAAAGTCTTTGGAGACCTTCCTTTAATCAGCCCACTCCTGCCAATTGGCTGAGCTGCTCTGAAGGAGCCCAAGCTGGTGGAGGAGTCACAGGCACGTCCAGGCATTATTTTGAGCTGTGCCACAATAGCAAAGTGAAGCAGCAAGCGAGCACAGATCCAGCCAACCATGTTGCTGCCAAGCCTTCAGATAAATATGTCTTTAACATTTCTCTTCTATTTTAAAAAGCCAGCCACGCAGAAAGGGAGCCTCCGACTAAAGCTGCAAAATCTGAGGGAAGGAGGACGAAACGGCTGATGGCAGCTGGGTTTTTAACTGACTGATGTGCTTGATTTGTTTAAGTCAACATCACCAGGCATATTATCATTTCTTTTCTTATTTGTCATTCTGCATTTGCAGCTAGGCAGGGGAGGGGCTGGGGAGGCAGATGTGTAGCAGAAGAGGGCTGCAGCTCATCGTTCTTTTCACGGGGCTTGGAAATGCTCTAATTTCCTGATTGTCGCCGTACAGAACGACAGACGCTCATCAAGCACGCCAGTGGCTCTGAAAGGATGGAAAGGTTCTATTAAGAGCAAGCCTCTCTCTCTTAAATACACATAATAGTAAGCCCACTTTATAGATTCAAAAGCAATGTGGGGAAAAAAAAAAAAGGTAATAAAATAAATAGGACTGCTGTTGATATTCCACTGGGAAAGGAAGAGGTGGCCCTCCCAAAAGAAAGAAAGAAAGGCAGAGTGGGGATTTTGGCAAGTAGGCTGATTCTGTGACCTTGTTCAATAGCTAAGAAGGAAATGGGAATAAATTTATATATATACATTTGCTCTGCATTGCTTTTACTTAAAGAAAAAGAAACACTTCTTTTTCAGGCAAGTTTGTCGGTCTGAAAAAGAAACCACTGCTCAGCTGTTAAAGCTTCAGTGCTCAATGAGTACCTGGAGTTGCATTTTAAAGCTCTGAATGTAAAACATAAATAACATCCAGAAGAAAGGGGGAGGGGGAAAGGAAGGAGGGGGCAGTGGTTAATATATATTCTGGGCTCCAGCCAAATTGTCATTACTTAAGAATACATCTCCCAGCTGCTGAGAATAAAAATAGCCTTTTTTCACTTCACTGTTCCATGCAGAAAACACAAAAGTACCTCTACAGCAGCTAGTGCTGGTTGCAAAGTGCAAGGAGTTTGCAGAAGAAAACTTGTTAAATCCCTGTTTTATTTCTTCTTTTTTTTTCTTGCAAGTAAAGAGAAGAATCTCTCCTGCTTCAGGTTTTTGGCTGGAGGAGGGTGTTAATGTTTTGGAGATGCCTTTTTTCTTTGGTTTTGGGTTTGTTTTTCTCTTCATTTGGTATAGTTTGGTTATTCAATCAGCTCAGACGCCATCTACAACATAGCTGCATCTTTATCTCAGGGGACATCAATCAGTCTCTTCCCCTCCCCAAACCTGATTAATTGTGAAAGGAGGGAAGAAAATTATTCATCACTGTTCTGTCTAATCTGACCTCTACTTCTGTTCTGACAGCCCAAACTGTCCTGCAAACCATTTTTTAATTGTCACAAGTGATGGGTTTTAACTGGTGCCACAGCTCTGTGTGATTACCTGCCTCCCAGTTCCTGGCATTGCCAAGGGACTGCATGTCTCCAGTGAGCAAGAGCAAAGCAACCCTGCAAAATAACCCTTCCTCACTGCTTTGCCTGGATGGAATTCTTGTCTCTTTCTAGTTTGGAATCATAGAATCAATAAGGTTGGAAAAGACCTCAAAGATCATCAAGTCCAACCTGTCACCCAACACCTCGTGACTACTAAACCATGGCTTCAAGTGCCACATCCATTCCTTTTTTGAACACCTCCAGGGATGGTGACTCCATCACCTCCTTGGGCAGCCCATTCCAATGGCTAACAACTCTCTCAGGGAAGAACTTTCTCCTCACCTCCAGCCTAAACCTCCCCTGGTGCAGCTTGAGACTGCTTCCTCTTGTTCTGGTGCTGGTTGCTAGGAGAAGAGACTAACCCCCACCTGGCTACAACCTCCTTCAGGTAGTTGCAGAGCAATAAGGTCTCCCCGAATGTAAGATATTAAAGATAAATTTAAAATTGCTTGGCAGTGTCCTTTGAAGCCATAGCTTTCCTTTCTTTTTAGTTTCACACCCCCTAGTACTTTATGCAGCAAACAGGCAAAGCAACTTTTGTGGTGAACATAAGAGGGAGGAAGATAAACTGATGACTCCTTAATGAGAGAGGAAACAATGAAAATGAAAACCAATGGCTGCCCTGCTACTGGCTTTCAGCTTTTCAAGAGCGGCTCTTTTCAGCTTCCTCCTGCCCTGACATCTCTTGCTTATGCTCCCATGAGCCTGAGCCATCACAAGGGTGCACTTTCAGAAGTTGTCTCCTGTCAGCTGAAGGGCTGTGCCTGCTCCTGCCTTTGTTCTTATCCTGTCCCAGTTGCAAGGCAAAACGGGGTAATTTATACCACTTTCCTTCTCTCTCACTCTCTCACGCTTCCCATTGTCATGTTTGTAGCTGATGCCCAGCTCTGCCCTGGATTCTGCATTTTCATTTAATTACATCCTTTATTACTGCCATCAGCAGATGGTGGGTCGCCTTCTAGTTTTTTTTGTCCTACTTGTGTCTTTGCTGAATGCTAAGTTATACACACACACACACACAATAATCCCCAGTTCTCTTCCTCCCGTTTTTCTCCCATCCTTCCTCTGCAAAGTTTATCTGGGGAACAGGAAAATTGCTACTTTTGATTGTAAGATATCAGATAAGACTCTCTTCTTCTGTGCTCTGGCTGTCAGTATAACAGAAGGACATAAGGGTAGCTTTTTAGATATTTCCCCTCTAAGAGCACACCTAAGACAGACAGGATACAGTCATCTGGCTAATTTTTACCATGTGCCTTGCTGCGTACATGGCACTGTTTGCCCCATCAACTCAAAGACATTACTGACACACCTTGAGTCCTGTGTCCAGTTCTGGGCCCCTCTGTTTAAGAAGGACATTGAGACACTTGAACGTGTCCAGAGAAGGACAACGAGGCTGGGGAGAGGCCTTGAGCACAAATCCTATGAGGAGAGGCTGAGGGAGCTGGGATTGTTCAGCCTGGAGAGCAGGAGGCTCAGGGGAGACCTTATTGCCATCTACAACTACCTGAAAGGTGGCTGTTTCCAGGAGGGGGTTGATCTCTTCTCCCAGGCAACCAGCACCAGAAAAAGAGCACACAGTCTCAAGCTGCACCAGGGGAAGTTTAGGCTGGAGGTGAGGAGAAGTTCTTCACTGAGAGAGTTGTCGGCCATTAGAATGTGCTGCCCAGGGAGGTGGTGGAGTCACCATCCCTGGAGGTGTTCAAGAGGGGATTGGACATGGCACTTGGTGCCACGGTTTAGTCATGAGACCTGTGGACAGGTTGGTCTTGGTGATCTTTGAGGTCTCTTCCAACCTTGGTGATTCTGTGACATGTAAAATCTGTGGAAAGCACCAGCCAGCACTGCACATACAGCCTGGAAATCCTGTCTGTGAGCAAGTGCAGGAGGACATCTGGAGAGTCACATTCACTAGCACAGAGCTGGAACTGAGATGTGTGGAGGGTAGCTGCTCAGTGTGTGTTTGGCTGTCATTCACATAAGCAGCTGTCCAAGGCTGTTGGCATCTGTACGGAAGTGGTGGCATTGTGTGCACACAGGCCACTTCTGACAGTGCTGAACACCTCATCAAACCCACCTCAGAAACCACCTCTAGTCCTAGGAGCAACCAGCTGGAAGCCCAGTCCCACAAAAATTAGTAAATGTGACCACGAAGAGAGCTGTGGACGTCAGGGAAATACTGTCCTCAGCTCATGGACAGGGGTAGGGATGCTGAGAGGGTACCTGATGGAACTGGACATCTACCATCGATCTGCCACCAGCCTGCTGCCTCAGCTCTTCATTTTCTCTGTGCTGCTGAGCTTTTAATTGTCTTGGTAGAAATTACAGTGAGTGGGAGCTAGGGAGGAATCTTAGGGCTGCAGGAGATGTTGCCTTCAAAGCATCCTCTGATTTTCATTGTCACCAAGCCCAGTCATGGGAAGAAGCAGCATGCAGGAACCTTATGCTTCCTTTCAGCAATCCTCCCAACCTAGCAAACCCAGGCAAGGGAGGGCTGCTTTGGCTTTAGCTCATTCTCCACTTGCTCTCATACCTGGATCACTCAGCTTCATACTTGGATTAGTGGTTAGAAGCAAAGAAACTTTCAGAAGGTGGATGGAGGTCTCAATGTGGTTTTAGAGAACCTCAAGGACACTGAAACTTGAAACCTGAGTGCCTTACTAAATTCAAGTGTGTTTGGCTGGCTTTCTAAAGAGGAACTGCAAGGCTTCAAATGGAGTAAAACATATTTGTGTTGCTGAAAAAGCAAGCAAAAATTCACCTATGAGCAGATAGCAGACTCAGCCTGCAGGAGATGGTTTTGAGAGTGCTATTGCTGTCAGCAACATGTTTTGCAGTGACACTGTGCTGTCCTCTCCTCTCCAAAGCAGAGCTGTCCTGGAAACTAGAAGGAGCCACATGCACGTTTCCTAGGGACCAGGAGTGTCACCATATCCAAGTACAGCAGATATTCTTAGAGGTTACTCCCTTGCTCCCAAGCTCCCCAACCAACCTTCCTCTAGGAGAGCTCTCATTAGCTGTGAACAGGGGAAAGGGACACTGCCAGCCCTGTCCCACAGGAGGAATGTGGAAACTGTCCCTTCACACATCCAAGGCATAGGAATTTTCCTGCTAATGCACTTCCTTTTCCCTCACTGTCTCATTTTCCTCCTTTCACTCAGTTTTTTCTTGCTTCTTTTCATTCCTGGCTGTTCTCTAGTAGTTGCTGTCTAGTTTTCCCCATTCTCCATCCCTATTCCGCCTTCCCCACTGTGCTTCTCACCCATTTTTCCTTTTACCTGCACATTCCCCCTTCTTTCTTCCCTTTTCTGCTTCTGCTTCTTGATTATTTCTTTCCTTCCAGCACTTTCCTGTGTTTTATGCCCTCATCGCTCCGCTCACTCCCTCCCCCTAATCATCTTGCTGTTCTTTGCTGCTCTATCATTTAATGCCTTCTTTGATACAGCCTACAGCTTAATGATTATTCGGAGGTCAGGCGATGCAGGTGCCACAAATTTCACTAATCCAGCTGTGAGAGCCTCTGTCCATAATCACTCCTCCCATTCTACAGGGACTGAATCCTAATTTGTCATTAGCCAGTCCTCTCACTGCAGCTCTACCAAGAACTTTTTGCCCAGAGGAGACAATGAAGTATTCATTAGCTGAGGGGAAGGCAGAAGGGAGGGAGTAGGAGGCTGAAGGAGGCTGAAAGCTGCTGAGAAAGGAGTCGCTGTGCTGAGATTTCCCGGGGAGGGGGGAGGGAGGGTGGCAGCAAGGCAACACTGTGAGTGGATCATACAGAAAGCAAGCGTGGGTTATGGTGTCCTTCATTGGGAGGCATTCTAGGGCTGCAGGATGTGGAGGTGAAGGTGTTGATACAGCAATTATGGGAGTGGTGGGGCCTGGGAATGGGCAAGTGTGGCTGCTTGGGGAGGTGAGAGGCTGTAAGAGGAGCTTAATGAACAACAGAACTTTTTAAAGAAGCTGTTTGAGCAGTTTTGTCTCTACTCATGCTGCCTTCCACCCTCTCTGCTGCTGTTATTAAGCTCTGCACCATAAGTTACTGATCACAGAATAACAGAATGCACTGGGTTGGAAAGGAGCTCTAGAGGTCAGCTAGTCCATCTGCCTGCAGTAAGCAGGGACATCCCCAACTACATCAGGTTGCCCAAAGCCTTATCAAACCTGACCTTGAATGTCTCCAGGGATGGGACTTCCACCACCTCCTTGGGCAATCTGTTCCAGTGGTCCACCCCCTCATCCCATTACAGATCTACAGATCATCTAGTTTTGGAGAGGGGTGGAATTGATGATAGGGAGAGGAGTTCTCTCCTGCTAGCATACAAATTATGTTGACATGCAATGTCTGACAGAACCTCAGTCTCTGGGCATAGTTTTTTCAGCTCCATTTCCATAGCTTAATTTTGTCACCATGGCTCCGATGGGATCCTTGACGGGGCACTTTGCCAGTCTCAGCTCCTAGAGCAGTGTGAAGAGAAAGACTTTAGATGACCGGTTCTAACTTCCAGCTACTTCTTAGAGGTCTTCTGCTGTACATCAAAGGAGTATACAGCAGATGAAAGTTGCAGTCTAGAAAGAGGCTGGAATATTCCCCAGATGCCACAGCAGGGCATCAACGTTCTGAGAGCTCTGCCTCAGGTATATCCCTGGAAACATTATAGCTCCAGAAAGTGTGAGGCTATACAATTCTAATGATTTCTTCTTCTTCCCACTTGCAGGACAATACAGGAATGGCTTACCCGGGTTCAGTCCCTGCTCTACTGCAATGAGAACGGGTTCTGGGGGACCTTTCTGGAAAGCCAGCGGAGCTGCGTTTGCCACGGTGGCACCAGCCTGTGCCAGCGTCCCATCCCCTGCATCATTGGAGGCAACAACAGCTGTGCCATGTGCAGCCTTGCCAACATTTCTCTCTGTGGCTCATGCAACAAGGGCTATAAGCTTTACCGGGGTCGCTGCGAGCCTCAGAATGTAGACTCGGAGCGGAGCGAGCAGTTCATCAGCTTCGAAACGGACTTGGACTTCCAAGACCTAGAGCTGAAGTACCTGCTGCAGAAGATGGACTCTCGCCTGTACGTTCACACCACCTTCATCAGCAACGAGATCCGCCTGGACACCTTCTTCGACCCCAGGTGGCGCAAACGCATGTCCCTCACCTTGAAGAGCAACAAGAACCGGATGGACTTCATCCACATGGTGATCGGGATCTCCATGCGGATCTGCCAGATGCGCAACAGCAGCCTGGACCCTATGTTCTTTGTCTACGTCAACCCGTTCAGCGGGAGCCACTCCGAGGGCTGGAACATGCCCTTCGGGGAGTACGGCTACCCCCGCTGGGAGAAAATCCGCCTCCAGAACAGCCAGTGCTACAACTGGACCCTGCTGCTGGGCAACCGGTGGAAAACCTTTTTGAGACCGTCCACATCTACCTACGCAGCCGGACTCGGCTGCCCTCCCTACTGCGTAACGAGACTGGCCAAGGGCCCGTGGACCTTTCTGACCCCAGCAAGCGTCAGTTCTACATCAAGATCTCGGATGTGCAGGTGTACGGCTACAGCCTGCGGTTCAACGCCGACCTCCTGCGCAGCGCCGTGCAGCAGGTCAACCAGTCGTACACGCAAGGCGGGCAGTTCTACTCCTCCTCCTCCGTCATGCTCTTGCTGCTGGATATTCGGGACCGAATCAATAGACTGGCGCCTCCCGTGGCCCCGGGGAAGCCCCAGCTGGATCTGTTCTCTTGTATGCTCAAGCACCGCCTGAAACTCACCAACAGCGAGATCATCCGCGTGAACCACGCCCTGGACCTGTACAACACCGAGATCCTCAAACAGTCGGACCAGATGACAGCCAAACTCTGTTAGCCTGGACTTTACAAGCGGACAATGTTGGTGATCGATCTTTTTGCTGTAAAAAACAAACAAACCAACAAAATCACACACACACACAAAATTAAAATAAATGAGAAACAAAACAAAACAAAACAAAAAAAGGGGGAAAAAAGGGAAAAAAAGATAAAAAAAAAGAAGTAAAAAGAAAGAAAGAAAGAAAGAAAAAGTGTGTGGGGGAAGTACAGAAAAGGGGGCAAAAACTAAGATTTGTAAAATGTAATTAATATACAAAAGAGTAAACAAAGAGGAAGTTCTTCATTTGTTGAAAACTAAACCCGTTCTAGCAGCTGTATAAAACTGTCAGGCATGTTTGTTATTTCTATAATCCCTCATAAAAGGGTAACACCTTGCTCTCTCTTGACCTTGGGGTGGTGTTGCTTGCTGGTCCTCAGGGGCAGCAGAGGAAATAAAGGGAGGAACAGAGAGAGGGGCAAACGTCTGTGATGAACTGTGAAGTTTTCTGCTATGCAGGTGCCAAGACAAAGAGACACACACACACAAACAACCCAACAAAGACCAAAATAATCCAAGCAAAGAAAGAAACCAGAGTTCTATGTAAATGTAAAAGAGCTGCCATTCTTCCTATAGTGGGAGTACATGGTTAAAGATAAAAGATATTTCTTCTGTTGAGATTTATGCCAGCTTTATGTTGAGTTATTCCTGCAGCCTGTGCTGAGCTTTGCTGGAGGACAGAAGGTGATGGAAGTCCTCTGAGAGGAAAATGAATGCCTCATTGGTGAGAAGACACCTAAAGAGGTGGAGGGTGGGTGCAGGTCTCGGGTGTCTTCTCTTTGGGATTTCCATCTTGGAAGACTTATTGCAGAGTTAAAGTCTCAGCCCTTGCTGAAGATTGGAACATGTCAGGTCCCTTCAGCTACTTTGCTGAACTGGAGTTCATGCCTTGCACCAGATTGTTGTTGCCTTCAGTCATGTCAGAGCTTAACCTCTTGAGGATCAGCACCTGTAAATCTTCTGTCAGTCACCTTTGTGATACTGCAGCAGAGGCCCTAAACCAGAGAGCGCCAAATTCATGTGCCACTTTGATAAACCTACACTTAAATCAAACCTGAGTTTGGCTTTTTGCCTCAGGTCCTGGGGTTTCTGATACCACTGGGAAACCTTCATCACCACGAAAAAAACCCCAAAGCACAATGCAAGAGGAAAAAAAACCATTTCCAAGGAAACCTGGGCACACCGAAGGGTACACGTGTCACTTTTATTCTTTGGGGGAGGAAAACAAAGCCCTTTTATTTTCTTAGGTTACCATGGCTGTGAATGGTATCCTTGTTTCACTTGCACTTTCTTTGTCCACAAAAAGAAAAAAAAAAAAAAAAATACAAAAAAGGGGGTGGGGGAGGGAAAGGAGGAAAAAAGAAAATGACAGAAAACAGAGGAGAAAATTGTATTAAGATCTCTGCAACAACAGTAAAAGGGAGTGATGGGAGGGAAGAGCACGGCAACTGAATCTGAATTTGCAAGGATAAAGTCAAATTATAAAGGTAGAGTGCTCAAAAAGAAAAAAGAACTAAACCAACTAAAAGGTGGGGAAAATTTTGTGGAGTGTGCATTCATGTGTGGTTGAGTTTTAAAATAATACCTATTGAGTGGGGTGGATGAATGGAGAATCAGCTGAGCTCAGTGTGAAGGTGGGAGGTGAGTAGTGGGGTGTTTCTCTTAATCTCGCTGCATTTTGGTTAATGCTGATTGTGAGAAGTGCTAGTGAGAGACTAGAACCTCTGGCCTCCTGCAAGGGAGAAATAAATCTCTGACACTGCTGACTTGTGAGGCTGGAGGAGTATCCTGGGGAAAACACAGGCCTGAGCAGGAGGGACAGTCCTGATCCAGAGTCCAAGATTCAGATCTGGCTTGAGATTTAACCTCTTGATTCAGTTGAGTTGGAAATGGTCTTGTGCAAATCAGGGAGGCTCAGGGGAGACCTCATTGCTCTGTACAACTACCTGAAGGGAGGTGGTAGCCAGGAGGGGGTTGGTCTCTCTCCCAGGCAACCAGCACCAGAACAAGAGGACACAGTCTCAAGCTGCACCAGGGAAAGTTTAGGCTGGAGGTGAGGTGAAAGTTCTTCCCAGAGAGAGTTGTTAGCCATTGGAATGTGCTGCCCAGGGAGGTGGTGGAGTCACCATCCCTGGAGGTGTTCAAGAGGGAATAGGACATGGCAGTTGGTGCCCTGGTTTGGTCATGAGGTCTGTGGTGACAGGTTGGACTTGATGATCTTTGAGGTCCCTTCCAACCTTGGTGATTCTGTGATTCTGTGAAATCCTTATATTCTTATTGGAAGATAAGAGTTATTCTCAGAGTCTGAGAATAACATCAGCTCTTCAAGAAAGAGCTAAATGCATTGTGATGTTATTCACATGACACCTGGGACTTAGACGATCAAGTCTGCCTTCAGGTTGAGTTTAATTTGTGTGTCTTTGGTTGATGTTCATCCAAACTGAGAAGGAATTAGTTACCTTGAGGAAAATATACATGCACTGAACTCTCCTGCTGCACTAGTAATTGAAGGTGTAAGAGGAACTACCTGGATCGTTAGTAAGAAAAGAAAGAGGATTCCTAGTCACAAAGGCAGAAAAAAGTCTCCCTCTGCTTACCACAATGTGGGGATGCATGCATCTGAAGAGGAGCTGGATGAATTAAACAACAAAGATGCTTCTAGGGACATCTCTCAGTAGTGACTTTGTGTTTTCCATGACTTGCATCAAGTTTTCTTTCTATCCCTACTGGTCAGTCCATGTAAGAGGTTGCAAGGTTGACTTCTTTCCCTGGGGTGTTCATTGGTTTGGTTTCCATCTGATTGGTCTTTGCTCTGTATAGTAGAGGTTCATGCTTATAGATGCCACAATTCAAAGAGATTTCTTTATAGTTGTGACATTCCTGCATCAGCTTACTGAGAAAATTCCCCATCAATAGTATGCATGGAAGGGAGGTTTAAGCAAATAATAGGGAGTGTTCATGGGAAATGAATGTCAAATCTGTAATTATGAGTGGAAATAATGTTCCTGACAGTTACATCCATCCAAGCAGGGAATAGAAATGTACTGTTTAATTTACATGTATGACCCAAAGAGCTGACACTGAGAAGAACTATAGTTATTGCTCTGAAAGTACTGAACGCCGCTTACAAGCAACCCGTAGCCTGAGATGCAGCCTGCATTCGATGATGGGATTTGTTCATGGCTGGGAATAGTGAACATGCTGCCACACACAGTGAAATTAATTTGATCAATTGCCTTCCTGTGAGATAAGGATCCAGCACTAGTGACTGGAAGCCAAAGAAGTTACAATTAATTCTCAGATCTTGTGGGCAGCTAACAACACATTAGCTCAATCTTGCCCCATATTTGTGGGACTGTTAAGAATTGCTCTCATGTATCATGTGTTTTAGGAAGAGACTGGATGGGGTGCTTGCTGCCAGGGTTTAGTTGATTAGATAGTGTTGGGTGATAGGTTGGACTTGATCTCAAAAGTCTCTTCCAACCTTGTCTATTCTATTCTATTCTATTCTATTCTATTCTATTCTATTCTATTCTATTCTATTCTATTCTATTCTATTCTATTCTATTCTATTCCATCCCATCCCATCCCATCCCATCCCATCCCATCCCATCCCATCCCATCCCATCCCATTCCATTCCATTCCATTCCATTCCATTCCATCCCATCCTTTTCCATTCCATCCCATCTCATGATGCTTTGGGATGATCAGCCCTCAGTACTACTGGGCTTCAGCAAGGCTGACAACACTGCAAACCTTGAGCAAGGCATGGGGCACCAACAGAGCATTAAATGACTGCTGTCCACTTCAGACCCAAGCAATAGTAGGCAGCTGTGGAGTTAAGGGAGGCATGGTCTAACATGAGCTAACATTTCCAGTGCGGCTGGAAGCAGTGAATCTGGAGTGTAGAAAACCAGTGTGGGGAGATAGGAGGAAGTCTGGCATGGATCTGCTGTTAGTGAATGGAACTTGCCTTGAGAGAGCCTGGTGGGGCAACATGGTACCAAGGTGTGATGGCCTCAACACAACAATCTGGAGCTGTGTTGCAATATGCTTAGATGACATTTTGTGAAGGAATGAAGCCAAAATAGTTTGACTTGTCCTTCAGGGTAGGGGAAAATGAAGCTATCTGGCAGCTCAGCCACTATTTTGGGCCCAAAGTTTATGTCAGAGAGAAAAAAGGAAAACTAAATCCAAACAAATGTGGCCTGGACTATGCTACACTCTGGTTTTGATGCTCAAAAAGAAATGTCTTCACAAAGAGGGCACATGCTCTGCATCCTTTGCTCAGTTCTACAAGCCTTGCCCCAGGTAAGGGGACAGTCTGTGACAGCCAGTTACAGAGCCAGATCCCACAGGTTTCTTTTAAAGTACTGATTTTTCAGGTAATAGCAGTGTGAAGGCATCTGGCATACTTCTGTCTCAATAGAAGAAAGTCACTCAGATCCTCTGAGAAAGCCCACACCAGTGCTACAGTGGTGCTAATGGACTTCTGAGGAAATGATGTTCAGGTCCTCTACTTGGTCAGAAAAAGATGTTTTACCATACAATGACTGGAAGGGAGGGTAATTGATAGAGGAGAATTAGGTGGGGCCCAGAGAATCTTTTCACCCATAAAACTGGATGATCTGTAGGCGTGTTGCTGAGTTTAGTGACAAAAGGGGCATTCATACTTTGAAATAGGAGTAACCATTCTCTAATGGTATGAGAATGAAACTCAGCTTCCTCCCTCTGCACAAGAAGAAATTAAGGATCTAATACAGAGATGGTCCTACCAAACTATGGCAAATACTTGCTGCAGTTAAGTTAGGGATTGTATGAAGGCTGAGGCTTCTAAGCCAGATGTTACATGTCCCAAAGGCAAAGTATGGCATCAGGTAGAGCAGAATCTGCCTACTTCCTCCCTTCAAATGCAGAAGACTTCTGAGATCAATTTCTTCAAGTCACATGAGAGAATGCCCCAGGAGCTTACTAAGAAATGAGCTTTATGTAAGTTATTCAAATGTAGACCTAGCAGCCGATGTGGCAGAAAGCAAAGGGCGTCAGCAAGTCTTATTAATATGCTGATGCTACGGCTTCAGAAGTGTACAGAATGCCCATTTGGATCAGGGCTAAGAGCACAGCATGAAGTTGCCATGGAAACGTGGGGAGGCCATTAATTAGCTATCACATGAAATCACCAGGAAGAATCTGGACCTCAGCAGCTTTGCTCTCCTCAGAGGCAAAGGGCAGAGCCCCAGTGACCCCCTCCAGTCAGACACAGTGATCCCTACATAGCTCCAAGAACAGCCACAAGTAAGGGGGAGGGGGTGACAAGGCCAGAAGACAGGGAAGTAAAGAAAGGACACAGAGAGTTTCCCCCTTCCCCAAAAGGCTGTTTGCTCTTTCATAGAAGAATACAAGAGGTCTGCTGCTTTTTGACACAATGGGACCTTGTGCCAGTGACTTCAAGAAAAATCCAGACTGGCCACGAGGCCCTGGTGAACTCAGTTAATGGGGTTACATCTTCCTGTGTGGGCTTCACCTAGGGTGAGTGAATGCCAATGCTTTCTGGTGCTATCCTGCTCCCCAGAGCCATTTCTGGTCATGATAAGCCAGGAATCCCTTTCCACAAAGGGAAACATACAAGTGAGGGAGGCTTATTGGCCACTTGCCCAGCTTCCCTCCATAGCCAGAATCTTGTGAGCTGCGATGGACTTCAGCTGCCATGCACAGGATGTTCTTTAGAGTTTTTTAGCCCCTTTGCTCAAACATCACTCACGAGGACATTTGGCACATGTCATCTCCTGCACCAGAGCATAGCAAGATCCCCAGCCTGGCTGCTCGGCTCCCAGTGCTGAAGGAGAAATGCAGTGGCAGACCAAACTGTGTGCTCCTGTCTCCAGTTAAAACACTTTCCTTGATGAATCTATCCCAACCCTCATTGAAAGAAAAAAAATAGCACAATGACTAGATGCTGCTGTTTGACAGTAGAGGCAGAGGAGAATAGTCAGTGGTGTGGTTTAGGAGGGAGGTGGAAGGAAGACAGACAACATAAGGCACCAGAAAGTCATGGGAGTGATAATTCCATGTTCTTTCTACCTTGCAAAGTTTTAAATGATCCATTAGATCTTCTGGACCCAGTCAGATTTTAGACCTTCTTGTCCAAGATACTTTTTCTAATCCACCTAGCAATTAACACCCCCTCACATTTTCTTTGTGGCTTTTCCCAGTACTCTTTCCCCCCCCCCGTCAACTAACACTTCCTTCTCTTAATGTCATATGGATTATTATTCTTCTGTAAATTAAACAGAGATGGAAAACAGTGAGGACTACAAAGCTACATAAAAGCCTTGTTGGAAATTCCAGTCCCTTCTCAATTTTCAACTGACCAAACTTGGGTGTTTTGTATGAATACCCTGTTCAACCAAAGCAAAAACATTCTTTTTGCGTAACAGAAAGCTCCAAACAAACCACAAATGGTACCAGTCTATGACCTTTGGACGTGCAAAACAAACCTCCTCGCGTACAAGGCTGCCCATATGAATCCTGGTCACAAGAAACAAGTGAGCAGTGGTGCTCCCCAGCCTACCAGCTCTGCTGCTTCTCAGGTAGACATGGATAAATACACCCCAGACACTTTGGGGAGAGTGGGTCTCATGATGGGGGTGTTTTTCCAGTCTGAGCTGGATTATGTTCAGCAGGACACATGAGATGGGATGTAGCTACCTGAATATCTTAAAGGACGTTAGAGCTACTAAAGACATCTCCAGGAACAGCCCCCAGCTACACTGATTTGTGTCCCCACCTTCAGTATTCATTTGTACAGCAGTGCAATCACAGTTCTTGGTGGCCTCCACTACTTGTTTTTGAGAAAAGAAAGACATTTGACCTCGAGTAGAAACCTAGGAAAAACAGGCCATGGGTCCCTCCCCAGGAGAGCTACGGAAAGGAGTGCTAGGAAAAATAATCACAGCAGCAGAACTTGTGATGGAAGGCCCAAGATCTGCTTAGGTGACCCTGAACAGATACAGGCAGGCAGAAAAGAAATGGGATTACTGACCTCAGCACTCAGGGAGGATTCCTATTTCTCCCCAAACCCATCCTGTCTCTTGACATCTTTTCTTTTTTTGTATGTGGCTCAGTAATGAACACAGGCTGGGGTCAGAGTGGCAGGAGAGCTGCCAGACAGAAAGGGACCTGGGGGTGCTGATCGACAGCCGCCTGAACATGAGCCAGTAGTGTGCCCAAGTGGCCAAGAAGGCCAATGGCATCCTGGCCTGCATCAGGAACAGTGTGGCCAGCAGGAGCAGGGAGGTCATTCTGCCCCTGTACACTGCACTGGTAAGGCCACACCTTGAGTCCTGTGTCCAGTTCTGGGCTCCTCAATTTAAGAAGGACATTGAGACACTTGAACGTGTCCAGAGAAGGGCAACGAGGCTGGGGAGGGGTTTGGAGCACAGCCCAGTGAGGAGAGGCTGAGGGAGCTGGGGTTGTTTAGCCTGGAGATGAGGAGGCTCAAGGGAGACCTTGAGACAACTACCTGGAAGGAGGTTGCAGCCAGGAGGGGGTTGGTGTCTTCTCCCAGGCAACCAGCACCAGAACAAGGGGACACAGTCTCAAGCTGTGCCAGGGGAGGTTGAGACTGGATGTTAGGAAGAAATTCTTCATAGAGAGAGTAATTGCCCATTGGAATGTGCTGCCTGGGGAGGTGGTGGAGTCACCATCCCTGGAGGTGTTGAAGAGGGTATTGGACGTGGCACTTGGTGCTATGGTTTAATCATGAGGTCCATCGTGACAGGTTGGACTTGATGATCTTTGAGGTCTCTACCCAACCTTGGTGATTCTGTGAAAAACAGCCCATTAGATATTACATATAAGACACATCATGAAAGTGCAGCTTAAAATAATATTTTAATGCCTCCAGAAAAGTCAACCAAATTGAACTGAAGAAAGGAGCAAAACGAAATGGGAAAAGCATACAGACCCATTCTGTTCATTAGGGATGATTTTGCCAGTGATAAATTGCTGCGAGGTGCCTTAGATATTAACAACAGAAAAGTTGCCTTTAAAAAGTGTTCAGCTGAATTATTTTGGACTGAAATTTTAAAGCAAGCCTAAAAATGAGGGGAAAAAAATCCCTTGAAGTCAGGATTTTCTGGTTGAAACACGTGGGATGGGGATGATTTTATGAGTATCTGAGCAGCCCCTGGGTTTTAACAGTGGTTTCTCAAAAATAGATCTATCTAAATAGGAAAAAGCAGTTCAGCTGGGATGATTTTTCCAAGGTGCTCACAAATCTCCTTGAGCAGGGTGTGCCAAAGAGAGCTGAAGATCAAGAGTTCTCAAAGATGCTGCCAGGAAGAGAGGAAAGAGCATCTGGATTGTGGTGCTGCTAAATTCAAGTCAGGAAGCCAAAAGACCTAATGAGACATCACAAAGGCAGAAACACAGCTTAGGCCTGTTTTTTGCTCCTAAATACAGGTGTATATATTTAGTTAGGGTTTGATACATTTATATTACATATATTTCAGCTTATTCATAAACATCTATTCATTTATCCAATAATCCATATTTTGAAGTCTCAATTAGTATTGTGTCCAGTTGTGGGCCCCTCAGTTTAAGAAGGACATTGAGACACTTGAATGTGTCCAGAGAAGGGCAACAAGGCTGGGGAGAGGCCTTGAGCACAGCCCTATGAGGAGAGGCTGAGGGAGCTGGGGTTGCTTAGCCTGGAGAAGAGGAGGCTCAGGGGCGACCTCATTGCTCTCTACAACTACCTGAAAGGTGGTTGTAGCCAGGAAGGGGTTGGCCTCTTCTCCCTAGCAACCAGCACCAGAACAAAGGGACACAGTCTCAAGCTGCAACAAGGGAAGTTTAGGCTGGAGGTGAGGAGAAAGTTCTTCACCGAGAGAGTGATTCGCCATTGGAATGTGCTGCCCGGGGAGGTGGTTGAGTCGCCGTCCCTGGAGGCGTTCAAGAGGGGATTGGACGTGGCACTTGGTGCCATGGTCTAGTCATGGGGTCTGTGGTTACAGGTTGGACTCAATGATCTTCGAGGTCTCTTCCAACCTTAGTAATACTGTGATACTGTGATACTGTGAATTATTATCCAAGTCTCATTGTGTTTGATCCTGGGCATACACAGAATTAATACAAGATTGTCACTTATGTATGGTCAGTTTAAGGTCAACCTGACTTTGACAGATGAGAAAGGGAAGCCCAAGACAGACAGAGACTTGCTTGCTGTGGTGAAACCTGCACAAAACTGGGACCAGAGTCTGTCTTGAGTCTCAGTCTTAATACCATGACCATGGTATGAAGAGGAGGGGAAAACAATAGGGCAGGGATGGTTGTTCCAGGCATGCTTTTATTTCCACTGATAGTTCCTAGTGCCTGAGGGTCCTGCTCTCACATGCATTGATAGTGACCTGGAGAAAGGTCTATAATGATGTGCTCCCACAGTGTGGATTTTGTTTCAGCCTTGTGACATCCCAAGAGCTTAGGTCACACCTGTGAGAGCTGCCTTTGCCTCACTTGGGTGCAAAGAAAAGCCCACAATAGCAATTTTCTGGAGATGAAGCAATCATTTCTCAGCCTGCTCTTCTTGACAGCATGCACCATCTTCCTCTGAGATGGGCTGTGGTGTAATTTAGGAGCGAATCTTGCTCTGCAATGTGATGACAGGATCATATTATACAAATGTCATGCATCTAACTACCGAGATCTGGCTTTCAAACCTCCCTAAGACATTTAGGCTCAGGGTTCTTTTAAGTTTTATTCCAGGATGAGAAAGCAAAACCTGGATATTGGGAGGGTTGGATTTAGACACTAATTCTGATCTCTTTGTGTTCTTACAAGCTACTCAACGAAGGGAGTTCACGTCTAACTTAATCCAGGATACCTAGGAACGATCTCCACATTTTCAGTCTTTCTTGATATGAAAATCTAATCATGTTCATTGCTTACAATTAACTCTGGTTGAAGGCTAATTCCAAAAGACACAGCCTAAGCAAGCAGCTCATTCAGGAAACATAGATAAGAAACCCTCATGGGTTGCTTTGAAAGTCAATAGACTTGGTTTTAGAAGGATTAGTGAAGGGCTTAGTCCTGCAAGGTGCTGAGCATGATGGATTGCAATTCTGAGTGTCTGTATGTGTGCAGGCAGATGTGTGAAAGTCAAAGGGACTGTTCAAAACCACATGAGTTAAGATCATGCCCTGGCTAAAATTTAGAGTACTCATTAACTGGCAATGTGTGTTGAGCTCTGGGGGAATCCCACACCTCAGGGCTGTAAAGGCCCAGGAGTCCCAACTTTCTAGCCTGAGTTACTTTTTTAATCTCAGTGCCTGGATTGGGTTCAGTAAGCCTTGGCAGCTGTGATGGAGCATACACAGAGGTTTTTACAACAAGATGAGCTCTTCCATTGCACCCTGGAGCAGCCAGCAAAGTGCACAATGGATGTTCAAATGAACACCAATTTCATCAGTTCTTAATGAGAATTAATATCTCTAATGTAGCACTGGGGGACCTCAGTCATGCACTAAGACCCCAGAGTAGCTGGCATTTTACTGAGACATAAGAAAAAGGACATCTGTTTTCAAGAATCTTCTCAGAAGAGCACCAATTAAGAGGAAGATTCATGTGGCACCAGCTGAAGTTCCCAGTGGGTTTTCAAGGGTCAGTCCCATAAAGGTGGACCCAGCCCTTCATCTCTTTCCTAGGGTGTATTTTTTTGCTGCCCTCTCTTCCCAGGAAATGTTGAAGAGCCATTGCTGTTACCACGCTGCACATATTTCCGTTAGTAAAGTGTTGGGGTGTTTTTCCACCTCTCTGATAGTCTTTACAGGGTGAGAAGCCTTTCCTTCAGGTCACCTTTATTTGTGCATTTATTATAAAGTCCAGTTAATGAAAATAAAGACCAGCAAAATCAGGACAAGAAATTAGAATGGAATGGAATGGAATGGAATGGAATGGAATGGAATGGAATGGAATGGAATAGAATAGAATAGAATAGAATAGAATAGAATAGAATAGAATAGAATAGAATAGAATAGAATAGACCATGTTGGAAGAGACCTTTGACATTGAGTCCAACCTATCATCCAGCACCATCTAATCAACTAAACCACAGCACCAAGAACGCCATCCAGTTTCTTTCTAAACACCTCCAGGGATGGTGACTCCACCACTTCCCTGGGCAGCACATTTCAATGGCTAGTCTCTTTTTCAATGAAGAACTTCTTTCTAACATCCAATCTTAAACCTCCCCTGGTGCAGCTTGAGACTGTGTCCTCTTGTTCTGGTGCTGCTTGCCAGGGAGAAGAGACCAACCCCCTCCTGGCTACAACCTCCCTTCAGGTAGTTGTAGAGAGCAAGAAGGTCTCCCTGAGCCTCCTCTTCTCCAGGCTAAGCAACCCCAGCTCCCTCAGCCTCTCCTCATAGGGCTGTGCTCCAACCCCCTCTCCAGCTTTGTTGCCCTTTTCTGGACACATTCAAGTGCCTCAATGCCCTTCTTAAACTGAGGGCCCCAGAACTGGACACAGGACTCAAGGTGTGGCCTAACTAGTGCTGAGTACAGGGGCACAATGACTTCCCTGCTCTCTTCCTCAAAGTCGATACCTACAGGGGCAAGAATCAGACAGGAAATTTAGGGTTTGTTGCAGGGCAAAGGGAGATAAGGAGCCAAAGCCACATCTACCGTGTGGCTACTTTATTTACTAGTTGTAGAATAGCTGTAAATTCTCTGAAACACCAGGTATTGATCAGGGGCAAGGTATTAACCTCCAGAGTACCCAAGCTTTTTCTCACAACCCTGGCATATCCCACCTGGCTGCACTCTCCTGGAAAACATAATGCCATTTCTGCCACCATTACGCATCACACATCACTCGGGCTGCTCATTTACAGCACTGACCTGAATCTGTCACTTGACAAGAGACTCCTGTAGGATTGCAGGTTTGCTGCCATATAACTGCTTTATTATACATGGAGGGCTGTAATAAGCTGATTAAAGAACCTTCCTCTTTTTTTCCCCTTTTTTTTTTTTTTTTTTGAAGACTTAATATGTACTTTTCTGCCATCAGATAAGTACAAAATAAACCTGAAGCTTCACCCCACATGCATTATGCAAAGAAATCTGTCACTATAAAAAAGCCTAAACCACGCAGGGCTCCCTGTACCAGCTCTTTTCTGCACTGCCTTGGCTGTGTAAGAGGGAGTCCTGTTGTGGCAACTGTTAATTCTTTAAAAGCCTTGAGTCAAACATCCTTTCTATGATTCAGCTGCCTCAAGACACCTTTCTTCCCTAGAAATGCAGCTTTCTGCAACAGTATCTTCAATATGAGGAGGAAAGTTCTCATCTGAAATGGAAAGTGCCATTCCTTATTGATTCTATGATTCTCAGCTTTTAGGGTGAAAGGCAACATCCCATCATATTGCAGCTCAGGAATCTCAGGATACCTTTCCTGAAGGGAAGCTCTGGTAAATAATTGAATGGGGCAAGACCTTCTCTGATGGATTTTGATTGCTTCATGCCAGATGAGACAGAACTGGCCAAATGCTAAAATGGAAATGAAGTGTTTCAATAATTGGCCATTGAAAAAAAAACAACCCAAAAGCAAATTTTGCTGAATTTGCATTCCTTTGAGAGAAAACTGTTCAGCTGGGAGGAAAAAAATACTGGTCAGCAGTGCTGGTTATGAGAACTGAAGCTCATCGTATTTGGGATAATGGGGTGTGAAAAGTTGGCCTCTCTGGGTAGATTTACACGTTTCTTACTGCTCCTGAGAGATCCCAGAGGAAGGAATGATCTCCCTGATTACTCTGTCTCCTGTCTACACAGCATTACTGTGCTGATCCAGATAGGACGGGGGTGTGAGAAGCCCATGACTCTGCTTCATGCCCTTATGATCCTTACCCTGATCTTCAGGCCAATCTGCAAAAGTTGGTGTCCATGACTCTTTCCAAGTCTAATGCTCCACAGAGGAAACAGCACCCAAATTGTCTCTTACCTGCTTGTGGCTTCCCAATGCTCCAGAAAATTATGTTGTGTGCACTTTTTCACCTCAAAGTGGTGGAGGTAGCAAAGGAGCTGTGTTGTAACCTTGTTAGCATGGCACGGAGTACATGCTGCTTGTTACATGTCATGAGGATGGCTGGTAGTGATATGATGAAGTCAAGTCTGTTCTGACAGAAGAACTGCTCTGGCTAGAGAGAACCAAAGCTGGTACACAGGCAGATTCCTAAAACAGACTCAGGAGAAAAAAATCCTGTAAACTACATAGTGTTTAAATTAAATTAGAGGGACCTAGGTGATTGCTGCAAGTGCCAGGTGCTGCACTTTGGCCACAACAACCTCATGCAGAGCTGCAGGCTGGGGTTGGAGTGGCTGCAGAGCTGCCAAAAGAAAGGGACCCAGGGATGCTGATTGACAGCTGGCTGAACATGAGCTAGCAGTGTGCTCAGGTGGCCAAGAAGGCCAATGGCATCCTGGCCTGCATCAAGAATAGTGTGGTCAGCAGGAGCAGGGAAGTCATTGTGCCCCTGTACTCTGCACTGGTTAGGCCACACCTTGAGTCCTGTGTCCAGTTCTGGGGCCCTCAGTTTGAGAAGGATATTGAGACACTTGAACGTGTCCAGAGAAGGGCAACGAGGCTGGGGAGAGGCCTTGAGCACAGCCCAGTGAGGAGAGGCTGAGGGAGCTGGGGTTGTTTAGCCTGGAGAAGAGGAGGCTCAGGGGAGACCTCATTGCTGTCTACAACTACCTGAAGGGAGGTTGTAGCCAGGAGGGGGTTGGTTTCTTCTCCCAGGCAACCAGCACCAGAACAAGAGGACACAGTCTCAAGCTGCACCAGGGGAAGTTTAGGCTGGAGGTGAGGAGAAAGTTCTTCACTGAGAGAGTCATTTGCCATTGGAATGTGCTGCCCAGGAAGGTGGTGGAGTCACCATCCCTGGAGGTGTTCAAGAGGGGACTGGACATGGCACTTGGTGCCATGGGTTAGTCATGAGGTCTGTGGTGACAGGTGGGACTTGATGATCTTCGAGGTCTCTTCCAACCTTGGTGATACTGTGATACTGTGATACTGTGATTCTGTGAAGGGGATTCAGCTATCCTGTGGCACATGGTTGTCCTGGATATAGGACCTTTGAGCAAGATGGTGGCACAAATGGCCAAATGGAACAGAGTTTTTTGCAAAATAGAAGGCAGAATTATGATGATCATCTGCAATATTTTAAAGCAGAACTTTAGAAGCTGGAGCCCAGCTTAAAAAAGGAGAAGTCTCTCATCTAAGCCATCACTAGTGACAGGGTTTTACAGTGTGTGCTGTACAATCAGTGAACAAAAGCCCCAGATGTTTCTGTTAATCAAAGCTCATCTTTTGAATCTGTTATTGGGTGTTTTTTTCCCCCTCCTGTTGCAATCACAGGCCAGCACAAGCTGAATTACCGTGCTCTTTATTAACCAGCACGGCTTGCTCCACCTTAATTAGTGCAGACCAGTGGAGTTAAGGTGAATGAGGTGAACATTAGATGCAATTTTATCATTGATGTTAAAAAGGCAAGCAGACCTCAACTTTTCTGCTCTCCTTTTGTGAGATGATCAATAACACTTCCAGTGGAGGAGGTGGGCAAAGCAGCTTTCAGAACTGATAATTGTGCGGGATCCAATTCTCTTCTAATAAAACCTTTCAAAACCTTTGCAGAACATCTACTGCAGGCCAGCTTTCCTAGGAGACCTGTAATTATGGAGAGCAGACGAGGGAAGAGATGAGAGTTATCAACCTGTTTCACGTAAATAGGACCACTTCAAGCAAGGGACCTGAAAGACAGGGATATGGACAATGAAATAAGAGTGTGTGTGGGGGGGATCGTACTAAAAGAACGAGGATCAATATCTCCAAAGGAAAGAAAGGGGAGGGAAAAAAAAGACCATTTAATTTTATACAAACCATAAAGCATACACACATTCTGTGATTTCCCAGAGGTCTCCTGGTTGGTTCTATTTTTCTGGTAAACCCCACATCTTTACACACTGCATCCACAACTCCTTTCTTAGCAATACAAAATGTGCATTCAAACTGCAGGACATCCCAGGAGATTCCTTCCCTTGGCGCTGCTCTTCCTCTTCTTTTTCATGTTTCAAAGTCAAATATTTATCAGTTGGCATCTTACATGCTTTGCTTTGATCCTTGAGAGAAAGGAAACAAACCTTCTCATTGTCCTCACTCCAGCAAAGCATGAAGGCAGAGGCACCACCACTTTCAATTACAAAATAGAATAGAATAGAATAGAATAGAATAGAATAGAATAGAATAAATAGAATAGAATAGAATAGAATAGAATAGAATAGAATAGAATAGAATAGAATAGAATAGAATAGAATAGGAATAGAAGTAGAATAGAATAGCATAGCATAGCATAGCAATAGCATAGAATAGCATAGCATAGAATAGCATAGCATAGCATAGCATAGCATAGCATAGACTAGACTAGACTAGACTAGACTAGACTAGACTAGAATAGAATAGAATAGAATAGAATAGAATAGACCAGGTTGGAAGAGACCTTCAAGATCATCACGTCCAACTATCATCCAACACCACCTAATCAACTAACACATGCAACCAAGCACCCTATCAAGTCTCCTCCTAAACACCTCCAATGAGATGAATAGAATAGAATAGAATAGAATAGAATAGAATAGAATAGAATAGAATAGAATAGAATAGAATAGAATAGAATAGAATAGAATAGAATAGAATAGTTAAGACTGGAAAAGATGTCTCAGATCAAGTTGAACTATCAACCCAACACCACCATGCCCACTGAAATATGTACAAAAAAGCCTCTTCTACACCTCCACCTCCAGGGATGGTGACTCCACCACCTCCCTGGGCAGCCTGTTCCAATGCCGGAGTACTCTTTCAGGAAACAAATTTTTCCTCCCCAGGTGCAGCATGGGACCATTCCCTCTCATTCTAAGAATTCTAAGAAGAGACCAACACCCACCTCACTCCAAACTCCTTTCAATGAGGTCTCCCCTCAGCCTCCTTTTCTCCACTCTAAACAACCCCAGCTCCCTCAGCCACTTGTCCCCAGTCCTGTTCTCCAGACTCTTCACCAGTTTTGATGCTCTCCTCTGGACATGCACCAGCACCTCAATGTCTTTCTTGTAGTGAGGGATCCAAAGCTGAACTCATTATTTGAGGTGTAGCCCAAATGCAGTGGCCAGGAAAATGCAGCAAGATGATCACCTTAAGACAGAAGATAGAAAGAGGGCTCTAAAGCCTTTTTTTTCCCCTTCGCAAACTGTGGCAACATGTCAACATACTGTGACATTCAAAAACTTGGCATCTACACACTGGCCACAACAACCCCAGGCAGTGCTACAGGCTGGGGTCAGAGTGGCTGAAGAGCAGCCAGGCAGAGAGGGACCTGAGGGTACTGGTTGATAGTAGCCTGAACATGAGCCTGCAGTGTGCCCAGGTGGCCAGGATGCCATTGGCCTGTATCAGGAATAGTGTGGCCAGGAGGAGCAGGGAGGTCATTCTGCCCTTGTACACTGCACTGGTTAGGCCACACCTTGAATCCTGTGTCCAGTTCTAGGCTCCTCAATTTAAGAAGGATATTGAGACACTTGAACATGTCCAGAGAAGGGCAATGAGGCTTAGCGGGGGTGGGGGTAGTTGGAGCACAGCCCTGTGAGGAGAGGCTGAGGGAGCTGGGGTTGCTTAGCCTGGAGAAGAGAAGGCTCAGGGGAGACCTTATTGCTCTTTACAACTACCTGAAGGGAGGTTGCAGCCAGGTGGGGGTTGGTCTCTTCTCCCAAGCAACCAGCACCAGAACAAGAGGACACAGTCTCAAGCTGCACCAGGGGAGATTGAGACTGGATGTTAGGAAGAAATTCTTCATAGAGAGAGTGATTGCCCATTGGAATGTGCTGCCTGGGGAGGTGGTGGAGTCACCATCATTGGAGGTGTTTAGGAGGAGACTTGATGGGGTGCTTGGTGCCATGGTTTAGTTGATTAGATGGTGTTGGATGATGGGTTGGATACAATGATCTTGAAGGTCGCTTCCAACCTGGTCTGGTCTGGTCTGGTCTGGTCTGGTCTGGTCTATTCTATTCTATTCTATTCTATTCTATTCTATTCTATTCTACTCTATTCTTTTCTATTCTGTTCTATTATGTTCTATTCTAGAAGGGAAATATACTGATTCAGGTTGAAGAAGACACTCAGATATCTTCCCTTACACTTGGAAACATCCATTTTAAATTCACAGCTTATATACTGTGGTACAGCCTGATTTATGCTGAATCATCTCAAAGATTTGGCCTTTTCTAAGAGTAGACACCCCCCAAAAAATTGCTTTCTACACAGTGTGGTCAATGCATCTTGTGCTTTTGTCTGCACCACAAAAGAGAATGTCTGTGGGAGGCCTGTTCTAAGTTTATCCTGATAGAGAGATGTTTTCCTTCATCTAAATTTGCCTGGACCATTGCCCAGACTATGAAAAATCAAGGTGTTTATCCTGTCTCCCTGCTGACAAAGTGTGATATAGGTAATTAGTGAAACTATGTGGAATAGTGTGCATGAAAAAGGGCCAAAAGAGAAAATGAAAACCCAGTGATGTCCCTTTCCTCCAGCACAAACACATACAGACTCCTCAGGAAGCTGTGCCTCTGTCCTCTGCCTCCAGGCTGGAGATCTGTTGCAGAGGACTCTCATGGATGAGGGCAACAGTCTTCCAGTAGCATCCCTGCCCCTTGCCCTGTATGTAGCATCCCTCAGAGATGTTTCAGCCACAGCTGTATTTCCTTGACCCCAATGTCCTTCAGCCCTCTTGGAAGTCAGCCTCTCATTTCTTTTCACACATGCTTGCCTGTGGAGGCTTTTGCCACTTAGTGCAGAGGTGAGAGGAGACTAGTTAAAAAGAAAAGGGTGAAAAACAAACCAAAGAGGAGGAAAACACACACTTAGCAACAATTGAAAACCTCCTCAGGTGTCCATAGGAGAGCCAGGCTCTCTGAAGTACCCTCAGTGATAGCAGTAAGGACAGGAGGTGGGAGAGAAAGGAAAATGACAATAATAAAAAGAATCATTACACTGAAAACTCACTTGAAAGAATCATGGAAACATGGGGCTGAGCCTGACTGCAGCCCAGCTTCCATTACTGCTGCTGTGTTCAGCAGTGCTCATCATCCTGTGTAGAGCTGGGAGCTTTCAGGTGATTGCTCTAAAAATATCTTATCTGCAATGGTTAAAAATAATTTCCTCCTTTCTATTTATTGACCTCCCTCTTTACCTGTATGACCTCCCATTCCCCAATGCCTCCCAAGTATCAAAAAAAAACCACCCCAAAACCCAACACACAACACAATAGGTCTTCCTTCCTTCCTTCCCAGCCTTATTTGATTGATTTTTATAGCTCTGTTTAATTAGGTGCATGTGGAAAATGAAGGCCTAAAGGAGGAGCTTTGTGTGTGTGAGTTCAGCGTGATGCTCGGTCTGATCTCCCCCAGGAATGAGCCAGACTCCTCACACGCTGTTCCTGGATGTGTTTTGGGTGGTTCAAGTATGAACTGCATCCCTTTGAGCTACTGCTTTGCTGTCCTGGTGGTCCACAGTTTGCTGAAGTGTGGTCAGGGAAAAAGAGACACATCAGATTGAGGTGGAAACATTAGACAGAGCAGCAAACTGCTTTGTACGTGGATTAATGGCTGCACTTCATCCCAGGTACAGCTTTTCCTTGCTGCACCTTCTCTTGTTCTATGCATGAGCCAGCACTGCAAGGTGCCTGGGCAGTGTAGCTGGCCCAGTATCTTCGTGGATGCTGTTTAATTGTTGCCTCTCATGGTTTGAAGTGGGTATTTATTTCTTCATTTTTGATCTTCTGACAGCAACAGGAAGCAATCTTGAACTCATCAAAGAAGATGAACACCACAACACTGCCACTTCACCTTGAATTGTCTCCTTAAGGCCCCAGATACTTGCTTAAAACACTAACTTACATTAGAGAAAAGTAGATTGTGCTCGTGGAAATCTGCAGGTGTGGGCATGGAAGGAAGGGCTGTGCAGGATGCCTGTTGAGCTCTGACTGAGAAGGGTGATTTAGGCTTGCATTGTCCATCCTTTGCTAGAGATGGGGTATTAGCTAACACAAGGGATTGTATCAAACACGGGGGGAAAACCAGCCCAGCAAAATGGACGTGGATGCACTCCATTTAATTGAGTATTTTCGTGCTCCTCACTTCATGACTGGGGACAGAGGGAACAGTAGCTACTTTGTGCTGCATGCACAGCTTTTTCTAAGGGCTTTGCACTACCTTCTGCCCTATTCACACTTGCTGTATTCTACTCCCAGGCTTAATTATTCATCTTATACCCAAAAGTGCAGCAATGATTAAACTGAAGAGCAGTTAGGCATTTTCAAATGGAAGTGATGCTGCGGCGCTGGAGAGATGCTTGTTTCAAGGGTATGAGTTTGTCCCTCTCCCCTGCCCAGATCTCCTCTCCACTGAGCATTGCCTCTGTGTTCCTCCACTGCTCGATCTTTAAAGCACCTTTCTTTGTTTCCTTCTCTCCTCCCTCCCATGATTACGTCTTTGAGCTCTCTCGTGTCATTACCTTTCCCCTCTGTTGATTTGCCTCTGCAATTGAATTTTCTCTACTGCTCTCTCTGCAGGCTTGGATGAAAGCCCATTGAAGACAACTGAAATTTTCTTACTGTCTGTTGGAAGGTACTATTGAAAGAAGGAAACGTGAAAAACAACAAAACTTAACCGCAGCTTTCTGCTGCTGGATTGAGGATGGGTCAAGTGATTTCTCTTGATGTCTCTGACAGGCTTTAGTTGCTCTGGCTCCCTGAAACTTAAGCACTGTTTTTGAAGGACAAAGATGTGCACGTCCCAGGAGAAAGCACAACAATGGTCCTTTGAAGGGGCCATCTCCTGAGAGGCAAGCCGCCTCTCTTCACTTTGAACTTTGAAAATAACTTGAGACAAATGCAAGTAACAAGAGAAGGTGGCTAATATCTGCCACCAAAAAGTTAGGCTTGTGGTTGAAACTAGTCATTTAAGCCCTAGAAAGAGAGACTGTTACCTTTGCAGGATGAGTCATCCCACCCACTTGAGGCACTGCAGATAGGAAGAGGTGACTCATTCTCTGGAGATGCCTCTCGTTCTCTCCACAGTCTCTAGAGGAAGGTTAGATCACTGCCTTAGACATCTAAACTTTTACATGGCTAAAACTGGGTAAAAATAAGGCTGACTTTGCTGAAGAAAACACAGAGGTTAGCATGCTTCACCGTAAAGCACTGCGATAGACACCAAACTGCTGCTGCTCTGTGATCCTACAACTGGAATCACAGCAAGTGGAGCTGCAGGGCTGACCTCCTGTCTTGTCCTGAAGTAATTGCTGCCCATCAGTGAGCCAGCCCAGACTGAAGCTGAATTCTCCTGGGAGATAGGAGGAATTCATCTTGTGCCTCCTGCTGCTAAGTCATGAGTGAGCGCTCAGAGCCCAGCTTGATTTCAAAACCCTCTTCCCTCTACTTTGCCACCTTGCTTGAACACTGCACTCCATGGGTTGTGGTGCCTCCTTTCCACTCAACTTGTCATGCTGGTTCTATTCTGATATCTCCAACAGGCTTGACATACTGCCCCTGATGCTATCAGGATGTCCAGGATCCTGGAGTGGATGGGAATTGTGGACAAGCCCTGGTTTCCAAACATGCCTCCAGGAGGTTAGCTTTGGCCATGTGCTCACCGCTTCAGAGTGGCAGTACCCAGGCCAGCACTCCATTATTGGAGCACAGCCAGACCTTTGGAGAGAGCAGAAGAGCAGTGCTGATATCTTTAATTCCCAGAAAACCACACGATGGGAAGAAGTTGGGGCCTGTTCTTTCTCCTTCTTGCTCATAGTTTCTCCCTTGAATTTAGTTGAGGGCTGCATCAGTACATCCATTTATAAAACTGACCCGAAGACAAATGCACACAAGCTTTTCTTGCCTTCCCACTGCTATCTTGAAGGCAAGGCTCCAGTTTTTAACCATATGACACGGGAAGATAAGCCTTACAATAAAAAGCAAGCAATGCAAGGCCATCCCCGGGCCTCCAAGCCGCGATCTCCGTTTGTTCAGCATTTTCCCTGGAGGTTGCTGGAGATACCTGTGAATAAGGCTGAATGCAGAGAGTCAACTTTGCTGAAGCAAAGAGCACAGCATTCTGGGTTATTAAACCATTTGTCTTACAGCCCTGGGGAGAAGACGTTTGCTACAGAAAGTCACAAATGGACTAAGCTTGCTTGTCTAGAGCCTGCTTCTCTCCATGTCCCTGCATCCCCAGCTCGGCACCAACTTCTGGTGAGGAGACAGCAGAGACTGAGAAATGCAGGGGGGAAAAAAAGGATGTGCAAGTAAAGCTATTTTTTGAAGCTGTCTCTGGCTCTTGTCTGCATGATCTCCAGATCTCCCCTCCACAGTGTGTTTTTGTTATTCATGATCAGTTGAGGTATTTCTTTTTTTCAACACAGTGTCACCAGAAGAGTTAATACTGTCAAAAAAAATCACTCTGAGAGTAAACTATATTCTCCATGGCATGGCAATACAATATGCTGTTAAATTCTTTCACTCAGGAGGGAATAAAGGATATTTGAGCATAAATGCATTATCCACAATCCACAATAGCACAGCCTATCCCCCTGCGGATAATGCTATTAGTGCTACATTTCAAATTAAAAAGCATATGCTCTTCTTCTCTCAAAAACAAGGGAGTGCTGCCCACTTCCTTCACTTGACTAAAAACAAAAGCTTTTAAAGTGATAAAACAGAATTCATCTGATAAAAACAACCATCTGCATCTGATTTAGCTAAGTGTTTGCATTTAAAGACAAATTGCTGGCTGGGGAAAAATTAACTACGAGCACGAACGCTGACTTGGTTTTGACCACAAATTGGTGCCTGCTGGCCCCACCAATGCTAACCCTAATTCTGACAGTCAGTCCTGACCTTGAAGAGCGAGTCCTGATCAAGGGGTTTACTTAAAAGCCCTCAAACAAAGCTATTCCCAAACTCAACCTCTCTCTTCTCACCCTATTAGTCTGTATTAGTTAAAGTCGGTTGCTTATTAAGTTTTTTTTAATATCATCAGACTAATTTGGAAAGACACCAAGGTCTTAATGTACCAGATTTTCATAACACAACGTGATATTAACAAACAGCAAACCCCATCAATGATCTGTGCAGCAGGCATCCTTAAAGCATGCAATTAAGATACCACGAGATAACATCAGGCACAGGAAAAAAAGGAAAGCGGAGGAAGGATCACAAATGCAGCTTTCTGAGGAGGCTGCCTTGAGATCATCCCTTGGAGGTCAGGATGCAGCAGCAACATGGGAGCACTGCACTAAGCTGAGAGGAGCAGGATGGGGCATGGGTCATCCTCAGAATAAGACAGGCCAGCCAGAATGGGAGAGGAATAGTAGAATACACGAGCGTCCTTGTGCAGGCTCTTCCGGAAAAGTCCTCAAGTGTTATAGAATAGAATAGAATAGAATAGAATAGAATAGAATAGAATAGAATAGAATAGAATAGAATAGAATAGAATAGAATAGAATAGAATAGAATAGAATTACCAAGGTTGGAAGAGACCTTGAAGATCATCGAGTCCAACCTGTAACCATAAGCTCACAACTAGACCATGGCACCAAGTGCCACATCCAGTCCCCTCCTGAACGCCTCCAGGGACGGAGACTCAACCACCTCCCTGGGCAGCCCATTCCAATGACGAATCACTCTCTCAGTGAAGAACTTTCTCCTCACCTCGAGCCTAAGCTTCCCCTGGTGCAGCTTGAGACTGTGTCCCCTTGTTCTGGTGCTGGTTGCTAGGGAGAAGAGGCCAACCCCCTTCCTGGCTACAACCACCCTTCAGGTAGTTGTAGAGAGCAATGAGGTCTCCCCTGAGCCTCCTCTTCTCCAGGCTAAACAGCCCCAGCTCCCTCAGCCTCTCCTCATAGGGCTTGTGCTCAAGGCCTCTCACCAGCCTTGTTGCCCTTCTCTGGACATGGTCAAGTGTCTCGATGTCCTTCTTAAACTGAGGGGCCCAGAACTGGACACAGTACTCAAGGTGCGGCCTAACCAAAGCAGAGTACAGGGGCACAATGACCTCCCTGCTCCTGCTGGCCATACTATTCCTAATGCAGGCCAGGATGCGGTTGGCCCTCTTGGCTGCCTGGGCACACTGCTGGCTCATGTTCAGCTTCCCATCAACCAGCACCCCCAGGTCCCTCTCTGCCTGGCCGCTCTCCAGCCACTCTGACCCCAGCCTGTAGCGCTGCCTGGGGTTGTTATGGCCAATGTGCAGAACCCGGCACTTGGATGTGTTAAATCTCATGCCATTGGACTCTGCCCATCTGTCCAGCCTGTTGAGGTCTCTCTGCAAAGCCTCTCTGCCCTCCAGCAGATCAACTCCTGCCCCCAGCTTGGTGTCATCTGCAAATTTACTGATGATGGACTCAATGCCCTGATCCAGATCATCAATAAAGATGTTGAAAAGCATGGGGCCCAGCACTGATCCCTGGGGCACACCACTAGTGACAGGCCGCCAGCTGGATGTGGCACCATTCACCACCACTCTCTGGGCTCGGCCCTCCAGCCAGTTCCTAACCCAACGCAGTGTGCTCCTGTCCAAGCCATGGGCTGCCAGCTTGGCCAGGAGTTTGCTGTGGGGACGGTGTCAAAGGCCTTGCTGAGGTCCAGGTAGACCACATCCACAGGCCTCCCCACGTCCACCAGGCGGGTCACCTGATCATAGAAGGAGATCAGGTTGGTCAGGCAGGACCTGCCCCTCCTAAATCCATGCTGGCTAGGCCTGAGCCCCTGGCCATCCTGTAAGTGCTGTGTGATCGCACTCGAGATGACCCGCTCCATAATCTTGCCTGGCACTGAGGTCAGGCTGACAGGCCTATAATTCCCTGGCTCTTCCAACTGGCCCTTCTTATGGATGGGCACCACGTTGGCCAGCTTCCAGTCTTCTGGGACCTCTCCAGTGAGCCAGGACTGCTGAAAAATGATGGAGAGCGGCCTGGACAGCTCATCCGCCAGCTTCCTCAGCACCCTAGGATGGATCCCATCCGGTCCCATGGACTTGTGGGGGTCCAAGCGGCTGAGAAGATCTCTAATTGTCCCATCCTGGAACAGGGGAAAACTATGCTGCTCCCTGGCTCCTTCTGCCAGCTCCGCAGGCCAGCTGTCTGGAAGCCGTTCTGTCCTGCTAGTAAAAATTGAGGTAAAGAAGGTGTTAAGCACCTCTGCCTTTTCCTCATCCTTTGTTACAATATTCCCCTCCATGCCCACCAAGGAGTGGAGCTTCTCCTTGCCCTTCCTCTTGTTATTAATATATTTATAGAAGGACTTTTTGTTCTCCTTCTCAGCAGAGGCCAGTCTGAGCTCCAAATGTGCTTTTGCCTCCCTAATTTTCTTCCTACAAGACCTAGCAACATCCCTAAACATTCCATGGGTTGCCTCCCCTTTTTTCCAAAGATAATACACCCTCTTTTTTTCCCTTAGTTCCTTTAGAAGTTCATTACCCAACCAGGCTGGCCGTCTGCCCCGGCGGCTCATCTTCCGGCACACTGGCACAGCCTGTTCCTGCGCCTTCAAGAGTTCTTTCTTGAAGTAGGTCCAGCTCTCCTGAACCCCTTTGTTTTTAAGGGCTGTTTCCCAAGGAACCTTCTGAGTTAGTTCCTTGAGTAGCCTGAAGTCTGCCCTCCGGAAGTCCAGAGTGGAGGTCTTCTTGCTCCCCCTCTTGGCTTGGCTGAATACTGAAAACTCAATTATCTCGTGGTCACTGGTGCCTAAACACCCTCCGACCACCACATCACCCACCAGCCCTTCCCTGTTGGTGAAGAGGAGGTCAAGCATAGCCTTACCCCTGTTAGGCTCGCGCAGCACCTGGGATAAGAAGCTGTCCTCCATGCACTCTAAGAACCTCCTAGACTGCCTCCTCTCTGCTATGTTGTGATCCCAGCAGATATCAGGCAGGTTGAAGTCTCCCACGAGAACAAGGTTAGGCGATCTTGAGACAGCCTTAAGCTGCCTATAGAATGCTTCATCAAGAAGCATTATCACCTTTCCTTGATTTGTTGGTGGGTTTGTTTGGGTTTTTTTTTTTTTGTTAAATCAATGAAGAATATAATAAAGGCAACAATATTCACCTCTCAGAGAGTGCTTTTGATCAGCAGATCTTACAGGCTTCTCAAGAAGGGTCAGTGCTTTGAATTCCATCCAAGTTCTCTCTACTGCGTCAGCTCCGGCAGGACACCACCAAAGGTTGATGTGCCCCTGGGGGCTATGTGTGCTGGAGGGGTGCTAACAACCCCGTGATTCTGTTGTGATGGGTTGAGGCTGACCCCCACCCACCATGGGCAAAAATGAAACTCAGAGAAACAGATTGCAAAAAGTGGTGGAAAGTTTAAACAGCAAGCAGTGAGTATTTCACAGAGAGCCACAGTGACAAAAGAGATCTCAAAGCACACCCAGAAACGCCCCATACCCACCTGAGGGTACCCAAAACCTCCAGAGCTCTTTCTTTCCCCCTCCCCTCCTCTACTGTTAGGCTCAATCTCAGCTGGCCAGATCTAAGATTGCCCTTCCCCCTGGCTTTTGGCCTAGCCAGGCCCAAGAGGTCAAGAGACAGCTCCCCCATTGCCATGCCGTGGCGAGGGATGAAAGAGGAAGTGCAAGACCTCACATGTGGCTTTTGTAGGGAGTAGGATATTTTGGGATGAAATACGAAGCTTTCTGTGTCCACCCACTGGGCTGGACCCCTTGGGGACACGGGAGATGTTTCTCATGTGGGCACCTGGCCCAAACTGCTGCAGCTGTGAAACCAAAAATCATGGTTATTATCGCTGCACTTTCCAGAATCACCCCAAGTGCCCCTATCTGAGGGGCTATTTCTGCTCTGTTTAGGAGGAGAGGAGTGGGAAGAGCACTTTCTTTCCTCAATGTTGCCCATGGGTTTGGGAAGCGTTGCTCCCTTTCCAGTCTCTTCTCACTGCAGATTTTCGTGCTGCAAAGCGTGGCTCTGGATGGGTCTGCTGTTCCTTTTCCTAGCAGAGCTGAACACATGCACACACAACTGAACATGTGTAGTTAGCTCTTAAAAAAAGAAATAAATTAAAAATACTCCTGGCATATCATGATAAGAAGTTTATTGCCCACCAGAAGGTTCCATCCATTTGGGCAGAACTTTTTGGCGTTCCCAGACAGCACCAGACAAGGCCAAATGTGTATTTGAAATGACATCACAGAGGAGAGATTACAAAGCAAATTTCAGATGCATAAGTAGATCCAGGCTAATAAACCCCCCTTTCCCTCCTCACAACCCCCAGTGTCAGGCAGAAAAGTAAACCAATTTGTCACTGCTGCTGCCTGGTGCCAGGATGAAAGTGTGTGCTATTCCCATCCCTCTGCCAGAGGTCACTGGATGCAGAGGCTCAATGACTGTCTGAAGGAAAACAAATGAGTGCAAAGATAATAAATTGCAAGGAAGAAGCTCTGTCGTGACTTAGTGAGAAGGCAGGGGGGAGGATATCTTTGGGGGGGTGGTGCAGGAGGAAAAAAGATGCTCATGGTTCATCTGGCACAAGAGGACTCTAATCACTTTGCAGGGGGGTGGCTTGCTTCAAGGACAAACGGATAATACACGTTTCACTGGGGCCGATGGTGAGATTGTGAGCATCTTGGAATGTACTGATACAGCAATTAAGGGAACCAGTGTCCTTGGGCAGCTGCTGAGGCTTCTTAAAAGTGGAGTTTTAGACAGCACTTCAAGTCTTTCCTCACTAGCAGTGAGGCTGCTGAAATAGCATGCTATTGAGTGTGCTGGCAAGAGCAGGATGTCTGTCTGTGGACACCACTCCCTCCTCTATGGATATGGTTTGGGGCCACAGGGTCCTGACATGGCATTGGCATGTTCCCTGTTTTAACCTCTGTTTTTGCAGAGGTAGGTGAAGAGATAGCTTGATGGTGCTCCCACATCAAATGTAGAGGTGCTGCTCAGCAGTATGGAGTAGTAAAAGAAGCCATAAAATTTTCCACAGCATCCTGGAAACATTGAATGCACTGGGTTGGAAGTGACCTCTAGAAGTCATCTAGTCTAACCCCCTGCAGTCAACAGGGACTTTCCCAACTAGATCAGGTTGCTCAGAGTCCCATCAATCCTGACCTTGAATATCTGGAGGTATGGGGCCTCTAAGGTTTAGGCTAGATTTTAGGAAGAAGTTCTTCATAGGAAGAGAGATTGGCCATTGGGATGTGCTGCCCAGGGAGGTGGTGGAGTCACCATCACTGGAGCTGTTTAGGAAGAGACTGGATGGGGTGCTTGGTGCCATGGTTTAGTTGATTAGATGGTGTTGGGTGATAGGTTGGGCTCAATGATCTCAAAGGTCTCTTCCAGCCTGGTCAATTCAATTCAATTCAATTCAATTCAATTCAATTCAATTCAATTCAATTCAATTCAATTCAATTCAATTCAACTCAACTCAACTCAACTCAACTCAACCCAACCCAACCCTACTCTACTCTACTCTACTCTACTCTACTCTACTCTACTCTACTCTACTCTACTCTACTCTACTCTACTTCTATTCTATTCTATTCTATTCTATTCTATTCTATTCTATTCTATTCTATTCTATTCTATTCTATTCTATTCCCTGGGCAACATGTTGCACATTCCACCATCCTTATAGTAACGAACTCCCAATGTCCAATCTAAATATACTCTGCTCTAACTTAAAACCATTGCCCCTTTTGTACATGAATTTACTGCACCCTTGAGCTGCTGTCTGTAGGACCAAATCATCCAAAAATGTGCAACTGGACTCGCTTTCCTGTGCAGCTTGGGCAAATTTCTTTTATGGGGTTATAAAATTAGATGCCTGTTTTGGTATCCTAATGCTCACAGGGATGAGTCCAGCACTGCCAGTTTACCCTAGCAGTGTTTGCACAGCAGATCTCTGAAGACCTCTAGAGAAACAGCAGCACAACAGATGCCATTTTGGCTGACCATAGAAACTGGGGGGGGGAGAGGGGGAAGAAAGCCCTGCAAAGCTGGAATTCTTACAAAGCCTGACAGCTAGATCTACAAACCTGATGTCAGCCTAATATCAGGAAAGGATGATGAGCAATGGGTTATGAGAGTGGAGTAAAGAAGTGGAACAAACTCTTGCCTCTCACTTTCCTCCCTACTTCTGACCTGGGCAGACTGGTACAGCCACACTGAGAAACTCCTCCTGACCAGGGCTGCCCAGAGGGAAGCTACATTACACCTGTGCACTGCAGTGATTAACTTCCAGCCACAGGTTTATTAGGCTAATTTTGCTGTAGAATTTCTGCCTAATGTATTGGACTCATTTTGCCTTTCTGTGAGTTATCCTCCTGCAGCTGAGATCATTAATTCCTTGAATTTATTTGCCAAGTATTTTTGGTTTGGGTTTTTTTTTTCTCCTGGAATGATTTTTTCTGTGTCCTAACTTACTTGAATTGTTAAGCTTCTGCAGGCTGGCTTGTTTTGTTTTGTTTTGTTCTGTTTGTAGTCCTTCTAGCACTTTGGCTGGGGGCACATTCTCCTTCTGTGAGGTATATAGCTACATATATATATATTTAAAACACCCAGGCAGTACATTGTTAGTACTCTCTATTCCATGCTCATGTTATGCTGGCTGGTTCTGACACAACCCACAATTCACATGCTGTGTGTTGGTCCCCCTGATTTCACACACACTTCCTCCATCAAAGCAGGTTGTTAGGTCTAAAGCTCAGAAACAAAGTCAACTTCCTCCCAATATTCCCCAGCAGTCATTCTGGAGCACAGGAAACGAGGGTTCAGCCACTGAGCAAACAAAAGCTGTGTTAATTAGGCTGTTATTTCTGGAAAGTGTTTGGAGGTTATTTTCTCACTGTTATTTTGTTCCCCTTTGTGGCATGCCTGTGCCTCGTGACCCCCACCTGACGCTCTCACCACCATCCTTGCTCTTTCAAGGTATCTTTTATTGCCAGACAAAGAGGGGAAAAAAAAAAACCACATATTTGAATGTGGCCACCAGATAGGCCACTGCTAACATCTCTGCAATAGAAAAAGGCATTGCAGAATAAAGACATCATTGGTATTATCTGGAAGCCAGGTGTGGGCAGGGAGGACTGAGGTGTTATCATGCATTGTAAAGATTAAAGGTTGCTAGCCTTGATTTTGGCCACACTAGGGCAGATTCTCAGCTGGTGTAAACCAGTTTCCATGGCAAAAATTGAACTATGTCTGTTGTAGTCTGTGACTACATTGCAGTTGAAGAACATGTGATGGAAAGAGATCTCAAAGGTCATCACATCCAGTCCCTTGCTGTCTCAGGCAACCACACCATACAATCCCACTCATAATCTGATCAAGCTTCATCATAAAACTAGTCAGGCTGCTGCTTGCCACCCACTCCTCCTGCTGAAGGCTGTTCCTGAGCTTCCCTCCTCTGCTGGCTGCAAACCCCCTTCCAGCTTTCAAACAGAATTTATTAAACTGAATCCATTTTCGGTTGCTCTCTGAATGCACAATTTTAATCCAGCTAGAGGAGGAAGCAGAGGACAGAGCAGCTTCTTTGCATTTCTTCTGTTCCACAAATCTGGGAAAACATTCCCTGCATTTAGGAAGCCCACTGCATGGATGAAAAGGCAGAGCTCACCTTTCAATTCATACCTTCTCTTTATGTGTGGTGTGCAGGTAATGTCACTGCAGCTTCTGCTATCTCACTGCTGTCTCTTCTTCAAAGATTATTTTCTTCTAGGCAGAGCTATTTCCTTAGGGTCAGACTATCTCAGGACAATTGGTAGCAAGGAGAAAATACCTATACCAGTTCTTTGTCCAAAATCCCAGAGGACCCACAATAAATCTACAGGCAGCCCACTCACAAGGGGTGCAAACCATCACCAGGCCAAACCTGACAATAATTAAATCCTGTGAACTTCACAGAGATTAGAAAGATGAGTTTCTTCTGCCCTCTGGACCCTGAATGTGTTATGACAGTTTAGCATGGAGACTAAATTACAGTTTATCCATTCAGGTTTATCTAATTATGATACCTCACATCTGGTCCAACATCATTTTGACCAGCTGGGATCTAGGGGCAACTTTACTGCATCAGCAGTGAAGCACTTCTCCTATGAGGACAGACTGAAGGAGTTGGGGCTGTTCAGTCTGGAGAAGAGAAGGCTCCCAAGTGACCTCATTGTGGCCTTCCAGTATCTGAAGGGGGCTACGAGAAGACTGGGGAGGGACTTCTCAGGACATCAGGTAGTGATAGGACTAGGGGGAATGGAATGAAGCTGGAGGAGATTCAGACTGGACATGAGGAGGAAGTTCTTCACCATGAGAGCAGTGAAGCCCTGGAATGGGTTATCCAGGGAGGTGGTTGAGGCCCCGTCCCTGGAAGTGTTTAAGCCCAAGCTGGATGAGGTTTTGACCAGCCTGATCTAGTGTGGGGTGTCCCTGCCCATGGCAGGGGGTTGGAACTAGATGATCCTTATGGTCCCTTCCAACCCTGACTGATACTATGATACTATGAAATGGAAACGTGAGTCTGTGCTGCTGGACAGTCCTACTCTGCACCTACCACTGGTGACAGGCAAAAGTCCTTTCAGTCCAAACTGATAGGAGGTGCTGGTGGATGAAAGTCTGGACATGAGCCAGCACCATGCACTCACGGCCCAAAGGCAGCTGTGTCCTGGGCTGATCCCCAGCAGTGTGGGCAGAGGTGCAGTGAGGGGATTCTGTTCTTTTCTTCTGCTGAGACTCCACCTGCAGTTACTGCATCTGGCTCTGGAGTCCTCAACACAGGAGAGACATGGACCTGTTGAAGCAGGGCCAGAGGAGGTCACAATAATGGTGCAAGGGTTGGAAACCTCTCTGCTGTAAGGACAGGCTGAGAGAATTAGGGTTGGTCAGACTGGAGAAGGCTCCAGGGAGACCTTATTGTGGCCTCGCAATACTTGAAGAGCTTGATGGGAAAGATCTGACAACCTTTTTAGCAGAATCTGTTGTGACAGGACAAGGGGTGATGGTTTTAAACTGGAAGAGGGAGATTGAGATTTAAACTAGAAGAGGAAGATTTAGACTAGATATAACGATGGATTTTTTTTTTTCACTGTGAGCCGTAAGACATTGGCCCAGGTTGCCCAGAGAGGTGGTAGATGCCCCATCCCTGGAACCATTCCAGGCCAGGTTGTTCTAGTTGCAGATGCCCCTGCTCAGTGCAGGAGCTTGGACTGGATGACCTTTAAAGTTCCCTTCCAGTTCAAACCATTCTGTGATTCTAGGTTGCAATCTGGTCTGTCAAGAGATGGCTTAAATCCTCCTGAGCACACTGTGGTTATGTTTTGCCTAGAAGGCTTCAAAGCTTAGCACGCACCTTATTATTATTTTTCTTTTGTTCTAGCTGTACAGAAGCAAAACCTTTTTGAGTAGCATTTTCACCTTGCTGAATATGAAAAATATCAAAGGAAATATCCTTTATTAAAAGGGGAAAAAGAAAGAAGGAGTAATCAGCTCGACAAGACAGATTTCTCAAGAGGGATGTGATCAGATGAAGGGGGAATTGACTTCTTGACTTCCATTTGTCTGCAAAAAAATAACACCATTGTTTAGGCTGGGTTTTGTAGCATTAGAATAACAGTGATTAAGAGATTCATTTAGTAAGCTTATTCTCCTTCCTTCCAGTCACACTCTCCCTGGAGGAGTTAAATTGGAAATCCAAAGAGGCTCCTAACAGTGGGGAGCTCAGAGGAGGTGTGGAGAGCATATTTCAGCAGCTTCTGAGGGTGGCAGGTAGTGGTTTGAAGCGAGGAAGCAGGAGAAGGTTGTAGAATCATAGCATCATAGAGTCAATAAGGTTGGAAAAGACCTCAAAGGTCATCAAGTCCAACCTGTCACCACGAACCTCATGACTACTAAACCATGGCATCAAGTGTCACATCCAATCCCCTCTTGAACACCTCCAGGGATGGCGACTCCACCACCTCCCTGGACAGCACATTCCGATGGCTAACAACTCTCTCTGTGAAGAACTTTCTCCTCACCTCCAGCCTAGGTTGAGTTGAGCTCTTAAAGCCCAGGAGTTTGTGTCCATGGCCCCAGTCCTGCTAAAAGACAGTGGAATAGGTTGATGTGCTTTCCTTGGAAGCTTCCTAAGAGAGTTTTGCCTCAGTAACAGGGGAATAATAGAATTTAGCTCAAAAACTATAAAGAGTCTCCCTCTATTCCTGATGCCTCAATAACTGCATCTTTTTATTTGTGGTATCCACAATATCTGTAACATAAAAATAGCTATTGCAAGCTGGGTCATGGAAACTGAAGTCGTTGCTTTGGTGAGAATTGATGCTATGAGGTATTGGACATACTGGCTTCAATTCTGAGCAGTGCTTAAGTATCTCTTTAACTCTGAACAGCCAGTGAAGCATTTTTGCCTCCAACAAGGGCAAGTGGATCAGCAGTCTGAGGGCTGAGAATTCTGATGAATCATGTGGCTGTGGCTGGCAAGACCAAAATCTGGATGCAGGGTGTTTGCTCTGAGTCAGGAGCCTTACTGACAGCGTAGGAAGTCCATGATGACTCTCATGAACACTCAGGACAATCTCCTGGCTTGTGCCCCTTGGAAGAAATGATCTTTATTGGTGGTGACTACTGAGCTCCTGTTGTAGTGTTCTCTTACCAGGTCACCATCAAGAAAGATAGTCCCAAAAGTTGACACTCATGTAAGGAGTGAGAAAAGGCTCTAAAACACAGTCACAAAAATCTTATCCACAAACTGGACCCAGCAGCCCCAGGAGGAATAAGTACAAACTCCTTTTGTGATACATTTCTTTCTTTGTCTTCCTCAGACTAATTTTTCAATTAGTTTCTTTCTTTTTATCTTCCTTTTTTTCCTTCCTTCCCATAAACCTTTGGCCTTCCACCTCCATCTACCCCCACTGCCCTTTTTATGTTAACACCCTCTTACCCTCTGGTTTTCTGTCCTACCCTTTTCCATCCTGACCTGTCATGGTAAATCACATTCTCCTGCTAGGCTCTGAATTGTTTTTCTTGAGTTTATTCCAGACCTTCCCCCTCCTCCCTTGCCTCTCACAGCTTCTCTCTCTTTCCAAAGCTGTCCCACTCTTAAGCTCCAAGGAAGAGATGCACAGCAGCTGACATCAGGAGTTTGAGCCCTGGACATAAGGTGAAGCTCCTTGAGAGCTTCAAAACTTGTGGCCATTTAACAGGAACACACTTGCCCCTAATAGGCTTTGAAAATTGACTTCAGAAGCACAAAATAGGGCAATAAAAACAAGAAATGAAATTGATGTCAGTGGCTGTATATATCTGACAATATATAGCTTTGTATGCTTGGATTTCTTCCTCATCTGGGAGGCTCCCAGCTCTTGGCTGAGTAAATAGGATCTGAGCCTATAGGAATGAGGCACCAGAGCCAGAGCAGGGGACAGCAGTAGTTTTCAAAGGCAACAGGGACCTCAGCTGCTTATATCTTGCAGGTGACCTTACCCAAGGTGTCCACCACTAAGCCAGGCAAAGAGCTAGCAATGTATTTCTATTTAATTACATTTTTCTTTACTGTGTGGCAGCATTTTGGATTACAAAATAATGGCAGAGCAGGAGGCATACACAGTAACTTGAAATAAAAAGCAAAAAGGTTTTTCCCTTATAGTCTTATTTTGTCAAGTGCTGTTCCACGTTTGCTTTTTTCCCCCCTCTTAAACTAAGAAATAGATCCTCCCTCTGCATTGTGAGAAACACCTCTAGAAGACAAGAAAGCAAGAGTGGGAATAAGATAGTAAAGCATAAAATAAACCCTGGAGCCCATTCCTCTACTCCCAGGTGAAAGGAGATTTCACAGAGAAACATTTGTAATTTAGATCTCTGAACAGCAGTGAGAAGGAGCCACAAGAGTGACTCTTTCCCACTGAAGATGCCAAGACCATATTCTCTGCTGTCACTGATGGAAGAATTGGGAACAAGCCCAAGAACAGCTACCCAAACCCCTTCAGCTATTCAGTCAAGTGAATTCTGCAAGTCAGTTAAATGACTCAGATCAGGATTTCATCAGCCTGGCTTCCCCTCAGCATCTCCTCACACTGCCTGGAGATGCCAGGCCCTGCTACAATGGAGAAACCACCTCAAGCTGCCACCAGCAGACTCGAGGAGGAACACGTGGCTGTGGCAAACATCTGGATGCTATTGTTTCTACTACAGCATGCTGGAGAGGGAGACAACAGAGCCTGAGGGGAGACCCACAGCAGACTCAGTTCTCTGAGGATGGTTGTTGCTAGGAAGAAGTGGTTCGACCAACATCTCAGGGGCCCAGCCTAGCCATGGCTCAGATGGCTGTGCCTATTGCATATTGACCTAGAATCAGTGCTCTTTTCCTCTTCAGCCTTCTCCAAATGTGGATGACTCTTGCTACATCACTTCTTCACAAGACTGTGTAGGCAAGCTCGCTTCTTTCCAAGGTTGACTTGGCATCAGTGGAACCATGAGGAAGCAGTTTGGATTAGCTTTGATTCTGCAAGAGCTCAATGATCATTTATCTGCTCAGGAAGACAGTCTCCAGTGTCCACCTCCCATCTCTGTCACTGCCAAGGACCAATGGGCTTGTTCTGCTCCAGCAAAGCCCTCAGTCAGCACTGCAAGATGAACCAATAGTGCTGATTTCAATTTGGATGAGAAATGAATTGCAATAAGAACCCAGCACCACCAGCAGCCCCCTACAGCTCATGGATACTTGAGTGGTACTGAACAAGGGGAAATATAGTAACAGGGGTCTTGCTGGATGCTCTCCACCCCCTCACCCCACAATTCTTTATTAAAGGTGAATTCCCGAGGGTGCTTGGAATCCACCTCTGACTAGCAGAGACAATAATGTTGAAAGCTTGGATGAGAGCATCCTGAGCTTCCAAATTTCTGAATCTTTATGAGTTTTGGAACTCCTGAGGGGTTAATATATGTGGGTGAGAAAATGGTCAACTAACCACTTGGGTCACCACAGCTGGAGCTGCAGAAGATGAGGTGGCTCACAGGACACCTTCCCTCACACTCCAGTCCTGTGTGGACCTGCAGCCCCACACTCAAGTTGGAATTATCAGCAGCACAGTTGAGGTTGCTCTAGTAAGGGTGTGCCCTCCTCCTGCATTTCCTCCTGCATTCAGGGTAGCAGGGCTGATGCCTCTCCTAGTCCTGCCTTTGCTACAGTACAATGCCCAGCACTGAAGTGTTTTGGAAACCAGATGATTTCTGCCATACCAGGAGGGGGACTTGACCCTCACCAGTAATGGCAAGTTTAAAGGTTCCACAGTTGAGCCTGGGGATCGCTCAAAGTGCCTTTGTGTCACGCTCCTGTGCCCACCTTCATCCAAAACTCCCCTTAAAGCAGGATACTACCATACCACTTTGCCTGGAGTTTTGCAGACATATTTCTGCTCTCTTTGCTTGGACTCCAGGTTGATAGGACCTCTGCCAACATCCCTTGTGAAGAGTTTTGCTTGTGCCCCTCAGCCCCTGCAGATCAGATTTTGTTCACAAGTGGGTGACTGCAGGGCTCTGCCTCTGCACAATGAGATCCAGTCTGTGTTCAAAGCCTTCAAACTTCATTCAAATGCTTTCAAATCCTAGCAGTTGTATCTGAAATCATCTGTGTCAACATGTTCTGAAAGTGAGCTCTCCAGTCACAAACATTCCACTGCCCAACAAAGGTAGTCTTGAATATGAAAGAGTAATAAATATTCTGCCTCTCAGACCTCAGAAGATTTTTCCAGTCTGACTTGAGCAATTCCAAAGCTTCAAAAGGAAAACTCCTCACCTATGGACAGTATGGAGGATCTAGGTTTGCATCACTGAGATCCAGAATGAACTGGCTCTAGACTCCCTGCAATTAGAAAAACACAGGGGCCCTGTTAAACAGCCAAGAAGGAGAGAGATGTTGGTTTATTTTCCCCTCCATCTTTTATCAGCCTTTGTGGTTTGAGAGGAGAAGAAATTGTGAAATAATTTCACAACTAGACTTAAAATTGGGAAGCTGCATAACTAGAACCAGATTGAGAACTGCTGCCTGGACACAAAGACAAGATCCTGCTGGGTCTGCTTTGGGTCAACTTTGAGACAAAGGGCAACATTAACTCCTTCAGAACCTGGGACTGAAATCCTGAGAAGAACACAACCAAACCAGCTCATGCAGAAGCAGGACAGAAGGAGGGACCTTGCCAGCTGTTCCCAGCACTAATCTTGTGTGACTAACAGGTGCTGCAAATGAAGTAAAGCCAGCATGACAGTCACAGCTGGGTTGTCTTCTCTGCTGAGCTTTGTCTCCTTGTGACCGAGTGCAGACATCAGCATCCTTTCCCTTTCTGGGTGACAGATGCATGTCTAAAACCCCCTTGACCAGCCCAGCTCAGGCCTGGCCTCTTTTATAGGTTAACCAACCTTTGACAAAACCCAGACATCTCTACCCATTTGGGGTGACCTTTGCTGAGCCACGCTGGTACTATCAGCCAAAAGCTTCTGCTGACCTTGGGTGACTGCTTCTCCTTTCCAATGTTGTTACTGCTCTCTGGATTGCCTGCTGCTGCAGAGCTCCCTTAATGTCAAGCAGAAAAAAATGGATCAGGTGGAAACATGGGGGAAATAAACTCACAGGCTGCTATGGTAGAAAGAGTTTAGCTTCAGCCAACTTCACCATTAAGCCCATTACAGGAATCTGTGATGTCTAGGGTGCCCCTTTACTGCTCCTTGTCACAGAGAGCCGAGAACCGATAACTGCAGACCCTCTGCTCACATGGCCAGCTTCTTACTTCACTCAGTGAAAAACAGGCTGAGTCAGAAAGCCAGGCTTTGACTGCTGAGTTCTTCTTTCTGGATACATGCAGAGCATTAACAACCCTTCCACTGGCATGGTGTATCTCCCCTTCTTCATACCTATTCCTCTGTTCCAGAAGCTTTCTGCATTTCTCCACATGCTAACCATTCCTGATTTCATCTCCCTACACAGCTTTCTGCTCCCTGCCAAACTTCAAACCATTCCCTATACAAAATGACTCTAGCTTGGGTGTCTCCTTGCTTCAATCCCCAGACATGTCAGTCTCGGGATGCTGATGGTTATTTCAACAGCTTTATTCACCACCTGCTACTGTGGGAAGTTTCCTTCAGTCCCATCCCGCTCCTTCCCCTTGTTGGAGCTGGTGGTTCCTGATGCAGTCTGAGCAGTGGAGGGCTGATGTGTGCCTGAACATGACCCCTAGCTGAGAATGATGCTCCACAAAGACACACAGCATGAACAGCCCTAGAGAGTGAAAGCATAAATCCAAGTCTGGGACAACTGCAGGAACTGCTCAGTGGTAGCTAGTGATAGCAATAATTGAAGCTTAAGATCTTCAGTACAGCCCACATGTGTGCTGATTTTTCCCCTTTTTCCCATTCTTTCCTTCTTCACCCTTGATCTACCCTATGAAGTCTCTGTGCATCCCCTGAGTTGCCAGCCTGACAGCTCCTCATGATGGGTTGCTGATCCCATGAATCACAGAGCTCTTAAGCCCTTTCTCATCCCTTCCAAACACATCCCTTCACTCTGGATGATGCAGTGAGCTTCTTACATATCTCTCAGTTGCCTGGTTACCAGGTTAACACTGATGACAAATGCTGGATGACAGTTTGTTTAACACTGCTTCTTCTGTGATCCGGGCTCTAGCCTTCTCTTTTCCTAACCTCCTTCAGTATCAAGCCTTCAGATATTCATGTTGAGTGCCTCTTTTCTATAACCAGCCTCCTGCACCCTATGTTCAGTCTATCTTGTAATCCCCAACGTCCTCCAATTGAATTACCTTGTCATCTTGTCACAAATCAGCTTCCCCAGGATCCCTCAAAATCATTTCTGTGATTTAATGCCTCCATTCTCAAGAAGGCCTTTGCAGGAAAGATCAATGTTTTTCCTCTCCCCCTGCACCAGGAAAAAAAAAGATGTATCCATACATCATTGATAGCCTACAGTATAAGCTCTCAGTCTATGTTTATATGTTCACATGTGACCCCATGCAGTAGCATATAGCCTTATTGGTACAAGTACTATAAATCATAGAATGCTAGGGGTTGGCAGGGACCTCCAGAGATTGAATCCAACCCCACTGCAAAGCAGCACCACTTAGGCCAGGTCACACAGGAAGGTGTTGAGGTGGGTTTTAAAGAACTGTAAAGAAATAGTGTCATTGTGCCCCTGTGCTCAGCACTGGTTAAGACACACCTTGAGTCCTGTGTCCAGTTCTGGGTCCCTCAATTTAAGAAAGACATTGAGACTCTTGAACATGTCCAGAGAAGGGCAAAAAGGCTGGGGAGGAGTCTGGAGCACAGCCCTGTGAGGAGAGGCTGAGGGAGATGGGATTGTTTAGCCTGGAAAAGAGGAGGCTCAGGGGAGACCTTATTGCTGTCTACAACTACTTGAAGGGAGGTTGTAGCCAGGAGGGGGTTAGTCTCTTCTCCCAGGCAACCAGCACCAGAACAAGAGGACAGTCTCATGCTGCACCAGGGCAGGTTTAGGCTGGAGGTGAGGACAAAGTTCTTCCCAGAAAGAGAAATGGCCATTGGAATGTGCTGCCCAGAGAGGTGGTGGAGTCACCATCCCTGAAGGTATTCAAGAGGGGATTGAATGTGGCACTTGGTGCCATGGTTTAGTAGTCATGAGGTGTTGGGTGACAGGTTGGACTTGATGATCTTTGAAGTCTTTTCCAACCTTACTGATTCTATGATTCTATTCTATGAAAGAAGCTCCACCACCATGCTGTGCCAGGGGAGGTTTAGACTGGATGTTAGGAAGAAATTCTTCATAGAAAGAATGATTGGCCATGGGAATGTGCTGCCCGGGGAGGTGGTGGAGTCACCATCACTGGAGGTGTCTAGGAAGAGAGTGGATGGGGTGTTGGGTGTCATGGTTTAGTTGATTAGATGGTGTTGGATGATAGGTTGGACTCGATCTCAAAGGTCTCTTCCAACCTGGTTAATTCTATTCTATTCTAATTCTATTCTATTCTATTCTATTCTATTCTATTCTATTCTATTCTATTCTATTCTATTCTATTCTATTCTATTCTATTCTATTCTATTCTATTCTATTCTATTCTATTCTACTCTATTCTACTCTACTCTACTCTACTCTACTCTACTCTACTCTCTGTTATGCTATTCTAATGCAGCTTCTATGTGTTCCCATAATACAAAGGAAAGACCTCTGTAAACTCGGATTTCCTTCTGTCATAGAAATGAGGATGGTCTCTAATATTCCTTAGTTTTAGCTTCCTCCATTCACACAACAGCTCCAGTGGTGCTACAAAAGACACAAACTAGCATCATCAGCACTGTTGTGTGAATGCTTCTGATTTTCTAGCTCCAACACTTTGTGATAGTTGGGCTTGTTGATCTCAGATGTCTTTTCCAACCTTAATGATTTTATGACTGATTCTCAGAGAGGACAACTCTAATCATTAAAGCCTTCGCTAGCCTGGCTAGGTGTGATCTTGTTGTACCTCCAACACATCAAAGCATCTTCCTCCTCTAAGCTAAAATGGGACATTGGTCATCTCACAGTCAAAAGCACTCTACAACTGGACAGTCTTTTGGAGAGAGGTGTCTCAGAGGCATTTGCCCAGCTGGCAAAGAGATTGACCAAAATGGGCTTGATTCCTCCAGTGCTGAAGCCCACAGCTTTTGGATGAATATGTGCTTAACTATTTATAATTGACCTTTGCACAAAAGAACATGAAATTTTTATAGCCTAAAGCCTCATTTATTAACTTTACTGGAGTGTAAAATATTGCTGTTTGCTATAAATTTGTAGCAGGACAAACAATATATATGCTAATTAGTGGCTGTGCAGCCATTCAGGGGCTGATGCACTCACCAGTCATTTCCAACAGGCAACAGAAAAGAATGGACTAGACAAATGACAATTGAATAGTTTGATACTCTGTTCAAACAGTGAAGTCTGAAGAGGTGAATTAATGGTGTTCATTAGAACAAGTCCATTTCCTTTTCATTTCCTTTATAAATTAGCCCAGGTAACATGCTGTGTCCCTGAGAGAGCTGAGCAGAGGCAACCTGCTGAGATGCACCTGCACAACCCATCGCTCTGGATTTCCTTCATCACTCCTTCCTCTGACTTCAGAACAAGAGGACACAGTCTCAAGCTGCTCCAGGGGAAGTTTAGACTTAAGGTGAGAAGAAAGTTCTTCACAGAGAGAGTTGTTAGCCATTGGAATGGGCTGCCCAGGGAGGTGGTGGAGTCACCATCCCTGGAGGTGTTCAAGAGAGGACTGGACGTGGCACTTGTTGCCATGGTTTAGTCATGAGGTCCATGGTGACAGGTTGGACTTGATGATCTTTGAGGTCTCTTCCAACCCTGGTGGTTCTGTGATTCCTTCAGCCCACCCAGCCATCTTCCTCATTTTGTCTCCTCTGTCTGCACTTTCCCATTTTGTGCTGGTTTTGGTTTGCATTATTTCCCTCCCCCCCTCTTTTATGCTCCTCTCCCTAGAGTGAAGCTTGAGGAGGGCAGATTTAGACTGGATATTAGAAAGACATTCTTTACCGTGAGGGTGGTGAGACGCCAGAACAGGCTGCCCAGGGAGGTTGTGGATGGTCCCTCTCTGGAGCTGTTCAGGATCAGGTTGGATAAGACCTTGAGCAACCTGATCTAGTGGAAGGTGTCTCTGCACATGCCATGGGGGTTGGAACTAGACCACTTTCAAAGCCCCTTACAATCCAAACTATTCTATGAATCTATGAATCAATATCACAGAAACTGCTTCAGTGTTTCCTATAAGGTTGACAGGGAGAAGCCCTTCCCTTAAGCTTGCAGGAGATAATAACATGCCCCAAAATATCATTATCATGAGGCAAAGTGACATATCTGGAAGATTCTCACTTAAAATTTATATCATTTCCCAACTACTCCTCATTTATTTTCCAACAAAATGGCATTTGTATTTAACTTTATTTTTTTTCCTTTTCATAGAATCATAGTATCTCTCAGGGTTGGAAGGGACCACAAGGATCATCTAGTTCCAACCCCTCTGCCATGGGCAGGGACACCCCACACTACAGCAGGCTGGCCAGAGCCTCATCCAGCCTGGGCTTAAACACCTCCAGGGATGGGGCCTCAACCACCTTCCTGGATAACCCCTTGCAGGGCTTCACCACTCTCATGGGGAAGAACTTCCTCCTCATGTCCAGCCTGAATCTCCCCACCTCCAGCTTCATTCCATTCCCCCTAGTCCTATCACTACCTGATGTCCTGAGAAGTCCCTCCCCAGCCTTCTTCTTGGCCCCCTTCAGACACTGGAAGGCCACAATGAGGTCACCTGGGAGCCTTCTTTTCTCCAGACTGAACAGCCCCAACTCCTTCAGTCTGTCCTCATAGGAGAGGTGCTCCAGCCCTCTGCTCATCCTCGTGGCCCTATCCTGCTATCAATCTTATTGATATAATGAAACCTCTTAGCAGGACAAAGTTTTGCATATGAATCAAATCTGTACTGTGGTCTAAGTGCTAAACCAAAACACTCCCCTAAACCCACAAACTTCCTGCTTCCTGAGGAATAACATAAACCCTGCTGGGAAGCTGTTCTTGGATATCTGTGAAGGTAAATAAACAACTAAATATTCCATTAACAAAACAGTTGTGCAGGGAGCAAAAAACATAATCAAATCAGTGCATCAATCTCTTTGGGTTTATGCAGATTAAAAGAAAAAGCTTCTTCTAATGATTTTTGGTTTCTTATTTTTCCACATTAACTTAAAAAACCCTCTAAATGAACACAGTAATGTACCAAAAAGCTCCAAGCTTGCCCACTTCCAACAGCAGCACTTTGCTAAAACCCCAGGTTTGGCTCTTTTCTCACTTGAAGTCAGGCTTTTGGTTAAAGCAGAAGGTTTGGTTTAAGAGGGAAACTGATGCAATGCACAAGATATGTGGTTTGGGGTGGAAATCTTTATAGTTAGCATAAACCCACCTTTTTTAACCTTTTTTCTCAAGTACTAGTGTCCCCTCCACACCTCAGTTTATCCACAGAAGGGAGCACATGCATCTATGTTTAGCCCATAGCTGGAGCTGAACTATAGCAGTTATTCTACCACGTGATGACTCCTCCTCCTCCTAAGTAGAGAAGAAGAATCAGGAGCTGTGGGTTGAAATGAAAATGGATTTAAGGAACCTGCCAAACTATACCAAAGCACAGAGTCATGCTGATCCCAGTGAACATATGGTGGTCACAGCAAGTGGAAAGGCAGTCCTCAAGAGCAGAATGGTGAGCAAGTTCCTACAGTGATGGGGTGAAGCAGGAGAAGCCCCACCAGGAGGAGGAACCCAGACAGGAGGAGCGCTGGTCCTCACTAACCTTCTCCCATGATGTTTCTGGTTTGAGATGCAACTGTAGCAAACTCAGATCACCTGCCCTGGCTGACTTGACACCGCTGATGGCTTGCAGACCATGGCTGGGCAAGGATTCTGTCCCAGCCAAACCAGGGCAATGTGACATTACTGTGACATACCTGCTGCAGAGGCAACTGTGGATGGATTTTTCTTCCAAGCATCAGTAGTTTGAGGAAGTGAAAGGAGAGGCTGGGAGGGATTTAATCCTGTTGTAGTCTACTTCTCAGCCTAGTAGAGCCAATGTGTGGTCTGACAAGGTGGAAGGCCACTCCATCGCCAGGCTGCACTGCGGCCAAGGCTTCACACAGCACACAGGGTTTGGTTCAGGGTGGAGCAGTAAGGAAAAGTGTCAGCATGAGCAGAGAGCAGCATTCAAACACCCACTGCCTTCAGAGATTATCTTTTCAATTGCTGATGGGGAGGAAAATGATGGGCCAAATTGTCTGCTTATATAGCTCATCTCAGCTCCAGCAGAGCTCTAGCAGGAGAGGCAGGAGATGTGTCCAGAGTGTGCCCAGCTTTCTGTGCTCAAGCAGCGTGAGAATAGCTGGAAAAAATGCATGAGGTTTCTACCAGCATGTTTTGAATTCTTGTTTGTGTGTCTTCTCTGTCTGAAATCTTTAGAGTATGCTGGGATCATGGTGAGAGGGAGTTGTGGGTTGTTTTTCTTTCCAACTGCATCTACAGAAAGAAAAAGAAACAAACCACTGCATGCTTTTTTTTTCTTACACATGCACACAAAAAAAGGACTATTCTTTAATCCACATCTCCAAGAACTGGGAGTTTGCTGGAAAGACTGAAGAAATCTGGTACCACTGGACAGTGGAACGAAGGAGATGTCTGGGATATTTGCATACAGGCAGTGATGTGCAAGTGCATTTCTATAAACTCTCAGTCTCATGGATGCTTGGCCCAGCTTTCCTTTCATTGTCACTCTGTTTTCCATAGAAGTAAGCTGGAGACCTCTGTGATCTTATAGGCTCTTCTTTTTCACAGCCCCAGAAGGGAGACAAATAGTTAACAACCCAAATTCTCGCTTTCATCAACCATTGGACTAGCCCAAGTCTGAGACATGGAGCTGGCAACTTTGTCCCCTTCATCATGTCATCAGCTTGGCACTGTCTACTGCATTAAGTTCATCAGAAAAGAACTTGTAAGATTTTCCTTACATCACTTTTATTGTCATACAGGGCATGCATTATCCACATGTCCATATGTTAAAGCACAAACTGAGCTTTAGGATCACAGAATCAGGGAATCACCAATGTTGGAAGAGACCTCAAAGATCATCAAGTCCAACCTGTCACCACAGACCTCATGACTACTAAGCCATGGCACCAAGTGCCATGTCCAATCCCCTCTTGAACACCTGCAGGGATGGGGACTCCACCACCTCCCTGGGCAGCACATTCCAATGGCTAACAACTCTCTCTGTGAAGAACTTTCTCCTCACCTCGAGCCTAAACTTCCCCTGGCACAGCTTGAGACTGTGTCCTCTTGTTCTGGTGGTTTTTGGGCAAGCAGCATATCAGCTTCATCACAAAAATCTTGACCCAGTCCACACCTGGCATGAAACACCATTGATGTCAGTGGGGATGTGGAATTTGACTCACTGCTATTAACATTTCCCTTGAAGTCCTATTCAACAAAATAAATGGAAAACCCCTTTACTTGTGTCTTACATAATCATGGTGCAGTGACAAAGCCATTAGGACTTTCCCCATGCTGCTGAAGCTGCATGATTCAAACTTTTCTCCAGTCTTATGCAACCCTCCTGTTTCACCTCTTCTTGGGATGACGTGGCTGGAATTGGTGAAGAGGAGGGTGCAATGAAGCCAGCATGAGGGTGCTATAACCTGCAATAAGGGTGCAATGAACCTGCTATACAGACACAGGGAGACTCCTTCAGCACAGATCCTCTAATCCTTCTCCTGCGCCAGGTTTGCCTCCTTCATTCCCAACACCAGCAGCAGCTGGTCGTAATGCCAAATGCTCTGCCATTTGCTTTCCTTTGCAGAAAGTGGCCTTTATATGTAGCTTTATCCCCAGTCAAATTAATTATGGCTGAGGCTGGAGCAGCTCAGCCAGCTTCAGAGCTGGAAGGCTTTTCTGGATTGCATTCAGCACCTAAGACTCCTGGCAGTAGCATCCAGGTTTAGCTGTTATGTGTGAAAGGACTGCTTGCCTTGACTGGTCCTGCACAATGGTTTGGCTGCCACTGCTAATATTTGAACAATGTGTTTGCCAATTACATTAATGCAAACAAGTCCCTTGGATCCCAAGGAGAAGGCTGTGCAAGCCCAAAGTGAAAGAGATCCTGGCGGCCTGGCTGCTCTGCAGGGATTCGTGCTGCATGGCAGGCGGAGGCAAGACAAGGACAAGACAGAGTAGGGAGATTTCTGCCAGGAAGAACAGCATGGCTCAGCCAGGCTTAGCTTGGCTAAGTGATGAGTGACACCCATAACTCATGCTGGGATGCAGAGAGATGGCTGGGGTATCAGAGATTCTTGCCTGGTGAAAGGCCTTCCAGGGGTCAAACATGCATTCTATTCCTGTTGACTTCTCCAGACATATTCTTTCTCGAAATGAATTTGTCCAGGTGAAACATGAAGATAATTTGCACTTATTTTACTCTTATTTTTCCTTTTCTAAGTGATCTCCTCTAGAGTCAAAGGCTGACATCCTTTTGCTTCTCCTAGAGGCTTTTCTTCATAAGCCTATCCTCATGTCCCCTCATCTATGTCTGGTTACTCTGACTATAACCTGCCACAACCTGCCTGGTTAATCCTATTCCTATTCCTATTCCTATTCCTATTCCTATTCCTATTCCTATTCCTATTCTATTCTATTCTATTCTATTCTATTCTATTCTATTCTATTCTATTCCATTCCATTCCATTCCATTCCATTCCATCCCATCCCATCCCATTCCATTCCATTCCATTCCATTCCATTCCATTCCATTCCATTCCATTCCATTCCATTCCATTCCATTCCATTCCATTCCATTCCATTCCATTCCATTCCATTTCTAATCCTATTCTAAGATTCTGCTGATCTCTTGTCCTCTAGTTTGAGTAATCAGAAACTCTCTGAGGGTAGCAAAACACTGGCCCAGTTTGGCCAGAGAGGTGGTAGATTTCCCATCCAGGGAAACATTCCAGGTCAGGCTGTCTGGGGCTCTAAGCAACCTGCTCTATTTGAAGATGTCCCTGCTCACTGCAAAGGTGTTGGACTAGATGACCTTTAAAGGTCTCTTCAACCCCAAAACATGGCATGGATCTGTGGTTCTTTATTCTGGAGGAAAATATCATGCATGGGCATTGAAAATGTGAGCTCAGGATAGAACAAAAAAAGTTTCTTCAGGAAGTGAGCAGCAGTTGGAGTGTCTGGGATTCAGAGGGGACAGAATGAATCAGGGAATGTGACCATGCATGACAAGCTGACAGATGGCAACATCTGTCTTCTTTTGCCTCAGTGTCCCCATCTATGGAGAAGGCCAGCAGGAGTCAATGCTCCTCTTTTCAAAGGACATTTTGTCTCCAGCTCCCTTCCTCCTCAGATCAGACTTGAAGTCAGAAAGTAGCCTGGGAAATCAGGGAGGGTTTCAAAGCAGCCCTTCCAGATTTTGTGCACGCACATCCATGGCCACACATGCTCTCCCACATTGTAAACTGGCAGGGACCTCACCACTGCTGTTGTGTGGAACAGAAAATACTGCACAGCTGGTTCAATACCATTTAAAGGTCCCATTTGGAGCTGTTCAGGAGCTAAGCCTCTTCGTTACAGATATGCTCATTAAGCTGTCACCTTTAATTGCCACCCACTACCACCACAGTGCCAAGGTCACATCTCCAGGAAGGGGAAGGCCAGTTTCACCTGGGCTCTATCTCACAGTTGGAGATATGGTTAGCACCCTGCTTTATCCCCAAGGCAGCACCACTGACTTCTTCGAACGAGCAGAAAATCCTCCTGCTGGTCTCAGGTTCACGGTCTTCCTGTCCTTGTTTCAGATCCAAATGCCCATCTGTCTCCAGCCATTTCCTAAATTATGCCTGAGCAGTCTCCATTTATTTCCTTCTGAATGTGCTCCAACATTGTGGGTTTCAAAGCTCACCTCCAACCTGGCCTTTATTGGCTTTGCCTTCCACTTAGGAGCGAGTATGCAAAGCGGGAGCAGCGAGAGGCAAGTGAGAGTCCTGAGAAAGAACAGACAAATTAAATGCCAGCTGAGTTCTGCAAACTATTTTTCAACTGAAAGAGGAAACACAGCTTGCCCTTTCATTTTAGATAAGAAAGAGGTGGCTTTTGCCTTTATTTTGCCTTTCTTCCACTTAAAAATAAAAGCAACAAACCCACAAACCTTTAATGAAAGAAACTCTTTAAGAAACTCTGCAAGGTGGTTGTGGAAGGTGAAATGACAACAAAGTGACAAACTCAAATGGAGAAAGTACAATGATCTGTCAGGCTGTCCCTGTCCATGGCATTACTCTTCCCTCAAGTGAATTCTTCTTGCCAGTGTTTCCCCTTGGCTTTCCTCCTCTCCCATCCTCTCCTCTCCCCATACAATACAATACAATACAATACACCAGGTTGGAAGAGACCTTCAAGATCATCGCGTCCAACCCATCAAACAATCCAACCCACCCAACAACTAGACCATACAGCCAAGCACCCCATCAAGTCTTCTCCTGAACACCTCCTGTGAAGGTGACTCCACCACCTCCACGGGTAGCCGATTCCAATGGGCAATCACTCTCTCCGTGTAGAACTTCTTCCTAACATCCAGCCTAAACCTGCCCTGGCGCAGCCTGAGACTGTGTCCTCTTGTTCTGGTGCTGGATGCCTGGGAGAAGAGGCCAACCTCTGCCTGGCTACAACCTCCCTTCAGGTAGTTGTAGAGAGCAATAAGGTCACCCCTCAGTCTCCTCTTCTCCAGGCTAAGCAACCCCAGCTCCCTCAGCCTTTCCTCATAGGGCTTGTGTTCCAAACCCTCACCAGCTTTGTTGCCCTTCTCTGGACACGTTCCAGCAAGTCAACATCCTTCCTAAACTGAGGGGCCCAGAACTGGACACAGTACTCAAGGTGCGGCCTAACCAGTGCAGTGTACAGGGGCACAATGACCTCCCTGCTCCTGCTGGCCACACTGTTCCTGATGCAAGCCAGGATGCCATTGGCCTTCTTGGCTGCCTGGGCACACTGCAGGCTCATGTTCAGCCTACAATCAACCAGTACCCCCAGGTCCCTCTCTGCCTGGCCACTCTCCAGCCACTCTGACCCCAGCCTGTAGCACTGCCTGGGGTTGTTGTGGCCAATGTGCAGAATCCGGCACTTGGATGTGTTAAATCTCATGCCATTGGACTCTGCCCATCTGTCCAGCCTGTCGAGGTCCCTCTGCAAAGCCTCTCTGCCCTCCAGCAAATCAACTGCTGCCCCCAGCTTGGTGTCATCTGCAAATTTACTGATGATGGACTCAATGCCCTCATCCAGATCATCAAGAAAGATGTTGAAGAGCATGGGGCCCAGTACTGATCCCTGGGGCACACCACATAAATAAACCTTGTGTCTCTGTGCTTTAGTCCTACACCCTTTGTCCCCCATCTCTGCCTCAGGCCAGTGATCTGGTTTCCTTATCATACCTGGGCAGCTTTTCTTTCTTCAGAATCCTGAGTTCCAATCCTCCCTGTTCCCAAGCTGTCCCATACTTTGTGCCACAACTTGTATTTACCAGTACCACCCTGGATTTGGCAGGTTTGTACTTGCATTAAGGCCCTTCAGACATTCACTGATTGCTCATGTAATCACCTCATTCTCTTTTCTGTTATTATAATGGTTTCTTCCCCCTTGTCCTCACACACTTTTAGCCCATGCTCCTCCCTCCAGAAGCTGCCCCTTTTCTTAGCTTTCCCTCTTCCAGTCATTCAGTCTCAGGCTTTTCTAAATTCCAGAGCAGCACCAGCTTGAAGACTCTCTTCTGCTTTAGGGTCCACTGGTTTGCTGGTATGATATGCACCATCACGCCACACTTTTCTCTCTGGAACTCACTAAAGGCATCTCCTGGGTGACCTTCACTCAGCTTTGCTCTCCAGCACAAAATCCATGCTGTGTTCTTAAATCCCAGCACACACACAAGGGAGTCTCTTCCCTCACGCGATCTCTCTCTCAGCAGCCAGCTCCTGAAGCATGAGATTAGAGGAAATGGAAGTTAGAAAAGCTCACTTGCAGGAGAAATGCAAACAAACCCCAGCCCAGGTCAGGACATGACCAGCATTCACCCAGGTGTTGTACGGGTGAGCACCAGGGCTAGCTGTACAAGAAGGAGGGTGAGAACTTCCCTGCTGCTGAAGAACAAAGTCAGACCAGTTCCCAGGAGAGGAACTGCACTGTTAGGTAGTTAGGTAGACATGGATACATAGCTGTACTGATATATGTAGAGACAAATAATCTATTTATGGATTCTTTCACTTTCTCCCATTCTTTTGCATCAATACTATTTTTTTTCTGGGGCCCAAGAACAGCTGCAACCATATCCGTAACCACATCTCAACAGCCCAAGTGGAGACTTAAAAACCTGCCTGTGCCTCAAGAGACATCATTTCCACTCTTACTTCCTCCAAGCTTTTAAATTCCTAGTGCAGCAGGATGCTTCTGTAGACCTTTGTGTTAAAGAGATGTTAAACTTCAACTCCAAGACCCTTATGAAAGTCTACAGTGAGAGCAACTAATTCATGCCAGTATGATGCTGGGAGCAGCTTGTCTGAGAGCAGTATCAATGGGGGGAAATCAGGCTTTCCTGTAGGTCTGCTTAGGAAACCTTCTGAATACAGTCTCATTTATGTTTCTTCAACACAAGCTCTCAATATGCACTTGCAGCCCAGAAAGCCAATCAGATGCTGGGCTGCATCAGGAGAAGTGTGGCCAGGAGGGCAAGGGAGGTGATTCTCCCCCTCTACTCAGCCCTGGTGAGACCCCACCTGGAGTACTGCATCCAGTTCTGGAGCCCCTGTTACAGGAGGGATATGGACGTGCTGGTAGGTGTCCAGAGAAGGGCCACGAGGATGAGCAGAGGGCTGGAGCACCTCTCCTGTGAGCACAGACTGAAGGAGTTGGGGCTGTTCAGTCTGGAGAAGAGAAGGCTCCCAGGTGACCTCATTGTGGCCTTCCAGTGTCTGAAGGGGGCCAAGAAGAAGGCTGGGGAGGGACTTCTCAGGCTCTCAGGTAGTGATAGGACTAGGGGGAATGGAATGAAGCTGGAGGTGGGGAGATTCAGGCTAGATGTGAGGAGGAAGTTCTTCCCCATGAGAGTGGTGAAGCCCTGGAATGGGTTATCCAGGGAGGTGGTTGAGGCCCCATCCCTGGAAGTGTTTAAGAGCAGGCTGGATGAGGCTCTGGCCAGCCTGATCTAGTGTAGGGTGTCCCTGCCCATGGCAGAGGAGTTGGAACTAGATGATCCTTGTGGTCCCTTCCAACCCTGACTGATACTATGATAAGCTTCTGGAGAAAAGGAGGCTGAGGGCAGACCTTCTCACTCTCTACAACTCCCTGAAAGGAGGCTGGAATCATGTGGGTGTTGGTCTTTTCTCCCAAGTAACAAATGAGTAGAGGAAATGGCACCAGGAGAGGTTTCATTAGGATATTAGAAGAAACTTCTTATCTGAGAGGGTTTTCAAACACTGGAACAGGCTCCTGAGGGAGGTGGTTGAATCCCCATCCCTGAAGGTGTTTAAAAGACGCAGAGATGTGGTGGTGAGGTGGCGATGATTTAGCTCCAGACTTGGTTGGACTTGATGATCTTAAAGTTTTCTTCCAACCAAAAGGAGTCTATGATTCTAAATGGCCATTTCCTCAAGAGGCAAACAACTTGCTCTGCAATACAGGAAAGGAGGGGACATGTTCCTTCTCTCCCCTTAAGGAGTGAGAACAAGAAAAGAAAATAAACTCCAAAACAAGCTGGTTCCCATGTCCTGGTTTGCAAGCACAGGACACCTTGCACTCTCTTGCTGCTGGTGTAAGACTGGCTGAGCAGTGCTGGGAATTTAGTTGAGCTTATTGCTCTATCCTTCAGAATTCAGAGCTCTGTAGACATCTGCAAACCTTCTCAAGAGCCCAGTGGAATATTTAAAAGAGAATCTGCAGCATTTTATTTTAAAGAGCGGTTGTTCTGTCTCCAGCTGAAGTGCTGTTGTAGCTCACTCTGGGAGAGAGAAGACTTCTATGGCTGTGTGGCTATGCTACTTCAGACTGGAATCCATGGGGAACCATCACAAACACACTGTTGAGACAGCCTAATAAGCCAGGCAGCATTTCAGCAACCCTCCCTCTGCACAGGAAGGGGACGGTCAGCATACCGAGTGGGCCAGCGTACAGCCCACCGGGTCCCACTTATAGTGCCCCAAGTGATGGCCACCTCATGTGTGCCCCTTCAGGAGACCTCTGGACTGGACACCAGCAGAAAGTTATTTCTCTTCCCCCAAACCATCAAATCACTGAGCACTTGAGCAGAGTCAGCTTTGAGGCCTTTTTCAGTCATGCAGCAGCTGAGGAAGCTTCGCTGCCCTGTGCTGCTGGTTACTTCGGTGACGTCTGAAGAGCCTCCCAGCACTCTGGCTCCTGGGCTTTTTCTTCAGTCCCCAGAGCTCTTTTACACTCCCTGCAGACCCCTCTCATGCATGCAGTGATTCTGCTGGTTCTCAGCAACAGAAAAGACATCTCTTAAAAACACAAAACAACAAAAAACCCCAAACCAAACCCAGACTGAATGTTTCTCTAGATAATTTCTTCGGTCCCCACAGCTCCTTTACACTCCCTGCTGACCCCTCTCATGCACGCAGGGATTCTGCTGGTTCTCAGCAGCAGTAGAAACATCTCCTTAAGAAAACAAAGCAACAAAAAAACCCCAAACCAAACCCAGACCGAGTGTTTCTCTAGATAATTTAGATGCCTACCATAAACCCCACTTACGTATTAATCCTTTTTCCCCTGGATTTATTATCTACTGTGACAGTCATCTTTGACAGCTCATTCCTGACCTTCTTCAAGCTGAGAACCAAAACAGATGTTTGTCTTAAGAGGACTCTAATCCTGGTTTTCCATTTGCTGAAACACTGAAGAGGAGGGAAAAGGAAAAAAGTTGAAAGTTAATAAAAGAAAATAAGATCCTCCTGTCTTCTTGCACACTCCTAACCAGAGTAACAGCATGATCTTAATGCTGCAATCTTTGTCCTTCCTGCCCAGAAGAACAGATCCCTCATCGTGCTGTGTGCTAACTCAGGGACCCAGAATGTGCCAGTTCGTTCTGGTGGCTGCTTCTAACTTTGGAGGGATGTTCCCGATATTTCTTGGTATTCAGAGAAAAAAAACTCCCAGTCCCTTGGGGTTGTGATGCTTTGTATGAAATAATTCGAGTTCTCTCATTCTCTCTTTTCACTGCATTGATATTTTATTTCTTTCAAAGAATAGAATAGAATAGAATAGAATAGACCAGACCAGACCAGACCAGACCAGGATGGAAGAGACCTTTGAGGTCATTGAGTCCAACCTATCACCCAACGCTATCTAATCAACTAAACCATGGCACCAAGCACTCCATCCAGTCTCTCCCTAACCACCTCCAGTGATGATGACTCCACCACATCCCTGGGCAGCACATTTCAATGGCCAATCTCTTTTTCTGTGAAGAACTTCTTCCTAACATCCATCCAAAACCTCCCCTGGTGCAGCTTGAGACTGTGTCCTCTTGTTCTGGTGCCGGTTGCCTGGGAGAAGAGACAACCTCCTGTCTACAACCTCCCTTCAGGTAGTTGTAGACAGCAATAAGGTCTCCCCTGAGCCTCCTCTTCTCCAGGCTAAGCAACCCCAGCTCCCTCAGCCTCTCCTCATAGGGCTTGTATTCCAAACCCCTCAACAACTACTAACTTAAAACTAAGTTTCATCTCTTCGCTTCGTGCCCATAGGAAGCTGCTAGGTGAGTCCTCTTTCTGTGCTCATTGTCACTCTCTAATCCCAAACAAAATGCAGGCAAACGCTAACATCCATCAACTGACCACACAATGTGAAAATCCATCGTGGAGTGTACTTCCTTTTAACAGCCCTATTGAATAAATTAAGCAGGCTGCAGAGCAGTAACCTTGAGATAAATGATTTGGTGGTTTTATTTTTTATTTGGGAGGGGAAGGGGGAAAAAAATAAAAGGATGACACAGTTTTATCATATTTATAATAAAAGTCATTGACATAATAAAACACTCCCAGCACATCAGTATTCATTTCTGCAAATAGAGCCCTGACGTTTTATAATATTAACATGTGTTATAAATGTCACTGATATATTAAGATTTTCAGTCTCTCTCTCTCTCTCTCTCACCAAAAATACAGGGAGATGACTGAGGAAGAGATGACTAATTCGAAGAGATTAAAGAGAACATTTTCGCAGGCAATTAAATCATCTGCTGGTGATTGCAAGCTGAGGGAAACAGAGAGAAGTCCGGTTCGGTGATTGCAGTTTTTACCACCTGCACAGCATGACCTGGGGCACTGAGTAACTGGAATAGTAGGAAAACTTGGCCATGTTGGGAAGTGCATGAGGTGCTGAGCTACTGGGCAGGCTGTGTGTTGCTCTGTAGCATGGCTGCACCTATTGGGGCGATACACGCCACGCAAAACATGAGCCAGCAGTGTGCCCAGGTGGCCAAGAAGCCCAACGGCATCCTGGCCTGCATCAGGAATAGTGTGGCCAGCAAGAGCAGGGAAGTTGTTCTGCCCTGTGCTCAGCACTGGTTAGGCCACACCTTGAGTACTGTGTCCAGTTCTGGGCTCCTCAGTTTAAGAAGGACATCGAGACTCTTGAACGTGTCCAGAGAAGGGCAATGAGGTTGGGGAGGGGTCTTGAGCACAGCCCTGTGAGAAGAGGCTGAGGGAGCTGGGGGTGTTTAGCCTGGAGAAGAGAAGGCTCAGGGGAGACCTTATTGCTGTCTACAACTACCTGAAAGGAGATTGTAGCCAGGTGGGGATTGGTCTCTTCTCCTACATTCTCAAGCTGTGCCAGGGGAAGCTTAAGCTTGAGGTAAGGAGAAAGTTCTTCCCAGAAAGAGTAATTGGCCCTTGGAATGTGCTGCCCAGGGAGGTGGTGGAGTCACCGTCCCTGGAAGTGTTCAAGAAGGGATTGGACGTGGCATTTGAAGCCATGGTTTAGTTGTCAGGAGGTGTTAGATATTAGGTAATATGTTGGACTTGATGATGTCTGAGGTCTTTTCCAACCTCATGAATTCTATGATTCTGTGATTCTATGAAATGGCCTGGACCAAGCTGGAGATCTTCTTCCTGTCCCACAGGAGGAAGAAGTTCCTCAATTAAAGGTCTCTCAGCTTCCTTCTTTACTGCAGGAATATGAACAACTGCAGGGAGCTGAGTCCCAAATGGGACATTTGTTGGCCATTCACTGTTCCTGGAAATGCCAGCCTGTTGGCACAAGCTGGTCCTCTGGCTCTGAGGAAGAGTTCAGCTCACAAATCTGAGTATGATAGAACAAGACAAGGAGATCCAGGGCCAGGGTGTGGTCCGTATTAAAACCAAACAACCAACCAAATGGACATGAAGAGTCTTTTCTTACACAAGCTTCTAGGACGTTAGGGGTTGGAAGGGACCTTTGAAGATCATTGAGTCCAAACCCCCTGCCAGAGCAGGACCACAGAATCTAGCACAGGTCACACAGGAACACATCCAGATGGGTCTTGCAAGTCTTCAGAGAAGAAGACTCCGCAACCTCTCCAGGGAGCCTGCTCCAGTGCTCTGTGACCCTCACAGTGCAGAAGTTCCTCCTCATCACAGTATCGCCGTATCGCCAAGGTTGGAAGAGACCTCAAAGATCATCGAGTCCAACCTGTCACCACAGACCTCATGACTAGACCATGGCACCAAGTGCCACACCCAATCCCCTCTTGACCACCTCCAGGGATGGCAACTCCACCACCTCCCCAGGCACCACATTCCAATGACGAATGACTTTCTCCGTGAAGAACTTTCTCCTCACCTCCAGCCTAAACTTCCCCTGGCGCAGCTTGAGACTGTGTCCTCTTGTTCTGGTGGTGGTTGCTAGAGAGAAGAGACCAACCTCTTCCTGGCTACAACCACCCTTCAGGTAGCTGTAGAGAGCAATGAGATCACCCCTGAGCCTCGTCTTCTGGCTCATGTTGGGGTGGGACATCCCGTGTTGTAGTTTGTATCCATCACATCTCTTGAATGAAACAAAACAGAAGCAACCTACGAAACAAACAAAAACCCCCACAAATGATGAGTTTTGACAGGTCTAGATCCAGGAATGTGAGCTTCAGTCAATGACTAACAATGAGCAAGGAATGAGGAGTCTCTTAACACCATGACTAATTCTTTCTAAGAAAAGCTTGCTGAAGGTCCTGAGTCCCATGAAGCTTGCACTGAACTTACAGAACCCACCAGGCACTGGGCTTGCAACAAAGCTCTGTGCTAACCCACAAGCAAGTTTATGTTTCAAACCCAGCAGACTGCAAGAAGAAATCCAAAATAAAAGACACTTAAGAGCTCTTTTGGTCTTCAGGTTTGAACTTCCCACATAATTCAGTCTAGGAATTTCATCCAATGTGTTTTGTATTCCATCTGCAATTCCTGTTTGTCTCAGTATTTCCATCAGAAGGAGCTACTTGTGTTTTGTACAAGGTCAGTACAGAACAGTTTGTGTGACAGTTATGGGAACTTCTCTTCTTTCAATCAACAGTTAAAGCACCTGAAATGCATCCCCTCCATGCTTACCTCAGGATCAATTCTTTTTCCTCCTACATGGAAATAACCGTGAAGAGAAATAACCATAAAGAGAAAAGGAGGCTCAGGGGAGACCTTATTGATGTCTGCAACTACCCAAAGGGAAGTTGTAGCTAGGTGGGGGTCGGTCTCTTCTCCCAGGCAGCCTGTGACAGACAGAGTCTCAAGCTGCACCAGAGGAGGTTTAGGCTGGATGTTAGGAAGAAATTCTTCACAGAGAGATTGACCATTGGGATGGGCTGCCCAGAAGCATTTAAAAAGAGGTAGGATGAGTGCCATGGTTTAGTTGATTAGATGGTGCTGGGTGATAGGTTGGACTTCATGATCTCAAAGGTCTTTTCCAACCTGGTGAATTCTGCATAAAAAAAGGTGCCTAACCTATATTTATGCTGTACTTTGTGTCCCTAAAAAGCTTACAATGCCACCAGGAAAAGGAAGAAAGCAATACAAAACCAAGAGCAAGCAGTGAAGAGGTTGCCCCAGAGTCACACAAGTTGACATCACACGGGGGACAGCAGATAAGGTTTCCTGAGGCACAATTTTAGTTGAAAGATCACTGTTGCTTTGGCTGTCATGATCTGATTTCATCAATGCACTGCAGCAACCCCACCACCACCACCACCAAAAAAGGTACTCACTACAAAAAGGTGGGAGAAAGGAAGCAGGAGGAATCCTTTCTGTGTATCTGTAACTACATCTCTCTATCTGTATCTATGGATCTCTCTGAGCCTTCTCTTTTCCACTGAGATGCAGACATCTTCAAAATGTTTCCATCAGCTCCCCAAACAAATGTCACAGGCTACCAAATTTCATTCACAGGGGAGAAAAATGTGTGCACTTCCTATTATTCATTTACATCCAGGGGAACAGAGCTGGTGTAATTATGCCTGAATAGCTACGGGGGTAGGGATGGCCTACAGAAATGTATGCCTAGACAACTGCAGCAACGAGTTTTAATTAGTTTTGCAGCTTCTCCCAGTTCCATTTTGCCAGGGTTGCAGCTCATGCTCTTTGAAATGGGAGTAGGCAATGGGAAATAAACCTTGGCAATGCGTTCCGTGGACACCTTGTTGACCTTCAGCAGTTACATCCTTAGTTACTGCAGAAGCATTTGTTTAAGGGTAATTTGATCATGGGAATCCTCCTGGGGTTACTGCTGCTACAGGTCTTGAGAGGGGTCTGGCAGGGTTTATTTGTGTCACTTGTCAGGGTTTCCTCTCCTGGGAGTCCCAATTACAGTGGCGTCAGGGAGGTATAAATTTAAATCTCCAGGCTCCACGTGTCTCTGCAGATGAACTCATTGGTGCCTACAAGAACTGCTCCCATTATAAAATATCACATCAAATGACAGAGACCTTGGACTGCTGAGAGCAGAAAAAACAATAAACATCCCACAGAGAGGAAATGAATTTCCTCCCCCTGACGCCCCATCCACCTTTCTCTTTCGCTCCACCACATAATAACAGTGAGCGTTTGGATTGCAGGGGGCTGCCAGGGCCACGGGTGAGAGAAGGGAGAAGCAAAGGCAGCAGAAATGGAGATTTTGTACTTACTAAAGCAAGTTATTTTTCAACCTGTGCTCAGCTCTAAAGTTCACCACTGAATTATTAAGTGTGGCAGGCTTAGAATCTACTTCAGCAAATAACAGCTATATTTCTTTGGGAAAGCATGGGAGCACAAAACTTGGGACTGTGGGAAAAGCAGAGCAATTCCAGACACCTTTACACCAACCACAGGAGGTGGTCCATGGCCCACAATTCTTCACATAGTCACTCTTCTGTCCCTCACAGCAGGCTGCTTGTCTCTTGTCTCAGGGTAGCCGCTACATGGTACGCTACCCAGAGAGTAATGGTGAATGGCACCACATCCAGCTGGTGGCCTGTCACTAGTGGTGTGCCCCAGGGATCAGTACTGGGCCCCATGCTCTTCAACATCTTTCTTGATGATCTGGATGAGGGCATTGAGTCCATCATCAGTAAATTTGCAGATGACACCAAGCTGGGGGCAGCAGTTGATTTGCTGGAGGGCAGAGAGGCTTTGCAGAGGGACCTCGACAGGCTGGACAGATGGGCAGAGTCCAATGGCATGAGATTTAACACATCCAAGTGCCGGATTCTGCACATTGGCCACAACAACCCCAGGCAGTGCTACAGGCTGGGGTCAGAGTGGCTGGAGAGTGGCCAGGCAGAGAGGGACCTGGGGGTGCTGGTTGATTGTAGGCTGAACATGAGCCTGCAGTGTGCCCAGGCAGCCAGGAAGGCCAGTGGCATCCTGGCTTGCATCAGGAACAGTGTGGCCAGCAGGAGCAGGGAGGTCATTCTGCCCCTGTACACTGCACTGGTTAGGCCACACCTTGAGTACTGTGTCCAGTTCTGGGCCCCTCAGTTTAGGAAGGATGTTGAGTTGCTGGAACGTGTCCAGAGAAGGGCAACAAAGCTGGTGAGGGGTTTGGAACACAAGCCCTATGAGGAAAGGCTGAGGGAGCTGGGGTTGCTTAGCCTGGAGAAGAGGAGACTGAGGGGTGACCTTATTGCTCTCTACAACTACCTGAAGGGAGGTTGTAGCCAGGCAGAGGTTGGCCTCTTCTCCCAGGCAGCCAGCACCAGAACAAGAGGACACAGTCTCAGGCTGCGCCAGGGCAGGTTTAGGCTGGATGTTAGGAAGAAGTTCTACACGGAGAGAGTGACTGGCCATTGGAATCGGCTACCCGTGGAGGTGGTGGAGTCACCTTCACTGGAGGTGTTCAGGAGAAGACTTGATGGGGTGCTTGGCTGTATGGTCTAGTTTTTGGGTGGGTTGGATTGTTTGATGGGTTGGACGCGATGATCTTGAAGGTCTCTTCCAACCTGGTGTATTGTATTGTATTGTATTGTATGGTGGTGGGGAAGAAGGGATAATCTTGGAGTAGTCACTAAGAGAAGCAGAATAGATTGCAGGATGTGGGCTCACTTGAAGAGTCCTTCTGTAAAGCAAAGATCAGGATAAGTGGACTAATGGGGGAGAACAAAAAAAAAAAAAGAGTAACAATACCAATCTTGCACTTTGTTGGTGTTGCCATTTTGCAAACAGTTGGCATCCTGGCCTGCATCAAGAATAGTGTGGTCAGCAGGAACAAGGAAGTCATTGTGCCCCTGTACTCAGCACTGGTTAGGCCACACCTTGAATCCTGTGTCCAGTTCTGGACCCCTCAATTTAAGAAGGACATTGAGACACTTGAATGTGTCCAGAGAAGGGCAACGAGGCCGGGGAGGGGTCTTGAGCATAGCCTTGTGGGGAGAGGCTGAGGGAGCTGGGGTTGCTTAGCCTGGAGAGGAGGAGGTTCAGGGAAGACCTTGCTGTCTATAACTACCTGGAGGGAGGTTGCAGCCAGGAGGGGGTTGGTCTCTTCTCCCAGGCAAGCAGCACCAGAACAAGAGGACACAGTCTCAAGCTGCACCAGGGGAAGTTAGGCTGGAGGTGAGGAGAAAGTTCTTCACAGAGAGAGTTGTTAGCCATTGGAACGTGGTCACCATCCCTGGAGGTGTTCAAGAGGGGATTGGATGTGGCACTTGAAGCCATGGTTTAGTGAGTCATGAGGTGTTGGGTGACAGGTTGGACTTGATGATCTTTGAGGTCTTTTCCAACCTTATTGATTCTATGATTCTATGAAATCACATAAGCATCCACAGTCGTGTGCAAGTGATTGAGGGGCACAAACACCATCTCTTCACTCTTGCCCACAAACTACCCAGGTTACAGTTTGTGAATAAGTCACTGCAAAACAACAAGTCACTGCAGTACTGATCCTTACAAGCAGTTCTCTGTGTTTATTCTTTGACTGCAGGTGAAATACTTATCACTGCTGACTTGCGAGAAGAAGATCAGAGTGGTTACACCACTGGAGGGAGGGGAAAGCTCAGAGCTGCTCTTTCAGAAAAGTTGCAGACTCAGGCCAACATCACAGGGAAGATGGTGTTTGATTCACACTGTGAAGCTTCCTCTCACTCCTGAAGTGCTGAAGACTTAATTATGTTGTTAGATGATAGCTTAGATGCAGAAGCACAAGCTGCATTGTACAAACAAGGAAGCTGACTCAACGAGACACCTAAGACAGCCCAGCCCAGCCCCTCTGAATGCCTTGCATAGATGATTGCTTTCCCTACAAGATTAGAAAGGGAAGCAACGTGAAGGCTTAGTGTGTTTCTCAATGAATTCTGATTTATCAGACATGATTAGTGGATTATGAATATGGATGTGGTTTCTAAAACCAAAAGAAAGTTCATGTCGTTCAGCCTTCTCTAAAAGATTAATTTAAACTCAAGGAGCAGTACCAGCCCCACAAATAGCTTGTGTTTAAAGTCAGGAAATAGAGCAAAGGAGTGGGGGAGGAAAGAATTAGAAAGATCAGGTGAGCTCAAGCAGAATGCACTGCATCCAGGAATTTACTGGAGTCTTGTACAGTAAATGCAGTTTCAGAATGGAACAGAGCTGTCTCAAATCTATTTTGCCATTTGCTATTAATCTTTATGCTTTATTTACTCCCAGGAACCAGAAGCTCAGATTTGAGGGAGGCAGTTCTACCTCAGCTGTGCTATTTGTCTTGTTCCTTTTTTCCCCAGACACAGCCCTCAAGGTTTTGCATCAGTTCCCATCTGCAGGAACCATACTGGAGGTTCTTTATCACAGCAGGTTTCCCAGAGGCCAGCAATCTTCTACCAGCTGGTTAAGCTGGCTTTATAGCTGTGTTACATCAGAAGTGCATAAAGGAGTAATTAGGGGACAAGAGAAAACCCAGTGCAGTTCTAGCACGACTGCCTGAAGATAAAAAAAAGGGTTTGGAGCGTGGAGCAAAGAATAAAGTTTCTGAACACTGGTGACAGCAAGGAAAGCATCTGAGAGATGGCTGCAAACCCACCAAGACAACCGGGATCTTGGACATGGCAGAGGTGACCTCAAGCCATAGCTTAGACCAAAGGTGGAGGCTTTCTGCCTAAAAGAACAAGTCTTGTCTTCACAGCAGCTTTCAGATGCTCTTCATAAGGCAGCACAAACACAGCCAGTGACCACGTTTCTATGTTGTGGGCAAGAGCAAAGAGCTACCTCTCTGCTGTGAGGGCCTTATACCCCTGAGCAAGATCATATTTATCAAGATAGCACCCTGTCTAAGCATACAAGGTCTCCTATGCTCATCACCATGGTATCTGAGTGTCTCATTTATTATAGAAACAAACAACTCACTTCAGAAACCAGTTAAGGTTGCTAAGTGACAACAATGTACTTACTTATCACATCATTTGCAAAACCCTCACACTTAAAAGCAAGGAAATGAAAGATTAAGGACTCCAGAAACCTTATTCTGCCCACATTGTAAATATCTGGCTTTAAGTAGAGTACAAAAGAGTGCACTTTTTATGTTGGCAACCTCGTGCTTAACCTGTGGGTTGTTTGCTTTTTTGGTTTCTCCTCTTTTATCTGATACTTATTTCTTACTTCATTGAAATTGGTGCACAAATATTTTCTTTGAAGGACTACTCCTACACGACAAGTATGCTGAGGTAGCCGAAGTCTTGCCAAACACCATTGCAATGGGGTAATGACTGCATTTGGAATAGGTGTCTGTTTTGATATTAACAAATTGAAGTAGACCACAGTCTTGTTCTTCAAGCCAACATTCTGTTTGCAGGTGTGTTTCACGGGTTTTACAAAGGTTTTGTGGTGCTGCCCCACGCAACACTACAGGCTGGGGTCAGGGTGGCTGGAGAGCAGTCAAACAGAAAGGGACCTGGGGGTGCCGATTGACAGCTGGCTGAACATGAGCCAGCAGTGTGCCCAGGTGGCCAAGAAGCCCAACGGCATCCTGGCCTGCATCAGGAATAATGTGGCCAGCAGGAGCAGGGAAGTCATTTTGCCCCTGTACTCAGCACTGGTTAGGCCACACCTTGAGTCCTGTGACCAGTTCTGGGCCCCTCAGTTTAAGAAGGACGTTGAGACTCCAGAATGTGTCCAGAGAAGGACAATGAGGCTGGGGAGAGGTCTGGAGCACAGCCCTGTGAGGAGAGGCTGAGGGAGCTGGGATTGTTTAGCCTGGAAAAGAGGAGGCTCAGGGGAGACCTTATTGCGCTCTACAACTACCTGAAGGGAGGTTGTAGCCAGGAGGGGATTAGTCTCTTCTCCCAGGCAATCAGCACCAGAACAAGAGGACACAGTCTCAAGCTTCACCAGGGGAAGTTTAGGCTGGAGGTGAGGAAAAAGTTCTTCCCAGAGAGAGCTGTTAGCCATTGGAATGTGCTGCCCAGGGAGGTGGTGGAGTCACCGTCCCTGGGGGCGTTCAAAAGGGATTGGATGTGGCACTTGGTGCCATGGTTTAGTAGTCATGAGGTGTTGGGTGACAGGTTGGACTTGATCCTTGAGGTCTCTTCCAACCTTATTGATCCTATGATTCTATGATATGATTCTCAGTTTTAGAAGCGACCTTAGAAAACTCTCTTGGGTCAGAATTCAGCTTGTTGAGCTGTCCCACACTGCCCACTGCATTGTATTGACCAAAACAACTTGGGCAAAATCCAAGTTCATCTAAAGTCAAGAAGAACTTTGACATTGCCTTTGAATGGGTCAGGATTTCACCCTTTACATGTTTTATGTAGGTAATAAAAGATGTATGATGCTCTTAATTATTTATCTCCTGGCTTTTAAGCACTTGGGTTTTATACCTAATGCAATGGGAACAAGCAGTGCTGGGGGAGTAATGCTGGTAGTGAATTTCAACTTGTTTGAGGAACAGAAGCGTTGTTTGTTTCAGGATTTCCTAGATCACTCAGATGTTTATTGTCTGCTCTTCTATGTTTTCATTTTGTGTGGCTAAATTCAGACCCAGGCTCTGCCTTCATTTGCAGCATACCTGAGCTGTGTAATTTAGAAATGAAAATCAAGGTTGTGGGACTGAATGATCTCCAGTGGTCCCTTCCAGCCTCTGCTATTCTGTGGTTCTGTGATCTACATCACTGAAGGAACCTTCCATGTTCTGGGAGCTTGGACCTAAATGGACTGGAATAGGCATCAGTGAGTTAAACTCACGATCAGCCTTGGATGAGCCAATAATAACAGGAAGGTCCTGGAGAACAGGCAAGGTGCATGAGGACTGGAAGAAAGCCAGTGTCACTTCACTCTTCAGAAAGGGCAAGAAGGAAGACCCAGGAAACTACAGGCCTGTCAGCCTCATCTCTATCCTTGGAAAGATGATGGAACAGTTTGTTCTGGGCATCATCTCAAAGCTTGTGGAGGAAATGAAGGTTCTCTGGGCTTCCCAGCTCAAGAAGGACAGGAAACTGCTTGAGAGGGCACAGCAAAGGACTACAAAGATGTTTAGGGGACTAGACCATCTGTCTCACAAAGAAAAGCTGAGGGACTGGGGATTGGAGAAGAGAAGACTGAGGGGGGATCTTATCAATGCTTACACATATTAAAAGGCTGGGTACCATGAGGATGGGGTCGCTGTTTTTACAGGACAAGTGGTAGCAGACACAAACCTGATCATAGGACAGTTCTATCTAAACATCATGAGGAGCTTCTTTGCTTTAAGGGTGACAGAGCAGGCTGCCCAGAAAGGTAGTAGGGTCTCCATCTCTGGGGTAATTCAAAACCTGCCTGAATATGCTCCTGTGCAACCTGCTCTAGGTGAACTTGTTATGGCAGGGGGTTGGACTGGATCATCTCCAGAGGTCCCTTCCAGCCCCTATCATTCTGTGATTCTATGAACCCCACATTCTTCTTCTGCCACTGCCTCTGAAATTATTGAAGGGAATATCTCCATCAGGGATATGCATGAAGTCCAGATCCTTGGCTGGCAGCAGCTCTCTGGTCCAGATTTCCAAGCAGGCAGGATGTGAAAGAAAAGGCAGGTTTCCAAAAGCATTTTTCCTTCCCTCATCACCACCATTACAGCACTCACAAGAAGAGATTTGAAAGGACTCAGTACTCATTGAGCTGTGCTTTCTTGAAAAATGTGGCCACTTGCTTTGAGGCCTAAATGGGAGCTGGGTAATGTCACTTCAGTTGCTGGAAGAATTAGTCAATGACAAGAGGGCAGTCACTGCAGCTCTTCTCCATTAGCTTCCTCTCTCTTCCAACAATATCAATTATGGAAGCTCTAGCCCAAGGTTTCAAATAAGAGCTATTCCTCTACAATGTTACTATTTTTGCACAGGAAAAAATGCCTTTTGCATGAACCACTGTCAAGGTCTAATCTAATCTATTTATTTGTGTTTACAAGGCACTTATCTTCTGTAGCATCTAAGTGCCCCACGTGGATTAATAGACAGTACCACATTGTTTCTGTGCTTGGCAACCCACTGAAAAATCTCCTGGGCTAAAATTTTCCCCTTGGATCTCATGTAAAATGGAAACCATGAGGAAGATTGGGGCCATGTAGGGATTAAGAGAAAAAACCCACTGTGGATCAAAACCAGCTGTCAAAATTTTTCCTGTTGTCACAGAATCAATAGAATCATAGAATCATAATATCAAGGTTAGAAAAGACCTCAGAGATCATCAAGTCCAACCTGGCACCCAACACCTCATGACTAACTAAACCATGGCTTCAAGTACCACATCCAATCCCCTCTTGAACACCCCCAGGGACGATGACTCCACCACCTCCCTGGGCAGCACATTCCTACGGCCAACAACTCTTTCTGTGAAGAACCTTCTCCTCACCTCAGTGGGTTTGACACCAGCAGAGGGTTTTGTGTCTCTTCTTGGTACAGCACAGCTTTGTGCCCAGCCCAGTACCACTGCCTACATCACTTGCATTAGGTAGAATCTGGGCTCACCTTGGTATTACCTTCTCAGCATTGGGTAGTGTCCCCAGCTTTCCCATGCTGTCCCCTCTGGGTGTAAGCACATTTAGAGGACAACTGTCTCTTCAGTAAGTCACTGGGCTCCCTCCAGCTGTGGGTTTGGTATAGTGAAGACAAATTCTGATTACAGAGCTCTCCTACAGTTACCCTGATGCTTGGTGTTCACAGTGCAAAGCAGGAGGGATTTGGTCTACTCAAATGGCCCCTTCTCCTACAAGAGAAAGCACCTTCTAGAGCTGCTCCTTGAACAAACCATGAACTTTTCACTGCATCTTGGACAGGGAAGTAAGGAGATCCCTGTTCCTCTGCTTGGGGAGGGAGGAAGCAGAGCTGGTGAGAGGCCTTGAGCACAAGCCCTATGAGGAGAGGCTGAGGGAGCTGGGGTTGTTTAGCCTGGAGAAGAGGAGGCTCAGGGGTGACCTCATTGCTCTCTGCAACTACCTGAAGGGAGGTTGTAGCCAGGAGGGGGTTGGTCTCTTCTCCCAGGCAAGCAGCACCAGAACAAGAGGACACAGTCTCAAGCTGCACCAGGAGAGGTTTAGGCTGAATGTTAGGAAGAAGTTCTTCATAGAAAGAGAGATTGGCCATTGGAAGGTGCTGCCCAGGAAGGTGGTGGAGTCCCCCTCCCTGGAGGTGTTCAAGAGGGGATTGTATGTGGCACTTGGTGCCATGGTTGAATCATGAGATTTGTGGTTACAGGTTGGACTTGATGATCTTCGAGGTCTCTTCCATCCTTGGTAATACTGTGATACTGTGATCTGAACTGTTTTCTCTGCAAGAGACTCTCCAAGATTCTGCACCGCACACTTCAGAGTTTGCTTGAGGTTTACTTAGCCCTGCTGTGACTCAACAGACTCAGTATCTAAACAAACAAGGATTTAGCTGAATCATAAATAAACCCAGCACCTGCAAATTCCCTTTCTCCTTCCAAAGGATTTGTCTGGTTTGTATTTTTTTAGGATTAGATTTGCCTTTGATGAGTAGTTACGAGGCAGAATGGAGAGAAGCACATCTTCTTTCCAGCATCTCCTCCTTGTCCTATTCATTCCTCTACCACAGCCACTGTTTTCCACTTAGTAAAGTGCTCTTTGCCCTTTCCTCTCCAATTCTGTCTCTGGACTGTGTGATATGGTTGGACAAGAAAAAAAAAAAAATGGAGAGAAAATATCAGGCTTTAACACAGCAGTAGATAGATGCATTTTTAACATTAAACCAGAATAAATTTCTAGCTCTTCCTTTCCTTCATCCTTAATTTCCCTAAATGAGGCACCTTCTGTGATGGATTCTCCCCAGGCTATATGAAACCAGGTTTTCCTCTGATTTTGGTTGGCTGGGTCAGGCCAAAACTGCCTGACAAGGCCCATACATCACAGGGTAGGCAGAAGTAATGGAGGAACTGGGAAAAGAAGGAACTGGGAAGCACAACAAGAAAATGAAAAGCTGCATATAGGATGGAGAAAATGAAGGGATTTTGGTAAGGGAGAGATAAGGACGTTTCCACTGCCAAATTCCTCATGAGAGGTGGTATTGTGTGGGAGAGAGGAAGAATTGCTTAGCAAGGGGTGAAAGAAATGATGGTTATTAAAAAAAAAAAAAGGGCTGAGAGCTCCATGCTTGCAATGCAGGTAGCCAAACCCAGCTAAAAGTGGAGGCAGGTTTCTCAGCCACACGAGAAGGCCCTGTTCAGAGCAGCTGTCACTGCAATCTCCTAATTGGAAATAATTGGGATTCTGTCTCAAACCACAAAGCTCTGAATTAGCCAGCACAGCCTCCACCAGGAAGCATCTGTTGCTATCTCCAACGGCAACAGTTCATCCCCCACCACATCCAGCCTGCTCCCTCCACCTGCCAACTGGCAGGAGATGCCCGCTCCACCCAGAGCATCCCGCATCTGCGGTGAGGGGGCAGAGGGAGCCCAGGGAGAGGCAGGAGGAGGGTGAGGACTACTGCTGGCCGTGAGACCTGAGGCTACCTTGGGATGCCAGGGAGAGGTATGAGGGGGAGTGGTCAGGGAATGCAGCTGCTGGAAAGGGATGGTGGGAGGATGAAAGGAGAGAGAGTTTGGAGAGGTAGCCCCACTCCTGAGCACCACTTGACAGTGACTGTTCCAACCTCACACGCTTCAAAGGGCCCTGGGAAAGATGGTTGGAATTAGTGCTTTTTCTGATTGTGTTAATGGATCCTTTGTGCTGTTCATGTGCTTATGGATAATGAAGGTGGAGTTTGTTTATTTGGTTTTGGTTTTGCAGGACAAGCAGAAACAGGGGAAATAGTAAAGAAAACGTGAGCCTTTGGGGTGCTTTTATGTGGAGCAGACAACCAGGAACAAATGACAACTGAAAGTATTTGGAGCAGGAAAGGCTGACTCCCCATTGAGCCTTGGTGGAGCTGATGCAGTGACATGTTTGCTTGTTGAAGGACCAACCTTCCAAGAGAGCTGGGGGACAGACCACCTGCTCAGCCTGGCTGGTTTGCTTCCTCACATCTCCCTGTCTGCTGAATGTACCACATTCATCCCTGGAGGATTACTACTGCACACCACCAGCAACGTCCCAGTAGCAATCCATGCCTGTTTGTGCCACTCAGCTGGCCAAACTCAGATAGAGAGCTGCTGGCCAGCTGGACTTCCCTGGTCACTGAGAGACCTTAGCAACCACAGAGTGGAAAGAGCCAGCTGGAAAAGTAAATGTGAGATGGCAAGGCAGACCATCAGGCAAGGGTGCATTTGGCAAAACCTTCTGTGGTCAATGAACCAGAAGCAAATCTTCCCAGGAGTCCTGGTCTGTGCTTTGTGAGCAAGCAGTAGATGGAGGGTGCCTTAAGAACTACAGGCCCAGACTTTTGCACAAACATGACACTGCAGGGAAAAGTCTGAAAAGACCATCAAATTAATTACTACAAAATGTGCCATGCACAGTGCAATGCACTACCTTCCCTTCTGCATGCTCCAGGCATCCTTCTTTCCATCCACCAAAGTACTGAAGCCCTATAAATGGAGACTGCAGACAGTGTGTGAAGTAATTTTTATTGCTGGAAAGAGATACAGAGTTAACAGATGCTTTTAAAGCGCATTCATCCTAACCTGGGTGCCTTGGAGCCATTTTTGCTCTAGTATTGCACTTAGAGGTTTTTCATCCTGGAACCTGGGAGACTAAAGAGGCTATGGAGAGGTCCGACGCATCTTGATAACAAATTGGATCAAATTGTCTGGGTATGCTGTACCTGGGGGCAGATGCTGTAATGAAGCTGGAAAACACTTGGAAAAACTTGATTCCCTTCTCTGTCATATCTGCACAATGCTGGGCTCTGAGAGGGAGGAAAGGGAGACTTTTCTTGCAGAAACCATCCTCTGCTGACATTTCTTTGGCTTAGCGGAGTTTGAAAACTAGTTGAGTTATTCTAGCTTGCCTGGGGAAGTTTCACTACCCCCCATTTCACCTCCTACCTTGGCTCTTAATTAGCTGAGCATAGGTTTTCATATTCACCTGCCTATTTTGCAGTGTGTGAAGTTCAGCACTCAACAAACACAGAAGTGATTTGTTTTTCAAGCCTCTTAAGGACATCAGCCCACTCCTCCCTCAGCTCCAGACAAGAGAAGGGAGGATGGAGAGCCTTTGCTTTCCTTATGGTATTATATCAGCACCCTTAAACTTCTCTTGAGATCAAGGCTGCTTTGTGCTTTGCACCATGGACCTGTGACCAAAGAGCTCATTCCTCTATTAAAATGTTTACCCAGCAGGGAACAGGTGAGATTGGAAATGAAAAGCCAAGAGCAGCAGAAGGCTTACCTAAAGTCACGGAGGCTACAGTTATAAGAGGGGAGCTGGAAATGTGTCTCCAGAGTGATTTTTAAAATCCTGGAGACCACAATCTCTTAGGTTATCAAGATCTGCTTAGAGCAATGCACTGACAGTTTTCCCTGCTCATGAGAGAAAGAAAGAGTGTCTGTAAGGGACTGGACGTGGCACTTGGTGCCATGGTTTAGTAGTCATGAGGTCCTGGGTGGCAGGTTGGACTTGATGATCTTTGAGGTCTTTTCCAACCTTGTTGATTCTATGATTCTATGTAAATCATTTTACTGTGGTTTGTTTATGTATATGGATACTTCTTCTTCCTCCACTGAGATACAGAGATTTTCAAAACATTCTCATCAGCTGCCCAAGTAAAGGAGTCAACGGATTTGGGTTCGTGGGGGAGATAATTCGTGACTAATCCAAGTGGCAACAGAGCACCTCTGGGAGAAAGCTGGGACAGCTGGTGTTCTAGATCACTGAAAGCTTGGGGCTAATGTATGGGAGCAGAGGGGAAGCAAATTACAGCTCTGTAGCTGAACCTTCTCTCCATCTATTCAACCTCAAACTGGCAGCATGGGGTATGCCTTTATGCTCATGAGAATTCAGTGGAAAGCAGCAGAAGTCCAGACAGAACAGCTCTTGAGGGAAGAACTCTTCTTTTCCTCACTACACTAGAATTCAGAACAATTTCCATCTTGTCTTTCACTTATGGTGTATATATTTTTATTTAGGTTCTTTTTGTCCATTAAATCCTAATCCAGTCTCTGGTTCACTTAGTTCAGGGTACTGCTTCCTATTCCTGACCTCTGTTCTATAGATCACACTAATCCTATCTATAAATTAGTTTATTTACTGATCATCAAGCACAAAGCAAACAACCTGATGGTGCCTTTACCTGGTCATAATCCTGAATCAATACCATTTCATCCTTCTGTCTAGATCAGTGGTGATGATCCATACCACGTATAAAGTGCCAATGGTCTACCTGTTAGGTACTTCCAAGATGGGATTTTGATGTTGATTGGGACATCCTTCTGCCTGTACATGTGATATGCGCAAGCCCTACAAGGAGAGGCTGAGGGAGCTGGGATTGTTTAGTCTGCAGAAGAGGAGGCTCAGGGGAGATCTTCTTGCTCTCTATAATTACCTGAAGAGAGGTTGTAGCCAGGAGGGGGTTGGTCTCTTCTCCCAGGCAAGCAGCACCAGAACAAGAGGACACAGTCTCAAGCTGCACCAGGGGAGGTTTAGGCTGGAGGTGAAGAGAAAGTTCTTCACTGTGAGAGTCATTAGCCATTGGAATGTGCTGCCCAGGGAGGTGGTGGAGTCACCATCCCTGGAGGTGTTCAAGAGGGGATTGGATGTGGCAGTTGGTGCCATGGTTTAGTCATGAGGTCTGTGGTGACAGGTTGGACCAAATGATCTTTGAGGTCTCTTCCAACCTTGGTGATTCTATGATTATCAATGTGCCAACAGTCTACCCATTAGGGTCCTGCACACTACAGACATTGTCAAGCCATCATGGGGCCTGAAAAGTCCACAGTGTTTGGAAGCTCAGCTTTTTCAGTCCTTGCTTATAAAAGCTTAAGTGGGAAATGTGCTTAGGAGAAGCCTGAGACAAATCTTGATAACTCTAGCTGGGGATAATGGTAGAGGGCAATTTTATTTTCCTTTTTGTCTCCTGAAAATGCAATTTCAGGGCACAGGAAGCTTTGCACAAATTTGATTTGACTCCCTCAAATAGCTAATCTAGACACAAAAGCAAATAAGAAAGATAATATCCCATTTTGACATGTTAGAAACAAAGACTCTCTTCAGATGAAACCAGGGGTTTCTGTTATCCAAATTGTATTTGTCTTAAGCTTAAGGAATCCCACAGATGAAAAGAGTTTTGATTCTTGATGGAAAGCAAAACTTTTCCATTGAGCCTAGGAGAGATTTTCCTTTCTATTTTCACAATGAATCCTAAATCAGTTTGGCTGAATACTAAGTATTAGTTTCACTCCCTTGCTTTGCCCAGGAAAGCAGCAAGAGAAGCTCTGCTCTTTGCAGAGAGACACAATGCCTAAAGGATGTCCTACTGCAGGGAATCATATTCTGGGCCCCTCAGTTTAAGAAGGACATTGAGACACTTGAATGTGTCCAGAGAAGGGCAACAAGGCTGGGGAAGAGGCCTTGAGCACAAGCCCTATGAGGAGAGGCTGAGGGAGCTGGGGCTGTTTAACCTGGAGAAGAGGAGGCTCAAGGGAGACCTTCTTGCTCCCTACAACTACCTGAAGGGAGGTTGTATCCAGGTGGGGGTTGGTCTCTTCTCCCAGGCAACCAGCACCAGAATAAGAGGACACAGTCTCAAGCTTCACCGGGGGAAGTTTAGGCTGGAGGTGAGGAGAAAGTTCTTCACAGAAGGAGTTATTGGGCATTGGAATGTGCTGCCCAGGGAGGTGGTGGAGTCACCATCCCTGGAGGTGTTGAAGGAGGGGTTGGACGTGGCACTTGGTGCCATGGTTTAGTCATGAGGTCTGTGGTGACAGATTGGACTTGATGATCTATGAGGTCTCTTCCAACCTTGGTGATTCTGTGAGATTTTCCTTTCTATTGTCACAATGAATCCTAAATCAGTTTGGGGGAATACTAAGTATTTGTTTCATTCCCTTGGTTTTCTCAGGAAAGCAACAAGAGAAGCTCTGCAGCTTTGCAGCTTTGCAGAGAGAGACAATACCTAAAGGATGTCCTACTGCAGGGAATCATATTGAGTTTTGAGGGACAAGGCTCCACTTTTTTCCCCCTACTTTATCCCTTCACAAGCACACTGAAAGCAGGCTTTATAAATCAATCAGACACCAAGGACAAAACTATTTGCTGAGACACACATGCTTCATTCTGAGGGACAAGGCCTCAGCGTTTGTGATTCTGGCTGGGTGGGACTCTCACCCAGAAGGGATGTGGCAGAGAAATCACTTTCCATTTGTTAAGGCACTTACTTCACTGCACTCGACAAGAGTGTGAGGACAGAGCCAGCAGCCTTGAGCCACTTCTTAGTCAAAGAAGTCTCCAGAATGCTACAGTGTGAGGAACATTAATGGAGGCAGCAGAAGAATAGAATAGAATAGAATAGAATAGAATAGAATAGAATAGAATAGAATAGAATAGAATAGAATAGAATAGAATAGACCAGACCAGACCAGACCAGACCAGACCAGACCAGACCAGGTTGGAAGAGACCTTCAAGATCATCACGTCCAACCTATCAACCAATCCAACCCACCTAATCAACTAAACCATGGCACCAAGCACCCCATCAAGTCTCCTCCTGAACACCTCCAGTGATGGTGACTCCACCACCTCCCTGGGCAGTCCATTCCAATGGGCAATCACTCTCTCTGTATAGAACTTCTTCCTAACATCCAGCCTAAACCTGCCCTGGCGCAGCCTGAGACTGTGTCCTCTTGTTCTGGTGCTGGCTGCCTGGGAGAAGAGACCAACCTCTGCCTGGCTACAACCTCCCTTCAGGTAGTTGTAGAGAGCAATAAGGTCACCCCTCAGTTTCCTCTTCTGCAGGCTAAGCAACCCCAGCTCCCCCAGCCTCTCCTCATAGGGCTTGTGTTCCAAACCCCTCCCCAGCTTCATTGCCCTTCTCTGGACACGTTCCAGAAACTCAACATCTTTCCTAAACTGAGGGGCCCAGAACTGGACACAGGACTCAAGGTGTGGCCTAACCAGTGCAACGTACAGGGGCAGAATCACCTCCCTGCTCCTGCTGGCCACACTGTTCCTGATGCAGGCCAGGATGCCATTGGCCCTCTTGGCTGCCTGGGCACACTGCAGGCTCATGTTCAGCCTGCCATTGACCAGTAGCCCCAGGTCCCTCTCTGCCTGGCCGCTATCCAGCCACTCTGACCCCAAATGGTGAGCCCTGGAGGTAGTACAGTAGCTCAGGCAAGTTGTTCCCAGGATGATTGCTTTTCAGGCACTTTTGGGGGAGGGAAAATGCAAAGTGGGAAGACATGTTTTTGTGGAGGAAGGTCTCACTGGATATTTGGAGATGCTTATTTGGATTTCCCTTCTTGAGAACGGTCTCACGTTGGAGGCAGAGGTGTGGGAAGGAACACAAAGGGCCCTGACTATCCACCTTGATTAATTTTCCAGCTAATGACTCTCTAGACATGGTGATGTATGGGACTCTGTCGGTGACAAAACAAATTGAACTTTTACTAATTAAGTAGAACATCTTCATAGGGTGAAAGGTTTTGCTAACGAAAGTAACTCACAAAGAATTATGTTGGCTAGAGACTGCTGCTGAGATCAGGCAGGGAAGGGAGGGGACCAGCAGTATAAAATATTCACTGCAGCTACCAGTCCAAGATTTCACTCCCAGGTTGTCTCTGCACAGAGACTAGTCGGTGCCACATTCCCTGGGCTGCAGCCCACCTCTGTCTCAGCAGAACAAGACTGATGCTCTATGCATGCACCTCTTGACTGCATGATGAGAGCTGTTTAATGAAGTAGCCTTGGCCCAACACCAGGATTGTTGCAATCACTCTGCAAGGACACACAGGATGGCACGAGGCCCATACTGGTGCAACGCTGTGATATTCTGGCTTCTCCTCCTGTGGGCGCCACACAGATGCTACACAGGGTGCACTGTGCAACTCCCTCTCCTGTGCAAGAGAACAGTCTCAAGGGTAGATCAGGGTGAGTGAAAACGTGGCCTTCGTGGAAGTGCCACATAAAGAACTGAGCATCTGTCTTAACAGAAATAATCCACCTTGGTACACAGAGAGCAGCAGTGTCCTGGGGTGGGATGAGAGAAGGAAAAGAGGAGGTGGAGCTGCACAGGTCTGCAAACACCCCATCAGATATTGAGAGTGGAGTCTGTGGGCTGCCCTGGTGAAAAGGAAACAGGTCACTTACATCTGTTCCTCCTGTGTCCAGAGCAGTGCAGGAATTCTTGTCTTTGGGGAGATGGAAAGCTGGGTCATGAGCTGTGTTTACTCCACTGTGCCTCTATGTACAGCAGCTTGCTTAAACTGCTGCAGCCCTGTTGCAGCATTCACAGGGATCCTGATCAAAGTACCAGGTCCCAAGCCATGGAGGAGGGAAACTGCTGTGCTTTCACAGAAAAGACTGGGAAAGGGTAAACCAGCAAACTGGGTCTTTGCTCCCCATTAAGGTCTGGAAAAGCACTTGAAATCAGTCAGTGCTTTCCACCAGATGAGGATCTGCCCCCCGTTCTGCAGCCTTGCCTCTTTTCTTTCCCCTGCACTTTGCCACCAAATTCTCGCTTGCTGCAAAGCTCATTACTTTGTAATTCTATTGTCACCCTTTCATGGAGAGATTTGTGGTGTTTTAACCAAGAAACCTACATTAAAATATTGAAATAAGTCATTAAATATTTATTTTCTTCAGCTACTTGTAAAGGTGGAAGGAAATTGAGGGAAAAATCTGCTGAAAAGGAGCATAATATTCATATTTTCTGAAGAGACTGTTTGTGGCTATGTTGCCTGAGGGACCTGCAAAGACAGAATCACAGGGGCCACAGTGTTGGCTTTTTCTCCTTGCACTCTGTCTCCCTCTCCAGTAGCCTTTTTCTATTCTAGGATTCAGTTCTCCCCTCTCCTTTTTGTGCAAATCAAGGTTAACATTCAGGCCAGTCAGTGAGACAGCTGAAGGCAGAGAGTCTCAGCCAGATGGAAATATGGGGATTGACCCCCACCTGTGTGCCCCCAAACAGTTCTCCTGTGACAGTCCCTTCCTCTCCTCTCCTAACCGCTGACAGAAACCAAGAGCAGCTCTGCCAGCAGCACTGGGACTGCGCTGACATAAAATCAGTTTGACACCTCTGTCGAGTCCAAGGTCTATGCTTCCAGGTTCTGCACAGGTTGTTCCTTCCTTTTCCATCTGCACGTGGAGGAAACATGGAGACGTGGCAAGAAGGCAGGAATTACCTTCACAGGTAGAGTCATAGAATGGTTTGGCTTTGAAGGGAACCTTTAAAGGTCATCTAGTCCAACCATCCTGCAGTGATCTAGGACAGCTTCAACTGGATTCTCACTGCCCCATGCAGAGCTACAGGCTGGGGTCAGGGTGGCTGGAGAGCTCCCAAACAGAGAGGAACCTGGGGGTGCTGATCAACAGCCGCCTGAACACGAGCCAGCAGTGTGCCCAGGTGGCCAAGAAGGCCAATGGCATCCTGGCCTGCATCAGGAATCGTGTGGCCAGCAGGAGCAGGGAGGTCATTATGCCCCTGTACTCTGCTCTGGTTAGGCCACACCTTGAGTACTGTGTCCAGTTCTGGACCCCTCAATTTAAGAAGGACATTGAGACACTTGAACATGTCCAGAGAAGGGCAACAAGGCTGGGGAGAGGCCTTGAGCACAAGCCCTATGAGGAGAGGCTGAGGGAGCTGGGGTTGCTTAGCCTGGAGAAGAGGAGGCTCAGGGGAGACCTCATTGCTCTTTACAACTACCTGAAGGGTGATTGTAGCCAGGAAGGGGTTGGACTCTTCTCTCTAGCAACCAGCACCAGAACAAGGGGACATAGTCTCAAGCTGTGCCAGGGAAAGTTTAGGCTGGAGGTGAGGAGAAAGTTTTTCACCGAGAGAGTGATTCGCCATTGGAATGTGCTGCCCAGGGAGGTGGTGGAGTTGCCGCCCTGGAGGTGTTGAAGAGGGGATTGGACGTGGCACTTGGTGCCATGGTCTAGTCATGAGGTCTGTGGTGACAGGTTGGACTCGATGTAGCAAACCATGGTTAGATAGCACTCACTACCCTAGAGGGAGCTGCCAAGGGATTCCTAATAATGCCAGGTGTTGGGATCTCTGATGAGATCAAGTGCCAACCAAGAGGCTGCTGTGACCATAGCTGGGGCCATCATCATAGACTTGCCCCTTAGCACAGCTTTAAGGACTTTCCTTGCCATTCTGAATGCTTATATCCACAATAACATCTTGGTCTTAATAACATTTCCCTAACAAAGCTCCTGTGTGACAAGGGTGAGCTGCAGTCGAATTACCTTTCTTTACCTCAGTACATAATCTTTGCAGGTCCACACCTGATGCCACCGTTCATGCCCACTGTAACATGAGCTCTGGTCACTGAAGAATTGAATTGTCTCCTTCAAGGGCATCTGGTGTTCAGTTGTAAAGAGTAGAAGGACATTTAGCTGTGTTTCTTCACTTCTCATCAAGACACTTTCTCTCTCACCAGTGTCAAGCACTCAGCTTTGAGGGTGCTTCACAATTTCCCTACAGCAGGCTGCTTTGCTCTGTGCTCACCCACACGTGGCACATCCCTGGACATGCTGGATCGTTGTCACCTGCTTTTCAAGGCTTTTCATTTTCATCTGCAGGTGACAGATAACACCCAGGGAGCCAAATGATGATGGCAACGAAACTAAAATAACCCAACAGTTTGTGAAGCAGCTGGGCAGCACAAGCAGCAAGCCACTGGAGCTTGTTCTGCATGGATTCACTGGGCAGCCTGGTGGTAGGTTAAAGAGCAGGGCTGGAGCTCTGCTTGGTTCACCTCTCTCAATGCACCTATGCATGAAGGGCAGAGACATTTTCTTGGTGAGGGGCTGGAGCTCAAAGCAGCAGCACCAATGTCAGATGCTTTGCATCCAGCATCCCAAAATCCAGGATGAGAATTGCTATTCACAGAGACTCTTTGAGCAAGGGAGGACACCTCACATGTCGGATGATATTGAAGAGACCGTTGCAGATTCTACTCTCAGTATGGCATCTTTTTTCCCCCCTGCCTTTGTCTGGTTAAAGTACATTTATCTCCCTGAGAAAATATCAAATGGTGCTTACATATGTTAAGTGTTGTTCAGATTAAAAACATAAAATGGAAGAGAAGGAAAAAAAAAAAAAGTGATTCCCCAAATTAGCTCACCTGCAGGGGAGTTTCAAAGAGCCATTCACATGCAAGGTGTGAAACTTCTTTTCACCAGCCTTGGTAGCTGGCTGGACAGGGACCCTCACTGTGAAAAAACCTGCCCATGGTCATGCCAGATGGGATTACTGAGATTTTTTTCACTCCATTACATCAAGAGCCCTTTTCCCTCTCCATCACTCCCTAAAAGTGCTTGTAATATGTGATTTGCCTTCAGAAAATGAATCATCATCTCCCAGTAATTTGTCGTTGAATTCCCACTCAGGTAGGGCTGTAGTTTGGTGTGCAGAAATTAAATACTAATATTCCCTGTCCTTCCCTGCCCTTCCCTACCCTGCCCTGCCCTTCCCTTCTCCCATTCCCTTCCTCCTCCTTTTCCCTTTCCCTTTCCCTATTTCTCCCTTCTTTCTCCATTCTCATTTCTCCTCTCCCCTCCCCTCCTCTCTGAACCTCTCCTCTCCATTCTCTCCTCTCCATTCTCTCCTCTCCATTTTCTCCTCTCCATTCTCTCCTGTCCTCTCCATTCTCTCCTCTCTGCTCCTTTCTCACCTCTCCATTCTCTCTTCTCCTCTCCGTTCTCTCCTCTCCATTCTCTCTTCTCTATTCTCTCCTCTCCATTCTCTCCTCTTCTCTCCTCTCCATTCTCACTTCTCCATTCTCTCTTCTCCTCTCCATTTTCTCCTCTCTGTTCTCTCCTCTCTATTCTCTCCTCTCCTCTCCTCTTCATTCTCTCCTCTCCTCTCCATTCTCTCCTCTCCTCTCCATTCTCTCCTCTCCTCTTCATTCTCTCCTCTTCATTCTCTCCTCTCCTCTCCTCTCTTCTCCATTCTCCCCTCTCCTCTCCATTCTCCCCTCTCCATTCTCTCCTCTCCTCTCCATTCTCTCCTCCTTCTTCTCACCTTGTTTTCAGTACTCTTTTTTGGGGAGAAAACAAGCAAGCATTGGGGAGAAAACAAGCAAGCACAGACACTACATCCCCAAGCTGGCACTCCCCATGACATTTTGTAATAACAGTTGCATGTATTGGTTTGAGCCGCTGAGCACTTTGATGAGCTTCAGGTGCTTTGCTCTTTCCTGTCTGGGAAATGGGGGAGACTACGCCAGGTGTTGGCCCAGGGACAGGGGAAGAGAAGGAGGAAGATTTCTTTGAGACACAAATAAGAGCCACATTATGCATGACTCAGCACCTCATGTCAAAATTTGGCCTGTACCAACAGGAACACAAAAGGCTGATCACAATGAGCAATAAGCCAAAAATACCCTGGCGAGAGGAGCACGCTGTGGATTGCGGAGTGGGGCTTGACAATTAGAGCTCTGCAAGACAGTCACAGGGACAAAAATAGATCCAGTTCCAAGTGGAAGGTGCCTTTGAAATTTGGGATTTGCATTTTTTTTTCTCTGTGTGTGTGTGTGTGTGTGTGCACTCTTTCAGCTCCAAAATAGCAACTTGGTTAAACACAAAAGGCGAAATGTGAGGGTAAAAATAAAGATTACTTCATTTTACCAACAATGTTGCTGAATCTGGAAGAAAGCCAGGAGTATCACTTGGGCAAGATTTAACACAAAGGGTTGTGCTTTGCTTTGTTTTGCTTCAACAATTCCATCTCTAACTAATCACTGTGAGGGAAATACTGTAACTCCTTTCAGCAATCACAGAATCAATAAGGTTGGAAAAAACCTCAGACATCATCAAGTCCAACCTGTCACTCTACACCTCATGACTACTAAACCATGGCTTCAAGTGCCACATCCAATCCCTTTTTGAACACCTCCAGAGATGACGACTCCACCACCTCCCTGGGTAGCACATTCCAATGGCCAATAACTCTTTCTGTGAAGAACTTTCTCCTTGCCTCCAGCCTAAACTTCCCCTGGCACAGCTTGAGACTCTGTCCTCTTGTTCTGGTGCTGGTTGCCTAGGAGAAGTGACCGATCCCCTACCTCCCTTCAGGTAGCTAGAGAGAGCAATAAGGTCTCCCCTGAGCCTCCTCTTCTCCAGGCTAAACACCCCCAGCTCCCTCAGCCTCTCCTCATACAGCTGTGCTCGAGGCCTCTCCCCAGCCTCATTGCCATTCTCTGGACACATTCAAGAGTCTCAATGTCCTTCTTAAATTGAGAAGCCCCAAACTGGACACAGTACTCCAGGTGTGGCATAACTAGAATAGACAGATTAAGATGATGCCCAGTGATATGAGGAACCCATGTGCATGTTTTTGGTCTCTTCTCCCAGGCAATCAGCACCAGAACAAGAGGACACAGTCTCAAGCTGTGCCAGGGGAAGTTTAGGCTTGAGGTGAGGAGAAAGTTCTTCACAGAGAGAGTTGTTAGCCATTGGAATGTGCTGCCCAGGGAGGTGGTGGAGTCACCATTCCTGGAGGTTTTCAAGAGGGGACTGGATGTGGCACTTGGTGCCGTGGTTTAGTAGTCATGAGGTGTTGGGCGGCAGGTTGGACTTGATCTTTGAGGTGTTTTCCAACCTTATTCATTCTATGATTCTATGATTCTATATCCTTGGCCTTCCACTGACTGCTGGGGGAATCAGATGGTCTGAGTTCATTAGAGGTAGTTCTGTAGCCAGTGGGATTCTCAGATGCACTACAGAGCCTGACAGCCACACACGTATTTCTTTGCACGTTTCTCACTCTCTGCACCACAGGTGATGGGGGTGGCAGGATTTCTTCAACTCCCATGGGGAGAAAAATAGTACAATGCTTATATAATGCATGGAATGGAAATCAGAGAAGATTTAAAGACAGATGTAACCATCAGCTTTGGAAAAAGTTTGATTAAAAATAACACTATTTAAAACTATCTCCATTTTTCACCTGTGACAGTCCAGCTTTTGACTTCATCCCACTGGCTCCCAGGCAGGGAGGGAGGCAGGCACTGCTTGGTCCTTTCAAAGCAATGCAAAGACCTTATCTGTGCTTCTCATTATTAATATTTCAGAGTGGATTTTCAAGCTACTTCCTGCAGCTACTATTTTGACTCTCTCAACCCCATTCTGAGTACTGAGTTCTTAAGGAGATGCAAGCCTTTGGTCTGCTGTGAGCAGAGCAGTACAACACATTCATCAGCTTTCTCTCTTCTTCCTCTAACTGTGAGAATAGGAAATTTTCTTCCCTCATCTCTTAGGGAATAGCCTGTGTACATGCACAAGTCCCCACCCTGGCTGCTGGAGCTCTTGCCTGGGTCTCTCCTTCAACCCTCCAGCTCCCTGCTGAGGTTCATGCTTCTCCTTGTGTTTATTCTGTTACTTGCCTCTAACAACATTTTCCAAGGTATTTTAGGTGGCTAATACACCATTAAGACACAGAGCTGATGCTTGAAATTCTAACATCTCACACATTTGTAAAACAGCTCATTACCAAAGGGTGCTCCTAAGCTTATAGTTCTCCTGCAGGCTTTTTTTCCTCACAGTTTGGTCCCAGACCTCAAGATTTTGCTTGATTCCTTTTCGGTGCTTTAACATCACTCAGTCCTGGTTCCTTTTCTGAATGAAGGGGGTGAAACAGAGCTTGTTCATAAGCAGAAATGGATCTCATGTCTATTGCTCCTGAGACCATCCCAGTCAGTTAGATGTTTTTAGCAGACACTGTCAGCCCAGTGATCTATCCAGTCTTGGATGCAATTAGACAAACACTCCTTCAAACAAATCCCAGCACAGCAGTAAGGAAGATGGCACAAAGAAATCTGGATGCTGACAGCACCCATCAGTTTACCAGCTCTCTGGTCAGTCAGAGGGGAACTGAAGCTCAAGCTTTCTATCACTTTTCATTGAAAACCAAAATCCTGCTCTGTCAGAGATTAGATTTGGTTTAATTTGTTGGAGTGGGTGGGTCTGATTCTGATTAAGGTGAACAGATCTGCTCTCTCCCTGCTCCTCTGACTCCCTCACACTCTGACATTTATTTGAAGAAATGAGGTCATTCTGGGGTAGTTTGGAATGAGGTAGCTGACACATTTCACATCTGACAGGAAGCTGTGGCTGAACCCATCTTCACTGGTGATGGATTTTCGCAGAGATCCAAAGCCATTGCAGAAAATTTGGCCACGTGCTCCAAGGTCAGCCTGTGAAAGCTCAAAGTGATGAACAAACCTGACCTGAGCGCTATTTGGTGGGGCCTGCAAAACAACCCCTGCTAAAACAACTGGTTTCAAGCCAATCAGATGACAATGCTGCCAAGCTTAAAATCAAGTCCAGCTTGTTAGCACCACTTGTATTAACTCCCTCAGAGCTTTGGATAGGGATAAGACAGGATAAAGAGTTGAACAGAGCCCACAAAAGCATCACTGATTAACCCAGAGCTGTCTTTTGCTTTCACCTGCTTCCTATTTTTTTCTTCCCCATGTTCTTGGGGTTGTGAAAAAAGGCTCAAAAGCAGAGAGTTGACCATTCTGATATAGATGAGGGAGAGTACTTCCAAACAGCCTCTTGAAACATTTTTTGCCTTTAATTGCATACAAGATTAGAGATCTCACCCACTGCCTTGAAATGCTGAAGACAAGCTCAGGGTCATCCCATCCACATGAAAGATGCCCACTGATACAGTGAAAGGTAGAGCTGGAGTTAATCTGAGTTAGCCTTGAATTAAGTTACCTAGAAGAATAAACCCAAAGTTTGGGAGGTTGTAGCCAGGCAGAGGTTGGTCTCTTCTCCCAGGCAGCCAGCACCAGAACAAGAGGACACAGTCTCAGGCTGCGCCAGGGCAGGTTTAGGCTGGAGGTTAGGAAGAAGTTCTATACAGAGAGAGTGATTGCCCATTGGAATGGGCTGCCTGGGGAGGTGGTGGAGTCACCATCTTTGGTGGTGGTCAGGAGGAGACTTGATGGGGTGCTTGGTGCCATGGGTTAGTTGATTGGGTGGGTTGGATTGGTTGATAGGTTGGACGTGATGATCTTGAAGGTCTTTTCCAACCTGGTCTATTCTATTCTATTCTATTCTATTCTATTCTATTCTATTCTATTCTATTCTATTCTATTCTATTCTATCCTATCCTATCCTATCCTATCCTATCCTATCCTATCCTATCCTATCCTATTCTATCCTATTCTATTCTATCTTATCCTATTCTATTCTATCTTATCCTATTCTATTCTATCCTATCCTATCCTATCCTATCCTATCCTATCCTATCCTATCCTATCCTATCCTATCCTATCCTATCCTATCCTATCCTATCCTATCCTGCTCTATTCTATTCTATTCTATTCTATTCTATTCTATTCTATTCTATTCAAAGGCAAAGCTTACTCTGTGAGCCACCACTATTTTTCTCCTTCTTACCTTCTCCCTTCCAAAAGGCTTGAAGTTGACAGAATGGGGGGAGGAGGGAGGGAGGGGGAAGCCAAGAAAAAACAAGCCACCACTACCAAACCCCTCTAAGCAAAAGCCAGCCCTGAAAGTTTGTTGCAATGTCAGCAGGAACGGCAATATTGGCCTCTGAAAAATTAATATGATGCTCACTTGCTGTCTAGTTCCTCCTCTGCTTGTCAATAATTCTGTTCATTCCACGAATATTAAACCTGTTTGCCAGAGCCCTTAATGTGACAAGAAGCTGATGCCTGAAAGCAGGATTGCTTTCAACTACACATCATCTTTAATTTATTACATAACCCGGTGTTATTGCTTTTATTGATGAACTGTAGAGTGTAAAATGATTATTTGTTAAAGATTTCACTGTAGTAGTAAAGGAAAACAAGAAAAATAAATAAAAAGAGAGAGGAGGAGAAGAAGAAGAGGAAGAAAAATCTTTACTGCTTCACAGAAGCTACTTGTAAATGTTTTCTTTCCCTGAGAAGATTCAGGAATAGGAGTTACTGTTATTACCTGATTTCTGGCTTCACACATTCTTTGCAGAGCAGAACAGATCCACCTTCCTCCATCACTTAATTCAATCTCCTTACTGAGACAGGAGCAGGCAGCAGAGGAGCAGAATGGAGCTCTTCCTGATGGGATGATGTATATGTATCTTCTGTGCTCTGCATCATTAAATCTACCTGGTTGGTTTGGGCAGGACAATTTAAGTCTTGCATCTAAGCTTAAGCTCCATCTTTTCCATTCTATTACTGTAGTGTGATAAGAGCTTATAGGTATTGGTCATTTATACTGAGAGATTGTCTTTGTGTCCCAGCTGTGATGTAGATGCATCACAATACTGCACATAGGCAAAATGAGAGATGAGATCCCTGCCTGGAAAGAACATATGCTCTGATTTGAAAAGGAAGGAAAAGAGAGTGCTGGTGAGAGGTGTTGAGCACAAGCCCTGTGAAGAGAGGCTAAGGGAGCTGGGGTTGTTTAGCTTGGAGAAAAGGAGGCTCAGGGGAGACCTTATTGCTGTAAGTTAGTAAGGTAAGTAAGGTAGTTGTAACTACCTGAAGGGAGGTTGTAGCCAGGTGAGGGTTGATCTCTTCTCCCAGGCAAGCAGCACCAGAACAAGAGGACACAGTCTCAAGCTGTGCCAGGGGAGGATTAGACTGGATGTTAGGAAGAAGTATTTGGCCATTGGAATGTGCTGCCCAGGGAGGTGGTGGAGTCACCACCACTGGAGGTGTTTAGGAAGAGACGGGATAGGGTGCTTGGTGCCATGGTTTAACTGATTAGAGAGTGTTGGTGACAGGTTGGATTCAATGATCTCAAAGGTCTTTTAGAAATTGGTTAATTTATTCTATTCTATTCTATTATTCTATTCTATTCTATTCTATTCTATTCTATTCTATTCTATTCTATTCTATTCTATTCTATTCTATTCTAATGCACCCTGCATTTCTACAGCACACTGGGAGAAATGCAGTCTCAGAAGAATTCTTGGAATGGTTTGGTTCTGAAACAGATGCAATGAAGAATTCAACCTGCTGCTGAGAGACATTTCTCTTGCTAATTGGTTATAAACAATGCTACTGATGGCATCAATATGGGAAACAAGAATTAAGAAATAAGGAAGCCTGGGTTTAAATGAATTTCTGTCTCATGGTTGATTGCAAATAACAGTTGAAGACCTCATTGTTGGGACTTTTAAAAATAGCTCTTTCCCTGGAGAGTTTTTCTTTTCTGAAAGACTTAGACCTCATGTTGCAGTTTCCCTCTCCATCAGGAGCTTCAGATACGGAGACTCCTGATTCTGTTCAGCTGTCTGACTCCAATGAGCAGAATCAAAGACCTTATTGCTGTCTACAAGTACCTGAAGGGAGATTGTAGCCAGGTGGGGGTTGGTCTCTTCTCCCAGGCAGCCAGTGGCAAAACAAGAGGACACAGTCTCAGACTGTGCCAGGGGAGGTTTAGGCTGGATGTTAGGAGGAAGTTCTTCATAGAAAGAGAGATTGGCCATTGGAATGTGCTGTCCAGTGAGGTGGTGGAGTCACCATCACTGGAGGTGTTTAGGAAGAGGCTGGATGAGGCACTTGGTGCCATGGTTTAGTTGGTGATACTGTGTTGGGTGATAGGTTGGACTTGATGATCTTGAAGGTCTTTTCCAACCTGTCTAATTCTAATTCTAATTCTAATTCTAATTCTAATTCTAATTCTAATTCTAATTCTAATTCTAATTCTAATTCTAATTCTAATTCTAATTCTAATTCTAATTCTAATTCTAATTCATTCTAATTCTAATTCTAATTCTACTAATTCTCTTTGCAGGGTTTTGACTCAAGCTCTGCTTTCTTAGGTGAAAGGAAATTTTGGGGGTAAACCCCCAGAAATATAAACCCAAATGGTCTGCATTTCCCAGAAAGATTTAAATAACAGGAATGAGTCCACTTCTCCATGAGCCTCACCACTTTCTGCCTTCCAGAGGTCAATGAGATCTTAATAGGGATTCTGGGAAACACAAGAGACTCTGATCACATTAAAGGAATAGGACAAGAAAAAGAAAAGAAGAATTAAGGAGAAAACAAGATAAAATAAAGCAGATAAGGGGGTAAAAACCACAACACACTAAAGAGCTGATAAGATTTCTAGATGGCCCAGGGATTTTTGTTCATCTCCAAGACATTGGTGTTTATCTGAATAAGGATCTTCCTGCTCAGTCATATGAGCACAATTTTCCCCTCCTTCTCTTTCACTGGCTCCATTCTCTCTTTTTTCCACTTCCATTGCTCTTCAATATCAATGTCTGTTCAAGAGGGCATTGGACGTGGCACTTGGTGCCATGGTTTAGTCATGAGGTCTGTGGTGACAGGTTGGACTTGATGATCTTTGAGGTCTCTTCCAACCTTGGTGATTCTGTGATTCTGTCTTCAAAATGAGGTCTCATGCTTTCCAGAGGGATTGCCTTTGGGGATGTCATTCAGGCCACTGTTGTTCACAGCCATGCCAGTGAAGCTTTGGATTGTGATTCATTTTACTCCCAAATATATTGCTCTTCCTAGCCAACCAGTCAGTCCTTCCTGCACGTGGGCTTATGTATCAATGCAGGTCATGCCTGACACAGTCAGCTCTTTTCCATTCATACCACAGAATCCCAGCATGGTGGGGGATTGAAAGGGACCTCTGGAGGTCATCTAGTCCAACCCCCATGATGAAGTATCTTCATCCAGAGCACACAGCTCAGTTTCCTTCTCTGGAGACATTCAGAACCCACCAGGATGTGTTCCTGTGTGATCCTGCTCTGGCAGGAGGGTTGGACTAGATGATTCTTCAAGGTCCCTTCCAACTCCTTACATTCTGTGATCCCATCCAGATGGCTTTGAAATCCTTCCAGAGGAGACTCCACAATCTCTCTGGCCAGTCTGGTCCAGTTCTCCATCACCCTGCTGTGCTGAAGAGTGTGAAAGATACTTCACCACTACCTGTTTTGTTTTTTCCCTTATGTACTCACCCCTGATTCTAGCCATCTGTGGTGGGTTGAGAATTCTGCTCCCTCCCCCCCCAACATTAAATTTGCCAGACCAGCTCAGCTGGAAGCAAATGAAAGCTGTATTTACAAGCAAAACTGCGAGCTACAATGAAATGCAAGGAATGTGTGCCAATATACAATGTTTGCAATATTTACAGGTACTTACAATTAATAAGCAGCGCAAGGACCTCCCTGGTCAAAGACCAGGGGAAACTAACAGCTTCTCCCTCCCTGCATTCCCCCTTTACCCCCTGTACATAAAAGGGACAAGAGAAAGGAGCAGAGAGACCTTAGACTTAGCCAAAACAATGCAGCCAAAGTCAAGCAGAGGGGAGGGGAAGGGAGGGGAAGGGAGGGGAGGGAGGGGGGGGGGGGGGAGGGGGAGGGGAGGGGAGGGAGGGGAGGGGAGGGGAGGGGAGGGGAGGGGAGGGAAGGGAAGGGAAGGGAAGGGAAGGGAAGGGAAGGGAAGGGAAGGAAGGGAAGGGAAGGGAAGGGAAGGGAAGGGAAGGAAGGGAAGGGAAGGGAAGGGAAGGGAAGGGAAGGGAAGGGAAGGGAAGGGAAGGGAAGGGAAGGGAAGGAAGGGAAGGGAAGGAAGGGAAGGGAAGGGAAGGGAAGGGAAGGGAAGGGAAGGGAAGGGAAGGGAAGGGAAGGGAAGGGAAGGGAAGGGAAGGGAAGGAAGGGAAGGGAAGGGAAGGGAAGGAAGGGAAGGGAAGGAAGGGAAGGAAGGGAAGGGAAGGAAGGAAGGAAGGAAGGAAGGGAAGGGAAGGGAAGGAAGGGAAGGGAAGGGAAGGGAAGGGAAGGGAAGGGAAGGGAAGGGAAGGGAAGGGAAGGGAAGGGAAGGGAAGGGAAGGGAAGGGAAGGGAAGGGAAGGGTGGAGAGGTTTGGTACAACTAGTTCAAGTTCCTTATTTCTCCAATGGGATTGTTTAGACCTATCATTGTTTTTCCTTTTTGCACCCAATAGTGATTTATTTACATTCTACTACTTTCTGTTCAAGATCTGTGAAAAAAAAACCTTAGAGGCATAGCCTAAAACTACCACACCACCCAAACTGAACTCTTGGATGATGAAAAGGAAATGAGATATGGGAGTTACCTTTGGGGTTTGTTTTTTTTGGGGAGGGTTATTTTTAAAACTCTCTCCCCATCTCCGAGGAATTTACCAGAGTTGGTTTCTCAGTTGTTTTGGGTTTTTTTGCTATTTCTTCTCTGGCAGCATGCCCTGTGCCAAGGCTATGGCACTGACCTCCTGCAGCAGGACTCTGCTTTGTTCCCAGCGCTGTCCCGGAGCGCTACGCAGCTCGTTGAGAACTCATTCATTCTGCCTCCGCCCCATCAGATTAAAACTTCTCTTCAAATAGCATTTCAAATATCATCTGCTTCACCTTAATATCTTTCTTCCATAATATTTCTCGCAGCTCCACGCTCACACTCTGCTCCCCTGGGTAATTCCCTCTTCTGTGAGTCTTGTTGATTCTTCCAGAGCACACATTCTCCACTCCCGCTTCTTGCTGAGGTTCTCTAGCGCACCTTGCTCTCTTCTACCTCCTCTTCTTGCCCTTATTCTGCTTACACAGTCAGAAGCAGCAGGTCCTTTCTACATTTCCCAGAGTCCCAAAGTGCAGCCCCAGTAGAGAGTTCAGTTATCAGACTTCCCACTTGGGCAGCCTGCAAAAAGTACTTCAGCTGCATGTTTGTCACTGAACTTGCTGGGGCTGGGTACATAGGTGCACCAAAATGCAACCTGGAAGTAACCCTGGAAACATCTGGAATAACCCTGGATGCACCTGGAGTAACCCTGGAAGACTCACTTCAGTGATTTCCCTCCCTACCAACCAACCAACCAACCAACCAACCAACCAACCAACCAACCAACCAACCAAGACATCCCTGTTTCCACTGGACTGACTTCCAATCTCTTATGGCCAGATGACAACTCCAGGGAACAGCGAGGCTGTCAGGTGTTTCACACCCCACCAACCTCACAGGCAGGCCTCAGCTATGACTCCACAGCCTCTGTCACGAGGCTTTTGTGGGTGGTAGCTCATTTTTGTTTCCATCAGTGAACCCCAGAAGTTATGGATGCAGTATGGAGATCATGACTCAGTACATCCTCCCCTTCCTCAGCCAACACCTTCCAGATTTGGAACAGCAAAGCTTAGGTGTAGGTTCAGTGTCAGTGGGCAGAGGCTTGTGTAGGTGAGAGGCAAAAAGAGATGATAGACGCTTGCTGCCATTATAAACTCTCTCTTGACGTCACTGAGGACCTTCCAGCCTCTGCCCAGAGGCAGAAATTATACCAGGCCCAGTAGAGTTTGTTCTAGTTTCTCCTTTGTGTGTCAACACCTGTCAAAATGCTTATCTTAACTTCCCCACTCCCTTAATCCTCCTCCTCTCTCCTGCTCTTTGGCTGGCAAAGATCTTTATCTGCTTTGGTTGGAGTGGCAGGAGGCTGGTGGAAGGAGGGCAGTGCTGATAGACAGTCAGGCTTTATCCCAGGGAAATATCATAAGCAGAAGTCAGTGAGAAGAAGCAGTGTAGGCAGCAGGTTTCTCTGCAGAGGAAATGGTGATAATCCGTAATAATCGTCTCCCACACAGGCAATAAGTGAGTTTATCCAGGAAAAGAGTGGAAATGGGAAAGGTGGTTTGGAGAAACTGAATACCCCAGGGGTGGTAGAATGGAAGGGCTGAGCATAAGTGAGATTGTCACCTCCAGCACTTTGCACCCACAGCAGGAAAAAGGACAGCACTGTTGGGTGGGACATGGACACCTCAAGTGAGCCTTAGGATCTGGTTTGGGGGTTCTAAGCAGTATCAAATGTGGAGAACTCTAATGCTGCTGCTGAAGAGATCATTCTCAGCTATCCTTCCTCATTCCTCATCTTCTGCTAGGGCAACAAGCCATAACCCCAGAGCCAGACAACACACCAGTCCTTTTGCTTCATTTATATGCTCATGATACTATCATCCCCACGCAGACTGAGACTCAGCTCACATCCATGCTGATTTCCAACTGACATCTCTCCAATAAGTCCAAATACCACAGATTCCAATCCCTGCTGATTCTCCAGTACTTTGGGATACGGAGCATCCAAGCATTAACACAGCCAATTATTCTCTTTCCTGGGTGGCTAAGGCAAGGGAGCTTGATTGGGCAGAATTAGCTAACGTGGTCTGAAACATTCAAGCGAGACAGCCACAAATCTCTGCATACATTGCACTCCAGGTACTTGGGAAGAGGTTGCCCACAGAGAGAAGGAATACTCCACACGGATGCAAACCTGTGGAAGGTGGAATGGACTCAGCTGAGTGAGTAGTTTTACAATGCATAATTTATCAGAGGAATTTACCTTCTATTATTTTTGCTTATGCTGTTCTTTAGAACATGATTTTTTTGCCTTCTTTTCTTCTTCTTCCTACAGTCCTTCATTATTTAAGCACAGCTGGTGATTTATGTATGTAAATATCAAATATAGATTCCTTCCCAAGGAGAGGTTTTAGTTGGTCATGCAGTGGGTGACTTGATTCATATGCCCCTGGTCTTATTATTCATAATAGGGGGAAGCTGCAATCACTGTGGAGTAGCCTTGCACATTCATTTTGAAATTCCTCTTTGTTTGGAGCAAATTCTGTAGTGCAAATGTTTACTGCTGCTGTTGTTATTATTGTTTATTTTATAATAGCAGGAGGAGCTCCATTGTCCCTGGCCTCCTGGTGGACACAGAGGGGTGCAAGACAACTGGAGGAACTTCATTATATGTTTGGAGGATGTATTAATGCCAGCATTACCATCACTTTCTTTCTTCCTTTTATATGTATATGTATATATATTATTTCTTTTCCCCTGAACTGAATGCTTAATTCTTCTTCAAGGACCAACTTTGGCATGTGCAGGGCCCTGTGTGAAAACAACACAGTCAGCTCGTAGAGGAAAATTATACAGAGGGGAGAAGTAGAAGCTGGAATTATTAAAGCTACCTATAAAAAGAAAAAAGAAGGGGAAAAAATGGAGACATGCTGAGGCTTTTCTACTTCTGGCTCTGATCTAGTGGCACACACAGACACACACAAAGAGAATTAGTTGAATCTGGTCCACTATAAAACAACCTAAAAAGAATTTATTTTGCAATTTCCTAAAGGTTCCATCATCAGCTCCTCCATCAAAGGTCAGATTATGCAGTCTGCTTTCACATGGGCTGGAAATTTGAAACAGGCAGAAGGACCGGAGAAGAGGAGGCTCTGGGGAGATTTTATTGCTGTCTACAACTACCTGAAGGGAGGTTGTAGCCAGGAGGGGGTTAGTGTCTTCTCCCAGGCAACCAGCGCCAGAACAAGAGGACACAGTCTCAAGCTGCACCAGGAGAGGTTTAGGCTGAATGTTAGGAAGAAGTTCTTCATAGAAAGAGAGATTGGCCATTGGAAGGTGCTGCCCAGGAAGGTGGTGGAGTCCCCTCCCTGGAGGTGTTCAAGAGGGGATTGTATGTGGCACTTGGTGCCATGGTTGAATCATGAGATCTGTGGTGACAGGTTGGACTTGATGATCTTTGAAGTCTCTTCCAACCTTGGTGATTCTGTGTGATCTTTCACACTAAAACTGCTCCCAAAAGCTGGTGAAGCCCTAAAGTGAAGGTTTATAAGGGGGAGGGCTAGCGCCCTTAATGCTGGCTTGCCTTATTCTTCACAGCTCAGAGAACCAAGCCACAGGAAACTATTTCTCTGTGCTCTCCTAAAGCTCAGTCCCCTGATCTTCACCATTGTGGGACTGGAGACATTTTAATGCTGGCCCTGTTCAGAGCAGTGGCAAAATCCTGAAATGTTGATCTCACAGAACCATTTCAGTTGGAAAAGACCTTTAAGATCATCGAGTGCAACCACTATCTAACTCTACCAAATTGGGTGCTAAACTTCCTAATGAAACCTATGTTTTCAAAAGGAAATCAAAATAGAAAAGAGAGGGGGAAAAAAAAAACACCACCACAAAAACAAACCCCCAAAAAGTCAGAGGGACTTCATGTGATGACCAAGCTCAAAGCAGCCACAGGCTGGAAATCAAACCCTCTTTGAATGAAAGTTGGGCTCCCTAAAATCAAAGGCATCCTTCTTAATTAGTCTCTTCTGCAAAATCTAGGCAACAAATGCTATGTTAAGGCAGCTCTTGGCTTTTATTTGCTTGTTTGTTTGTCTGTTTGCTTCTGAGCAGCCAAAGCAAACTTCTCCAGGGACCTGTTTGATTCCTCTCTGCAGTCTGGGCTGGAATATTGATGTTGAAGAAGAGATGTGCATTTTGGATCCCTGTGTACGTGTGGACGTGCAGGCTTGTAGGAATGAGGAAGAGATGAGACAGGCTTGGAATTCACATCACAGCCCCATCCCCTCCTCACACAGCACATCAGCTCTTCCTCCCTCTGAGTCCAAGCACAGAGGAGCTCACGTATCACCATAGCTTCCAAACCCAGCTGTAATTTTCTGGCTAATGGAAGATGTATTGACAAAAGTTGACGTTAAGTGGAACTAATTACACTGTAACTGCTAAATAACTAAGAAATAACTACCCTGTAATTTATGGTGCAGCACGGACTCTGCGTAGCAACTTTCAGAGCTGCTCTATCTGCACGGAGCTCGCTGATGCATGCGCTGCAGAACTTTCCCCCTGCCGGTAGGATCCAGGCGGTGTGAAATTGCCAGCTCTGCAAACACACTCTGCCGTGATTAGAGCATAATCCACCTGGGCTTCCCACAACCCCCGCAGCCCTGCTCCACAGCAAGAGGAGGAATGCCTGCTAAGATGCTTTTCTGGGTTTCATTTTAAAGTCTTCATCCCATCTGGGATGTCCTCCCTTCCTTCTAGGTGTCCACCTCCTGCATCCCTGAGCTAAGAGCTTCCCATGGTGGATAGCAAGGACTGGAATACATAAAAATGCTGGTGTCCAGTCAGGTTTTCTGCCTGCTGTAATTGTGACCACCAATCTCATTCCTCTACTTTAATCATTTGCTGAAGGAGGCATGAGCCACACCACTGGGAGGAGGGGAAGGCATGATTCAAGTTTTCACAAGGAGGATGGGATACACCAAGGGACGAGGGGAATCTCTCCCATACATCACTGTCATGCAGCAATATCAGCATCCAGCTTGGAAGATATGTTTGAATGTGCCTTGTTCCATCTGATCAAACTCAGGATTTCTTAAGGCTCATCATTAAAGTTGATGAGAAAACAGACAGTCTGTCTCCAGAGAAATCTAGCAACCAAACATTTGTTTGTGCCTCAGAACAGGACTAAATCAGAAGATATGGGCTGGGTGTATTTCTCCTCAGAAGTTACACCCCCACCTACTGAAATTCTTCATTTTGCTCTTATTGAAACTCAGTTTAGTGCTGCAGTGCTGGATGGTATGCAACAGAATAAAATTGAGATTCTAATATAGAAGCAAAAACAAGTGGGAAATGGAGCAAGAAAACAGCTGAAACAATAAGAAATTTAAAATCCATTTTGATTTCAAATGGATTCAATATTTTGCCTTTGAAATGTCATTGGAATTAGTGTACTCCAATGAAGCATTCAGATTTTTACCTACTGCCTAAAGAACAGCCTCCTCTCGGGGGGAAAAAAAATGGTCCACAGACCAATTTTCAGCCGAATGCAAACCACAAAGTTTTTTAGACTGGAAACCCTTCGCTGCAGAAAGTCAATTCGCTGTGCTTCAGCTTTTGCAGCACCAGGCGCAGCAGGACAGGTCCCCAGACGCCACGTCAACAAAAAGCACAAATAATCAAGCTGTTGGTCAGAGGCTCTTCTGATGAGTCCCAGAGGATGTTATATTGTGCATAAGAAAATTGGAGGATTTGGAGGTAATGAGGAAAGGAAGAGAGAGGGGGAAAAAAAAATACATTACAGCCTGTGTTGGAGATGGGAAGACAGAGAAAAGAGAGTGAGATTGCAGAGACAGACAGGTGAGGAGAAGGAGAGGTGCAATTCAGTACCTGCTTCTGCCTGATTCTTTCCACCTCCATTATCATGAATCAGAACAACTCATTCTTCTTTCTCTCTCTCACTCTCTTTTTTTTTTTTTTTCTTTCCAGAAAGTGTAATAATGTTCCACAGGTGAAGGAGTTATCTTGGCTTTTCTCTTTTTCAGCAAAGCTAACACTCAGTACATGAAATAAAGGTTATCTTGAAAAATAGACGCTGCAACTCACATACAAAGGAGCCCTTGCCTCTGACAGGGAGTCTTCTCTGAAGGGGTCTGTTAGGTTTTGTGCTCAGAAGCAGGAGGAGAAGCAGAAGAAAATGGAATTGACTGCTTAGTCCCCCTGCCAGCTTTCCAAATTGAGTTTTGGACAGGACCTGGGAGATTCTTGCTGTCATACCATGAAGAGCAGTTTACCCCTAGGGAGACAGCAAAGGTGAGGATGGAGAGGAAGGTAGAACTGAAGTCCACACCTGGGATTAGAACAAATTCACCTTTCACATCTCTCCCAAGTCAGTGAGATCAGGGAAGCTCTGAGGGGCAAAGACCCTGTGTGCTTGCAGAATCCCAAATGCATAGTAAGAGGAAGATCAAGCTCCTCAGTGTCATGTGAAGGCTACATAACAACAGCCAAGCTGCCCAGACTGAGGGGATCAGGGCACCAGAAGATCTAGTTAGACGTGACCCTGCTTTCTGCAGGAGGGCTGAACTAAATAACCTTTAAAGGTCCCTTCCAACCTGGTGCCTTCTATGATTCTATGATCAGCACTTGGTGGCTCTGCCTCTGTGTCTACCACAGCTGTGCTGGGCATGATCCCAAGGCAGCTCTCCATGCAGGCAACTGGTAAAGCATCTAGACTACAAATCTCATGAGAAGCAGCTGAGAGAAGTGGAGTTGTTCAATGTGGAAAGAGGAGGCTGAGGGGAGGCCTTCTTGCTCTCTACAATTGCTTGAAAGGAGGTTGCAGAGCGGTGGGAGTCTGTTCAACGGAGCAACAAGTGGTAGAAAAAGAGGATATGGCCTCAGGTTGCACCAAGGGATGTTTAGACTGGATAGTAGGATGAATTTCTCTGCTGAAAGAGTTCTCAATCACTGGAACAGGCTGCCCAGGCAAGCAGTGTTTAGGTTTAGTCAAAGAGTTGCCAATTTTAGGCTAAACACTGGACTTAATGATCTTAAAGGTCTTTTCCAGCCTAGGCAATTTCATGTGATCCTCTGTGTGTGTGCTCCTGTGCCTTTCATCATTGCCTTTTCATGGCATCCAGCGTGACGGTGGTGTGTAGTGGCAGAAGTCCTTTAGCCGTCCCTGTGACTGCAAGAACAACATAGAGCCTGTTTTGATACTTCTGCTTGGCAGCTGAAGTTGGGCATTTCTTAAAAGGAGCCTTAAAAGGATCTCTGAAGAGAAGCAGCCCATTCAAATGACTAATTAAAAGGTCTGGCTGTAGTTGTTAATGACAGACCTGCAGGAACTAATACACCTTGCACTGTGCTCTGAAGCTCATTAAATAACGTGCTGAAGCTGCGCAAAGTGATCTACGGAACACTGCACTGGGAGTTTTCTTTTTAAGTGTCACAGTGATGAGCAGAGCTAAAAAGGACAGCTTTTGGATGCCATCAGCAAGGACTTAGGGGTGCTAGTAGATGAGATGCTCAACATGAGCCACCAGTGTGCTAATCACATCCTGGGCTGCATCAAGAGAAGCAGAGCCAGCAGGTCGAGGGAGGTGATTCTCTCCCTCTACTCTGCTCTGGTGAGACCCCACCTGGAGTACTGCGTCCAGTTCTGGAGCCCCTAGTACAAAAAGGATCTGGACATGCTGGAGTGTGTCCAGAGAAGGGCCATGAGGATGATCAGAGGGCTGGAGCTCCTCTCCTATGAGCACAGACTGAGGGAGTTGGGGCTATTCAGTCTGGAGAAGATAATGCTCTGAGGAGACCTTTTTGTGGCTTTCCAGTATCTGAAGGGGCCTTGAAGGAAGCTGGTGAGGGTCTTTTTTAGGGTGTCAGGGAGTGACAGGACTAGGGGGAATGGAATAAAAATAGAAATGGGTAGATTCAGATTGGATGTTAGGAAGAAGTTCTTCCCCATGAGGGTGATGAGACACTGGCACAGGTTGCCCAGGGAAGTGCTGAAAGCCTCATTCCTGGATGTTTTTAAGGCCAGGCTGGATGTGGCTGTGAGCAACCTGATGCAGTGTGAGGTGTCCCTGCCCATGGCAGGGGTTGCAACTGGATGATCCTTGAGGTCCTTTCCAGCCCTGACAATTCTATGATTCTGTGATCTCAGGTGTTTATTTAGCATTCAGCTGGAATAGGTTTGGTTGTGTCCCTCCCTGATTTCCTCACAACAGCAGCCTGTCACTTTTGTGTTCTGAGATATTTACACAAACCCTGACAGAGGGATGCATTTATTTTATGAGCAGTTTCTGTCACTGTGCTCAGCGCCTGGGTGAAATGTGGATTTTGATTTTGGTTGAATTGTGTTTTGTTTTTAAATCACTGGCAATAATTTTGCAAAGCTCCAGAAGTTTGTCTTCCTTCACATCAAATTGTTGCAACTCTCCACGGTCTCAAACTGTACCAGGGGAGGTTTAGGCTGGAGGTGAGGAGAAAGTTCTTCACAGAGAGAGTTGTTAGCTGTTGGAATGGGCTGCCTGGGGAGGTGGTGGAGTCACCATCCCTGGAGGTGTTCAAGAGGGGATTGGACATGGCACTTGGTACCATGGTTTAGCAGTCATGAGGTATTGGGTGACAGCTTGGACTTGATGATCATTGAGGTCTTTTTCAATCTTGTTGATTCTATGATTCTACGATTCTAAGTTTACTAAAGCCCTCAAAGCGTCAACATAGCACAGAGTAATATCACACACCTCGGGCTCAGCTTTGTCAGCCAAACATTCTCTTGTTTTGTAGGCACTGGGCAACAGGGTGGATGTTTTGTGCAAAATGCTGCCATTTCTGGTCTGGGAAATGAGGCTGTTTCAAAATCCTTTCCTCCGCTCCGAGGATCCTTTCCCATTGTCTGCAGCGAGCCGCAGTTCAAAGACTGTCAGAGCACGTAAACATGACACAGTAACTGGGAACATCAAAGAGCATTATGTTTTCCATACATAAAGAGTGACAAGCTGCCTAACTATTCATATTAAAAATTCAGACCAAAAAAAAACCCCAAACAATTCAAGAAAAATCAAAGCAAAGTCTCCAAGACAGAGTCAGATGCCACACATTTCTGTGACATACTCTTATCCTTTTTTCTGCCTTGCAAAGTGGCCTTTAAATTCTGCTCCTTATATATATATAAACCTAATTTGCAGCAGTTACATTGCTGGCTATGGAGAAAAAGAATGATATATAAGGAGGGTAATATTTGCAGAGTTGGCTTCTAGAAAGGAAACCTCAGCCACCCCAGTAGATAAAGCTGGAAGAAATCCCCTGAGACAGCAAAATCCATAACCACGCACAATATCCATGATTGAGTTCCCTAAAGCTGGATCCTATGGACTTAGTTCTGGTGCTATAATAGGAAAATCCAGGCACCATGGGAAAAAAAGCAAGGAGGGATGTAAGGACAGAAGACATGAGACCCTCTATATGGCAAAATGAATAGAATAGAATAGAATAGAATAGAATAGAATAGAATAGAATAGAATAGAATAAGAGTAGAGTAGAGTAGAGTAGAGTAGAGTAGAGTAGAGTAGAGTAGAGTAGAGTAGAGTAGAGTAGAGTAGGGTAGAGTAGGGTAGGGTAGGATAGGATAGGATAGGATAGGATAGGATAGGATAGGATAGGATAGGATAGGATAGGATAGGATAGGGTAGGATAGGATAGGATAGGATAGGGTAGGATAGGATAGGATAGGATAGGATAGGATAGGATAGGATAGGATAGGATAGGATAGGATAGGTTGGAAGAGACCTTCGAGATCATCATGTCCAACCTATTATCCGACCCACCTAATTAACTAAACCATGCAACCAAGCACCCTATCAAGTCTTCTCCTAAACACCTCCAATGATGGTGACTCCACCACCTCCCTGGGCAGCATATTCCAATGGGCAATCACTCTCTCTCTGTAGAATTTCTTCCTAACCTCCAGTCTAAACCTCCCCTGGTGCAGCTTGAGACTGTGTCCTCTTGTTCTGGTGCTGCTTATCTGGGAGAAGAGACCAACCTCTGCCTGTCTACAACCTCCCTTCAGGTAGTTGTAGAGAGCAATAAGGCCTCCCCTGAGTCTCCTCTTCTCCAGGCTAAGCAGCCCCAGCTCCCTCAGTCTCTCCTAATCAGGCTTGTGCTCCAAACCCCTCACCAACTTTGTTGCCCTTCTCTGGACACTTTCCAGCAAGTCAACATCCTTCCTAAACTGAGGGGCCCAGAACTGGACACAGTATGATATGTAAAAACAATGGAAAGCAAAGAAGCAAATCTGTTGGTGGGAGGTAAGTGCCTCTCACAAGAGCAGAGGCAGAACAGAGCTGATCTTCTGCCACAGAAGCCCTTGGCATGAGCAGGGCGGGCTTTGCAAAGTGATGGAAAAACCTAATGGAAACATTTTGCTTGAAAGAACTGAAAATCACCCTGAACTGGGAATGAAATTGAGTGAGTTTTGGACCAAAGGAAGGGAGCAGAAAGGATTTTGGAAATCTTCAAATATTTCAAGACTCTGTTAAAAGATTTTAAGCCTTCTATACTCAGCCTTTCTTTGTTTCACATCAGCATTTTCATTTAAAAAAAAATCAGCTTAAAGGAAAAAATCGGTGAAGAGGTTAAAGGCCTTTGAGAACTTCATTTCCTAAGCAAGTGCAGTGCTCCAGATTAAACATGGGGTTGGACTTTGCTTCAAATTGTTTCTTTTCCTTTCATTTTCATTTCAAACATATTCTCCAACTCCATACTATTTGAAGTGGATTTTGCCTTTTCACACTTTATTTTTTTTTAAAGCATCTTTTCCAACCATACACATAGAAAAAAAGTTCTTAACTTATCATAGTATCAGTCAGGGTTGGAAGGGGCCACAAGGATTATCTAGTTCCAACCCCACTGCCATGGGCAGGAACACCCCACACTACATCAGGCTGGCCAGAGCCTCATCCAGCCTGGGCTTAAACACCTCCTGGGATGGGGCCTCAACACCTCCCTGGACAACCCATTCCAGGGCTTCACCCCTCTCATGGGGAAGAACTTCCTCCTCACGTCCAGTCTGAATCTCCCCACCTCCCGCTTCATTCCATTCCCCCTAGTCCTATCACTACCTGAGATCCTGAGAAGTCCCTCCCCAGCCTTCCTGTAGGCCCCCTTCAGATACTGGAAGGCCACAATGAGGTCACCTCGGAGCCTTCTCTTCTCCAGACTGAACAGCCCCAACTCCTTCAGTCTGTCCTCATAGGAGAGGTGTTCCAGCTGTCCTGGGAAAATATATGGCACTAACCATTGTTTGTACAATACTTGAAAGAACTTCAGTAACACCTTTACAAAATTATTGCAGGGGCTGGATAAGGCTCAGGGGCTCACTCACAGCATCATTTTGGTTGGAAATGACTGCTAAGATCATCGAGTCCAACCATCAACCCAACATCAGCACAAAGTGCCATGGCCATTTCTTGAACATCCCCAGGGATGGTGACTTCACCACCTCCCTGGGTAGCCTATTCCAATACATGACCACTCTTAGATTTTTCTTAATCCAATCTAACCCCTTCCCTGGTGCAATCTGAGGCCACTTCTTCTTGATCTCTCACTTAATAATAGGCAGAAGAGATGAACATACATCACACGTTGAGTTGCTGGACTGTGTCCAGAGAAGAGCAACAAAGCTGGGGAGGGGTTTGGAGCACAGCCCTGTGAGGAGAGGCTGAGGGAGCTGGGGTTGCTTAGCCTGGAGAAGAGGAGGCTCAGGGGAGACCTTCTTGCTGTCTACAGCTACCCGAAGGGATGTTGTAGCCAGGTGGGGGTTGGTCTCTTCTCCCAGGCAAGCAGCACCAGAACAAGAGGACACAGTCTCAAGCTGCACCAGGGGAGGTTTAGGCTGGAGGTTAGGAAGAAATTCTTCAGAGAAAGAGAGATTGGCCATTGGAATGTGTTGCCCAGGGAGGTGGTGGAGTCACCATCCCTTGAGGTCTTTAGAAAGAGACTGGAGGGGTGCTTGGTGCCATGGTTTAGTTGTCCAGACAGTGTTGGGTGATAGGGTGGATGTGATGATCTCGAAGGTCTCTTCCAACCTGTTCTGTTCTGTTCTGTTCTATTCTATTCTATTCTATTCTATTCTATTCTATTCTATTCTATTCTATTCTATTCTATTCTATTCTATTCTATTCTATTCTATTCTATTCTATTCTATTCTATTCTATTCTACCCTACCCTACCTATCCTACCCTATCCTATCCTATCCTATCCTATCCTATCCTATCCTATCCTATCCTATCCTATCCTATCCTATCCTATCCTATCCTATCCTATCCTATCCTATCCTATCCTATCCTGTCCTATCCTATCCTCTCCAATTCCATTCCATGACTTGTAGAGAGCCATGAGGTCTCTCCTCAGCCTTCTCTCCTCCAGACTAAATAGTCCCAGTTCCCTCATATGACTTTTTCTCCAAGGTGAGCTTCTCCAGGTTCTTGTTCTCCACGTGAGCTTCCTCTAGAGCACTGCAACTGGCTCATTATACACATCAGATCTTTTCCTTCTCTGCACACCCTCCCTCCCAACCTCCTGAATGCCAGCACAGATTTAAATGCCACCTCTTGCCTCTTTATTAAAGAAATGAAGCCCCAGGTAACATTTCTGTGCACAAAGAGACTCCCTGGCAATCGCCTCAAGCTTTCTCTTTTTGCAGCTTGCACTCCTCCCTCCAAATCCAGCTGCAACAGCTTATCCAGAGATTATTGAGTTTGCTCCTTCCTTCATTCCCTCTAAACTGGGTCTAGAAAATCAAGGCCTTTGGGGACTGGCACAGGAGCAGCTGAAGCTTGTGCACAGCATATCCCCAGCTAATCCAAACCAGAGGCAACCAGCCTGTGATTTGACTTCATTTGATTCTTTTTTTGTTGTTCTTGCTCTTGTTCTTCTGTGGGTGATGTTCTTATTTACAAGCTAAGGGTTATTTCAAGTGGGTTATTTATTTATTTATGCACCCTTATTATCACAAGAACCAAATTGCAACTTTCATGAGAACGTGTTTGTGGAGTGGGGGGGTGTGGGGGTGTGTGTGGGGGGAGCCAACAAATTGAAGTCAGAGAAAGGGGGGCTACATCTTTATCAAAAGACAACATCAAATTAATTTCTCTCTGGTCTCAGGAACTCATGTAAAATTTATAGGCTGTTTGTTAATTTTCCTGTAGTGCCAGCAGCATGGGTGTTTGTGATGCAGAGGGAAAGGATGGGAAGGAAGGAGAGAGAAGGGAAAGAGGGAGGCAGAGTAGAAGTGCAGCAGCCTTGGCTAGGCTGACACAAGTCTGTACATAGAATGTTTGGGGTTGGAAAGGACCCTTAAAGGTCATCTAGTCCAACCCTCCTGCAGCCAGCAGAGACATCTGCAACTAGAGCAGGTTGCCAGAGCTCCACGCAACCTGACCTGGAATGGTTCCAGGGATGGGGCAGCTACCACCCCGGTGGGCAACCTGGGCCAGTGTCTCATCATCTGCAGTGTGAAAAATTTCTTCCTTCTCTCTGGTCTTAATCTCCCTCTTTTATTTCAAAGCCATCACCTCTTGTCCTGTCACAACAGGCCCTACTAAAACGTCTGTCTCCATGTTTTGTATATACACAAAGGCACGAAACATCTTTGCTCTCGTACCAAACATCGCACGCAGCACAGTCAGGAAGGCAGCAGGATGGATGGGTTTGGATGGAGACCTGCTCACTCCCTCTTCCCAGCGCAGCCTGGCTACTTAAAATTCAAACAGTGTCCCCAACTCCCTGTACAAGGCTGCCCTTTCACCACCAACACAATGACTTCTCTTACATAACCCAACAGGCAATTTAGCAGGTTCAGAACCCAAAGTAGAAGGAGAATTAGTTTTGTATTAGCACACCTGCTTTGTCCACTCACCACCCTCCTCTACCATCTTCTTCCTTCATTTTTTGTTGGGTTCTGGAGCACTTCCACAGCAGTTCCTGCAGGATTTGTGCCTTTTCCATGCTCCCTGCAAGACTAGGCAGGATAAGGGGCCATGGTTTAAAGTGAATAGCAGGTCTCAAGCTGTGCCAGGGGAAGTTTGGACACGAGGTGAGGAAAAGTTCTTCACTGAGCGAGTCATTCGTCATTGGAGTGGGCTGCCCAGGGAGGTGGTGGAGTCGCCGTCCCTGGAGGTGTTCAGGGAGACTGGACGTGGCACTTGGTGCCATGGTCTAGTTGTGAGGTCTGTTGGGACAGGTTGGACTTGATGATCCTTGGGGTCTCTTCCAACCTTGGTTATACTGTGATACTGTGTGATACTGTGAAACAGGGAGGTATCTCCAGTGTCTTAATTGAGGTGAGAGAGCACAGTCCCCACCAATGCTTCACAATGGCAGGGTCATTTTCATTAATGGGCTCAAAAATCTCTTTTGGAATTAGGGATGTGAAGCTTTCAGGAGCTTTTCTGGCTTTGACAAAATCCACATTTCTGCTGGAATCAGGTATGGGGGCACAGTAGAACTTGAGAGGGATCACCATCAAGGATGATCTGATGTGTGTACCATTCCTGCATCTTAAAGCCTGGCAGAGATGCTTCTGGAAATGCAGAAAGATTTGTAAGGATCCCACTGTAATCATGGAGGCCTCCTAACTCAGCACAGATTCCTGTTCTTCCCAGCAATGCTTACAAGCTGCAGCCTAATGCTACATTAGCAGCACAATCCAACCAACCAGAAAGAGCTGCAGGAATCTGTGACTTTCAGCTTTGTCCCAAACTTTGGAGCTCTCACAGAAACATAAAGCATCTGGTTCTTCATTTTAAAGACATGAGCTGGCAATACTGCAAATATTCCCAGCTGAACCAGCATACATCTTCAAAAAAGGCCTCTAGCCTTGATTTAAAGACTTCAGCAACCCACCACTTCCCTTGTTAGCTCTCTTAACATTTTAAGAGCCCTGCTAAGCAAGCATATGACTTGCTTTTCCTCCTTTTTTTCTCCCTCCCAGCCTTTCCCCCCACCTCCCACCCCCTTCCTCTTTGCAGTTTCAGTGTATAACTCCAGCTACCAGTGCAGGATACTCACCTGGGGAAGAACATCCCTGGACACACGTTCTGATTCCCATTCTCCCATTTCCTTAGCATCTAGAAAACAAGTGTGCAAACCCCATCTTACAGATGTACTGGAAATGATCACTCCAACCCTAGACAGAAGTCAGGTTAAATTGCATTAATACAGAGGCCAGATTAGTTTAAGAAATCATCCATTACTCCCCACCAGACTATTGATTTTCCACAAGCTACGTTATTGTTAGACTGAAAGAAGGAACATCCCTGCCTGGGATTTAGCATGTGCCTCCCTCTGCAAACCCCTGCCAGGAGAGGTGTGTAGGCATCCTCACAGTAGCCTGTGGAGGGGAGGAAGAGCATGCCTGCCAGCCAGGGGCAATTTCTTTCTTCTGCAGCTATGGAGAGGAGCGCTGTGCTTCATAAACACACTTCAAAGATGCCACACTATTAAAAATACATGGACATCATGTGGATCTAAGCTAAATACATATGGCCTTTGATTGCTTGGCATTTCCAATTCATACAGGAACATTACTGCCATGCATTATTGATGATCAGTAGCATTTCACTGTCTCAAAGTGAGGACACCTCTTCTCCCTTCCTTGCATGCAGCACCCTTTGCTCGGAACCTGAACAGTTTAATTAAGCAGTGATTAAGTGCACACACAATTCTGACTGCCACTGATCAAGTTCTGGAAATGCTGCTGCTGCTGCCAGCTGAGCACTGTGCCATCAGAGTGGGGTCCTGCTCGCAGGAGAGGTCCCCCCCGGGTGTCTCAGCTGCTTGCCACACGTGCCAGGGCACATCTGTCCAGCTGGGTTTGGCTGGCGGGTGCCGGGGCACAGCCGGAGCCGCTCACCAGATCGATGCACCCAGATGATGCTCCACAGGGGAGAGCAGGAATGAGGCATGCAGCAAATGGAGAGTGGGAATGGGAGGGGGGAAATTATTCAGCTTGAAAGGGCTTGAGACTGTAGGGATGGGAATGCAGCAACAGCAAAACCTTTCCCTGGCTTATCGACAGTGGGTGCTGGTGCTCACAGTACTGTGAGATTCCTGCCTTGCAGCCCTGCAAAGGCATTGCTCAACCTGGGCACTGCTGCAGTCTGCAGCTTGACTGGACTCTCCCGTGGCAGATACCTTGTTTTCCTGTACAAACTCACAGGGAATCATAGAATTGTTTGGGTTGGAAGAGGCTTTTCATATCACCAACTGTTAACTCAGTGCTGCCAGGACACCACTAAACCATGACCCTCGGCACCATTTCTCTGCAGTTTTTCAGTTCCTCCAGGGATGGAGACTACATCACTGCCCTGGGCAGCCTGTTTCAGGACTTGACAACCATTTCAGGGAAGAAAGATTTCCTAATACCCAACAAAAACCTCCCCTGGCAAACTTGAGGCTGTTTCCTCTTGCTCTGTCTATTGTTAGAAAGGACAACATAGACTCACAGACTCATAGAATTGTTTCAGCTGGAAAAGGCCTCCCTCATTTCTATTCTGCTTTAGAAAGTACTCTTTCTGGACATCTTCACCATTTATTGCTTTCCTTCTCTCTTGGCCAAAAGCACAGTCTGACCCTGTATCTTGTCTTGCATGTCCCCTGAATGCTGGGCATATCACATCCACCACCCAAGAGCTGTCTGCATGTGCATCCCTGGCTGCTTTGGGGAAATTCCACCAAAAAAATGCTGGCATCTCTCCAGCTGTCATTTTATCAGCAGTTCCTCACCCTGACTCCATCTCCCTCCCCCTTTTATTCTTTTAAAAAGGAATTCTCCAGAAACAAGAATTTGGGAGGAGGAGAAGGAGATTTGGAAAGAAAAAAGCAGAATCATTACAGCTGAGAAACAGCTCTTGAAACTTATTAGCTCATGACTCATCTCTCTGAAAGGAGCTAATACCTTAATTTCATATTTCTCTGCTCAAATGGAGACCAAAGCATAAACTGAAATGAAACTTTACACTAATGGTTTCTTAATTACACCCATCTAAAAGCAATTACCTGAGGTTTAACAGATACAAAGTTAGGGTTGACGTGGCCACTGGAAGGGAAATGCGTGGCAAGGCTGGCTGGGAAGACATGGGCTGTGGGAAGGTGGAACAGCAAGGTGCTGTGGCTGGGCTGCCTCTGCTTCCTCGTTGCTATTTGTCCTCACTGCACCCTGATGCTGCAAAGGAGCTCAGCCACGCTCTTGCAGTCTCCCTAAGAGCATGTGCATAACACCAGTCAAGTATCCACAGAGAAGGATATTCCTCAGGAATCCTCTTGCTTTTAGAGGATTGGAATAGAAATTGAAGAATCATAGAATGATTCATAGTTGGAAGGGACCCTTGAAGGTCATCTTGCCCATCCTCCCATGAGGGACACCACTAAGTCACCTGTCTCCATATGGACATCAAGCTGCTGACCACCGCCTTCTGGGTGAGACCATTCCATTCCTTATCCACTAAACAGTCCACCTATCAGATCCATACCTCTCCACTTTAGAAAGAAGGATGTTGTGGGGGACTATGGCAAAGGCTTTACAGAAGGCCAGATAGATGTCCATTGGTCTTCTGCTGTCCACTGATGCAGGCTCTCCATTGTAGAAAGCTTCTAGGTTGCTGAAGTAACTGCTGTCATAAAACCCCAGCATGGAAGACTTGGGCAGTGTGGTGCCAGTGTTATGTGGAAGATAGGATAAGAGACAAACCTCTAGGAAACCAGACCTCCTGCATCCTAACTCTTGCCTGATAACCTGCTTTCTACCCCTTTCACACCTCTAGGAGAAGAATCATTCCTTCCTGTTTCATGGCAGTGGATTGCTGTTGTTATTAGGACTATTACTACTACTGCTGTGGGTAGATTTCAGCTGTGTTTTCTTCACACTTTCATGGTTTGGCACCAACAAACGGACTCCAGCAAGCCAGTGGAGTCCAGGACACCACAGTAACTGTGTTTCCTGTACAATATTAAAAGGAGTTAGGTGCCAGGAATGGGACTGAGAATGGGTAGTAAACAGTGCTGAGAGCCATGTTAGCTGGAACATAATAATCATCATGGTGGCAGATTTCAAATCCCAGCTCTCTAGGGCTTCAGTGTGAGCTGCAAGGAAACAGCTCCCTTCACTGCTTACCTCCAATGGTTTTAGGTGCCTGCTTTCCCCTGAAAAGAAAAGGCCTTCAGACCATTGGACATGGAGGGCTAGGTGGTGCATCTCACCTCAAAGATGAGTATGTATTTTCTTTGGTGAGTGTTTGAAGTGAAAAGGAGAAATACATCTGTGGAGCAGGAACTGAAAGGTGCATCCCCTTTCCCACCGGTCACCGTGGATGCACAACCCATGTCCTTTTTCTTTTACACTGTGCTGCTACTGAGCACAGAGGAGCTCAGTGACACCTGCCAAAAATTAGTGCTCTGGGACTCTCAGGCCATGCAGGCTTGTGAGATGGACACTTCTTTCGTTTCCTGAAGGAGCAAGCAAAACCATCTCCTCACTGTTATGCTCTGGTGGAACTGTATCCTAGGAAGTGAAGGAGAATTATTTAACTTACTGAAGGAAAAAAAGTAAGGACTAAATTGTATCAGGAAGAACTCAACAAAGCTGGGGAGGGGTTTGGAGCACAGCCCTGTGAGGAGAGGCTGAGGGAGCTGGGGTTGCTTAGCCTGGAGAAGAGGAGGCTCAGGGGAGGCCTTCTTGCTGTCTACAACTACCTGAAGGGAGGCTGTAGACAGGTGGGGGTTGGTCTCTTCTCCCAGGCAAGCAGCACCAGAACAAGAGGACAGAGTCTCAAGCTGCACCAGGGGAGGTTCAGGCTGGATGTTAGGAAGAAGTTCTTCACAGAAAGAGAGATTGGCCATTGGAATGTGCTGCCCAGGGAGGTGGTGGAGTCACCATCACTGGAGGTGTTTAGGAAGAAACTGGATGAGGCACTTGGTGCCATGGTTTAGTTGATTAGATGGTGTTGGATGATAGGTTGGACTTGATGATCTCCAAGGTCTTTTCCAACCTGGTTAATTCTATTCTATTCTATTCTATTCTATTCTATTCTATTCTATTCTATTCTATTCTATTCTATTCTATTCTATTCTCTTACAAGGCAGGGGTGAAGGTGTTTTCTTGCTTGGCCACAATTTTGGCTAGCGCAAACAATGTGTTTGGAGCAGGTTTTATGACTTAGGCCTCTCTAACAAGCTCGGAAGAGATTTGCCACTCGATCAGCACCATCAGAGCTTGGAGCAGCTAGGTCCCTGCTGAAGCTGGGCAAGCTCAGGACACGTGACATGTGACCAGCAGCAGGAGACTGGTTTTGAAGCTCATTATTTTTGTCTTGGATACACAGGGTGGGGCAAAATAGCACCTCTCTAGAACTCTCCTGCTCCTGCTGCTATCCACATGGAAGAATGACCCTGAAGATACCAATTAAAACACACAGCAAAGGCAGGGTTCAGGTGTCAGCTCTGCAGTCAGATAGTAGCAGCAATGAGAACTACAGATCAAGCCCTCCAGCCTCACAGAGGTCTTGCACCAACTGGAGGCTTTGTGGGAGAGAGAAAAAAATTCTGAGAGGAATAGCCACTGCTCCCTGCCAAGCAGCTTCCTTGGCATGAAGGGATCTCCAAGCCTGACTGGCCCCATGGAGACCAATCAGCTGCTGTGGTCAACAAGGTGCCTGCCAAACTCAGGGCTCCCAGATCATTTTGCTGGGCCTTGCACTGTGTCGCACCACTGAATGAGATAATACAATTACTGGATAATTAGAGTCATCAGAAAGTGTTCTGCCATGGCAGGCTTTTAATTGACTTCCCCATTAATGTATAATGATCAGGCTCTGCTTCCTGCCAGGATGACCCCCACTTCTCTTCCCCCAGGGACAAGCAGTTCACCTGAAGGGGAAAAGGCACAGCTGTCCTGAGCTCAGTCATGGCTGACCTGTCCTCACAGTTTGGTTGGGGAAGCAACAAACTGAGAATAACAGAAGGGGAAGAGGTTTCTCAAGCTAGCTGCTGGCTGCACAGATGAGGAGATAACCTGTCCAGAGCAGGCTCTGATTTAGCTGAGATGGATGAGGCTTGCAGCCCCCCTACAGCCAGGCAGCCTCTGGAATGGATGGGACAGGGCTACAGGTAGCAGCAGATGCCACTGTACAGCCCCATCCTTCTGTGAGTTCAAAGCTCTCCCCAGCACTAGTCCAGGATCCTGCTTGCTTTCATCCCCCTAGCCTGTTTAGTAAAGAAGTTCAGAGAACACAAATGCAATTTCACAGCTTCTTTCAGGGTGCCAAACACCTGGTGTTTCTTTGCACTGGAACTAAAGCTAAATGTTTCCACCATATTTCACTAAATAACTGAGCTGAAAGCTCTTGTTCTAGGAAGGAAGGAAGGAAGGAAGGAAAAGATAGGAAGGAAGGAAGATAGGAAGGAAGGAGGGAGGAAGGAAGGAAGGAAGGAAGGAAGGAAGGAAGGAAGGAAGGAAGGAAGGAAGGAAGGAAGGAAGGAAGGAAGGAAGGAAGGAAGGAAGGAAGGAAGGAAGGAAGGAAGGAAGGAAGAAGGAAGGAAGGAAGGAAGGAAGGAAGGAGGAAGGAAGGGAGGAAGGGAGGAAGGAAGGGGGAGGAAGGGAGGGGAGGAAGGAAGGGAGGAAAGAAGGAAGGAAGGGAGGGAGGAAGGGAGGGAGGAAGACAGAGGAAAAAGAGAGGAAGACTGAGAGGAAGAAAGAGAGGAAGACTGAGAGGAAGAAAGAAAGAAAGAAAGAAAGAGAGAAAGAAAGAGAAGAGAGAAAGAAAGAAAGAAAGAAAGAAAGAAAGAAAGAAAGAAAGAAAGAAAGAAAGAAAGAAAGAAAGAAGGAAAGAAAGAAAGAAAAAGAAAGAAAGAGGAAAGAAAGAAAGAAAGAAAAGAAAGGAAAGAAGAAAAGAAGGAAGAAAGAAAGAAAGAAAGAAAGAAAGAAAGAAAGAAAGAAAGAAAGAGAAAGAAAGAAAGAAAGAAAGAAAAAGAAAGAAAGAAAAAGAAAGAAAGAAAGAAAGAAAGAAAGAAAGAAGGAAAGAAAGAAGAAAGAAAGAAGAAAGAAAGAAAAGAAAAAGAAAGAAAGAAAGAAAGAAAGAAAGAAAGAAAGAAAGAAAGAAAGAAAGAAAGAAAGAAAGAAAGAAAGAAAGAAAGAAAGAAAGAAAGAAAGAAAGAAAGAAAGAAAGAAAGCAAGCTGCTTGAATTCTCTTTCTGAGTTGGTTTCTCTGCAGATCAGAGTGATTTGCTAGCCTCACAAAAGCCATCAGGTATTCCTCTGTTGGCAACTTTCTTGTAACAATTCACACTGTGATGCCTTGGTGTAATGGCATCTTCTGGTGAGAAACAGTTAACCCACGTGCTGAGCTCTCCTTTGGGTACTGAGCACCTGGGAAAAAGGCAGAAGCTGCTGTATCCAAGCACAAATCTTGGTTAGGATTGTAAGTGCCTTTGTGATCCATCAAATAAATAAGTTTCTCCAGCAGCCGTGGGAGGGAAGCCAAGTTTCCCTTTCTTCCCATAGCTTGGTAGCCCGAGTTCCCCACTAGTGACACAGAATGACTCCAATTCCTCTTGACTTTTAAGCGCTGAGGAGGCAGGAGGCAGCAGGTTCATTAGCGAAATGGCAGGCAGACAGAGCTGGGAACTGCTGAACTTGCGCATCGGTCAAGACCAGCAAGAGTTTCAGCCTCTTCTCGCTGCCAGCTTCACAAAATGGTTGGGATTTCCCAACTCCTTCCCTTCCTGCAGCAGCTAACATGCTTGAAACTGCTTTATTTCTGTAGAAGCTGCCTGGGAAGGACTGACAGACGAAGAGACAGAGAAACATGGCTGTGGAAGCTTGGTTTCCTTAGGAACCAGTTTAAAAATAAACCAACTTTCTGCCAGGGATGTGATGCCATCCTCAAGAGTCCAGTGCTTTCTCCATCTGTAACTGCAGCTTTTGCTTTGGGAAAGATGTGTCGCACTCACTCACATGGTTTAAAAACAGTAAACAATCTGAAGGAGGGGTTTTACTAATACACAACAGCTGAGATGTTCTTGGACTTGATCAACTGATACAAATCAGTGCTGAAATCTGCAGGGCCTGCTTTACCCCAGTTGAAGGCCTGGCCTTCAATTTGTCTAAGCAAGCAGCAAGCAGCTATCTCCTGGTGGGGTGATTCAGCCTCATTTCAGCGTGTTAGCTGGTAAAGGGAACTCAAGTCAGACGGCTGTAAAAGCAAGTTCAAAACTTCAGCTAAAAGGCTTTGTGGGAAGATGCTGGTTATTGTGAATTCCTGACGTGAGCCTGGCCTTAGGAACAGCCAGGGAGGAGGCAAGGCCGGCGTGCAGCCAGCTCTCCAAACTGGCAGCAACTGGGGTCTCACGACATCCCCAGACTGTAATTAATTTAACTGTAAATCAGGTATATTAATGCTGTGCTGATCATAGAACATTACAGAGGCACAAAAAGGCTTGGTGTTGGCAAAGAATGTTAGAGCTCCTGCTGAAAACTAGTCTACATGTTTCTATTGGGGTTACTGTTGTGGTCTCTCTTGGCTGAGGGCTCAGTTCCAATTCATTCAACTGAGCCAGGGAGGCCTGGGTGTGCCCCATTAATCTTGGGAATTAACTGATTGGTGTTGGAAAGTGAAAGAATATGAAGAAATGTCTGGGTTTAGTTCCTTTTTCCAGGCAGGTGGATAAGGATAGAAATAACCCTGAACTCTGTCTCCCCTCCACTCAGGCCAGAAGATAGAATAAGCAACCAGTAAAAGCAAAAAGTCCAGCTGAGCAATAAAGAAAGAGGAAAGCAGTGACCAAACTGTTTCTCTGGCACGTTGTTTTGCTGTCTAGACTGGTTGTCAGATGTTGTTTTGTTGTTATGTATGCCTAGAGGCCATACCAAGGCTGGGATCCCCATGTACAGGCTGCTTTGTTTAATGAGAGACAATCCTTACCCCCAGGGATTTGTAATCAGAATAGACAGGACAAACAAATGGAATAAAGTCGCTGTCTTCATCCTCTGTGTACCAATGGAAACAGGACCCCAAAGAGATTAAGTGGCTTGCCTGAGGCCACCCAGGAAACCTGTGGCAATGCCAAACTAAAAAACACACACAGACACACATTCTCTGAATCTTAATAGCTAGGATACAGCCCCTGTACCCAGCACTGGATAGGCCACACCTTGAGTACTGTGTCCAGTTCTGGGATCCTCAGTTTAAGAAGGACATTGAGACTCTTGAACGTGTCCAGAGAAGGGCAATGAGGCTGGGGAGAGGCCTCGAGCACAGCCCTATGAGGAGAGGCTGAGGGAGCTGGGATTGTTTAGCCTGCAGAAGAGGAGGCTCAGGGGAGACCTTCTTGCTGTCTACATTGAGTTGTTTCATTCTGCCCGTGATGGGGAGGGTTTGGAGGGGGCTGCCTTAACCCATCACATTATTGGTAGCAGAGGATGGTTGTGGTGGGGAGAGGGGTCTGCCCTCAACCCCTTTGCACTCCTGGCGAGCCAGCCAGGAGTAGGAGTTTGTTATTGTGGCCACTTTGCAGATCGGATTGCAAAAGACGGAGAGTTTAAATTCAGTTCTGGGCGTCGGTTTGGGTTTTGGAAGTTGGGGTCAAGTTTTGTTGTTGGGGCGATTGTGTGAATTCTTGTGGATTGCAGGGGGACACCTGGTGCGTGGCCGATGGCACGGAGCCCCCTCCTGCTCTTCCATGCAGGGTGGTTCCTGACCATCGGAATTGGGGTACCGCTTAAGAACGCGGGACCTGCCCTTCCTCCACCCTTTGCTCTCTGCGGGCGGTAGAAGCGGCGGGGGTGAGGCGGGGGAGGGGCAGCGGCGAGCAGATCAGGATCGGGCCCGTTTTCGCTGCGGGAAAGAGCCAGCCGTGGCGAGCGGGCGAGCTCAGCTCCCGAAACTCAGGAGGGCGAACGGGGACCCCAGCTGCAAAGCCGTTCTCAAGGGCTCTGGGAACGCGTTTATGGCTTTCGCTGGAGAAGCCGTTTGAATGCCCGAGGGGTGGAGGCGATTTTGATTCTGTACCGCGGCGATAGAGGCGGCCGGAGCCCTGCTGTATGCTCGGGCGGCGGCGGCGGTGGCCTCGGCCGTGCGCTTGGAGCAGCGACGGCGGCGCCCGGCCGGCCGCGCGGGCTGCGGTGGCGGCGGGCCTGGCTGTGCCCTCGGAGCGCCGGCCCCGGCCCCGGCCCCGGCCCCAGCCGTGCGCTCGGGCTGCAGTGGGGCCGGTCCTAGTCTCTTCCCTGATTACTTTTCGGACCAGTTCTGAAAATGGCGCCGAGCACCTGGCTCCACCTCCCTTCTTCTCAGTAGGTTGTGGTGCAGTCCCTCCCCCTTCTGGGGGGGGGGGGGGGAGTTGTGTAGCTGAATGCTGGTCACGGCTTGGTACGCGAACGCCCAGAGGGGGCGGTGTACTGTGACATGCGTTTGTATAGCCTCGGGCCGCGGCTGGAAGCGGTCAGCACTGGGCTTGGGAAAGGTCCGTGCAGGGTTGAGGAAGGCTCAGTGTGCTATTTTCCTGGAGGGGCGGAGAAGGAGTTAGAGCCAGATTGTTCTGACTGGCTTGCCCCAGGGGTGGAAATATGCCACTGAGTAAATGGAGGTGGAAATAGAAGCTAGTTGAGAAGTTGTGAGGTTTTTTCCAGGTGACCAGGATGTCCACCGGATCCATGAAGAACTTGCACCGCAGAAGAGTGAACTCTGCATCGCTGGGTGGTTCCATTAGATGAGAGAAGAAGAACTGGAATGGACTGACACTTGACCCTGACTGAGAGAGACTGTTTGGGTGGACGCCCAGATGAAGATATGGACTTCGCCGGACATGTCATCGGAAGAGTTCTAATTTGATGATATGTTTGGGGTGCAGAGATTATGGTATGAAATAAGGGGTGGCATGTTGCAGTTTGGGCTGGGTGCCCCCCTGCTTCCTGTGTCCAGAGGTCCAGCCCAGTGGGTGGACACAGGAAATTGGGTATTTCTACCATAATTCTCTGCACCACTATAAGATCCAGTGCGAGGTCTAAGCACCTCCTCTTTTCTTCCTCGCCGTCACCCGGTAATGGGGGAGTTGTTGTCTCCCGGCCATGGGCCTGGCTAGGCCCAAGGCCACGGGGGATGGGCAGTCTCAGATCTGGCCAGCTGAGACTAGCCTAGCAGTGGGGAGGGGGGAAGAAGGAGCCCTGGGGTCTTGGATGTACCCCCAGGTGGGGATGGGATTATCTTGGGACTGTTTGGGATTTCTTTTGTCACTCTGCTTTTGGCTTTCTGTAAAGATTCACCGCTTTTCCTTAAACTTTCCATCACTTTTGCAATCCGTTTTGTTTTGAGTTGTTTCATTCTGCCCGTGATGGGGAGGGTTTGGAGGGGGGCTGCCTTAACCCATCACACTACAACTACCTGAAAGGTGGTTGTAACCAGGAAGGAGTTGGTCTCTTCTCTCTAGCAACCAGCACCAGAACAAGGGGACACAGTCTCCAGCTGTGCTAGGAGAAATTTAGACTGGAGGTGAGGAGAAAGTTCTTCATGGAGACAGTCATTCATCATTGGAATGTGCTGCCCGGGGAGGTGGTGGAGTCACCATCCCTGGAGGTGTTCAAGAGGGGATTGGACATGGCACTTGGTGCCATGGTTGAGTCATGAGGTCTGTGATGACAGGTTGGACTTGATGATCTTTGAGAATTCTATTCTATTCTATTCTATCTTTGAGGTCTCTTCCAACCTTGGTGATTCTGTGATTCGGTTTGACTCCAAGAGTGATTTATCTCTCTGTTTCCAGCAGAATCCAGGCAGATCCCAGTTAAGGCACTGCCACTGTTCTCCTACAGCTGCACTTTTCCCCCCTTTTTTTCCTGGAGAAATCCAACAGATCCACGTTCTCCTTCCTTGCAGAACCTACAGATGGTTTATTACCTCCCTGGAGTGGGCGAGAGATCTTCCCTGAAGGCGCTGGGAGGAGAGAGTTGAAAGGGATGGGGTGGGGGAAGAGAAGTCGCCAGCCTTTCTGACGCTGGAATGTAAATAGTGTTTTGCAAAAGAGCCATTTATCAGTGAAATTATGGAATCTGTTTGAAGATTCCCCCTGGAGAATGCACTAAAAAAGATGGCTTGTATGGAACTTAACGAGAGGTTTCCTGCAACATGCCTGGGCTCCGTGTAGGCAGCAGCACTTTGCTGAGAATTAAATCCGCGTTGGAAATGTTAATAAATGCAGACACATGTTCTTGTTTGTAGGACACGCTGTGCCTCCTTTATTTATTTCCTTCACTTTATTCTTCTGGATGTAGCTACAGCGCCAGCCCCTTTGCCTGACACATCCCTGGGGGAAGAGTTGCCATCTCTCCCTATCTCCCTCCCTTGGGCAGCTCTGAGGTCCTGTAAGCCTGTTGTACTGCTGCCGTGCCTCTAGCCAGGAAGCACAAAGCTAACTGCATGGGACTGGATGATAGAGTTTCTGGACAGATACCAGCTTGCTTTGAGGACTGAAGCAAAGAATGAGTGGTTTAGACCCAAAAGTAGCTGAGGTGAAACTTTCCTTCCAGTCCAGGTTGCAGAAAGAATTCCCCAATCTGGTCTGCTAGCAGAGGGATGGAGGGGAACCAGCTCTGGTTTCCAAGCAGAGATATCTACCTAGAATAAATCTGCCTTTCCCATGGCTGAAGCCCCAGGTGCATCCCACATGGAACAGCTGATCAGGTGTTCCAGCTGGCTGGAACAAATACAGGATCCTCTCCAGCACAGGGACAATTGAACAAATAAAGTCTGCTTTCTTCCTCACTAGAAAAAAAACCTAAATAGTCAGTTTTCTGCAGCCCTCATCTTCACTGTGACTCAGACCAACATCTTGGCCCATTTGCACCTTCAGATAAATCCAGTGAAATGCCTGAAAGACTGAAACGAGTGCTAGGAAATGGCCTGTCCCTTGTGTCTCTTTCTAGGAGATGAACACGTCCCAGTGAATTCATTCAAATACTATCTGTTTCCTCCTTTTTCTATTCTGGCAGCTCCACCAGGAAAGAGTTTGGCCTGATTTCTGGAGCACTGTAGGTGTTAAAAGCTCTGCAGATCTCTGCTGAGGTGCTCAGCTTCCTTGAAAAGCAGATATTCCTATTTAAGGTCCCATGTCAAACACTCATAGGAATTCCTTTCTTCTTCAGGGAAATTCGAGTCAAACTGAGTCAAAAATGCACTTAGAAGACATAGGATCTAGCTTCTAGAAATCTACAGAAGTTATACCTTCGTTTCCACACAGCAGTCTGCCCAGTGTCCCTTGCCCCCTCCCCACACAGCAGTAGATTAGAGTAAAAGACTACAGAAGGTTGACTTGGGCCCTCTCCATATATTACCTTTACTATCTGCCTCCAAATCTGTCCCCTCCTCTCCAACTGTATTTGGGTAATCTTCCTTTACACGGACTATTAACTTGATCAACCCCTTCCCTAGCAATTCCATATTAATTACCTTGTCTAGATGGTTATTCTTCTCCCTTTTTCTCCCATCTAGCACAGTTGTAGTCCTTCAGAATCCACAATCCATCTTTGAAGGGTGTCTCTGGGCAATGCCCTTCACATGAAGGGGGTCCAGAGGAGGCCACAAAAAAAGAGATCAGAGGGCTGAAGCACCTCTCCTGTGAAGACAGGCTGAGAGAAATTGGGTTGTTTAGCCTGGAGAAGAGAAGGCTCTAGGGAGATCTTATAGGAGCATTTCAGTATCTGGAGGGGACCTACAGGGAAACTGGGGAGGGACAGTTCAGAAGGGCTTGTAATGACCTGATGAGAGGCAATGGTTTGGACATTAGGAAAAGTTCTTTACTGTGGGAGTGGTGAAATACTGGAACAGGTTGCTCAGAGAGGTGGTGGAAGCCCCATCCCTGGAGACCTTTGAGGTCAAACTCAAAGGGTCCCTGAGCAACCTGCTGTAGTTAAAGATGTCCCAGCTCACTGCAGGGGAGTTGGATGAGGTGACCTTCAAGGGTCCCTTCCAATTCAATACATTCTTATGATTCTGTGATCCCTCCTGCAATTGGTGTCATTGCTCTCGAGCTCTCTCAGACCTTCTCCTCCATCCCCTGCTTTTCTGGCCCTCCTTATTTGCCCTATTTATTATAGAAGAGATTGATTAAGCAGACCTCCACGTCTGAGGGCAGTTCAGCCCAGTCTGCAGACCCAGACAAATCCAGGAAAGCCAATGACTGAAACTCAGCCTTGGAACTAATCTTTTTGTTTTCTTCAGTTCATATTATTCTCCCTTTCTGTAATTTAATTTACAAGATAATTTCATAGTCTTTCTCTAAAGCAGGAGAACTTCTCTCTTTATATGTACATATATATATATATTTTTTTTTTCATCCTGCCAGGTTGGATTTGTGTCTGATTTTATTTTATTTTGTTAAACAAGGAAGCTGAACTCACTTTGTTGCCTTGAATAGAGCAGAAGAATAAATCATTGCTGGAGATGTGCTGAGGCATCTTTCCAAACTGTGGCTCTTAAGAGGGGATGGAAGAAAGTGTTTTAATCAGGCCTTTTGGCACCTAAGCCCGAATGAGGAATTGGCCCTCTTGGTGTATTATATCCATTGGAGTATATTACACCACATTAACTAGTATTGATTTTTATTGTTCCTTCTGGAGCTGGGAGAAATATTTACAGGTGTATGAAACTGCTGAAGAGGTCAGAGACCTTTATTATTTTATTAACTAGTTCTAGTCTAAAGAGGTTCTGCTTCACAACTGGGAATGAGAGTCCACAGCAAAGCACAAACAAGCAGCGGTGGTGGCAAGAAGGGTCGTATGACCTTTCCAAAATGGCTTTTCATTGCACTTTCCAGCTCTTTCACAACCTGAGCAGACTTGGCAAGGAAAGGGCTGTGCAAGGAGTTGGTATGCTGTGGATGAAAAGTGAAAAGAGTGAGGCCCTCCCCCTCTCTCCCCCTCCCCATCCTTCCTATTCAACACAGAAGCAGACAAACAAGCCTCCAACGAAATGAAAAATCCATTTTCATTGTACGCCACAGCCTGTCTTTGCCTAAAGCTTTGCGGTATCTGTTTACTGTTAAAAATTAAGTTTAATCCCCACCAAAGAGGGGGAGGAGGAAGAAATAAATAAATAAAATGGAGACCTTTTTTGTTTTGCCATTTAAAAGCAGCAGAGAAGCATCATGACTTTTTCAAAGCAATCCAGTGCTTTGGGGGAAAAAAAAACCACAATATTGTTCCCAAGTCAGCCCTGGAGGTTCAGGTGAGAAGTTTTTCAGGGAGACTTTTAGAGTGGAGATCACACAAGCCTTTAGTTTGCCTTTCTTCTAGCAGCCCTGGGACTTCCTGTCTTGTCTGAAAAAAATCTCTTTATTGTGAAGAGATGATTCTTCTAGCAGAGGTCATCTGTGACATCGTGGCGTGCACGCATCCCACGGCACCGGCGGTACAAACCAGGTATTTCTGGCTAAGAAGTCAAATTGCTTCTTTTCACTTTGATGCATGCAGTAATCATGCCTACTGGGTGAAAGCTATTTATAAATGTATTTATGAACGCTCTTCTCACAGCCAGCAACACCATTTCTTCCATTTTTCAGAGGGAATCGCTAAAACCATTTCAAACAAGGTGGTTCCAACTCCCACTGGCCTTAGGAAAAAGAACCAAGATCACATTTGTGTAAGCATTGAAATATCTACTGTAGGGGACATTTTCATATCATTGAGGTCAATAGTGTGTTTTGCTTTTCCAGTGTTCTAGAGATTTCTTTGATGAGATATATCTGCACTACAAGCTGGGTTGAACATTTTAAGTCTTTGAGTTTTTTTTGTCCAGCTTTTCTTCATAAGCAGTTACACTTAGGATTCACTAACTTGCATCCAAACTGCTCTAATCTGCTCTTGAACTACCAAGATAAATGGATTACCACCTCTACCAAAGGAAGAGCAGATTATATCTTCAAGGTCTGATCCATATCTCAATATCAAGGTGGTCCCTTGCTTGGTCACAGAATCACAGAATCACAAAGGTGGGAAGAGACCTCAAAGATCATCGAGTCCAACCTGTCACCACAGACCCCATGACTCAACCATGGCACCAAGTGCCACATCCAATCCACTCTTGAACACCTCCAGGGATGGTGACTCCACCACCTCCCTGGGCAGCACATTCCAATGGCAAATGACTCTCTCAGTGAAGAACTTTTTCTTCACCTCCAGCCTAAACTTCCCCTGGTGCAGCTTGACACTGTGTCCCCTTGTTCTGGTGCTGGTTTCCTGGAAGAAGAGACCAACCCCCTCCTGGCTGCAACCTCTCTTCAGGTAGTTGTAAAGAGCAAGAAGATCTCCCCTGAGCCTCCTCTTCTGCAGGCTAAACAATCCCAGCTCCCTCAGCCTCTCCTTGTAGGGCTTCTGCTCAAGGCCTCTCATCAGCCTCATTGCCCTTCTGTGACTATATCACTTCTAACATCTCTGTGCTAGGTCTACAAGATCAGCTTTCCTGCCAGCTCATATTTGGACCTTGCCTCAGGTTTTTGTATTAAGCTCAGACTGGGACTTAGCAACATGCCAAATGACTTCCATCTCTATTCCACCATCTAGGCAATTGATACATCTCAGGCCAAACCAGTGTGACAAGTATATCCATCCATACAAGGACATTTCCCAGGCAGGATGGGCTGCTAAATGGATGCACCAGATTGCAGCTGACACCCATAATGCTGATTTTTTCCTCTCCTTATAATCATAATGGGATCTCAGCAATAGAGATGAATTTGCTAATTTTTGTCTCCTCTCACTTTCTCCTTTAATCACTGTCAAGCACAAATTAATTTCTGCTTAAAGAGCTTTCAGGTAGAGATTCTGTCATTGCACAGAGCACTTAAAGGTCATAAATCAGGGTAATCCCAGAACATTTCCTTTCCAATCTGAGGTTTCAGAGCATGTAAATATGAGTCATCCAAACAATGTCACAGGCCTTTTACTTGGCGAAGGAGAGAGAAGGAAGAAAGTTAAACTCTTAGTGTGGGACTTCCAAGGCAAGTTGAACACTGCTACTAAGTCACTTGAGTGATGCTTTTAAATTCAATTCTCAGGCCAATATTTATCCCACCTCTGTCAAAAAAGCCACAGATGCAAGAGTACAGTATTGTACTTATGTCTATTGGAAATGGAGAGAGCAGACTGTGAGGATAGGATAGGATAGGATAGGATAGGATAGGATAGGATAGGATAGGATAGGATAGGATAGGATAGGATAGGGTAGGGTAGGGTAGGGTAGGGTAGGGTAGGGTAGGGTAGGGTAGGATAGGATAGGATAGGATAGGGTAGGATAGGATAGGATAGGATAGGATAGGATAGGATAGGATAGGATAGGGTAGGATAGGATAGGATAGGATAGGATAGGATAGGATAGGATAGGATAGGATAGAATAGAATAGAATAGAATAGAATAGAATAGAATAGAATAGAATAGAATAGAATAGAATAGAATAGAATAGAATAGAATAGAATGGAATAGAATAGCATAGCATAGCATTGCATTGCATTGCATTGCATTGCATTGCATTGCATTGCATTGAATTGAATTAACCAGGTTGGAAAAGACCTTTGAGATCATTGAGTCCAACCTATCATCCAACACCATCTAATCAACTAAACCATGGCACCAAGCACCCCATCCAGTCTCTTCCTGAACACCTCCAGTGGAGAGGACAATTCCATCCTGGTAAACCCTAAATTGTCACCCAGAGAACTCTGTCTTTCCTAACCACTCCTGAGGCTGGCTGTGCCTCCCAAATCAGGTGGTTTAAAGGTATCTAAATACAGGCAGGGTGTATCTGAGCTCCAGAATGCTGGGGGAAAATCGGAAGCTCTGGTAACTAAAGCAGGAGGAGTAAAATCATTAAGAAAAGATATCATTTTTCTTTAAAAAAAAATAATAAAAAATGCTAGTGAATAAATTATCATTCTTTTTCATTAAAAATTCAGTGGAGATGAAACTGTGTGTGGTGATAATGAGCAAATGTTTATATTTGCAGGGAAATGTAACGGCGGAGATGGAAAGCTATTGATTTATCCACAGCGTTACCACGTTTCATGCAGCCACTTGGATGGATGTCTGTCCAGCTGGCTGCACAACTAGCAGAGGAAGAGCTGTCACATCCCAAAAAGTGGGTGCAGCTCATTAAAAATGAGTTTTCCTGAGGAAGTTGAAACTGGTTAAGTGTCCTACAGAGCTATTCTTTGAAGAGAAACAAATCTAAACACAGCATCTATGTCAATTTCTCCTACTCCTGAGTTTTCAAACAGCAGAAGAGATTAGGGAAAAACATTCCACAAACCTTGCCTCGGTGTTTCAGTTTGCATGAAAGGGACTTTTCATGTACAAAAATGCTGACAGATTTAAAATCACATTCTGATTGCTATTTATTTATCTACTTATTTATAGTTTATCCATTTTATTTCAGTGCTCACCATAGGTAGGTTTAGTCCCTTAAACCGTTACCAACACATGCCAGCAGGTTGTGGAAATGTTGAAGTGCCGGAGATTATTAAGTGCCTGAGGTGATGGAGTCACCATCCCTGGAGTTGTTCAAAAAAGGTTTGCATGTGGCACTTGAAGCCATGGTTTAGTTGTCAGAAGCTGTTAGGTATTAGGCAATAGGTTGGACTTGATTCTATTTTTACCCCTGTCTACACCACCAGGTTGATACTCCAGGTATCTGTCCTTCACATGGGTTTTTTTCTAGCCCAGCCACCCTTGTTTTTCTACCCTCTGGATTTCTAGACCTTCACTTTCAGTAGGCCCTTTCCCTTCTTTTGCAGCCAGGTAGGGTTGATCTCTTCTCCCAGGCTACCACCAACAGAACAAGAGGACACAGTCTCAAGCTGTGCCAGGGGAGGTTTAGGCTGGATGTTAGGAAGAAGTTCTTCATAGAAAGAGAGATTGGCCATTGGAAGGGGCTGCCCAGGGAGGTGGTGGAGGCACCATCACTGGAGGAGTTTAGGAAGAGACTGGATGAGGTGCTTGGTGCCATAATTTAGTTGACTAGATAGAGTTGGATGATAGGTTGGACTCGATGATCTTGAAGGTCTTTTCCAATCTGGTTAATTCAATCTAATTCAATTCTAATTCAATTCAACTCAATTCAATTCTCAATTCAATTCAATTCAATTCAATTCAATTCAATTCCAAATTCAAATCCAAATCTAAAATTCTATTCTATTCTATTCTATTCTATTCTATTCTATTCTATTCTATTCTATTTCTATTCTATTCCTTCTCCATTGGTGTCTCTACTCTTTAGGTCTCCATGGTGCAGGCTGCCCTCCTCTTGCAGGTTGCAAGGACGCTGGCTCAACTTCCCAAGCCATGCACGATGGCAATGTCCTCTCCTTTCCCCACCAGTATTGTCTTTAAGTGTTTTCAAACGACACAGTTTCCAGGCTCCCAGGCAGCCAGTTGGCACTTTTTCAAATGAGCCACTGAATGGCAAATGCAGAGATACACTGGGATAAAATGAGCTCCTCTTATTGATTTTCCAAACCAATATGGCACTGACGCTGCCTCTTTGTGCCATTTCCCTCCTCTGCCAGGAGGCATTCGCACCCCTTCCATCATTTTAATTGGACATTACACCTGACACAAATGCCAAGTTGATTAACCTTAAAGGAGCTGAATAGGTTCCCTGATCGTTAACACGGGGCCCCTGACATGCTATAACTCATGCTAACATGTGCTGTTGCACAAACTCACAGCTTCTTCAGCTCACTCTCCAAAGCCACAATGCAATGTAATAACATCTACAGAGAGCTTTTTATGAGACTGTCTCACATAATAATGCTATAAAAGTGAGATTTAAAAGATGGATTGCTCTGGACTCCACAGACTTCACTTTTTAATGTTTACATAAATGCACCTTTTCTACAGTGTTTTCAGATAACTGGCTTTCCCAAGTCATGGAAGTCAAAGCAACCGCCAGCTTCCCCCCGAGGCAGCTCTCAGCAGGAAGCAGAGCACTTTGGTGGGATTCTTCTGCCACATCCCCGGCCACACCTTTGCCCAGACGCAGACAGGAGGCATAGAGCAGTGTGGCAAACGCTCATTTGCCACAACCAGCGTCCCGCTGTGAGTTCCTCCTTTGTAGGAGGTCTCTGGTGTGAAAAGAATCCATCCAGCCTTAATGTACCTTTGTTATACCACACTGAAGACTAAAAGAGAAACATTAAGTTGTGATATGTTTAAAGAGTGTTGCCAGAGGAACTGTTTTCCTGCTCAGATATGACTCCCTGCTCTGTGCAGCTACACGCTGTAATTTGCTCGTGACTAAGTCTAAATCAGCCACTAGCTGACAAAACCCAAGCACAACAGAATCACTGCAACCTAGACACAAGGAACCATTATTTACCCATTTTTCATGTTATGCCCAACAGCCTCAGAGAAGCAAAGCAGCCCCAACTGCAGCAGTGCCAGGCTTCCTGGTGCCCCTCTGCCATTGGGTGGTATATGAAGGCTGTCTCTCTGCTATGGATGCAATATTATCCAGGATTTTCCTGCTCTTACATCAGTCAAAGTAGATTCCATTTCTGAGAAGAGCAAAGAGAAGAGCAGGTCCTTCTTTGTTGGCAACAGAAGGAGGAGCAGTAAGAGATTGTGAACATATTTATTTATCTATCTGTGCTGTAGGGGGTGGGGGATAAGCTGGGAGTGGGAAGCCAGTTGGTATGGCTTAAATGGATCTGGGATTTGAAGATGTTTCTTATTCGTCAGGTGGGGCTCCACTGAGATTGAGAGGTTGCTGGAGATGTATGAATCCTGATGATATCCTCTGCTAGCAGCACTGATTTTGCTGTTCCTTCCTCTCTCCCTTGTTTGTTTATCTTTGCCCTTCATTAAAACCTGTTAAGCCTGCAAACAAGACAATGTTTTTTGATTAGGCTGCTCATCTGACAATAAACCAAGGCTAGGAGAATTCCCCCTCCAGCAAAGCAGAAAGAGGGTATGTGATCCTATCAGGATACACTTAAAGTACTTCATTAGGAAAGGAATATGTTGGCTTGTTAAAGATGTCCACAATACCAGAGCAATGCTGCCTTGAGCAGCATCTTAAGCCCAAAGGTCTCCACCATCCATATAGCTCAGTTAGGGAGAGCTCTGGGGCTTCTTGGAGGAGCTAGCTGTCTCTACATTCTGTGAACAGAAAATTCACAGGCCATGGAGCTCATGCTTAAGACCAGCTCTAACTTACATTCCACACATACAGAGTAGTCCCAAGGCAACAAGGACTTTATGTTATTCTTTTACAGTTTATCTGCATTTTGGAAATAGAATGGCTTGGTTTGTACCTTTCAAAAAACTGCTGACAATCCAAACTCAGACACTAGCAGGGAAGACAGGATTCTGCTATGAAGCCTGGGATGCATAAGGATGACACAGAACTGCCACTTTCTCAGGATCTCCTCATTTTTGCTATACATACTCTCCCTGGCACCAAAGCTCTCTTAATGGACCCCTTTGCACAGGACTCTTACTTGCTAATCAGTGAAGACAGTAGATACTGTTGAACAGTAGATGCTGATTTCACATCATGGCTTCTTCAAGGTCTGTACAGTTCTATCTCCTAGGTAAGGAAGCAACAAGTCATACTGCTGCCATCTTGTATGGCAGCCCAGCAGAATGGAGGGAGAGGATAGCCACAGCTGGCTGCTGAGCAGCTTTCTGTTGAATTCCCTCTCTGCACCAGGAAGACAGATGTCTTGCCAAGCTGAACAAGCAGAAGTGGAAAACAGTGAGCACAAACACATCTGTGGTGGTGTCAGCCTCAAGAAGATGTTTGTGGTGTAAGATGACAATATTGCTCAACCCTCTTCCCACTAAGAGTAATGGAGCCATGTTCTCCAGACATCAGCAGAGAGGGAGAAAGAAAAACTGCCATGTGGGCTGGGGAATGGCTCCTACTAGAAGATCTTAGTTGTACAAAAAGACCTTGTACTGTACCCACCTTCCTTAGCACCAAGCTAGAGCCCCCTGAGCAAACAGGGAAGTTGAGTGTCAAAATGCTGGTGGTGCATGGGGGCAGCAAGACAGACCTGAGACATGGAGGGACAGGAGGGGTTGAGGGATAATCAGTCATAGAATTTGCTTGCATTTGGCTGAACCTCCGTGTGTTGGTTAGCTTGAGTGTGCAACACAGAGCAAAGCCAAACTATGACCAGGAATCATTTCTGAAGGGCTCTGGGCTATGCCTTTTCTGGAGAGAAGGAAAGCACATAAGTGATCACACATCCTTTGCACAGGCCACGCATTTTCCTTGGTGGAGAACAGCTCCATCTTTCTGTTCTCTCCTCTACTCCAACAGCCCACAGCAGCAAGCCTCCTTCTTTCCCGTTTGCATAAGCGATGATGCAACCATCCTAATTATCAAGGGAATCCGCTGCTCCCCCCTTCCAGCACCTCCCCCTAGCTGCTGCTCTTTCTCTGCTACGGGTTTTGCTGGCAGATGGAACTGGAGCCTCCTCAGCCCACTGGCTCTTCCTTGAAGAAAAGGAAGTGACAGCCCTGCAGGCAGCTGAAAGCGGCTGGAGCACGGCAGCGTGACTAACATGGCAGTCGGGAGCATCCCAAAGGCCAGGATCAAGGTTGTGCTCAGAGAGCCAGCTTCGCTGGGGAAAAAAGGGTGCTGAACATGGGCTGGGAGTGTTGCATTATTGCCCTCACATGGGTGAAGCATTCCCCCACACGCTGCTGAGCTGCTCGAGCCACCTCTTCCGCCTCTCCTTTTGTACTGCAATTGAAGGTTCAGGGAAAGTCAGCTCAGAAGCATCCAGTTGGGGGATAACCAGACAGCAAGGACATTAGCAAGCTCATACATATGGAAGGATGACCTTACCAGCTCCACTCAGTGTTTGTTCTGCAAATCAGATATGATTTGCAATCAGCCATGGCCTTGCTTTTCTCCATTTCACCCTCAAGTCCTGTCCTTACAGCACTGCTTACATATGTTTTTACCCATGTTTTTCAATGTCTCTTTCCTATTTCTCTCTCCATAACCCTTTACCTCAGTAAATTAGCACCTACCTGTAATGGCTCTACTGCCAGATATCTCTTGCCTTTTTCTCTCTTTCTCTCTCTCTCTCTCCCTCCCTCCCTCCCTCCCTTCCTCCCTTCCTCTTTCTTTCTCTCTTTCTCTCTTTCTCTCTACCTCCCTCCCTCCCTTCCTCCCTTCCTCCTTTCTTTCTTTCTTTCTTTCTTTCTTTCTTTCTTTCTTTCTTTCTTTCTTTCTTTCTTTCTTTCTTTCTTTCTTTCTTTCTTTCTTTCTTTCTTTCTTTCTTTCTTTCTTTCTTTCTTTCTTTCTTTCTTTCTTTCTTTCTTTCTTTCTTTCTTTCTTTCTTTCTTTCTTTCTTTCTTTCTTTCTTTCTCTTTCTTTCTCTCTCTCTCTCTCTCTCTTTCTTTCTTTCTTTCTTTCTTTCTTTCTTTCTTTCTTTCTTTCTTTCTTTCTTTCTTTCTCTTTCTTTCTCTCTTTCTCTTTCTTTCTTTCTTTCTTTCTTTCTTTCTTTCTTTCTTTCTTTCTTTCTTTCTTTCTTTCTTTCTTTCTTTCTTTCTTTCTTTCTTTCTTTCTTTCTTTCCTTCCTTCCTTCCTTCCTTCCTTCCTTCCTTCCTTCCTTCCTTCCTTCCTTCCTTCCTTCCTTCCTTCCTCCCTCCCTCCTTCCTCCCTTCCCTTCCTTCCTTCCTTCCTTCCTTCCTTCCTTCCTTCCTTCCCTTCCTTCCTTCCTTCCTTCCTTCCTTCCTTCCTTCCTTCCTTCCTTCCTTCCTTCCTTCCTTCCTTCCTTCCTTCCTTCCTTCCTTCCTTCCTTCCTTCCTTCCTTCCTTCCTTCCTTCCTTCCTTCCTTCCTTCCTTCTTTCCTCTCTCTTCCCTTCCTTCCTTCCTTCCTTCCTTCCTTCCTTCCCTTCCTTCCTTCCTTCCTTCCTTCCTTCCTTCCTTCCTTCCTTCCTTCCTTCCTTCCTTCCTTCCTTCCTTCCTTCCTTCCTTCCTTCCTTCCTTCCTTCCTTCCTTCCTTCCTTCCTTCCTTCCTTCCTTCCTTCCTTCCTTCCTTCCTTCCTTCCTTCCTTCCTTCCTTCCTTCCTTCCTTCCTTCCTTCCTTCCTTCCTTCCTTCCTTCCTTCCTTCCTTCCTTCCTTCCTTCCTTCCTTCCTTCCTTCCTTCCTTCCTTCCTTCCTTCCTTCCTTCCTTCCTTCCTTCCTTCCTTCCTTCCTTCCTTCCTTCCTTCCTTCCTTCCTTCCTTCCTTCCTTCCTTCCTTCCTTCCTTCCTTCCTTCCTTCCTTCCTTCCTTCCTTCCTTCCTTCCTTCCTTCCTTCCTTCCTTCCTTCCTTCCTTCCTTCCTTCCTTCTTCCTTTTGTATTTTGGTGTTAGAATTGGGCCTTTCATGCAGAGGAAGAGGTGTTTGCAGTGCTGTTTGTCTACCTGCAACAAGCGTGTTAAGAAAGTCCAGCCAGCCATAACTGCAGCTATAGCAAGGCCGCTTTAGCATGGTCTGGGCTGTATATAGCTCCTTTTTTTGCATTTTTTTTTCTGCCTTTTTCTTCCTTAATGTGCATAACATCAGATGGTCTACCCACGTGAACATCTTTTTCTGTATGCCTGGAAATGCTCCAAAGAGCTGATGAACCAATTGGGATTATAGACAAGAGTGAGTTTAGTTATAGTCCCTGGGGGGGAAAGGAGGCCTATGTGGAAGGAAGTAGGACAGGGAAGATGAAAATAGTCTATCAGGAAAGCAAGCCAAAAACCTGCCAGAATACCAAGGAAAATGCAAGACAGCCTTCTCCTTTACTTCAACTTAGTGGGCTCCAGAATCCCAGAAGCCATCAGCTGAGCTGTCAGTACACAGTCAGCAGTTCTAGAACACCCATTTCAAGACCATTTCATGAAAGCCAAATTTAGGCGTATAGAACAGAAAGTGGAAGGATGGCAAACATATCCATTTCAGATGGTGCAAAGATAGACTAAGCACCTCCTTCTCTGTTCTGGCCAAGATTCTTTCCTACATTGGACTCCTGGTTCTGGTCTGAAAGGACACCAGCAGAGGAAGTCAACCATCCCCTCTCACAGCAGCCTTCTGCATATGGACTTTCCAGGGCATAGATGCAGGGCTGGAATGAACCTAATTAATGTTTTAAGGCTGTAGAGAGCTTGTACCTCTTTTGTATTTAGAGACCTGGCTCCTGGATCTCTCCTCAGAGATCACCCTCTGTTCAACTTCCTTGTTAGTTCCGCTTTACCATTTTCTACTTGCTCACTTCCTTCTCCCAGCCAGTGTCTCAGTTGGATCTGGCATGCCCCATCTGCAAATATCCTGATCCAGCCTCTCCAGAATGGACACAAACATTCACAGCTCCGGCCAAGGAAGGGGTAAAATCCCTCCCGCAGATGGATTCCACAAGAGTCTTTCACCAGCCCCTTGTGCCATCCACACCAGCCAGATGGCCTCCCCACAAGGTGTCCCACCGCATTTCCTAGGCAGCAAAGGTGCCAATTATCTCTGCTTTCCCTGCTTTGAAATGCTCCCTCTCCCCACAACACATGCACTCTTTCAGTTGTCCTGCTTTCCACGTTCCAAGTTGGCAATTAGAATCTGCAACCTCTGAGCTTCTCCGCAAACTGATGAGCTGCTAAAAATACAGCCCCTGCAGGCACCCATTCAAATTCTATTTCTGTAGTTTTTATTATATATTTTTTTTTTCTCCACTTTTACTTTTTTTTTCCCTTTTTTTTCCCCCTTCCCCTTTCTGTCTTTTTCTTTTCTTTTTTTTTTTTTTTTTTTTTAACCAATTTGAGATGAACAAAGCACTTCAACAAAGGCAAGGAGAAAACGCTGTGATTGTGAAGATGGATTGCTGCCATTTACTTTGTTCATTTTAATTACACAAAGTCATCACTTAGCAGGGAGCCTCAGGATAGGAGAAAAAAAAAATATATCAGAGCACAAGGAAGCTACCACATCCCACCTCTCTGCTTCACCGTGCTCCATTTCAAAGCTTCCTCCAGCATCCTGGGCAACGGTATCTGAGCCAGCACTTCCGTACCCTCTTAAGCTCTTCCATATTTTATAAGCTGATCACCTGATGTGCCTTCGACCTGGGAAACCTGAAGGGTCCCAGTCACACAATCACACAGAATCACAGAATCACCAAGGTTGGAAGAGACCTCAAAGATCATCAAGTCCAACCTGTCACCACAGACCTCATGACCAAGCCATGGCACCAAGTGCCACGTCCAATCCCCTCTTGAACGCCTCCAGGGATGGTGACTCCACCACCTCCCTGGGCAGCACATTCCAATGGCTAACAACTCTCTCAGAGAATAACTTTCTCCTCACCTCAAGCCTAAACTTCCCCTCGTGCAGCTTGAGACTGTCCTCCTTCTAAAGGTCAGAGTGGAACAGCAGAAAGAAACAGTCTTCACCCCTGCCAAAGCTGCACCACACCATCGCTCCCTAACCTCCCTGCAAGAGGGGTGGACAGCTTGTGTATAAGATTCTCCTAATCAGTTCTCCCTTGTCACATCCTCAGTTGTCTCCAACTAGGAGCTGAGGCTAGAAACAGCTAAGAAACTTAGGACAATTATGGAATTTAAAGCAGAGAAGCACACACTGGTGTCTGGGTAAGGTAAGGAACCAGGGCTGCCTCCCTTTTGTCTCTTTTATTAACTCATTACCCAGGGCAAATAATTACGGAATCCCTGTTGGCAGACTAACAATCAATTAATTCCCCTGAAGTACTGTGTGCTGTTCAGATTGGCATAGAATCATAGAGGGATTTGGATTGCAAGGGACCTTTTAAGTTTGTCTAGACCAACCCTTCTGCACTCAGCAGGGATATCTGCACCTAGGGCAGGTTGACCTGGGATGGTGCCAGGGATAGGGTATTAACCACCTCTCTAGCCAACCTGGGACAGTGTCTCACCACCCTCAGAGTGAAAAAATCTAGTCTAAATCCCTCTCTTTTAGTTCGAAAATTTCATCCTTTATGAGGCCACAACAGGCCCTGCTTAAAAACTGCATCAGTCTCTTGGCTAATGCCAAGTGCCATGAAGGAACCCATCAGACTGCAGCCTCAGAACCCACATGCTGAAGTGTCCAAGGAACTTGCTCATTCCCTTGGCCAGCACAGGCAGCAGTGATGTGTTCGTGTCTCAACGACTGCAGGTCTCAGCCTGATGGGCTGATAAATTCTCTCACCTGTGATTCCCACATCTGCCTGAGATGTTCCTGGTGAGCCAAAATAACTTCATCAACTTTGCCCAAGACTATAGCTCCACCTTTGTCTTCTTGAATGTTTGGAACTTCCTCAAAGGTCTGATTTTATTTTATCCTGGTGGATCCCCTTAATTTTCACTCAAGGACTATTTGTCAGCACTGTCTGGCTATTGCTGTGAGTTTGCAGCTTTTTTATTGAGTGGTTTTGGTTTTCACCCAGGGATTTCTCTGCCCATCTGCTGAGTATTTAAGCTCTGTGTTAAGATATTCTCTCCTCTCACACCGATTGCCACCTTGTTCGTTGTTTGACATAGATTGTCTCCCTTGTAGTTTTATCTTCAGTAAGTTACAGAATCACCAAGGTTGGAAGAGACCTCAGGGATCATCAAGTCCAACCTGTCACCACAGACCTCATGACTAAACCATGGCACTAAGTGCCACGTCCAATCCCTTCTTGAACACCTCCAGGGATGATGACTCCACCACCTCCCTGGGCAGCTCATTCTAATGGTGAACAACTCTCTCAGTGAAGAACTTTCTCCTCACCTCGAGCCTAAACTTCCCCTGGCACAGCTTGAGACTCTGTTCTCTTGTTCTGGTGCTGGTTGCCTGGGAGAAGAGACCAACCCCCCTCCTGGCTACAACCTCTCTTCAGATAGTTGTAGAGTGCAATAAGGTCTCCCCTGAGCCTCCTCTTCTGCAGGCTAAACAACCCCAGCTCCCTCAGCCTTATAGGACTTGTGCTCAAGGCCTCTGCCCAGCCTCGTAGGTTGCCTTTCTTGTTTAACTAGAGGACTTACAGGCATCAAGCATGTGTCCTTTCCCTCTAAGGCTTCTGGGCTGCATTTCCATTTGCTGCTTCTGGCATCAGTATTCACTTTTTTTCATAGCTAGGATATGGTCCTTGCATTACAATTTTTGTTCACATTCCTTTCTGATATTTTATATCTACTTTCCATATATTTTTGTTGAATTAATAACATTGTCCAACCTTCAATATTTTCAGGCTTCAAACTTTGTTCCCACACTCTTTTATTGCCCCCTTTCATTTTGGATTGTGCTCAGCAGATAAGAATTTCACAGGCAACATGCTGCTACTGTAGTGGTTGCTGCTATTTGCCTTCAAATATTTGCAATGTTTCTTCCAAGATCCCTTTCCACTCCTTCTCAGTCTCATTGGGTAAAGATTTTGCATTAACCTTCATGAATAAAGTTCTCTTTTTTTTGTTTGTTTTTAATCATTCCATTCACTTTTCTTTTTTTTTCCCCCTTTTTATTTTACTTTTTTTTGGGACCTTTTTTGTTTGTTTTGGGGGTTTTTGACTATTTTTTGTTTGTTTGTTTGTTTGGGGTGTTTTTTTGCATGCACAGGTAGAATTAGATTTGGACAAGGGTCAGGAGTTCTTCTTCTAAAAGAGCTCTGGCAATTTTATTCCAAAATAAAAATGGCTCCTGAAGATATACCAAATTTTTTGAAGCTGTTCACAGAATGACTTCACTGCAGCCAGTTTTTAAACAACCAAGGTGATTTGTTTGGAAAACACTGAAAGTAAATTGACCTTGCAGGTGGATTGAAACATAAAAATTGTCACTCTCATGAAAGTTGATCCATTTGGTCATTAAAGATAACATCAAGAGTGATAGAGCCCTAATTCTTAAAACAATGCTGTTAGCAATGAAGGTTGTAGAGAAGAGGTGAATGTGACAGGATCCAGGAAGACAGTACTGCACAAAGATGTGCCAATCCTCTCCTCACAGCCCTAAACCCATCCTTGCTCCCCAACATCTTTATTCATTCCTTTATCTTGACCTTTGCATGGTGTTAGCTCTTGTGAAGGTCTAACACAAGCTGCAGCACTGCTGCTAGCTATGCCACCTCTACTATCAGAATAGAGTAGAGTAGAGTAGAGTAGAGTAGAGTAGAGTAGAGTAGAATAGAATAGAATAGAATAGAATAGAATAGAATAGGATTGGATTGAATAGAATAGAATAGGATTGGATTGAATTGAATTGAATTGAATTGACCAGGTTGGAAGAGACCTTGGAGATCATCGAGTCCAACCTATCATCCAACACCATCTAATCAGCTAAACCATGGCACCAAGCACCCCATCCAGTCTCCTCCTAAACACCTCCAGGGATGGTGACTCCACCACCTCCCTGGGCAGCACATTCCAATGGCAAGTCACTCTTTCTATGACGAACTTCTTCCTAACATCCAGCCTGAACCTCCCCTGGCACAGCTTGAGACTGTGTCCTCTTGTTCTGGTGCTGGCCACCCAGGAGAAGACACCCACCCTCACCTGGCTAGCACCTCCCTTCATGTAGTCATAGCAATATCCACAGATGTCACCACTTTTCATCTGGATGACTGCTCTGAACCTCTCCTGGTCCAAGAGATCAGGTACTTGGGATAAGTGGAAAGAAGACAACCCCTGCAGAAGGAGATGGAAAGGTGTTTTTTTCATCCAGGGAACAGGGCAGCCTGGTGAAAACAAAGATGTCACTCTCCCTATGGAAGCCCAGGAGAGCGCCGTGATGTTCGCTGGGGTCCTGCAGCATTCTCTTTGTAATTTCTTGGAGAAAGGAAGTCTCCTTTGCTAACAGAGAAGAGATAAGATACTGGGGACCTTTACCTTAAAAAATCCCAGCCCATAGCAGTTGTAGAACTGGTGATCTATCTTTCACATAGCAGGTGAGAGTCAAGCTTGCTTTGTGGCAAACAACCAAAAATGACTGAAAGGAGATCTTAAGGCCCATTCATTCAGAGACTCTGTATGAGGGACCACAGGCAAGCCCATCTATCCCAGCTTTCAGAAAACAAGTGACTGTGTATTCAGTCAAACCCCATTCTCATTTATGTGTCAGCATGCCCCTCTCTACTTCAAAACCACCAGCTTAAGTGTTTACAACAACTTGTTATCCTTGTCATCCTTCAACTCACTGCCCAGCCAGTGCAAAGAACAAGCCATAACTGTCAAGACAGAATGGCAGCAGCAGCCTGGTCAGTATCTCAGTGCCTGAGGCTTCAGAAGACAGCTTTGCTGATGGGAAGCTAACACACCTTTGGCTGCTCTTAGCTCTTTGTGCCTCAGTTTCCCTACCTGCAACAAGAATAGTACTGGCCTGCAATGTAAAATGTTTTGAGAATGCTGTTTCCCAGGATTGTGCCACAGCATTTCCTGAGGTTATGCACAATTTGGGGTTTGGTCTTTTCTTTGTTGCCTCTTAGAGTTAGCAGCAGCATTTTGTGTTGTTTCTCATCACTCTGAGCTATTATTAATACCATTCTGGAGTCACAAAGTGGAGCTACATGCACCTCTTAGCATTAAACTGAAAATCCTATGAGCACTGATACAATCTTGCAGAATACACTAGGAATAAAGACAAGGAGGTGATGAAGTCACTATGCCCTGGAGGTGTTAAAAAACTCTGTAGACATGGGACTTTGGGAAATGGTTTAGTGGTCATGGGTTGATGGTTGGACTTGATGATCTTAGAGATCTTGTGCAAGCTTCCTGATTCTATGATCTGATGAATAAGCACATCTGAGATCAGAATCAGAAAAGGCCAGACAGAGGATTCTTGCTGCACAGAGGGTAAGCAGAGAAAGGTGAGAGTGAGGAGCACTGCATGTAAGGACTCAGCCTTTTTTCTGTCTGTGGCTGTGGGGGTCACTCCTGTCCAAACACCCCCTCAGAAGCAGCCGCCAGCACAGCCTGCCCTGGCTCTGGTGCAGGTGAGGCTCTCAGCAGGACCATCAGCACTTTATTGCTGTGAGCAGCTTGCTGTCACAGGCTGGACCTAGAGCTGGCTCTGGGGGAAATTAAATCTGAAAAGAGATACATCCACCTGTGAGTCCCAGAGCCTCACATGACTTTTAGCAGTCCTGATACCTTTAGCTTTGCTTCACTGATGTCTGTAATTCAGGGGCAGATGGTGAAACCTTGTGTGTTTGAAGGGGGAGTCTCAGTGCTTCCCTCTTGCCTCTCCCCTGCTTGGGGCTCCCATATTTCAGACACATCTATTCTTAGATCTATCAAATGAGCATCTGTAGGGTCAAAGTGGGAGTGAAACAGAAGGACTGGGAGAGAGTGAGACAGTCTCACCTAGGGACCTTTTGTCCCTTGCTGTCAGCTTCTGCATCTCTTTTCTTGCATCCTGCCTCCATGCAGTCTATCCATGCAGGCCCAAGCATCTGAGGTGAGGAACAGGTCTTTAGGCAGAAATGATCTGGGAGGAAATTATGGAAAGCGATTGTGATGATCCTCCTTTTCCTGTGGCTGCCCATCAAATCCATGTGGATCCCTGATGAAGTGATGCTCTGTGACAGCTGAACGCTCCTCTCTTCCTCCCAAACATCACAGCTGCATTGTGCACTGTCTAGCCAGGACCTCCCAGGCCAGAATCCTTAAAAAGAAGGGTATGTGGAGGAAAATGACATCTCTAAATGAAGAGCAGCACTTCATTGCTTTTCAGTCCTTCTGCTGATGCCAGTTCACAGCCTGCAGCGGACTCCACAACACACCTAAAAATAAAACAACACCTGGGCTCTCTGCTGCCGGAGAGAACAGCCAGAGTTTGCAATCAGCAGCGCTTGTGAAAAAGCTGTGGGCACAAGGGAGCAGGCAGAGGGTCAGCCTGAGGCCCTCTGGTTCTGAGGCTGATTGCAAACATGGGTGATAGCTCCTCTGGAGCACGTTTGCCTGCTGCTCTGCTCAACGCATTGGCATTCCGGTGCGGATCTTTGCTTCGATCACAATCATAGCCAGGCACAGAAAAGTAACAGTAATGCACTGAGCTTGCTGGCATGGAAATCAGCCCTTGGAAAATGAGGTCTTTTTTTGTTGTTGTTGTTGTTATTTAATGGGCAGGACATTTTTTGGTGTCTTGTGGATGTGGCTTCTGTGAGAGTAGCCTAATGCAAACAGCAAAACAGTGGCAGACTGCACACTGATATGCAGACAGGTGGGGACACATCCCTGTTCCCCAGGGAGACGGGGATGAGTGGTACATGTGCTGTGTGTTTGATAGATGCCTTAGACAAGTCACTGCCAAACCTGGGGTCACAAGGCTCACAGTTGCTGTAAGGCTGCATGGCAAGAGAGCTTTCTGTGTTGTCATGCTCTGTTTGGCACATGTCACGACTCAGAGGCAAGAAGCAGGTTGAAAGACACTCTTTGAGCAAAAACATCAGCATTAGAAAGGACTTTGTGCTTATGGGGATGAGTGACAGATGGGGATGGCAGTAGAGGTGAGAGTAATACTCTTAAAACAAAGAACACACACAAACAAGGAACAAATGCTATTCATCAAACACAGGCTGGCCTGGTTGGGTCACCAGATGCAAGACCTGTGTCACAGTTGCATAAACCATCTGCAAGCTTAGTGCCAAGCAATCTGCTTACACTGGGATGGTATAAGGCAGCTATAAGGGAGCTTGCAGAGAATTTTAGGCTCGAGGTGAGGAGAAAGTTCTTCCCAGAGAGAGTTGTTAGCCATTGGGATGTGCTGCCCAGGGAGCTGGTGGAGTCACCGTCCCTGGAGGTGTCCAAGAGGGGATTGGACGTGGCACTTGGTACCATGGTTTAGCAGTCATGAGGTATTGGGTGACAGCTTGGACTTGATGATCATTGAGGTCTTTTCCAACCTTATTGATTCTATGATTCTAAGATTGTGCTTCCAGTGTGTCATTCATCCTTGAACCATGCATGAAACACTACCAGATCTCAGAAACATCACCGTCTGTCAGATGGATTTGAAAGCCTTCCTTCCAAAAAGGTTAGGATGGGAATTTTAGCAGAAAAGAACAAATGACAAATCTATCTGAAGTCAAGGGGATTTTTTTTCCCCCACCTCCAGTGGAGTTGCCTGTATGCTAAAGCACAACAGCTGATGATCATCAACTTTATACTGGAGAAATCAATTTCTTGGAGCCCATGATTCAACCAAGCAATGGCTGGTCAGATGCCTAGAGACTGATGGACAGAAACCCTGCTTGAGGCTTTATGTTCACAAGTAAGTGTGAAATGTGGCTTCTGAGACCTCTGAGATATTGTTTGTTAAAAATGTCCACGTGAAAGGGAATGGAATATTTTTGTCTCAGAAGATCACAGGATAATGGCAAGAAGAGAAACAGAGAGGTTGTCTGATCTGCTACTGCAATTCTGATAAAAAATTCACCACTGGGTGAGTCAGAAGAAGGTTTAACATACCTGCTCATCAGCTTAGATCTAACACATTTAATTGTGCATTTCTTCCCATGGGAGGTCATTTTTGCCTAACCCTGTCTGATAATTAGATTATGTTGGAGAGATATAGTCATTATAAATTTCAACCTGCATCATGTTTTGTCTGGACATAGCTCTCAATGAGGTTGCAAAACTCTTTGATTCCTCCTGAATTATTCACTTCACTAATAGGCTGTGACAATACATTCTACAAGTTCAGTTCCTCACACACCTGACAGGTTTTCCCATACTGCCTGTGCCATCTATGTTTTGGCACCCTCGTTTCCTGCTGCTGTGTGATAGTCTGCCAGGTCTTTGGGGCTGGATTGCTCAAAAGGAGAAATTTTTTAATGGGCTAAGGTGTGGCCAGCAGGAGCAGGGAAGTCATTGCGCCCCTGTGCTCTGCATTGGTTAGGCCACACCTTGAGTATTATGTCCAGTTCTGGGCCCCTCAGTTTAAGAAGGACATTGAGACACTTGAACGTGTCCAGAGAAGGGCAACAAGGCTGGGGAGAGGCCTTGAGCACAGCCCTATGAGGAGAGGCTGAGGGAGCTGGGGTTGTTTAGCCTGGAGAAGAGGAGGCTCAAGGGAGACCTTCTTGCTCTCTACAACTACCTGAAGGGAGGTTGTATCCAGGAGGGGGTTGGTCTCTTCTCCCAAGCAACCAGCAATAGGACACAGTCTCAAGCTGCACCAGGAGAAATTTAGGCTGGAGGTGAAGAGAAAGTTCTTCACTGTGAGAGTCATTAGCCATTGGAATGTGCTGCCCAGGGAGGTGGTGGAGTCACCATCCCTGGAGGTGTTGAAGGAGGGATTGGACGTGGCACTTGGTGCCATGGTTTAGTCATGAGGTCTGTGGTGACAGGTTGGAGTTGATGATCTTTGAGGTCTCTTCCAACCTTGGTGATTCTATGATCGATGATTCTGTCATAGTACCACACCCATCATGATGGGCTCCTCTCTGCAGAGAAACATCACAGGCAGAAGACTCTAGGGACACCATTCTGTGTATATACTGGGCAGTAAACGTGTTGTTCATCTCTGCTTGGAAATGGGGCGGGGGGGGGGGGGGGAAGAAGAAAGAGGTGGAGAAGCTCAGCTACAATGTAGAATATGATGGCACTATGGAAGTGAGGGTGACAGGATGGATCTCATCTGCTCAAGTACATAGAGAAACCTGTCAGTCACATTGTGGTTTACAAGGAAGTGTTTAACTTAATTTCAGCTAATATACAGCAATGTTTCTAATAACAAGCTGTCAAAGGAGCATGGGAACAGACAGGAAAACAGACAGGAGGGAAAAGGAGGAGGAGGAAGGGAGAAGGAAGTGTAAGCAGAAGCAAGCCAAGTCAGTAGTGAACCCTGGGCTAAACAGCCCTCCTTCACACTCCCAGAGCAACCTGCACATCCATGGGCACAGAAACATGCAAGAACATCCTTCTCCTTCTGCTTGCTGGCAGACCACAGAGATCTCCCAGTTCAGTGGCAGCCCAAAGCATCTCAGAGGAAAGATGGGATGCACCCCCATTTGCTTCTTTCTCAGTCTCCAGCCCGTGCCTCAGGCTCAAATGTGCTGGCTTTCCCTCCACCTTCCCTAGGAGGCACCACTGAATCTCAGCCATGCCACACCATCCTCCATCCTCTCTGTTTCCCAGAAACCTTTCTGAGCTCTAGCTCTGTGGATCCCACTGACATCTTTACTGCCTCTGGAATTTCCAAACAAATCCAGTGACTACTGCCTGACTTGTCCCTATCGAATCCTTGCTCTGCAACAGACAGTGACTGCTTTCACCATTAGCTACCTCCCTGCTACACACTTTCCTCTTCTCTTCATTTCCTCCTCCCCTCAGGATATTGATGCTGGTTGAAGTTTCCCATTAAACCAGCCACTCTTGTAGAAAGGGGAGCTGACATGATTAATGCCATTCAGTGGGGAAGGCAGCAAGTGCAGCCAGAGAACACGGAGACAGACACATTCCCATCAGCCAGTCATTAACGTTTGCCCCAAAGAGGCAGCAGGCACAGGATGGACACAATCTTTCCAACTCTTGTGCTGGATGCAAACTCATGATAGAATTGTTTCAGCTGGAAAAAAACTCAAAGATCATCAAGTCCAACACTCAGAGCCAAGAGAGAAGCTCCTTTCTCTCTGTTTCTTGTCTAATTTAAGCTGTACTCAGAAGGTGCTATCTCTAACTCAGCTACAAAGTGAGAGGTGGCCCTTCTAAGCCTGTCCTGGTGACAGTGTGGAATAAACCATTTAACTTTCCATTTGGTCTCAAGGGAGATGAGATATTTATGATCTTTTTAATTTTTAGCAGCTCTGTGTGTGTCTACGTGAAAGGAGATTGGATTGAGGTGGGGGTTGGTCTCTTCTCTTGAGTTCCTAGTGATAGGCCAAGAAGAAATGGCCTCAAGGAAAAAATTCTTTGTGGAAATAGTGGTCAGGCATTGGAACAGGCTGCCCAGGGAGGAGGTGGAGTCACTGCCCCTGGAGGTGTTACACAAATGTGTAGACATGGGACTTAAGGACATGGTTTAGTGGGCGTGGTGGTGTTGGGATGATGGCTGGACTTGGTCTTTGAGGTCTTTTCCAACCTTAATGATTCTGTAATTCAATGAGTCTATATTTTCCCTATCAATTTTGCTACCTCTCTCTCTCCCTGCCATTTCTAGGAGGTCTCCTGAGAATAGTTTTATTGACAAGAACAGTCTCTGCAATTTTCCTCAGTAACTCAGAAAACTCCAAGAGAGGGCATCATTGTCTCTTGACACTGAACTACAAACATCTGCAAGACTCAGGAAGAATAGAATAGAATAGAATAGAATAGAATAGAATAGAATAGAATAGAATAGAATAGAATAGAATAGAATAGAATAGAATCATAGAATCATAGAATCATAGAATCATAGAATCATAGAATCATAGAATCATAGAATCATAGAATCATAGAATCAGTCAGGGTTGGAAGGGACCACAAGGATCATCCAGTTCCAACCCCCTGCCATGGGCAGGGACACCCCACACTAGATCAGGCTGGCCAGAGCCTCATCCAGCCTGGTCTTAAACACCTCCAGGGACGGGGCCTCAACCACCTCCCTGGACAACCCATTCCAGGGCTTCACCACTCTCATGGTGAAGAACTTCTTCCTCACATCTAGCCTGAATCTCCCCATCTCCAGCTTCATTCCGTTCCCCCTAGTCCTATCACTACCTGAGATCCTGAGAAGTCCCTCCCCAGCCTTCCTGTAGCCCCCTTCAGATACTGGAAGGCCACAATGAGGTCACCTCAGAGCCTTCTCTTCTCCAGACTGAATAGGATAGGGTAGGATAGGATAGGATAGGATAGGATAGGATAGGATAGGATAGGATAGGATAGGATAGGATAGGATAGGATAGAATTAACCAGGTTGGAAGAGACCTTTGAGATCATTAAGTCCAACCTATCATCCAACACTGTCTAATCAGCTAAACCATGGCACCAAGCACCCCATCCAGTCTCTTCCTAAACACCTCCAGTGATGGTGACTCCACTACCTCCCTGGGCAGCCCATTCCAATGGCAAATCACTCTTTCTATGAAGAAATTCTTCCTAACATCCAGTCTAAACTTCCCCTGCCACTGCTTGACACTGTGTCCCCTTGTTCTGGTGCTGCTTGCCTGGGAGAAGAGATCAACCCCTACCTGGCTACAACCTCCTTTAAGGTAGTTGCAGACAGCAATAAGGTCTTCCCTGAGCCTCCTCTTCTCCAGGCTAAGCAAGCCCAGAGGGTGAAAAGCAGCTCCTAGCTAACACTCAATAAATGAAGCTCTCATTATATCAATAGAAAGGAAAAAAGATCTCTCCACATGATTATGAAAAGCAGGAATTTGGCTTATGTGAGCTGGAGAAGTCTGTTTTCCTTCCTTGACTTAGCAGAGGAGGTCATGATGACTAACATTCAGCTTTTACAAAGTTTCCCCACCACCACTGCAGTGTGATCAAGACCCTGCATCTTCCTCTAACAGTTTGCTCTAATCACCCTCACTATTCCAATGTGCAAATCAATTAATAAGTAAGTTAAAAAAAAAAAAAAAGAAGGAAATCTCCTTGCTTCTAAATTGAATTTGTTGCCTTCAGCTTGCACTCATTGATTCTCTTTATGCCTTTTTGAGATTGAAGGGGCTTTCAGTATCTTGTTTCTCCTCCCCATGCAGGTCTCTGTAAAGAGCTCCAGAGTTTCCACGTCATCTTTCTTTCCCCAGCTGGTGGATTGATAAGATTTTACTCACAGGTCATTAAAAATATGGAAAACAAGCAGATCTGGTACTGATCTCTGTGTAAACCCTCAGAAATATTCTTGCTGGGGATTTTTGTTTCTTCCTTTCTGCTTCCAGGGTGGTTAATGTCTTTAAGAGCAGTAGTTATCCAGTTTCAGACATGTAAGTGCTCTTAATCTATAATGAAATTAGCACCATAAAGTGCCAGGGGGTTGGGAATTGACTTCAGACAAAAGTCAATCTGTTGTGTTCATCTGCACTTCGACCATCACCCAAAACTGTAGGCTCAAAGAATAAAACTAATTGTGTTTGAAAAGATTAATTCCCCCCCCCCCCTCAAAATCATGCTGACAAACCTTGGGGTTTTTTTTCTTCTTCTTTCTGCCCTTTGATTATTTATTGATTGGCATCAACTCATGTGGCCCAATTATTGTGCCCAAGACTGGTAACACACTACCTATTACACAGCAGCAACCTTCTAACCTTTCTTAACATTGATATTATTCTCTAAAGCTCACACAACGACTTACCATGCTGAGAGGCTTATTAGAAGCTGAAGTCATCAGACCAAAAGGAAGTTCAGCTAATCCTTCAAAGGGTCTTGATTCGAGTTTTCCATTTCCCATCTCCAATTTCCACATCTCATTCTTATGTAAAGATATAGATTTCCCATTCCTCTTCCTTTGTAACAGATCAAGGCTTGGCTCCCAGTCAAAGTTATCTTCTTCTTCCATAGAAAATTGTGGTGTTTTGGCTATCTAATAAACTCTTCTTACAGAATCCTCAATTTGCAATCAGCGTTTTTGCTGCCCACAGTTTCTCTTCTAATCAATTTTGCTTGTCATTTTTTCCCCCTCAACTTTTGAAAATTAATGGGTTTGAGACAGCAAAGTGTTCTTATTACCAGTGACAATCCTCTGTTTGCCCTTATTGAATCTTCCTCAACTATGCAAACATCTGGTAAGCAAAGAATGGAGAAAAATTGCCCACAAAGTTCTGACAATGCAAGAAAAAACTGAAAAAGGGAAGAAAAATTGAAGAACAGAAAGAAAGTGAGGGAAAGAAACAAGTCCTTAGTAAAGGGATTTGGGAATTATTATGGTAGAAAAGTTGAATTAGGGGAAATAATTTCATGACTTTGGAAGAAAGCAAGGAAAGACACCTCTCAAACTGGCATAGCTCATTTCCATGATGTGGTCCACGTGGACATGAACGTGTCCAGAGAAGGGCAACGAGGCTGGGGAGAGGCCTTGAGCACAAGCCCTATGAGGAGAGGCTGAGGGAGCTGGGGTTGCCTAGCCTGGAGAAGAGGAGGCTCAGGGAGACCTTCTTGCTCTCTACAACTACCTGAAGGGAGGCTGTAGCCAGGAGGGGGTTGGTCTCTTCTCTCAAACAATCAGCACCAGAACAAGAGGACACAGTCTCAAGCTGCACCAGGGGAAGTTTAGGTTGGAGGTGAGGAGAAAGTTCTTCCCAGAGAGAGCTGTTAGACATAGGAATGTGCTGCCCAGGGAGGTGATGGAGTCACCATCCCTGGAGGTGTTGAAGAGGGGATTGGACGTGGCACTTGGTGCCATGGTTTAGTAGTCATGAGGTGTTGGGTGACAGGTTGGATTTGATGATCTTTGAAGCCTCTTCCAACCTTGATGATTTTGTGATTCTGTGGTAGATTTAGGCTATGCCTTTAAAATTTGGTTACAGATTTCAAGCAGAAAACTAGAAAAAAATATAAATAAATCACCATTGGGTGTGAAAAAATAAAATAAAGATAATTCTAAATGGTTCCATTAGAGAAATATCTGCTATAAGACCAAAACATTCTGGGGGCTTCTCTTCTCTGTTTGCTTCATAGTTTTGGAGAGGATACTAACCCTGCTTCTGCTTGACATTGGCTGCATTGTTTTGGTGTTTTACTTCCCTGTTTTCTCTGCTCCTTTCTCCCTTTTGCACAGGGGGTGGAGGGGTAGAGGGACAGCTCTCCTGGTCTTTGACCAGGGGGTTTTTCATGTTGTTACTCGTAAATATCTGCAAAATGTTGTAAATCCTGTATATTTTGTACAAATTCATTGCATTCCATTGTAGAGTGTAGTTTCACCTGTAAATACGACTTCCATTTGCTTCCAACTGAGCTGGTCTGGCAAAGTTAATGTTGGGGGGGTGAGGAAATCTCAACCCACCACATTACATGTGACAAAAATGATGACTCCTCCACTGAAGCTCTGCTAGTGGTTTGGCTTTAATGCAGTGCAGGAGTTTTACGTATGAGCTTACAAAAATTGTAGTCACAGAGTCATCCAGGTCAAAAGGATGGTCAGGATCTCATTCAGTCTATCCTTCTGCTCAAAGTGAACATTGAATTCAGAGCAGGCTGCTGAATTCAGATTTATTGTTTCACCCAACCATAGAATCAATAAGGTTGGAAAAGACCTCAAAGATCATCAAGTCCAACCTGTCACCACAGACCTCATGACCAAGCCATGGCACCAAGTGCCACGTCCAATCCCCTCTTGAACACCTCCAGGGACGGTGACTCCACCACCTCCCTGGGCAGCACATTCCAATGGCTAACAACTCTCTGTGAAGAGCTTTCTCCTCAGCTCAAGCCTAAACCTCCTCTTGTGCACAGTTTGAGACTGTGTCCTCTTGTTCTGGTGCTGATTGCCTGGGAGAAGAGACCAACCTCCTCCTGGCTACAACTTCCCTTCAGGTCTGTTAAAATCCAAGGTGACTGATTCGTGGATAGATGGATGGATGAAGGAGATGGATGGATGAAGGTAATGTCAGAGTCTAGAAGTCAGTTTAGACCAAGAGAAGAGGACTGCTGAGCCCACAGAGCAGAATGAAGATGTCACTTCCTTGGGAATGACAGGTAAAGTAGGTCCTGCCTTGGGGCACAAATGTAGGCTAGGTAGGCTATCAAAGTCCCTGCACATTCTTTTCCCTATGAATCAATGAACACTCCTCAAGCAACTATCAGCTCCCAGTCTAGTGAGTAATTTATCTTTATTCCACATAATATTTCCTTTTGCAGAAGGCTTATAAGAAGTGTCACACATGACAGAAGCTGTGGGGAAACTGCATTTTTAAGAGCTATTTTAACATTTTCACAGAGGTTTCAAGCTTCACACAGGAAGAATTCCAGTGCCTCTCTGCCTACATACTAGCACAGTTTAAGCTGGATGTGACCAGTGCTTACGGAGAAATCCTTTCTGCTTTCCAGACCATAAGTGAGGCTGGCTGAAGATCACTCTCATGCTTCATCTGGGCTCAGTTGCTATCTGAGGCAGTAGTGATATTCCTCCCCTAAAATGCATGCCTTAATTTTGCTCCCTTAGTTAAAAGCTCACTTTGTAGGCAATGGGGAGGAACATCGACTTGTCGCTGCCTTTGCATGGTTCCGGGGAAAACTAATTGTTTTAATTAGGCTTTTTATTAATATCTGAAGTTAGGCAGCTTGAATATTTCTCCCTTGATCTGAGTGCATGCCAGAAGCCTGGTTTCTGTGTTATCAATTACACTGAAGCCTGTGTCTTATCAGTTCCACCTCTCCTGCTTTTACCTATAGCTTTTGCTTTGCATTATGTGATTTCAGGTATGCCAGAGACAAAAAACTCCTTTTCTCTCTGAACTTTCAGGTCTTGTTGGTTAACCAGCATGGAGACCTAGCTAATTAATGAACTAATTTTGGTAGCTGCTCTAGACTTCCCAAATCATTTCAGACGGAACACCTGCGCCCTGGTTTCTCCTCTGTTTCTTGCTCTTTCAGCGCTTCTTCCTTCAGTCGACTTTGGTAAGAAGCTGAAGTTTCCTCAGTTGTGAAAAATGAAACTCAGTGACCATCCAGCCTGTTCCTCCTTTCTTATGCAAATTACCTTCGTATGGATCAGGAAGTGGCCTGACAGATACACGAATCAGACACATAGATGAAAAGGGATCGTTATCAGATCTATGCTCCTGACTTAGATAAATAAGCATTGGACATGATTCTCCACTCATTAAAGTGTCTTCCTCAGGAGATGGCTGACAGTTCATTAAATAAGATGAAATGTTATTATTTAAACTCAAGACTGATCAGACTGGGTGGAAACTTAGTCTACTGTATTCATAATTTCCTGCATTGACAAGCAAGCCCTTGAAAATATTCCTCTGAAGTGGCTGACCCACATAGAAATTCAGAACCTGCTGTATCTGCTAACAAACAGGATATTAAGTTCTGTTGTTTAAGAGGTAGAGCTCTGTCCTTGGACAGTGGATTTCAAATATTTATCCACCTTGACCAAACATGAGTGGTACTGCAGAACCCAGCTCAACCCAGGAGCAGGGAGGTCATTGTGCCCCTGTACTCTGCATTGGTTAGGCCACACCTTGAGTACTGTGTCCAGTTCTGGGTCCCTCAGTTTAGGAAGGACATCGAGACACTTGAACGTGTCCAGAGAAGGGCAACAAGGCTGGGGAGAGGCCTTGAGCACAGCCCTGTGAGGAGAGGCTGAGGGAGATGGGGTTGTTTAGCCTGGAGAAGAGGAGGCTCAGGGGAGACCTTCTTGCTGTCTACAACTACCTGAAAGGTGGTTGTAGCCAGGAAAGGGTTGGTGTCTTCTCTCTAGCAACCAGCACCAGAACAAGAGGACACAGTCTCAAGCTGCACCAGCAGAAGTTTAGGCTGGAGGTGAGGAGAAAGTTCTTCCCAGAGAGAGTTGTTCGCCATTGGAATGTGCTGCCCAGGGAGGTGGTGGAGTCTGAGCACCGTCCCTGGAGGTGTTGAAGAGGGGATTGGATGTGGCACTTGGTGCCATGGTCTAGTCATGGGGTCTGTGGTGACAGGTTGGACTCAATGATCTTTGAGGTCTCTTCCAACCTTAGTGATACTGTGATACTGTAACTCTTGCAGAGACCTTCCCATTCACTGTATATTCACCAAGCTAAGCTTGACCCAAGTCCCAAGCTCCAGTCATGCAGCTTTTCCTTTTCTCCATCCAAATGATTGTGTCTTCTGGTCACATTGCCCCTTCCCATAACCATGATCTGCCCATTTGTGGTGTGTGAACCACCCTTCAGTTTGTCTGCAGAGCAGGATTCAAGGGGCAGCCCCATAAAGGCCATCTTTATTCATGTTGCTTCATTTTCTGCCTCACGTTCAGCTTTTTTTAACCTTTCTTTCCAAAGAGGCCCTGTATCTGATGCAGGGTCATTCATCTTCAGGACAAGTGCCTATTGATCAGCTGTTATCCAATTTACAACAGGCATGTAACACAATCTGAACTCAGTGGGCTCAAGGGGGAATTCAGTGTGAGACCATGTAAAGCACCCTCTATAAACTCGTCAGTGCGAGCACAAAGTGCATTAGCAGATGCTGCGGCTGTACTGCAGAATCCCCAGCCTGAAGCAGCGAGACAAGGTAAGAGCTACAGGACCACTGACAGAAAACAAAACAACCCTCTTGGTGCCCTCCTCATCTGCAAGGAGGTATGAACATTTCTGACCCTATTTTGAAAGAAAATAAAGAAAGAATTAATGCCCATGAAAACTTATAGAGAGAGACCACAGATGCCTCCTAAACTCTCTGCAACACAGAATCATAGAATCAGTCAGGGTTGGAAGGGACCTCAAAAATCATCCAGTTCCAACCCCCCTGCCACAGGCAGGGACACCTACATCAGGTTGCTCAGAGCCACATCCAGCCTGGCCTTAAAAACTTCCAAGGATGAGGCTTCCACCACCTCCCTGGGCAACCTGTTCCAGTGTCTCACCACCCTCATGGGGAAGAACTTCTTCCTAATATCCAGTCTGAATCTCCCCATTTCTTTTTTTTTTTTCCATTCCCCCTAGTCCTGTCACTCCCAAAAGTCCCTCCCAAGCTTTCTTGTAGGCCCCCTTAAGATACTGGAAGGCCACAATAAGGTCTCCTTGGAGCCTTCTCTTCTGAATATGCAAGGGTTCCTCTTCTTTTCCCCTGAACACAAAGAGCAAATACCTGCTTTCGTGAAGAGTGACCTTTACATTGCACTAGAAGAATGAAAGACCAAGGCAAGAACAGAGGCAGATCTTTGTCAAAGGGGATCCACACAATGTGTGTGTTGACTCCCAAGGTTGGTGTCAGCCTGAGCCCAGAGAGGGTACTTGTCTCTGCAGACCACGGAGCTCTTCAGAAAAGGTGTGCTACCTTCAAAACATAAGGGCACTGACAAGATGGCTCAGTGACAGCTGAAGAACTGCCTGGGTGCTATTCAGTAAGCCTATTATTCTTTGGCATACTCCATTCCTTTGAAATGAGAGCTGTTTGCAGGAAAGGGTCAGTTTTAATAAATCCTCTCTCCATTTTTTCCCCCTTTCTTTTTAAGAGAAGTTGCAGTCATTTTTCAGGTTTCTTCCAGACTTTTTTCCCCCACCAGATTGAAATGTGTTTTCTTACAACATTTGCACTGCTTAAAACCAAGCCAAAATACCAGAGAATCACCGAATCACCAAGGTTGCAAGAGACCTCAAAGATCATCAAGTCCAACCTGTCACCACAGACCTCATGACTAAACCATGGCACCAAGTGCCACATCCAATCCCCTCTTCAACACCTCCAGGGACGGTGACTCCACCACCTCCCTGGGCAGAACATTCCAACAGCTAACGACTCTCTCAGTGAAGAACTTTCTCCTCACCTCCAGCCTAAACTTCCCCTGGCACAGCTTGAGACTGTGTCCTCTTGTTCTGGTGCTGCTTGCCTGGGAGAAGAGACCAACCCCCTCCTGGCTACAACCTCCCTTCAGGTAGTCGTAGAGAGCAAGAAGGTCTCCCCTGAGCCTCCTCTTCTCCAGGCTAGGCAACCCCAGCTCCCTCAGCCTCTCCTCACAGGGCTGTGCTCAAGGCCTCTCCCCAGCCTCATTGCCCTTCTCTGGACATGTTCAAGTGTCTCAATGTTCTTCTTAAACTGAGGGCCCCAGAACTGGACACAGGACTCAAGGTGTGGCCTAACCAGTGCTGAGTACAGGGGCACAACGACTTCCCTGCTCCTGCTGGCCACACTACTCTTGATGCACACCAGGACACCATTGGCTTTCTTGGCCATTTGGGCACACTGCTGGCTCATGTTCAGGCAGTTGTCAATCAGCACCTCCAGGTCCCAATGCTAGCAGAAAGAACAAGACATGAGAAAAATAGAGAGAAATATTTCTATTGCCCTCATCAGAATGTAGCTTTGCAAGAAAACTTCAGACTTTCAAGTTTTTTGTCTAGATATTTCCCCTTGGACAAGAAGTCCTGTTTCCTGCAGCTTGGTATCATGCTGTTTCTTGTAGCAATTTTGCAGGACATGAACACTGATGTTACAGGTAAAGTAACCCTGTTTTGCACCTTCCTCTGATTTCCTTTTTCCTCTTTGATGTTCACCTCCTACTAGAACATTTTCACTGATATCATTCTCAGGCTGAATGTGCCTTGATTCACATCTCATGCCAATTACTCTGACATTGTCAGAACTAAGCCAGTTTACACTAGCTGAGGAATATGATTATTTAGCAGTAGTATCAAGTCCTCTGCCACCTCCTTCAAGAATTCTGGCATAGATGAGGCCAACACCTTCTCCCCCTCCCAGGAAAAAAAAAAGAAGGAATAGGAACTGCATTAAATCACAGGCTCACAGGATGTTAGGGGGGAGAAGGGACCTCTGGTGACCATTAAGTCTAACCCCCCTGCCACAGCAGGATGATAGAATCTAGCACAGGTTGCACAGGAGTGGATCCAGATGGGTCTTGAAAGTCTCCAGAGAGGGAGACTTCACAACCTCTCTGGGGATCCTGCTCCAGTGCTCTGTGATCTTCACAGTGAAGTTGAGGTCGAATCCTGTATTGGTTAAAAAGAGGCCAAGAAGGTTAAAGGTGGCCAAGAAGGCCAGTGGCATCCTGGACTGCAGCAGGAACAGTGTGGCCAGCAGGAGCAGGGAAGTCATTCTGCCCTGTACTCAGCACTGGTTAGGCCACACCTTGAGTGCTGTGTCCAGTTATAGGCCCCTCAGTTTAAGAAGGACATTGAGATAGAGAATGGCAATGAGGCTGGGGAGAGGCCATGAGCACAAGCTCTATGAGGAAAGGCTGAGGGATCTGGGATTGTTTAGCCTGGAGAAGAGGAGGCTCAGGGGAGACCTTCTTGCTGTCTACAACTACCTGAAAGGAGGTTCTAGCCAGGAGGGCGTTGGTCTCTTCTTGCAGGCATCCAACACCAGAACAAGAGGACACAGTCTCAAGCTGTGCCAGGGGAAGTTTAGGCTGGAAGTGAGGAGAAAGTTCTTCCCAGAGAGAGCTGTTAGCTATTCGAATGTGCTGCCCAGGGAGGTGGTGGAGTCTGAGCACCATCCCTGGAGGTGTTCAAGAGGGGATTGGATGTGGCACTTGGTGCCACGGTTTAGTAGTCATGAGGTGTTGGGTGACAGGTTGGACTTGATGATCTTTGAGGTCTCTCCCAACCTTATTGATTCTATGATTCTAAGAGAAAGGGAAAAAAGGGAGGAAAATGTTTAAATTACAGCTGAAAACTGTGGATTTACCTTCTGTTATTCATAATGCTGAAGAAGTGAAACTGCTTCCTTTCTAGTCCACATTCTCCTGTCCTCTCTAGTCCATGCATATTGAGAGATGATGATGCACAACTTGGCAAGCCCCAATCTTCATAAATCAGGCCCCAAAAATGACAGTTACCAACAAACAAATAATTTGCAACATTGGGGGCAACCTCTGTCATACCTGTTTATGACCAGCAAAGATCTGAGCAAGATGTGGAATAAAAACCCCAAAACAAAGACAAAAACAAAACCAAAAGCATATATGCGAGGGGGAGGCTCAGAGTGCCACTGTCTGTGTGCTTTATGAAGGGTTATAGGAGACCATTTAGTGAGTAACTAAACACCTACAGACATAACTTTTGCTAGAGATTCTGAAATGGAAGTAGTGGCACTTGAGTAATGCTGTATTTAGGAAAATCAGCATCCTCATCAGGTGAGAGGAACAAGGAGGATCCATTTTTTCTCCCAGAAGAACAGGAGACAACAGGAGCCTGGTCCTAGAAAAGCTGAGCCTGGGCTGGCAGCAAAAAAGGAAAGAAGATTGCTGGCAATAGTGCCATGAGCCCTGCAATGTGATGGCAAGAAAGGACTTTGTTCACACATGGCAGGAGCTGGTGCCAGTCCCACTTCACTTGGGATGCTTTTCCCTGTCACAGATTCCCTCCAGTTCTCAGCGCACAAGGATAAAAGTAACCTACTCCCAAATGATTTCTCTAATCATGGTCCCCAGTCTGCAAAACAGCTTAAGAATGACAGGGTCAGACTTCTAGGGCATGGTCAACTGTAGTTGGCACAGCTGCTCTGCTGTGGTCTTCCTCCATTCAGCACTTTCAAGTGTTACAAGAAGCATCTCTTTCATCCCTTCAGCCTATGAACACTCTTCCTCTTCCTCCACCCTCACTTGCTTTCTGCCAGAGTGTCTTGAGCTGCCCCTTTGTGCTACAGGTCTGTTATCAGAAATTGCCCCTCTCCTTTCACATCTCCAGCTCTTGACAGGAAAGATGCAAGTTGGCCCCAATATCCACCAGCAAGCTGGTGTAACAGATCACACCCAGAAAATCTGTGTGCCCTAAACCCAGCTCCATGTTGACCTGTCCACACTGAGCATCGCCGTTGCTGCTCCTAAAGCCACCTTTCCCCTCTCAAATCACCATCTCAGTGCTTTCTAACCATCTCCCACCCTTTCAGCAATGTTGTTGCTCTCGAACCATACCAACACCATCTTATTGTCCCATCCATCTTTTCAATAGCTGAAACCTCTCCTCTACAGACCGTCCCTGATGTGGCCAGGCCAGGCTGAAAGTAGGTGAGCACAGCACCAGCTCAGCACACATTTCCACATCATCATTTCTCAGGGGCAAAACCAATTTAGTCCAGTTTCCCATCCTGGCTACACTTTCCCACATTGCAACTCAATTTACTGCTCCAGATAGATGGAGGCAAGTGCCTGAGGGCTGTACTGACACTGGACTGTATTTAAGAATAAATCTTTTCAACCTGATCCACTTGAGCCCCCACACAGAGCTGCACTGACATACAGCATGGAAACAAGGAACAAGCAGCTGGAGAATAGAATAGAATAGAATAGAATAGAATAGAATAGAATAGAATAGAATAGAATAGAATAGAATAGAATAGAATAGAATAGAATTAGAGAATAGAGATAGAGATAGAGATAGAGATAGAAATAGAAATAGAAATAGAAATAGAAATAGAAATAGAAATAGAAATAGAAATAGAAATAGAAATAGAAATAGAAATAGAAATAGAAATAGAAATAGAAATAGAAATAGAATTAACCAGGTTGGAAAAGACCTTCAAGATCATCGAGTCCAACCTATCATCCAACACCATCTAATCAACTAAACCATGGCACCAAGTACCCTTCCAGTCTCTTCCTAAAATCTCCAGTGATGGTGACTCCACCACCCCCTGGGCAGCACATTCCAATGGCCAATCTCTTTCTGTGAAGAACTTCTTCCTAACATCCAGCCTAAACCTCCCCTGGTGCAGCTTGAGACTCTGTCCTCTTGTTCTGGTGCCATTAGCCTGGGAGAAGAGACCAACCCCCACCTGGCTACGGCCTCCCTTCAGGTAGTTGTAGACAGCAAGAAGGTCTCCTCTGAGCCTCCTCTTCTCCAGGCTAAGCAACCCCAGCTCCCTCAGCCTCTCCAAACAGGGCTGTGCTCCAAACCCCTCCCCAGCTTTGTTGTCTTTCTCTGGACATGTTCCAGCAAGTCAACATCTTTCCTAAACTGAGGGGCCCAGAACTGGACACAGGACTCAAGGTGTGACCTAACCAGTGCTGAGAACAGGGGCAGAATGACCTCCATGCTCCTGCTGGCCGGGCAGGATCCTCTGAAGCTGCCAGAGGAATCAGAATGCAGATCCATCCTTCGCCTTCTGTTTGATCTGTCTTGTTTACCTTTGGGCAAGGATGGTGTTTATAGAAAAAAAAAAGGCAAATAATTGGCATATGTTAGACACACAGCCAACAAAAATGACAATTAGTGGGGAACAAGGAAGTGGATTAGAATTTTGCACCTAGATCTGCACTCATTCCAAATTCAGCAGTAAACTCAAGATCTGGCTTTAGTTTTGTTTGTGCATTCGTTCAACTTTTTCTGTGTTTTGCTGGAACTTGCCCAGAGAAGGGCAACAAACCAGGGGAGGGGTTTGGAGCACAAGCCCTGTGAGGAGAGGCTGAGGGAGCTGGGGTTGCTTAGCCTGGAGAAGAGGAGGCTGAGGGCAGACCTTATTGCACTCTACAACTACCTGAAGGGAGGTTGTAGCCAGGTGGGGGTTGGTCTCTTCTCCCAGGCAACTAGCACCAGAACAAGAGGACACAGTCTCAAGCTGTGCCAGGGGAGGTTTAGGCTGGATGTTAGGAAGAAGTTCTTCATAGAAAGAGTGATTGGCCATTGGAATGTGCTGCCCAGGGAGGTGGTGGAGTCACCATCCCTGGAGGTGTTTAGGAAGAGACTGGATGGGATGCTTGGTGCCATGGTTTAGTTGATGAGATGGTGTTGGGTGATAGGTTGGACTCGATGATCTCAAAGGTCTCTTCCAACCTGGTTAATTCTATTTTATCTGAGATGGGAAAAAATTAAACAAAACCAAACAAAACCCAAGAGGTTCAGTTATGAATTATATGAACCTTTCCAAATTCCAGGATATAACTTTTAGCCTTTTGATGCAGAGCCCATATGAACTCGAACCCAAGTGAAGGGAGGTTTTTTCATTGTAATAACTACGCTAAAAAGTACACAAACACCCACCCCCCCCCCAGTAGTGCTGCCCTTTTTAAAGTACAGGGCTGTAAACACATCTGACTCCAGGCCTGACATGTGATGAGATGCACAAACAGTGATAATATCTTCTATTAAAGCAACGGATATTGTTAGCAAGAACTTCGGCAGCACCTCATTTTCTTTGAGCCTCGCATCATCGCCACTGCAACGTCTTTGGCACACGCACAAACTCAGGGGCTCTCAACTCCCAGTGGGTCCTACAGGCATAAATCCATTATCACAGTATCACAGAATCGCCAAGGTTGGAAGAGACCTCAAAGATCATCGAGTCCAACCTGTCACCACAGACCTCATGACTAGACCATGGCACCAAGTGCCACGTCCAATCCCCTCTTCAACACCTCCAGGGATGGTGACTCCACCACCTCCCTGGGCAGAATATTCCAATGATGAATGACTGTCTCCATGAAGAACTTTCTCCTCACCTCCAGTCTAAACTTCCCCTGGCACAGCTTGAGACTGTGTCCCCTTGTTCTGGTGCTGGTAGCTAGAGAGAAGACACCAACCCCTTCCTGCCTACAACCACCTTCCAGGTAGTTGTAGAGAGCAAGAAGGTCTCCCCTGAGCCTCCTCCAGGCTAAACAACCCCAGCTCCCTCAGCCTCTCCTCATAGGGCTTGTGCTAAAGGCCTCTCCTCAGCCTCATTGCCCTTCTCTGGACACATTCAAGTGTCTCAATGTCCTTCCTAAACTCAGGGGTCCAGAACTGGACACAGGACTCAAGGTGTGACCTAACAAATATAGAGTACAGGGGCACAATGACTTCCCTGCTCCTGCTGGCCACACTATTCCTAATGCAGGACAGGATGCAATTGGCCTTCTTGGCCACCTGGGCACACTGCTGGCTCATGTTTAGGTGGCTGTCAACCAGCACCCCCAGGTCCCTCTCTGTCTGGGAGCTCTTCAGCCACTAATTATCACAATATTCCAAACAGGTTGGGGGAAAAAAACCACCCCAGCAATAATTGTGGGGGATAGGAGGGAGGTAGGTTTTTATTTGTCTTTCTATTATGGCCTTCCAATTGAATCTGACACACAATATCCAGATTACCTGCTCAGCATGAAAACAAAGAAAGTGCTTTTCATTTTTTCCTTTTTTTTTTTTTTTTTTATGAAAGCAGAGGTGTGCACTAATAACTTGAGGGCTGAGAGTGTTTCAAACAGCTATTACCATAAATGAGCTCTAAAATATTGGAAGCTGGCAGCCATGCAATTATCTGATCTCCCTTCCCCCCGTTTACAGACCAAGCGCACCGATGTGGACACTTCACACTCCCCGTTTTGGACTCTGTGGTTTTGTACTGGGAGAAGCCTTAGAGTGGCCTCTCAAGGGGAGGCTTTGTTTGTTTGTTTGCACATTGACCTGTGCCTGAATGAGAGATAACTCAAGCTTCAGGTTTTTATCAAGTAGGGGAATTGAAGTGTAACCTTTTGATGCAAATATTTGAAGTGAGAGCCTCAGAGATGTGGGAGCTAGGGGTGATGGGAGGCTATATCCAAACCTACTTTTCCTCGTGGATTTCAACCACGTGCTCTTGCATTAATCAGCTGAGAAACTTCAGGCAAACCTTTTTGATCAGATGTCTTTAGGTGCTTGCAAAGCTTTACAACCATCGGTGAAACTTGTCTGAGTCTCATCTCTCCAGCAGAGGACAGCGATAGGTGCACAAAGCAGAAACCTGCCTGCAAAACCACTTCTTGCCACAGAAATGCAGACTCCTTCCCCTAATAACTCTGAGTGAGGGCAACATCAAAGGGGCTGTTGGCTGAGGACCAAATATGTCTCTTTGAATCCTTCAACACAAAAGTGTTTTGCTTTTGGTTGGAAGGGAGCTTGGTAGCAAGGAAGCTTCATCCTCTGCATGGCGGTGCCCTGCAGTGCAGTTACACTGCAGGGGTGTTAAGTGCACACACACACACAGACATAGACCCCAGCCAAATCTGTGATGCTTCCCTACTGACAACAGTGCAGGCTGGATATAAATTGGATGATGTGGCTTCACTTTACAGCCACATTACACTCACTTTTGACTGTTTTGTTTACTGGCCTTCAAAGAGAAGAGGGCAAGCTTTGGCCCGTCATCTTTAATGTCCCTGAGCAAAACCTGTGAGTGTATGTGTGTGTGTGCGCACAGCCAGAGGGGATAATCCCCCACACCACTAGGAACCTTGCATTAAAGATACATTCCATCATCTCCTCTACCTGGGTGCTTGCAGAGCTCTCTAATCCCTGTCACCCACCAGGATGTATTATATCCGTACTAACTAATTTCACAGCCTGTAAATTACAGGCATACTCTGCGTATCTTCATCTCATTAGAGAAGGTTAATTTAAGCAGACAATCAACAAAAATACAGAAAACTACTTAGGAAAGAAGATTCTTTTGTGTCTCTGGCAGACAATGAATTCACAACCCCAACATCTGCCACCACTAGAGAGAAAATGCTGGAGGAAAGGAAAAAAAAAAAAGGAAAAGGGGGAAAAAAAAAAGGAAGAAAGCAACTCATTGCTATTTCCTCTGATGAATGGTGAATTTCCAATTAGCATTTTAATTACTCAAGCCAGACTTTCAGCTGGCTTGATGATCATAAGACACTCTGTGAGCAACAAGTCATCTTAGTTTGACAACAGGCGCTGAGGTAATGCATAACACTCTTAATGGCATTAGCCTGGGAGATGTTGTTTCTCTCCTGGAAAAGTGTTGAATATTAACTGCCCTTAAGTTCTTGTTTATAAGTTTAGATTACACCCTTGACCTACCCAAGAAAATCCCACAGGATTGTTGTACCTGAGGCTGTACTTCCTCTTCAGGCAGATCCTATAGCCTCCTATAGGGAGGTTGTAGACAGGCAGGGGCTGGTCTCTTCTCCCAGGCAACCAGCACCAGAACGAGATGACTGTCTCAAGCTGCACCAGGGCAAGTTTAGGCTGGAGGTGAGGAGAAAGTTCTTCACTGGGAGAGCTGTTAGCCATTGGAATGTGCTGCCCAGGGAGGTGGTGGAGTCACCATCATTGGAGATGTTTAGAAGGAGACTTGATGGGGTGCTGGGTGCCATGGTTTAGTTGATTAGGTGGTGTTGGACAATAGGTAGGACTTGATGATCTTAAAGGTCTCTTCCAACTTATTCTATTCTATTCTATTCTATTCTATTCTATTCTATTCTATTCTATTCTATTCTATTCTATTCTATTCTACCCCATCCCATCCCATCCCATCCCATCCCATCCCATCCCATCCCATCCCATCCCATCCCATCCCTCAGTAGGACCTTACACATATGAACCTGTAACACTTGCGTAAGCAAATCGTGCAGCAAATCCATCCCATGGCTTTACTGACAGCTTTTCTATGTCCTTCACCTGAATTAATCCTACAGCAAACCTCTCCCAGAGGACCAATGGGTGGGCTTCTCTCCACTGATAACTCAGTCACATTGCATGTAAAACAAAACAAAAAGAGCAGGGCAGTCCTTTAAGTGCCTGAGCAGCACTGGAAAATGCTGTGCTCTTGGTAAGGAGGATGAACAGCATGATGGTTATTCTTGTTGATGGGGATTGAAGCTCTGACTGTCCTGATACTTTCACTCTGCTTCTGCACCACAATAACATGTTTGAGCTTTGCATGGGACAGGTGGGATTTCAAGAAGCTTAAGAATGTCGTTGTTAAAAGTCATGATTAACACAGCGTGCTCCTGTAAGTCCATGCACTGACTTACACACCTTATGGTTTGCCTTCAGGAGAAAAGCCAAGAGGTCAAATGATGCTCTCAGCTTTGAACCCACAGCTGGGTGCTGAGGATCCACAAATATCACAGGGAATGAGGAACTGACATAAGCAAAGATCAATAACGTGTTTCAAAGCTTCAGAAAGGTCTGAGACTTAGCTTTAAGGCACCAAAGTGGCTGATCTGGGGATTTAGGTTATTCTAACACCTTTTAATTTGAACAGACCCAGAAATGGATCAAGCTGAGGACTGGCATCATTCTTCAGTTTGATCGACAGCTGACTTCAGTCAATGTTTCTCTCTCATTTTGTTTTGCTGTGGTGTTTTGGTTTGGATTTGTTGTTTGGTGGGGATTTTGTTTGGGGTTTTTTTGTGGTGTTTTGTTGGGTTTGTTTTGGTTTTGGTGTGTTTTTTGGTTTTGTTTTTTTTTTTTAAGTTTTTAGTGGTTTAGAATCATAGAATCAATAGGATTGGAAAAGACCTCAGAGATCATCAAATCCACCCTACCACCCAACACCTCATGACTACTAAACCATGGCACCAAGTGCCACATCCAATCCTTTTTGAACACCTCCAGGGATGGTGACTCCACCACCTCCCTGGGCAGCACATTCCAATGGCCAGTTCTGGGAAGAACTTTCTCCTCACCTCCAGCCTAAACTTCCCCTGGCACAGCTGGAGACTGTGTCCTCTTGTTCTCATGCTGGTTGCATGGGAGAAGAGACCAACCCCCACCTGGCTACAACCTCCTTTCAGGTAGTTGTAGACAGCAAGAAGGTCTCCCTGAGCCTCCTCTTCTCCAGGCTAAGCAACCCCAGCTCCCTCAGCCTCTCCTCCTAGGGCTTGTGCTCAAGGCCTCTCCTCAGCCTTGTTGCCCTTCTCCAGACACATTCAAGAGTCTCAGTGTCCTTCATTGATTTGTTTTGTTTTGTTTTCAGGAAGACTTCATTTTCTTTCAAATGTTGATGGTTTTTTCAGCCTTGTGAGGACACTGGATGTCCACCGTATAGCAGCCTTCTGTGAACAGACCTTCACATCATGGATGTATACACATCATCTGTTGGAGAGAGGCTGCTGAAAGAGAAACATTTACAGACAGACAGAGACTTGATGCAGAAAGCTTGCTGCTGGATGCTTCAGGACTCTTGCAGCAACCCAGATAGCCTGCACAGAGGCCCGCTGGTAGCAACTTCACTCTTCTGTGGGGTAAAACAATGCAAAGCAAAGAGCTGTGACAAAGCTGCTGTGACTACTGCAGACTCTTCAGAGTGCATATCCAAGGACTCAGGAGGCTCTGCTGCTGTTTGTAGTGGAAGTTTGAATTTACTTGGTGCTGCTTTGCAGAGGAAATAGGGGAAAAGTCAGATCCCAGATAGGATAACACAGGAATTTTCTGGAAAACCTGTTCTGTCAGGTATCCATCCCTTTGGCTTTCTTATTCTGTGCTCCTTCCAGGTGGATGGTCCCATTTTAGCTAGGATTTTGCCCAGTCCTTCTGCACATCAAGTCCCTGTTGAGTTGCATTTCTGCTTCTTGATACATCCAGTGATGATGGCTTCCACATCTATCCTTCCACAACTCAGAACTCATCAGGAAAACATTTCCCAGACATAATCTCCCTTGAAAAAGTCAGCAAGTCAGACTTAATTAAGATAAAGAGCAGCAAAAAGAAGACATAATTAAAACTTATTGTTGCCTGCACAGATGAGAAAGGAAAAACAGCTAGGTGCTGGAAGGAGGATTGTGCCTGAAGTTGGAATTCACTTACTGCCAGGTCTTTTGTGCAGGAGGATGTAACTTGAAAGATGGCAGTAGTGGTGCCCAACAAAAGCTTAGATGAAATTGCCCATAAATGACCTTATCTGATGCTTGCCCCAGCCTGAACAGTCCCTCATGCAGCTGCTGATCTGCTCAGTGAAATGCAATAGCTGTTACTTTAGTAATTCTTTCCCCATCTTAAGCCCTCAGGACACATCTGGAAGCAGACCTCTAAGACTCTTGCTTTTGGGAACACTTATCTCTGTAGGGGTAGAGGTATGCTTAAAGAAAGCATTGATAGAAAGACAGGTTCTAACAAGAACAACCATGGATACCCATCTAACCTACTATCCTGTCCTGACATCAACCACCAGCTAAGAGCAGCATAGGAAGAAGGCAAATATACAGCAACTCCTCCTCTGAATGTTCTTCCAGCTTCAGGCAAACTGTGAGGCAGTGGCTCCCTGAGTTGTTTGCATTTGTCAGTCCTTCAAGGATCTTTTTCCTTAACTCCTATTCCATCTATCATTGCAGGAGTGATTGCACCAACTACTTTCAGATCTGTGCTACTGCCATCCAGACCTCATCACCCTATCGTGATGGCTTAAGTCTTTCTATCTCCAGAGCATTGCTCAATTCCTAGCATTTTGTCCCGTCCTACCAGCCAGAGTGGTTTATTCAGCCCCTCACAGAAGCTGTCAGACAAAACACTCCAGATTCATTCCACCCTCTTCCCCTCTGTTTTTAGAAACTTTTAATTAGTCCCCAACTCAGCACCATTATTAGTATTTGTTATTAAGTATTAAAATTGCTCACCCCCAGCTCCCTCTCCCTCTGCTTCCCTCTTCCAGCCCTTTGTTTTAATTGTTATATTTTTTCATCAGTGATCAGCCAAGCTTCCCTAATGATCTAGACTCATTTAAAGGGTTTATAACTCTGGCACAAAACTCCAATAAAAAAGCGGCAGACTTGCTGGGAACCTCCTGGGGCTATTCAGCAGCCAGGAACACAAACTCATTTACTACTTGCCTCCTTTCCCCCTTTCCTTAGTCACCATCACCCACTGTGTCAAAATACCTCCTTCAGCACACACACAAAGCCCTCACTTTTACATTTCCACATTTCCTTCAGCCCTCCTTCAATTCTCTTCCCCTAAGGATCAAGACAAGAGGACTGGAAAAAGCCTTGTTGAGACACGTGGTGAAGTTAGCGACAAACAGGCTCAACCCACCGTTTCTCCCAGTATTCTCCCCTGCCCATGCCAGCATTCCTGTCCCCTCTCCAGAGGCAAAATATAAAGTGTAATGCTGAGACTGAGGAAAACAATGTTCTGGCTGCATTTCTCCTTGACTATACTCAGCAGTTGCAAGTTACCTCCCTAGAGATCCTAAAAGCCTTTTTCCTGAACCTGCAGATCAGCACTGTCTTTCCCAGTGGTGCCCAGAGGCAGCACAAGGGATAACAGACACAAACTTGAACATAGGAAGTTCCATCTAAACATGAGGAGGAATTTCTTTACTTTGAGGGTGGTAAAGCACTAGAACAGGCTGCCCAGAGAGGTGATGGAATCTCCATGTCTGGAGTCATTCCAAACCTGCCTGAACGCCATCCCATGCAACCTGCTCTAGGTGAACCTGCTTTGGCAGGAAAGTGGAGCTTGATGATCTCCGAAGGTCCCTTCCAGCTGCTATCATTCTGTGATTCCCCAGGGGTTTTTCCACTTGCAATGCATTTACACACCAGACAAAGGGTTCTTGGCCAAACTCTCAGTGTCTTGGCCCAGCTGCCCGTTAAGTACAGATGTTGTTTCCAAACTCTTTTTTGGCTTTGTCCACAGCCAGCAGCAAATTCACTGGGATCCAAATAGGAACAGTAATGCAAGCTGTTCTCCATGGTTATAGGTAGGCTAATATTAGAGTCTGATCTGACCTACTGGGATTTTTGCCCATGGCCTTGGGCACTGAGAAGTTAACCAGTTTTATTGGCAAGTTAGGAGAATACATCTTTCTTCCAGTGACCTTCTTGTACCAAGGATTTTGGGGGAAATCTCATAAAAGCTATTCCCTCTGCATGTACACACAAACCCCTTCTGAAATGAAGAGGAAGGAAGGGAGCAGGATTGGTGGAAAAGAAATCAGTGAAGATAAGCAAATGTGGAGGAATCTAGCTTGCATAGGGTGGACTTATGTAACCTGTCTTTAAACGCCTGCCTTGTGGATGCTCACATCTGAGCTAGTCCCCCTGGGCTACTCACTGCAAGTTCAATAGGGAAAATAAACACTTTTACCATCCTGGTTATCCTGCCCTTGTAATCCAGCAGAATTTTTGACCTTCTTATACTGAACCCCTCCCAGTTCTTCCAGCTGCTACACTGGTCAAAGCCTTCACTTCAAAACTGTGGAGCAAACGATACCATTAAATGTTCTGGCTTTGAAGTCACTGTTACTCCCAGAAACGTGCCTGACAACGTTACAACTGCAGCGCCCATCCGAGTCACAATTGTATTGACAGAATCTACAAGCAGCCTTTTGTTCTCACTTGAAAGGGGCTCAGCTGAAAGGCCATCAATGTGCTCAGTCATCTTCAAAAGCCCGAATCATTTGGTGGGAATAAACAGTTGGAGCTCTTCATTTAGTCATTTGAAAAGGACAGTTTCCCAAGCTACTTTATCACTCTCCTTCTTATTGTCCCTGCTGGACTCCTCCGAGAGATGATTTCTGGAGCTGCTTGAGCTACTTGGACAAAGATTTCTTAACAGCGGTTTGACTTTTGGGGAAAGAGATAAATAGCAAAACAAACTCAAACAGCCCACCACAATATCTCATGAAAGGTGGAAAGAATCATGATGGTTTGGGGTGTTTAAGCAAAAGCAACAGGTTTTCAGCTTGGCCTCAAAGTGCAGCACACTAAGTGGGGGTCTGTGGAGGATGCCTGCTATTAGACAACTGGTTGGTGATACAAAGCTGTCTTCTCCTTGTTTCCAGCTGCTACACTTAATTAAAAGAAAGCTAAACAATCCATTACATTAAATTACTTTCTGAACATTACTTTTCCACATAAGCAATTGAAATGGTTGCCACAGGGATGTTATCTGACCACAGATTGGAAAGGAGATAACTGTTCCCAAAGTTATTCCATTCTTGCTTGAAATATCACCCAGATGACCTGATCAGAAGGCACTCCCCACTGTGTGAGGAGCTACAGAAGTTGGTGGGAATTTACCAGACACATGAAGGGCATTAATGAACTGCAACCCCACTCTCACCCTGTTTGTTCCTGAACGCTTCATAATGAAGATACCAAATCACTACAGTGTCCTGGCAAACAAAAGGGACTTCTTTCATGCTTCCTCTCTCTACCTTCTGTCCTCTCCACTGAATCTGCAGTTAATAAGATCATACAATGACACAATCTCTACCTCAGTTACTTCCTGAGAGTTTCTGATCAGTACTTAGCAGTCTCTGTGTACCTTGCTTCAGCCTCTAGTTAGAAGAAATACTTCATTGATATTAGAAGCCAAATACACCAGGAAAGAGAATTTGAAGGGAAATTCCTGTGAGCATTTTGTTTTCCTTTCAATTCATGTTCTGAGAAGGACAAAAAAGATTTGGAGTCCTCCTCACTTCCTCAGCAGAGCATGGACATTGCAGAGGGCCTCTAACTCATCAGGCCACAGAACAGCCTTTGCCTTCTGGAGAGGACCTGCAGTTCTTCCCTAGGAACAAAGCCATCTTCCAGACTCTAGCAGGGAAGGAGGAGATGGTGCTTAAGTCCTGCTCTGATTGATATTGTGCACTGCAGGCAAGTCACCACCTGGCAGCTCTTCCATTTTTATAACATTCCTTTCTCAAAGCACCTACCAAAGCATGATTGATGTGTAGCAAAACCAATCTGGACTGACTTCAGGAGCACAACTGAACAAAACCAACATACTGGTTCCACTCTGTTACAGCTATACCCTTATTTTCTGCACTCTGCACCATTTTCCCTCTGAGAAAATTGTTGCCAAGTGGCTGTTTTGAACATGGTTGAGTGCAGATTGCTACAGGAGAGACAGGCTTCTGCTTCTGTCTTACAGACTATTTTTGCTTTATTCCCCATCTCAGTAAAAAACATTCAGAGGGTAAATATCTGTTTGCTGCTTGTGCATAATGCATTATGGTATGAAACTGTCTTTTCTTCCCTCATTTACAGCGTTTGCACCTAATCCTGTGGTGACCTCACAGCAGCAACTTGGACCTTTATGACCACAAAGCTCCAGCACTATCATTCTCCCTTGGCTGGCCTTCCAGAAACAAAATGCCATTGGCTTTGGTTTGGTTGCTACACAGCAGGAAATGATTTCACTGGTTGGAACCACTGTGGCAGTTTCACTCTGCCTCACATTTCCCCTATTGTAAGGAAATATAAATTACAGGGTTGGATTTTCAGTTATCCTTTCAACCCAAGTGGCATGAGCTAAGTCATTCAGTAGTCTTATCTAGATATGCATGCCAGACATTGCTGTCTACAAATACCTGAAGGGAAGTTGTAGCCAGGTAGGGGTTGGTCTCTTCTCCTGGGTGGCCAGCACCAGAACAAGAGGACACAGTCTCAAGCTGTGCCAGGGGAGGGTTAGGCTGGATGTTAGGAAGAAGTTCTTCATAGAAAAAGTGACTGGCCATTGGAATGGACTGCCCAGGGGGTGGTGGAGTCACCATCACTGGAGATGTTTAGGAAGAGACTGGAAGGCGTGCTTGGTGCCATTGTTTAGTTGATTAGATGGTGTTGGATGATAGGTTGGACTCGATGCTCTTGAAGGTCTTTTCCAACCTGGTCAATTCAATTCAATTCAATTCAATTCAATTCAATTCAATTCAATTCTATTCTATTCTATTCTATTCTATTCTATTCTATTCTATTCTATTCTATTCTATTCTATTCTATTCTATCCCATCCCATCCCATCCCATCCCATCCCATCCCATCCCATCCCATCCCATCCCATCCCATCCCATCCCATCCCATCCCATCCCATCTTCTGAATTAGCCCATCTACTCTCTGCACTTGAGGGCTCAGGGAGTATGAGACAGGAATCAGATCATATTAATGGTCATGAGGGAGGAAGAAGGAAGCTCAAGTTGTATTTACACTTTATTATGGTCATGGTAAACATCAGGTTTTTGATTATGCAAGAAAAAATATTACCTAGTAGTCACTCACATGAGTAACACTCCATTTCCCTTAGGCCCCATCAACATACAACAGAGTTCATCCATCAGTGTTAGAGAGAAGGAAAATCACACCTACCACTGGGGACTACTTCTTTACAAAAAAACCAAGAGCCAACCCCAAAGGCAATAGGTCAACTAAGTTAACTTCTAGCTCATAGAATCACAGAATGGTTCAGGTTGGAAGGGACCTTAAAGATCATGTACTTCCAACTCTGCCACCCGAGGCAAGGACACTTTTCACTAGACCTGGTTGCTCAAGGCCCTCTCCAACCTGGCCTTAAACACTTGCAGGGAGGAAATATCCATTCTTTCCCTGGGCAACCTGTTCCAGTGTCTCACCACTCTCACTGTAAAGAATTTCTTCCCAATATCTAGTCAAAATCTGCCCTCTTCCAGCTTACAACCGCTGCTCCTCATCCTATCACCACAAGTGCTTGTAAAAAGTCCCTCCCCAGCTTTCTGACAGGTCTCCTTCAGGTACTGTTTTGATTTTTCCCTCTCTACCCATCTTTAATTCCACACCCCACCTCTGCAACATAGGCTATTCCTCCTCAATGTTTCCAACCTCCTCTTAATTTTCAGTGGTCATCACACTTGAGTGCTTTCTGTATCTGTAGTTCCCTGATACTACTGGGCAAAGATGGAGTAAAAGAATGATGTTTTTTAAGCCCTGCAGTCAGGTCCTCAGTGTTCCCAGCATCTGACTCTAGCCTGCAGAGGTGTGAATCAAAGTCTGGTTTCCCATGTGGTCATGCCAGATGGTTGGCTCAAACCCTATCATTTCTTTACAGCAAAACTCACTAGACACAGACAGTAACCATAAGATGCACTGGAAACTCGAATCTTCTGTAATTTAGACTGCCAATACCCATGCAAAAGATACTTCACCCCACTACTTAGGTTAGCTCTCTAAGGATGGTTTCTTTGTTGAGTATGTCCTGAAACGTTTCAAGGCAATGATAAAACTAAATTCTTACACTTAGCCTACATCTCCTCATTCTAAAAGATCTTGTTACTGCTGAACTTCAATTCTCAGATTACATTCAAGGATCGTTTCACACTCTCTAAAGGCAGGACTGCTTCCAAGGAATGCTTGAAAGCAGATATATAGAACAACAGATCCCATGCTGCTGTTGCTTGGTGGTGCCATGGCCGTGTTCCAGTGGGTTCTGGAATTTGTGGGGGTGGAGGTCACAGGATCACAGGATGTCAGGGGTTGGGAGAGACCCAAAGAAATCTTTGAGTCCAACCCCTGCCAGAGCAGGACCATAGAATCTAGCTCAGGTCACACAGGAACACATCCAGACAGGCCTTGAAAGTCTCTGGAGAAGGAGACTCCACAACCTCACTGGGCAGCCTGTTCCAGTGCTCTGTGACCCTCACAGTAAAGAAGTTCCCCCTTGTGTTGAGCTTACATTCATTGCTCCTTGTCCTGTCACAGGGAGCAAGTGAGCAGAGCCTGTCCCCTCCCTCCTGACCCCCAGCCCTCAGATATTTATAAACATTTATTAAATCCCCTCTAAGTCTTCTCTTTTCCAGACTAACAAGCCCCAGGTTCCTCAGCCTTTCCTCCCCAGGCAGTGCTTCAGTCCCCTAATCATCCTGGTAGCCCTCTGCTGGACCCTCTCCAGCACCTCCCTGTCCCTCCTGAACTGGGGAGCCCAAAACTGAATGCAACTCCCACTAGAAGCCTCCAGCTATGTCACGCTGTACCTTCCACAGAAGAATTAGGAATGCTGAGTAAGTTTCTGGTGGAATTGTGAGGGAAATGCTAGAGAGAACATTATGCAGTAAAGAAAATAAACCCAAACATTTAGGAAGGAAGGTGTTGAAAACATATGCTTAGGAAATCTGGCACTATATATTTAGTGACCACAAGAGGTCAGGACACCAGTTTTCCATTGCATCTTAAAAGCAACATCTCTAGGAGCCTGGAGCCAGGATACTATTTTAGGTAGGATAGTTCAGTTAAGAAATTTCATTTTTAAACAACAACAGCTTCTGGATGTGGTTCTTCAGCAGCAGGGATTACAGCAGCAGTGACAGTCCTCCTCTCTCGCCACTTGCTTCTAGCAGTATAATAGCCAGGTTTGGTTTTCTTCATGTTCTGGGTCTTGCTCCTCAGTTTGAAGGTAAACAACAGTAATATGCTTTTTGCTAAACCCCACAATCAACACTTCCACTTCCCTGGCACAATGAAACTCCATTCATTAAGAATAAACCATATTGATGACAAAGTTGTCTCCAGCGTGACCCAGCATTGTGGAGTTTTGTCCTACAGAAGCTCTTAAGCATCACAAACCTCCCTTTTCTCCCTTCCAAATGCACTTCTCCAGCATGAATAAAGGTCAGTCTATGAGGCAGCAAGTGCATTATGCATTTCACCTACAAATTAAGACATTTCTGTGGAAATGCAGTTCTCTGTCTGTGATAGATCTGTGTTAGGAAGACATAGGCAAAAGGAGCTATATAAAACAGTAATGTGTTACAGGAATATTTATATAACATAGGAACCATCTTACACACTCATCCTTTGAGAATCACTTTCCACAGCAACTCTTGTTGTTAGATAGGCAGAGTCCAAGGGCATGAGATTGAACACATCCAAGTGCCGGGTTCTACACATTGGCCACAGCACCCCCAGGCAGTGCTACAGGCTGGGGTCAGAGTGGCTGGAGAGTGGCCAGGCAGAAAGGGACCTGGGGGAACTGGTTGATAGTAGGCTGAACATGAGCCAGCAGCATGCCCAGGCAGCCAAGAGGGCAAATGGCATCCTGGCCTGCATCAGGAATAGTGTGGCCAGCAGGAGCAGGGAAGTCATTCTGCCCCTGTAGTCAGCACTGGTTAGGTCACGCCTTGAGTCCTGTGTCCAGTTCTGGGCCCCTCAGATTAAGAAAGATGTTGAACTTGCTGGAAGGTGTCCAGAGAAGGGCAACAAAGCCGGGGAGGGGTTTGGAACACAAGTCCTGTGAGGAGAGGCTGAGGGAGCTGGGGTTGCTTAGCCTGAAGAAGAGGAGGCTCAGGGCAGACCTTATTGCTCTCTACAACTCCCTGAAGGGAGGTTGTTGGCAGGTGGGAGTTGGTCTCTTCTCCCAGGCAACCAGCACCAGAACAACAGTCTCAAGCTCCTCCAGGGGAGGTTTAGGCTGGATGGTAGGAAGAATTTCTTCATAGAGAGAGATTGGCCATTGGAATGTGCTGCCCAGGGAGGTGGTGGAGTCACCACCACTGGAGGTGTTTAGGAAGAGACTGGATGGGGTGCTTGGTGCCATGGTTTAGTTGATTAGATAGTGTTGGATGAAAGGTTGGACTTGATGATCTCAGAGGTCTTTTCCAACTTGGTTAATTCTATTCTATTCTAGTCTAGTGTAGTCTAGTCTAATATACTTCTTCAAGAGAGGAAGCTGCCCAGGCCCTAACTGGGCTTGACCCACTTTGGTGTCTAGAACCTGCCTGGGATCTTGGATGCTGAATTTTTCAAACAAGGGTTTGTTCCACTGGAAGGCTCAGCCTTGGTCCCCATCTCTGCCTGCAGCATGTTCCCTGTAGCAGGTCCTGCTTTATAAAATTGCAGGTTTTTGTTTATTCTTCATGGTGCCAAGAAATTCATTTCTTAGTTTATTTTTTTTTTACTTTACTCTTTCTTTTTCTTTTTTCTCTTTTAGGCAAAAGTATTAAGCTGCTTCCCCTCTAATACCTCTAAATGCCAAGTCCGTGAGAGGGAATTTAAACATGGTTAATCTGACACAAATGAAAAACTATTCAAGGCTCGAGATGGCTGCAAAGTTTAGTGTCATGACTTTTTCAGTAGGAAGGAGAAAAACAAACAACAAAAACCAAAACCAGGTTCTCAGCAAAATTTCATTTGAACACTTGAAGTTATTTGTTTCCTTTAAAAGAAAGCGTTCGACATGGTTTAAAGAGGCAGCAGCAGTAGGAGTGTTGGGGGATACATGGGGTAGAAGGAGGGAGGGACCTTGACAGGATGGAGCGGTAGGCCCAAGACAACTTCATGAGGTTAAACAAGACCAAAGGTAAGGTATCACAGTATCACTAAGGTTGGAAGAGACCTCAAAGATCATCGAGTCCAACCCGTCACCACAGACCCCATGACTAGACCATGGCACCAAGTGCCACGTCCAATCCCCTCTTGAACCCCTCCAGGGATGGTGACTCCACCACCTCCCTGGGCAGCACATTCCAATGATGAATGACTGTCTCCATGAAGAACTTTCTCCTCACCTCCAGTCTAAACTTCCCCTGGCACAGCTTGAGACTGTGTCCTCTTGTTCTGGTGCTGGTTGCCTGGGAGAAGAGGCCAACCCCTTCCTGGCTACAGCCACCCTTCATGTAGTTGTAGAGAGCAATGAGGTCGCCCCTGAGCCTCCTCTTCTCCAGGCTAAACAACCCCAGCTCCCTCAGCCTCTCCTCATAGGGCTTGTGCTCAAGGCCTCTCCTCAGCCTCATTGCCCTTCTCTGGACACATTCAAGTGTCTCAATGTCCTTCCTAAACTCAGGGGTCCAGAACTGGACACAGGACTCAAGGTGTGGCCTAACAAATATAGAGTACAGGGGCACAATGACTTCCCTGCTCCTGCTGGCCACACTATTCCTAATGCAGGCCAGGATGCGGTTGGCCTTCTTGGCCACTTGGGCACACTGCTGGCTCATGTTCAGGTGGCTGTTGATCAGCACCCCCAGGTCCCTCTCTGTTTAGGAGCTCTGCATCAGGTACAGGACAATCCCAAGCACCAAAATAGGCTGGGCAGCAACTGGCTTGAGAGCAGCCCTCAAGAAGAGGATTTGGGGGTGCTGGTGGAAGGGAAGCTCAACGTGAGCCAGCAGTGTGCACTTGCAGCCCAGAAACCCCATCACATGCTGGGCTGTATCAAGAGAAGCATAGCCAGCAGGTCGAGGGAGGTGATTCTCCCCCTCTGCTCCTCAAACTGAAACTTGCACTTTTTTTAAATTTTATTTGCATGTCTAGAGGAAAAAGGAAACAGGATCTGCTGGAGCTAAGCTATGCCTGTGCTTAGAGGGTGGTCCCAGTGTTAGGCCAGTGGATAAGCTTCAAAGTCCAGGGAGATAACTGAATTAGAGTAGAGTAGAGTAGAGTAGAGTAGAGTAGAATAGAATAGAATAGAATAGAATAGAATAGAATAGAATAGAATAGAATAGAATAGAATAGACCAGACCAGACCAGACCAGGTTGGAAAAGACCTTTGAGATCATCAAGTCCAACCTATCATCCAACACCATCTTATCGACTAAACCGTGGCACGAAGCACCACATCCAGTCTCTTCTTAAACATCTCTAGTGATGGTGACTCCACCACCTCTCTGGGCAGCACATTCCGAAGGCCAATCTCTCTTTCTGTGAAGGACTTCTTCCTAACATCCAGCCTAAACCTCCCCTGGCCCAGCTTGAGACTGTGTAGAAGATTTCAGAACTCTAATGCGATCTGGTGGAGTCTTAGCATCTTTTTCTCCTTGAAAGAGTGAGGGGCTAGGGGTATGTGTGCGTTATTTTCACTTCTCACCAGCCTCTAGCATAAAAGGGCTGGAGCTTCCCTGCAGTTCTTTGCTCCAGCAATCATGTACCAGCTTTTCCACAACTGAACTGAAACCCATGATTCATAATCAGTTTCGTTTGTGAAATGTTCTTCTAATTGATCAGACGGAGACCAATTTCGGTGTGGGAAACTGAACCCTGAGAAAATTAATTACCCGCCAGGCTAAACCCATTTCCTTTGGCCCAAGTACAGCTTATTGTATGTTACTGAGAGATGACTAGCTGTCGAGAGAAAGGCAATGCTATAATTCTTTCGAGGACACGCTACATTGGAGGCAGATAAACTGCTGCTGGCTGAGGGCTGTGGCTATGCAGAGCGGTGGCACAGGGAAGGGGCTAAAGGGATGGTAAATACAAAACAAAAAGGCTCAGAGGGAGTAGAGATAACAGAAAGTAGGAAATACACCAATTTTAGCCTCCCAGAGTCTCCCAGGGATTAGTCACTACAGATGTTGCCTCTGGGGACAAGGGGTTTTAACATGCACTGTGTATATTTGGTACTCATTTTACACCTGTGAGATATGGAGGAATGTCACAGACCCCGAGCAAAAGGCAGAGAAGGAGAGAGATTTTTTTGCTGTGGTGCTCTGGTAATGAGGCTACTGCACTTAGCAAGTCTCCACAGCCTTGGGGCAAGAAGGTTAGGAGTAAATGCTGTAACTGAGCAGAAAGCATCAGGGAGTAAAAGTAAATTCTCTTTCCTCCTTTAGGCTTAAGACGTACAGAAGATCCAGGGACTCAAGGGTGGCTCCAAATGAATGTGAATGAGAATGTTGCACACAGATGCAGCACGGCCCATCAAGTTTCACCACATGGAAATCACTTCTCTTACAGCTCACTGCCATTCCCTTCAGTCACAAGGGCCCCTGACATTAGGATCCCAAACTCAAAGCCCTCCAAGACAGGAGCTGCTAGAGATTTTTTTAATTAAAGTCAATTGGGTAATGAAAGTAGCAGGAGGATGTTCCCACTCCGTGAATGGATGAGTTAAAGCTCACAGCAAAGATGACAGACATGGAGGCTATGAGGAGAGCAGATTTGAGATGGAAATTCTAATGACTGCCATCTTTAAGCTAATGACATCCTGCCCACACAACTCTGCCAGCTTCAAGGCTAGAAAAAACAACTGCAGAAGGAGCATGGATCTCCTCTGCAGACCGGGGCTCCAAGAGAGAAAAAACAAGCAGCAAAACATTAGTGCTACAGGATACTCAGGCCTGCAGTCCCCTGACAGTAAGAGCCAGCTACTTCCCAGCTGCTCCAGGTTAATAGAAATACTTCCTTGGCCAGACCCCAGCACAAAACAAAATAGGATTTATAGCCAGAGTAAAGCTAATCAAAGAAAAAGGACAAAGGTTTATCAGCAGCCAGAAGTCTTTGGAAGCAAAGAAGTTAGGGACGTCTGGGTCAACAATTTCCTCTTGCTTCAGAGCGCCCTCAATGCAGATTGCTTGGGGAATTCCTTACCCTGATGAAAAGTTTTAACCCTTTGACTTTTGAAAGGGCAGGATTTAGATTCAGGTGTATTTTGCTGCAAAACCTCGAATTCAAACAAAATAATCTCTCTGTTGCTGCTAGCCTTTTATCAGCATCTGTGTGGATGTACTCAGGAGCTCTGTGTGAATGCAGTGGACTTCAGAAACAAAGGTTGAGTAGAATGATCTCTCCCAATGCAGATGTTAGGCTTCTTTAAAGCCCTGGGGATCAAGGATCACAAAGCTGGGTTAAGGCTCCAAGCCTCCTTTCCTCCTCTATCCACCTGTACTCCAAGAAAGAGGATGACATACCTGGGAATCAGGCTCAGTGTATTTCTCAGGGGAAAATAAAACACTACAGCAATTCCTAATACTTCAGTGTGGAATCTCCTTTCTTGCTGCATACACTGCATCAGAGACCTCAGCTCCCAAACCCTCAAGTGCTTCGGGGCTCCATCTCCCTAGCAGGAGAGTTGGGAGCAGAGGAAAAGCTGCTAGGGAAAAGGGAGGGGAACTTGTGTGTGAGTAGTTTAAGAGGTGTGGAAATAAACATGTAACAAAGAAAACAGGAAAAAAGTTTCCACCATATTAATAACATGGAGATAATAGCTATGCCATCTAGCACCTCTTCTTTTGGCTGGGACACAGCCACAGTGCAATATAGCTAGAAATCAACATGGGTGGAAGCTGATCCATTGATTTTTATGGCTACTGTTAGTATCTGATAGATCCTTATAGTCTAAGTAAACACCATACTGTCTACCTCTTAAACCAAAATTCACAGCTCCCTGTGTCTCTTGAAGCAGGAATACTTCTGTAGTTTGGTTGGGGTTTAACCCTCTTAGTGCATCTAACTCAACTCTTCTCCTTCTGTGGGCACAACAGGAACACTCCAAAATTCAGAGCTGTGTGAACAAAAACAGCAGGGCTTTGGAAGGGGCACATCATCATGGCTGTGAACTGTCTTTTAGAGACAACTTAGTGTCTCTGCAAGTACAAAAACACCCCAGAGAACGTTGGGGACTTGGGTCAGTTTAGCAGCTGAGCTACAATAAAAGACTTTGTGTCCACATTCATCCCTTTGCCCTTGGATAGATTGCAAAGCCATATTGCTCAGCTGCAGCTATTCTTTTCTCTGTTTCTCTGTCCCTCACTTTTTCCTTCAACAGGAAAAGAAAAACAAGAACAATAAATAAGTAAATATTTACAGAATACAGAATTAAGGAGGTTGGAAAACATCTTCAAGTCCAACCTATCACCCAGCACCATCTAATCAACTAAACCATGGCACTAAGTGCCTCATCCAGTCTCTTCTTAAACAGTTCCAGTGATGGTGACTCCACCACCTCCCTGGGCAGCACATTCCAATGGCCAGTCTCTCCCTCTAGGAAGAACTTCTTCCTAACATCCAGCCTAAACCTCCCCTGGCACAGCTTGAGACTGTGTCCTCTTGTTCTGTCACAGGCTGCCCGGGAGAAGAGACCAACCCCCACCTGGCTACAACCTCCCTTCAGGTATTGGTAGATTTCTGCTGCTTTCTTTAAAAAGCTAAAAGCTGCTTTCTAGCTTCTCATTAATTCATTCACCATCCACGATGATTGATAAAAGATCAGCACGCCCTCCCTGAACAGAAATTTCAGGAGAGCAGTTTGAGGTGAGCAGTGACTCTTCTGGAGAACGTTTCTGCTCCATGTGCAGCTCACCTGGCCATTCATCCAGCGCCCGCTGAGGGGGAAAGGAGATGAGATATTACTCCATTATAGTCTGGAATTTATAATTCATACAATGCCAGTGAAATAATGATAAATGACTGAATTGTTCACAAAGGCCATTCTTCACACTTTAGCCCATTTAAAAGAAAAAGAAAGAAAAAAAATCTTTCTCTTTTCTTTTTTCTTAACTTTCTCTTAATGACTCTCCTCCCTCCTTGCCTTTGCTCCCTATGCAGCCACCTGTCTCTACCTGCCTGGACATCCCAGTGTCTATGTACGTGCACACTTACATTGTAAGCATGCAACCAGCTCTCTCTACATTTATCCACTGTCACTGGAAGTGTTTAAGAAGAGACAGGATGGGGCACTTAGTGCCATGGTTTAGTTGATTAGATGGTGTTGGGTGATAGGTTGGACTGGATGATCTCAAAGGTCTTTTCCAACCTGGTCAATAATTCAATTAAATTCAATTAAAATCAATCCAATCCTATCCTATCCTATCCTATCCTACCCTATCCTATCCTATCCTATCCTATCCTATCCTATCCTATCCTATCCTATCCTATCCTATCCTATCCTATCCTATCCTACCCTACCCTACCCTATCCTACCCTATCCTATTTCATCTGTGTAAGATAATCTGTGGTCATGGTCTTGGTTTAGAATTTGTCCATGCTTTCATTTCCTCCTCTGTTCAGTGCACAGGATGAGTAGGAGGGACATATGAAGTTCCACCTAAACATGAGGAGGATCGTCTTTACTTTGAGCACTGGAACAGGCTGCCCAAAGAGGTAGTGGAGTCTCCATCTCTGGAGTCGTTGCAAACCGGCCTGGATGCCGTCTTGTGCAACCTGCTCTAGATGTGAACCTATTCTGGCAGGGAGGTTGGACTAGATGATCCCCAGAAGTCGCTTCCAACCACCACCATGCTGGGATTCTGGGATTGGGAACAGTATATGATAAACGAGCTCTTGGTTTCTTTGGTCACTTGTTTGGCTTATGTGAGGCTGAGAGAAGCATGTGGGAACCACAAGGTTCTTGCACATGCACTGCTCTACGGAGGCCACAAAAGCAACCCCCTCCCTATAATTTCTTGGGCTGGGTGGGAAAGCTTTACAACTTTTGGTAACTCCCCTGGCCCTGCCTGGGCAGTTACAGTTCTTTATCCTTGGGAAAGGAAGGCAGCTGATAAGCAACTGCTGGAAACAGAAGTTGGTAAAGAAACTGCACCTTGAAGAGCTACAGCTCCGTTAGATTGATTGTGAGCAGCAAAGTATTAGTCATCCCATGCTCTGAGCTGTTGTACAGGGGTAATCTAAACCTGAAGAAAAACTTGTAAAGATCACAGCCCACAGATGGATGTGTAGAAGGCCAGATAGATCATAAGCAAAAGGAGCAGTTTCAAGTTGCATTTCTCTTTGCGACCTCATTTTCAAAAGTCCTGAGTGTTCATTTCAGTGGAACATGCAGTGGGAGCACTTCTCTGAGGAATTAGTCTAGAGGCAGGTGTCTGCACTTAAGAGACCTATTTTTGCAAATCTTAGCTATGTATATTTGGAAAGGTGAGAAAGCACCAGCCAAGGATGTTTTCTAAAAGTCAAACCTTTCTTTTTTTCGCTGGAGCTTTCCCCCTCTGCTTGCTTTTATTTCCTGATGCTCCCCAAGGATGTATTGAAAGTCCATAGCTTTGAGCATATCCTTTGTCCTGCTTAATCATTGCTGGCAGCCAAAAAAATAATAATGAGATAATGGAGACCCATCTTGGGGACTCCAAGATCCTGATTGTTCAGAAAGGTCAAAGAAAAACTAGGTTTCTAATCTTTGTAAAAGAAGAGATTAGCAGGCAGCCTTGCTGAGATGTTGAGGGGGAAGTAAAAGGAAAAAGAGAAGAAAGGTGATAGAAGGTTATTTGGGTTTGACTTCCATACAAGGAGCTAGAAACCATGAAACAAAGCCATGACACTGAAAAGAAAGAAGGGGGAAAATTCCTCTGCAGAATACACAGGCAGCACGAAGATCAGCTGGGAAGAGCCATGAAAAGACATGAGCCAAGGGGAAAGAATATTCTGGGATCAAATTTATCCAACACTCAAGGTTGCTGGCCTTCACCTCTGATCCCTCCAGGAGACTGCTATTGTAGCTGTTGTGGCTGACAAAATGAATAGGTTAGACAGAACAAATGGATGAGGTTTAGTCCTCATTAGTTTATACAAGTCAAAGTTGACTGACAAGACTCAGCTAGAAGTCTGGGCTTCCGATGTAGTCCACAGAGGACCTGTCACCCAAGAATGGCAATTCCACCCACTGTAGAAGTGACCAATGCAGAGAGAAGATACAATAAACTATAGAGGTTCTCAACTGTGTTTCCTGGTTAAAAACAAACAAAGAAACAAGCAAACAACAAAACATCCAGGGGGATAAGTTCAGGATAGGGGGTTTATCCTAACTCTTCCAACTGAGAAATACCCCAACCAAGAGCCTCTGATGAGTCCCTAGTAGAGGGACTCTACATGAGAGGGAAGGGAAGGGAAGGGAAGGAAGGGAAGGGAAGGGAAGGGAAGGGAAGGGAAGGGAAGGGAAGGGAAGGGAAGGGAAGGGAAGGGAAGGGAAGGGAAGGGAAGGGAAGGGAAGGGAAGGGAAGGGAAGGGAAGGGAAGGGAAGGGAAGGGAAGGGAAGGGAAGGGAAGGGAAGGAAGGGAAGGGGGAAGGGAAGGGAAGGGAAGGGAAGGGAAGGGAAGGGAAGGAAGGAAGGGAAGGGAAGGGAAGGGAAGGGAAGGGAAGGAAGGGAAGGGAAGGGAAGGGAAGGGGAAGGGAAGGGAAGGGAAGGGAAGGGGAAGGGAAGGGAAGGGAAGGGAAGGGAAGGGAAGGGAAAAGAAATGGAATAGAATAGAATAGAATAGAATAGAATAGAATAGAATAGAATAGAATAGAATAGAATAGAATAGAATAGAATAGAATAGAATAGACCAGACCAGACTGGAAAAGACCTTTGAGATCATCGAGTCCAACCTATCATCCAACACTATCTAATCAACTAAACCATGGCACCAAGCACCCCATCAAGTCTCTTCCTAAACACTCCCAGTGATGGCAACTCCACCACCTCCCTGGGCAGCATATTCCAATGGGTAATCTCTCTCTATGAAGAATTTCTTCATAACAACCAGTCTAAACCTTCCCTGGAGCAGCTTGAGACTGTGTCCTCTTGTTCTGGTGCTAAGTGTCTGAGAGAAGAGACCAACCCCCACCTGGCTACACACAACCTCCCTTCAGATAGTTGTAGAGTGCCATAAGGACTCCCCTGAGCCTCCTCTTCTCCAGGCTAAGCAACCCCAGCTTCCTCAGCCTCTCCTCACAGGGCTGTGCTCCAAACCCCTCCCCAGCTTTGTTGCCCTTCTCTAGACACCTTTCAGCAAGTCAACATCTTTCCTAAACTGAGGAGCCCAGAACTAGACCCAGAACTAAAGGTGGCCTAAACATTTTATTCAAGTTTGAAGTTATTTTATTCTATAAGTTTGGCTTGGACAACTCTTTAGTAGCTGCAAGAATCAGACTAGAGTCTCCAAACCTTTGGAAGCATTCCTAGCGCAAGAAAGTACCAATTCCCATATTTTTTTTGTTGTTGCTCTTGACGTTTTTTTTGACGCTCAGGAACAAACTGTCTTCATTTAAATGAGATGAGAAAAGCATCTCCTACAAATTATTCCATTTCTTTTCTCCATTATATTTATTTTCCCCCCCCCCCCCCAGCTTGCATCTTCTGGCAGCGCTGCTACAAACCCAGCAGCAAACGGTCGAGCGGAGCAGCAAAGACAATCACTTTAATGGAGAGAAATTGGGAACTGGAAGATGACACAGATTGCATTATGGAAAAAGAAAAAGAAGAAGGAGGGGGAAAAAAAAAAAGAACAGAAAAATAAAAAGAGTGAAATAATATTTAATTTCTCTGGTCATAAATAACATGTCCGCCCACATTACAAGCACATCAAAGATGACAGGAAAAATAGGCAGTGACATGAGAAAATATCATTATTTCTTCATTAAATGTTTTAAATCTTTATAAGAGGGGGGTAAAGAAAAAAACACAGCAACATTAAAAAAAGCACCCTGACAAGCAAAAATATATCAGCTGAAGGGCCACTGGAGAAATGAATTAGGACTCTTAAGTGTGCAGATGCATAAATCAAAAGGAAAGGGGAAAAATTCTGCCACAGGCAAAACTTTGACTAGCATTAGAATCCCAGTTCCACTTGAGAAAGGGAGTGGAAGTGCTGCTGGTGGACACCATTCCACAATCAGTATGCACCGTGTGCTCACATCAGGGCTGCCTTTCTAGGTGAAATAAATAGGGGATCTGGTCTGCTTGGAATGGCTGCTGGGCAAAGAGGATTCTTACACAGCGACCAGTGTGCCACCATACCTTGTAAGATACAATACAATACAATACACCAGGTTGAAAGAGACCTTCAAGATCATCGCGTCCAACCCATCAACCAATCCAACCCAACTAAACCACTAAACCATGCAGCCAAGCACCCCATCAAGCCTCCTCCTGAATACCTCCAATGAAGGTGACTCCACCACCTCCACGGGCAGCTGATTCCAATAGGCAATCACTCTCCCCGTATAGAACTTCTTCCTAACATCCAGCCTAAACCTCCCCTGGCACAGCCTGAGACTGTGTCCTCTTGTTCTGGTACTGGCTGCCTGGGAGAACAGACCAACCTTTGCCTGTCTACAACCTCCCTTCAGGTAGTTGTAGAGAGCAATAAGGTCACCCCTGAGTCTCCTCTTCTCCAGGCTAAGCAACCCCAGCTCCCTCAGCCTTTCCTCACAGGGCTTGTGTTCCAAATCCCTCACCAACTTTGTTGCCCTTCTCTGGACACGTTCCAGCAAGTCAACATCCTTCCTAAACTGAGGGGCAAAATGAAAAGCAGTGGTTTTTCATGATGGTTTTGCAGGAAGCTACTGGAAACTTGGGGAGATATGGAAAAATACTGGAAATAGAGGGTGTGGATTTGAATTTAAGAGCAGGTTTAGAGATCTGTAGGTGAGGTTCAGGGGCATAGCAGGTCCAGTTGAGCTGCTTTAGTTGCAAAGGGATCAAAACTCTGTGCATGTTACTAATATCTCACAATGGATTTTGCTCCTTGTGCACACTGTTGCTCACTCTCTGTGGTGCTCAAAAGCCCCAGCAGTGGGTCACTGTGGGCAAAAAGGCTCCATGTGTAAGATGACCTATAGGAGAAAGGGGATATACACTCCTGTTTTGTTCTTGTGTTTCTTCACTAGACTCAGGCATAGTACCTCTGTGAGAACTCAATGCTGGGATGCTGATTGTTTCTCTCTCTCTAATGAGCCATCCTCTTCATTCCTCTCCAGCCCTGATGACCAAAACACATCTATTCAGGAAAACATTATCACCGTCATTTCTGCTCCAAGACACACAGCATCACTCATCACCCAGAAGTCAAGGTCACGACACCCCCAAATGCACAACACTCATCTCTTCTGGTCTCGGTGCTGCTGAGAACCTCCCTCCTCACACAGGCACTAATGGCACCATTACTGCTCCCCTCCAGATTGCTTAACAGATGCTCTTGATAAATACCAGAGCAGCTGAAATTCTGTAGGAAATGAAGCGCGGCTGCCCGACTGCCAGAGTTGCTGGTGAAGGATAGGAGACACTTGCAAGGTCTTTGGGATGGGTAGCACAAGAGCAAAGGTATTTGGCCCTTTCACCAGCACTGAAGGGTGTAGAGTTGGGTAATGGAAGTTGTTCTAGAGGAAATGTTTGTGATGACACCAAGCTGTGTGGTGCAGCAGACACGCTGGAGGGAAGGGATGCCATCCAGAGGGACCTGGACAGGCTGGAGAGGTGGGCACAAGCCAACCTCATGAGGTTCAACAAGACCAAGTGCAGGGTCCTGCAGCTGGGTCGAGGCAATGCCAGGCACAAATCCAGGCTGGGCAGTGACTGGCTGGAGAGCAGCCTGGAGGAGAGAGACTTTGGGGTGCTGGTGGAGGAGAAGCTCAACATGAGCTCTCAATATGCACTTGCAGCCCAGAAAGCCAACCAGATCCTGGGCTGCAGCAAGAGAAGTGTGGCCAGCAGGGCAAGGGAGGTGATTCTCCCCTCTACTCAGCCTTGGTGAGACCCCACCTGGAGTACTGCCTCCAGTTCTGGAGCCCCTATCACAAAAGGGATATGGAGGTGCTGGAAGGTGTCCAGAGAAGGGCCACGAGGATGAGCAGAGGGCTGGAGCACCTCTCCTATGAGGACAGACTGAAGGAGTTGGGGCTGTTCAGTCTGGAGAAGAGAAGGCTCCAAGGTGACCTCATTGTGGCCTTCCAGTATCTGAAGGGGGCCTATAAGAAGGCTGGGGAGGGACTTCTCAGGATCTCAGGTAGTGATAGGACTAGGGGGAACGGAATGAAGCTGGAGGTGGGGAGATTTAGGCTGGACGTGAGGAGGAAGTTCTTCCCCATGAGAGTGGTGAAGCCCTGGAATGAGATGTCCAGGGAGGAGTTTGAGGCCCAACCCTGGAGGTGTTTAAGCCCAGGCTGGACGAGGCTCTGGCCAGCGTGATCTAGTGTAGGGTGTCCCTGCCCATGGCAGGGGGGTTGGAACTAGATGATCCTTGTGGTCCCTTCCAACCCTGACTGATACTATGAATTATGGTCTGTGCCAGGTTATAGGACACCCAGTTATATCTGTGCAAGTAATGAATACACTAAGAGCCAATGCCACAGAAAGGAAAGTTTGAATAAATATACCCAGTGTCTATAGTTATGGTATTTAGATTTGTTTATATTTATTTATGTGTGATTTTGTTTATATTAGAATTTTACCCTTCTCAAATATCTATCTAATGTATTTGCAGAGGCAAGATATGAACAACACATCTGCATGACAACAGGTTTGTTGCAATCCTTTTTAGCTACGTAAGAAAAGATGTTTTCCAGGTGTTCTCATCATCACTCAAATTTAGTAGTCCCAAGGAATGGATGAATTGAAGCATAAAATATTTCCCCCCTCTCTTGACTTGCAAAAGTAAGGCAACCTTGCAAAATGGAATGGCCCTGGAAATCTCTATTTCAGCAAGACAAAACTTGTTGTTTAAAGCACCTTCCCTCTTGCAAAGCTTCTGCTGTCCCCAGAAACAGAATAACAAGATACAAAAGGGCAGAATGACTGCAAAGTTGTTGCTTGTATGAAGTGGAGGGTTGCTATCTTCCATGGCTAGTCCCTCTCTCTCTTTTTCTTTGTCTCTGTGCTGTTCTACTTGACTTCTAGATTAATCCAGTCTAGCCTAGCCTTCATTGACTTTCTATTTAAACTTCTTTCAACATACTGAAGCAATGCATCTGATATGTCTCCTTTGTAGTTTCTCTCCCTACATACTTAGGCTTTCCCTCTTTACCCTAATTCTTGTCTCCCTAGACCCATCTAATCCCTCTGTTGGAAAAGGCAAGCGAGCAGAAAGGGAGAGGCTGCTAGAGCCATCAGCTCTCCAGTGGCAAGGGAGTAAGGTGAGGGTGTCTGCAACCACCTAAGTGTGGTTGGTGGCTGGGGAAAAAAGGAAGTGGTTGAGAGGGTGGAGAGGGGTCTTCAGAGGTGGAGAGGCAGTGTGTAATGGAATGGAAATAGGAGAGGTGAGAGAAAATGAGATGGAAAAAATGAGGTGTGTGACATGGAGGAATTTAGCCCAAATGAGATTGTTGTCAAGTCTGCCAGAGGAGGAGGTAGAAGGGAAAAAAACAAACCTGCCACTGTAATTCCTCTGTCTTCACTAGCAGCATCTCTTCCAGAGTGTGCACCCTCCTCACCCACTGTGTACACACACCTCCTACACTTCTCTCAACTTTTCAGATGAGATTCTGGCTTTTGTCCTTTCAGCTTCATACTCCACTTTGACTGCTCTCTTTCCCTCTTGTATATCATTCATGTATTCCACTTCCACCCATTTTCCATTGTGGGTGACATGAGCACAGAGCTAAATGGTGGCAACAGAACAGAACAAGGATATTGGAGATGTGGTTGGGTGTTATATAAATGTGCATAAGGGGTGAGTGCACGGAGGGGGAAATTCATTGCACTGGAACAAAATGTAGCCCTGATATGACCACAGCCCTGTTTTGTCCCTTCCTGCTACACTGCAGTTTAAATTTACGCCTCCACTTTTCCTGTGAAGTACAGGAGATTTTTACTGAGTGTACTAAGGATGGGGAAGGAGAAAAGAAGAATGAGGAAGGAGCACTAAAGACAGAGGGGAGAAGAAAGATGAACATTTTGAGAGGGGAAAGGATCAGTTGTTGGGGTAGAGACTGTTGTTAGAAAAATGAACTTCTATTTTCACAGGAAATTCCTCTTCTGAATTAGGAGCAGCAGCCTTGGCTCTCAAACCTTCTCCTAGAAGAGAAATTGGGGCTCAAGAAAATAAAAATCATGTGGAGACATCAAAATGCCTTAATGGGGAGCACTGTGCCACTGCCAGCTATTCTAAAATTAATGCCTTATTAATACAATAATGCAATACACCAGGTTGAAAGAGACCTTCAAGATCATCGTATCCAACCCATCAACCAGTCCGACCCACCTAAACAACTAAACCATGGCACCAAGCACCCCATTAAGTCTCTTCCTGAACACCTCCAATGAAGGTGACTCCACCACCTCCATGGGTAGCCGATTCTAATGGCAAATCACTCTCTCTGTATACAACTTCTTCCTAACATCCATCCTAAACCTCCCCTGGCACAGCCTAAGACTGTGTCCTCTTGTTCTGGTACTGGCTGCCTGGGAGAACAGACCAACCTCTGCCTGTCTGCAACCTCCCTTCAAGTAGTTGTAGACAGCAATAAGGTCACCCCTGAGTCTCCTCTTCTCCAGGCTAAGCAACCCCAGCTCCCTCAGCCTTTCCTCATAGGGCTTGTGTTCCAAACCCCTCCCCAGCTTCATTGCCCTTCTCTGGACACCTTCCAGCAAGTCAACATCCTTCCTAAACTGAGGGGCCCAGAACTGGACACAGGACTCAAGGTGTAGCTTAACCGGTGCAGTGTGCAGGGTGGCAGAATGACCTCCCTGCTCCTGCTGGCCACACTGTTCCTGATGCAGGCCAGGATGCCATTGGCCTTCTTGGCTGCCTGGGCACACACAGATTGGAAACAAGCAAAATATCATGGAAATCAAGTGTTTTTCTGTTCCCAAAACATTTTGTCATTACCAAAACGAAATGGGAAGTCAAACCAATTCATTTTAACTATTCTTCACCAAACATTTTATTGCATTTGACTTGTCGCTGTAAAACCCTGGGGGGGGAAAAAAAACCCCACACCAAACCCCAAAACCTTTAGCTTCCAGTAGCAAAATGCTCAGATTAAGAACAGTTAAACAGCAGGGGAGGGGGAAATAGTTTCTACAAATCCCTTGGCTCTCCATACAAGAGTAAAGGGGACAGGCACTGCAGATCTCTTGGTCAGCACTTGGTCATTGATCATTGCTTCTGTAATAGAGACTCTTTGAAACCCACAGATCAGTGTGCCCTAGCCCATGTCAGGAATAACTTTGACTAACATCCCAGCCTGTAAATTACTCCTGCTAATCCTCTTCAGCTCAGCCCTGTTCCTCCTGCTTCTGTGAAATCCTGCAGAAGGATTACTAAATGCCAACAAAATGCAGTCCTCAGATGGCATCAAATGTTACCTCATGCTGCTAAGTTACACGCTCACAGACAAACACCTTCCCTTCCACTTGGGATGGCTTTATGGGATGTCACCAGGGTCTTGGGGAGCAATCTGTGCTGCTGCTCACTGCCAGGAGAATGTGGTATGAGCTGGCTGCTGTCTCACTTCATGGTAATTAACAGGCAGGTTCGCTGACTGTAGAGTGCAGTTGACTTTCAATGAGTTTGCAGATCCACATGTCCGCCTCCCGTCTAAATTAAATTAGCAAAGCCACTGGGAAACCTATCCTAAACCACTTCATCTTAAAAGGCACAAAAATACACTAAAGGCCACAGCCATGTGCTGGAGTAAGCCTTTTGGGTCCAAGGACTAGGCTCTCCTGGGAATCAGGCCATTAAGTATGGATTTAAGTGCTTTGCTTTAGGCACTCAGATTTAATTTGGTTTTTTGTTGAGCTCTTTACCATGGCTCTCCACACACATTGGCACTGCTGCCCAGGAGAAGGTGATGTGTCTCAGCCCCAGGTGGCTACACTCACAGCTCTCAGTCAGCCCCTTTGCAAAGGCTCTGATCCCAATCGGGTTTTTTTCTGCAATCACCACAGCTTTGGACATAAAGGAACCATCTGAGACAAGCAGTGGTTTTGCCTGCTGTCTGCTTCCCAGAAACTCCCAGCCCTGTGGCAAGGCAGAGTGGTGTGGTGAAGGCTGGGCAACCAGTGCCACTACCAGTTGAGGTGGCATTCCCACTGCTTCTGAGTTGTTATAAAGATCTAATGCACTGAATTTACTGCACTGAACATCTCATGTTTTAATTCATTACAGAAAGAAGCGGTCAAACCTTGCAGACCTCAGCTGACAGTCATGGGAGGGACAAATAAAGGGGAGATCACGGTATCACAGAAATTACTGGGTTGGAAGGGACCTTAAAAAAAAAAAAAAAAAAAAAATCATCTAGTCCAAGCCCCCTGCAGTAAGCAGGGACATTCCCAGCTAGATCATGTTGCTCAGATCCCCATCGAGCCTGACCGTGAATGTCTTCAGGAGCAGGGCCTCCACCACCTCCCTGAGCAATCTACTCCTCTGTTCCACCACTTCCATGGGAAATAACTTCTTCCTAATGTCCAATCTAAAGGTACTCTGTTCTAGTTTCAAACCATTGCTCCCTATCCTATTGCTACAAGCCCTTCTAAACTGTCCCCTCCCTCCAGTTTCTGTTAAGCCTCTTTCAGGTACTGGAAAGCTACTCTAAGGTCTCCTCAGAGACTTCTCTTGCCCAGGCTGAACAGACCCAACTCTCTCAGTCTGTCTTCGCAGGACAACTGCTCCAGCCCTCTGATCGTTTTTCTGGCCCTCATCTGGACCACCTCCATCAGGTCCACATTCTTGTGCTGAGCAGCCCAGAGCTGGACATAGTAGGAGAACACAGCAGATATGCTCTCCTCCAAAGTTTACTTGGTAATTCTAAGAGGCTAGCTGCTGCCTTGCAGATGTCTTTGGCATTGTTTTGCCCCTGTGACACTTTGGTTTTCCCATCACAATAGGCTGCAAGAATCAGCTGGGCAGGGCAGGAGAGCACTGGTTCTCCTATACACTCCCTGCTGCTCTAGAATCAGCATTTCCTGACTGGTGCTGCTGAATAGACCAGGTTGGAAGAGACCTTCAAGACCATCGTGTCCAACCTATCATCCAACACCACCTAATCAACTAAACCATGCAACCAAGCACCCTATCAAGTTGACTCCTGAACACCTCCAGGGATGGTGACTCCACCACCTCCTCAGGTAGCCCATTCCAATGGGCAATCACTCTCTCTGTGTAGAGCTTCCTCCTAACCTCCAGCCTAAACCTCCCCTGGCACAGCTTAAGGCTGTGTCCTTTTGTTCTGGTGCTGGTTGCCTGGGAGAAGAGACCAACCTCTAGTTGCCTTTGCTCCACATTCACTTTGTCCTGTGTAGGAGCTCTCCCTACAGAGGTTTTGTATCCCTATGTCTCAGGGAAAGAACACAGCTTTGTGATAGGCTTTTGGTTGCAATTAATGAAGTTAATCTGACCTGTCTACCAAGCAAAAACTCCATGGTCACAGCACTAAACCCTCAGATACCATCATGTTTGGCACTGCCATCTGCATCCTGCATTGAGAGAGCTGGGGCCATTTAGCCTGGAGGAGGCTGGGGGCAGTGGGTGGTGGAATTTCTTTCTTATAACTATCTATAAGGCAAGTGTCAGGATCAGAGAGTCAGACTCAACAGCATCCAAGGACAGGACAACGGGCACAAAGTAGAACACAGGAGGATCCATGTAAGCACAGTGAAGAAATTCTTCACGTTGAGGGTGGCAGAGAACTGGACCAGGCTACCCAGAGACATTGTGAAATTTTTCTCTGGAGGCATTCAAAACCCACCAGGATGTGTTCCTGTGTGATTTCACTCTAACTGAAAGGTTGAGGTAGTGTTAAAAAAATATTGGTTTAGTTTATAAATGACATGGCAAATACAAATATTAATAGAAATTAGGAACTTTATTAACATGAAAAATCACCAAAAGCATTAAATAGGTTTGATGCACAGTTAGAACAGATATTTACACTGGGAATGCACAGGGTTTAGGCAACTATAACAACAATTTTGTGCAAACCAGTAGGAATATCAGAAAGAGAGAATCCCCCAGGAGTGAAATAACTCTCGACGACACTGGGGGGCAGATCCTTGTGGTGGGTTGGAAGGCAGATCCTCCCTTGCCTCCCACCAGGGCAAAACCAGAAACAACAACAACGACTCACACAAACAGATTGCAGAAGTGATGGAAAGTTTAAGTGGAAAAGCAGGGAATATTTTACAGAGAGCCACGAGCACAGTGACAAAAGGAGATCCCAAAGCATATCCAGAAGCATCCCAACACTCCCCTCTCCCCACCTGAAGGTACGCCCAAAGCCCTCAGGGCTCATTCTTCCCCCTCTCCACTGTTAGATCTGTCCACCTGAAATTAGCCTGAGATTGCCCTTCCCCTTTTCCTCTTGGCATTAAGCCTAGCCAGGCCTAAAAGGCCTTGAGATAACTCCCCCTCCATTACCAGACAGAGAGCATCTCCCACGAGGGCAGCGAGGGAAGAAAGAGGAAGTGTAGGACTTTGCAGGTGGTTTTATAGGCAGCAGGACATTATGGGAATGAAATACATAACTTCCTGTGTCCACCCACTGGGCTGGACACCCAGGGCACCAAAGGTGTATCTTGTGTGGTTGCAGCAGAAAGCACCCAGCCTAAACTACCACAATACTTAACAAGAACCTTTTAGCCAAAGAGACAATGCATTAACTCCTCACAGCTGGTTCCATCCAGGTGGGCAGTGCTGCTGCTGTGTATTAGCTGTTGAGGCTTTGGGGCACTCCCATGTACCAGGCACAGCAGGCTGCTGGCAGGAAGGGCCATGCAGTCCCAGGGCTGGTTTGGCTTCAGCAGACAGCAGGTTGGTTACGACACGTCTTGCCACGGGCTTTTGCTTTGTCCTGGGGAAACTGAGGCACAGCAGAATTCTGCTTGCAAGGGGAAGCAGACTTGGCTCTGGCTCCAAGGTTTGTGTCTTCTCTAGCTTGCTGTATGCACACCTGTGGCTTTATCCCAGGCACTTGAGGCAACTTCAAGACGGACAGGTCCAAGCAAGGCAACTAGAAGTCAGTCTGTATGTATATCTTGCCCGACTCAGTTGGGCCAACAGGGCAACTGAAGCCAGCACATAGTTACCTGATGAAAAAGGGTTCTGCCATGCTGTGACCACAAAAGGCAGAAAACATAGGTCAGGCAGAAGCTGTGGCCAGTACACTTGCCCTTACCCCAGAAGCAGGGTTGGTTACCAGACACTCATGGTCCTGTCCCCTTTGTTCCTCTTCCCACATTACCCTTTCTGCAGGGGGAGGGATAAGAGGGGGGCCATGCCTGGACATTTCAGGGTCTGTCTGGGGTCATTTGGCCCTACCATGACAACTAGACAATCTTCAGAGGACCCTTGCAACTCCCAGCATTCTGTGCTTCATATTTTACAGAATTTTACTTCACCAAAATCCAGACTGGTTCAGGATTATTATTTTAATAATCTTGTCTCAATGCCTTTTTTTTTTCAGTCAATTTGCAAATATGAAGACATCTACTGACCCCACTGTAGCCTGAGACAGCATAAGCCTTAAAAATCAATAAGGATGTCACTGCAAGAGACATCTTGTGAAGGGTTCCTGGTCTTCAAGACAGAGAAGGGGAACCTCTTGACAGGACAAACCTGTCAGGCAGTGAATCTGTTGAAGAAGAAAACATCTTTGTACACAACTGACTCCACCCTGCTAAAGTGGACTCAGTAAGAAAAAAGGGGTTGGAGCCTCAGGGCTGGGGTTAAGAAAAAACAGCCCTTCTCCTCATATCCCCCCCCTCCAAAAAAACCCAACCCCCCAAACAGACAATCAACCAAAAACCAACCAACAAACAAGCAGCGTGCCCAGGTGGCCAAGAAGGCCAATGGCATCCTGGCACGCATCAAGAATAGTGTGGCCAGCAGGAGCAGGGAAGTCATTGTGCCCCTGTACTCAGCACTGGTTAGGCCACACCTTGAGTACTGCGTCCAGTTCTGGGCCCCTCAGTTTAGGAAGGACATCGAGACACTTGGACATGTCCAGAGAAGGGCAACGAGGCTGGGGAGTGGTCTGGAGCACAGCCCTGTGAGGAGAGGCTGAGGGAGCTGGGGTTGTTTAGCCTGGAGAAGAGGAGGCTCAAGGGAGACCTCCTTGCTGTCTACAACTACCTGAAGGGAGGTTGTAGCCAGGTGGGGGTTGGTCTCTTCTCCCAGGCAAGCAGCACCAGAACAAGAGGACACAGTCTCAAGCTGTGCCAGGGGAGGTTTAGGCTGGATGTTAGGAAGAAGTTCTTCATAAAGAAGAAGTTGTTCTTCACAGAGAGAATTGTTAGCCATTGGTATGTGCTGTCCAGGGAGGTGGAGGAGTCACCATCCCTGGAGGTGTTTAGGAAGAGACTGGATGAGGCATTTGGTACCATGGTTTAGTAGTCATGAGGTGTTGGGCGACAGGTTGGACTTGATGAACTCGAAGGTCTTTTCCAACCTTGTTGATTCTATGATTCTAAATAGAAAACAAAACACCACAACCACACAACTATCCATATTTTTAAAGGTTCATGGGAAGGTCTAATTTGCACAGAGGTCTGCTCTGACACACAGAGTTCTATCTCCACAGGTAGTTTCCCAAGCTCTGGGCTGCAAAGGCTCAGGAGGGTCAGCCATGGTCATGTCACAGCCCAGAGAGGCAATGAAAAGGAAGAGATTAACATCAACTTCCACCTAGAGAGCAGCTGCAGCCTCAGGACCTGGACATAAAGACCTCTCAGCAGAGGTGAAGCTGTGTATTTTTTTATGGGACAGAAATTTGGATATGGAGCCAAATTCTCAATTGCTATTAATCAAAAGCTCTTTCTGGAAGGCAATGGATTGCATGCATGGGTGGTGTGAAGCAACCTGGCTCTGCTCATGGCCACCAACTGTCTCCTGAGTGCTAATCACATATTGATTCTGGACAGAGCAATAGCCAATTATTCTACAGCAAACTGCCCTCTTGCTCTCCATAATTTACTGCATGTGTGTTTCTCCCTTTGCCTGTGCTTTTCTCTCCTGCCTCTCCCCACATCTGTCTACACCTTTTTCTCAGCTTGCAACCCTTTTCTCCTGCAATACTTTGATCTTCATTTTCCACCTTCTCTTACTTGTAATGACCTCTCTCGTATACCTCCAAGTTCCCTTACTGTTTCTCCTGTTATTTTCCCTCCTCCTTTCCTCTGCATCTTCCCCATATCCCTACCCCACCCCCTTTCTCTATAGGCTCTTTCCTTCTCTTTATCTAAAGGGATGGTGGCTACACCACTGTTGATTTCTGCTAGCTGCATGGCCAGGGTCAAGAAGGGCTTTTTTTCCTCCCCCTCCTTTTTTTATTTCCCCTTTTCATTATCTTTCTATTGCAAGCAGCCTCTGCATACAAGAGGCACCGTTAGTAAATATCGATGCGCAGCAGGCTGGGACCATGTAGATTACCACAACACATCAAGCAGCAGAAATGACAAACAGGCAGCTGAGAAGCAGCCCTCTGTTAACATGAGCAAGAAAACAGAGCTAATGTAACAGGGGAAATAATTAAAAACAAATACTTGGGCAGCTTCCCACCACTGGAAAGGCAGATGGGAGGCTTCCAGCTCAGGGGTAGAATCTCCCACCGAGAGACAGCTGAAATTCTGAGTATGTCTTCACAGTTCCTGCAGCTGCTTCTCTCACTTTGCAGAACCTTGTGGAGAAGGAGTCAGCAAATTCCTTTCCAAGGAGAATTTGCTTCTGAACACAGTACTATTAGAGAAACTTTGGTGCTGTCAGCTATGGGGATGAGCAGAATCACAGAATTGTTTCAGCTGGAAGAGACCTTTAAGATTGTTGGATCCAACCTTCAACCCAAGACACCATGACCATTAAACCATGTCCTGAGTGACATGTCCACAAGTTTCTTGTACACTTTCAGGGATGGTGACTCCAGCACTTCCCTGGACAGCCTGTTCCAATGCCTGATGCTCTTTCAGTAAAGAAGTGTTTCCTAATGTCCAATCTATATCTTGTCTCACACAGTTTCAGTTCATTTCTCTACATCACCTGAAACTAGGGAGAATAGACTGACCCTCATCTCACTACAACCTCCTTTTAGGTAGCTGCAGAGCAAGAAACTCTCCTCTCATCCTCCTCTTTTCCCATTGAAATGATTCTATTATTCCATTACTGACTTTAGTGTGGTTCATGCCCTGAGCATAAACTCCCTTCAGAATGGTCATATATGCATTTTGGTTGAAAATACTGTTAGATGTACATTGATGTGAAGGGAAGCAAATAGAAAAGAGAGGGAAAATGATAAAAATATATATTCTAAATAAAACAGAAAAGAAGGTTCTAAAAGAGAGTCAGAGATCAGCACTATAGGCAGCAGGGGAATAAAGGACAAACCTGGAGAAGTGGTGGGACAGAGTGAGATGCTAGAAAAGAGATGCAGAAAAGAATAAATGCATGGACAGAAGGTGACAAATCAAGACTCAGATTTTTCATTGGTACACATTGGTACAGCTCCATCAAACCCTAATGATTTGTGTCGCTTGAGAGTCCAGGCCACTGACTTCCATGAAGCCTTATGGATTGACACCACCTCAGCATCTGGCTCAGGCCACGTGGGCTGCAGTCCAAACAAAGATACATGAAACACAGCATGATTCCTTTCTAGGGCACAATCTCTTTATTGCTCCCAATTCTCCAGACTATTAGCTAAATATAACTGGCAGGAACTTCTGTTATTGTCAGCAGGTTTCCCATTCCCACCACCTCTCCAGACCATGCCCTGTGTCAAACACCACAGCCAGTACTTCAATTCCTGTCCTGAAACATCAGATTTACTCACCTCAACTTTAAATTGGTCTGAAAAAGAACAAGTAATCTTCTAACCTGTTCTGCATATCCTGGTGAACTTAACTCTCCCTACACCTTTCAGCTGTGGCTGAGTCTTAAGAACTCGTTTCACCAAGTGTCCTGTTTAGAGGGGTTCAAGGTCAGGCTTGCTGGGGCTCTGAGCACCCTGATCTAGTTGGGGATGTCCTTGCTTATTGCAAGGGTGTTGGTCTAGATGACCTCTAGAGGACTCTTCCAACCCAGTGCATTTCATGATAATTCATTTTCTCCTTCAGAAACAAGTGAGTAAAACTGTAGCAGATAAAATTAAGGAGACTCAAACCCTCTTATGGTCCATGTATTCACCTGATCCATGCAATTAATACATTTCCTTGACTCAGCACTGTCAGGGAACTCTTTGGCTCTGCATATTAATCTCAGGATGCATCATGGAACTGAGCAGAAAATGAAAGAAGATGAAGTAGGGCATACAAGATTAGTATTAAGTATAGGAAGGAAAGCCTCCTCTCTAAGGCATCTGTCCTGCAGTGTATTTGTTTCCGAGGTCTCATGAATAGCATCTCTCTTCCCTGGCTGTAGTTCCCTAACTTGGAGTTCTGCATGACTCATTGCCCCAAGCAGCAATGAATTGTCTGCCAGGTTGCTGCTTCTGGGGTATTAAGAGAATATTGAGAATCTCATTTCTGATCTCCCTTAAAACCTCACGGCAAATGGATCTGGCTCAGAGAAAGGATGAAAATAATGTGTGCAATAAAAAGGTGTCTCCCTCCCCTTCCCAAAAAAAAAAAAAAGGAGAGAAAGAAAGAAACAGAGAAATGAAAGAAAAAGATGGGATTTCCAGAGAGTCCTGACTGATCTCCACTTCATTACTGAGAGATTGGACTATTAAAGGAACACAGTAGGCCTGAAGGAATTGTGCGCTCATTTGTGCAAATGGTAATTTCAGTGTTCAGTCTATCATATCCATAAACATAATGTGGCTGGGACTGACATGAGTTATTGCAAATCCCTTTCCCAGGAGGCTCCATGCCACTTTGATGCAATGCCTGAGAATGCAGAGAGCTGGAAAGTAAGAGATGCTTCCTCCCTCCTGTACTCTCTCTCTCAGCTCAGCTGATGGGTGAAGCCACTCCGATTACAGCAGATTTGGGGAATTAAATGGAGGAGCTGTAGCACTGACACAGAAGCTGTTCCAATTCCAGAACAGCTCATCTCTGCCTTGCACTTAACTCATTCACACAACCAAACATGCAAAATCTGCTCAGTAAATAAAGATCACAGGATGTCAGGGGTTGGAAGGCACCTCGGGAGATCAAGTCCAACCCTCCTGCTAGAGCAGCACCATAGAATCTAGTGCAGGTTGCACAGAAATGCATCCAGAGGAGTCTTGAAAGTCTCTACAACCTAACATAGTATCAGTCAGGGTTGGAAGGGACCACAAGGCTCATCTAGTTCCAACCCCCCTGCCATGGGCAGGGACACCCCATACTGGAAGGCCACAATTAGACCACCTCAGAACCTTCTCTTCTCCAGACTGAACACCCCAACTGTCTGGGGAGCCTGTCCTAGTACTCATTAAAGAAGTCATTTTGAGATGACACTTCCTGTGCTGTAGTTGATATCCATAACTCAAACTATTCTGTCCCAAATTACCCCAAATTTGAGGGGATTGGACATGGCATTTGGTGCCATGGTCTAGTCGTGGGGTCTGTGGTGACAGGTTGGACTCGATGATCTTTGAGGTCTCTTCCAACCTTAGCGATACTGTGATACCAATCCCCAAGCTGTGCAGGAAGGGTGGATAAAATGTTTGAAATAAAAAGAGCAGCTTGAGCTCTACAAGGAGATTTGTGACTGAAAAACCTCAGCTGTCCTTTTAAAGGGATGCTAGAATACAACCCCCAACCCTTCCACAAGCGTACCAACTCTCACCTGCAGCAAGGCTTACAACACCAATTTGGAGCAATAAAATATTTCTTCTATCACAATGCATGTTTCCTTTTAACCTCACTGAGAAGAGCTGCTAAAAAAGGAAGTAACTTAAGGAATTGTCCTTCTTCACATACTTACCTTTATTTCTTACAGAGGCAGAATTCCAATAAGTGGTTCATTTACTATGGCAATTACCATTTTTCCCAGCTCAGAAGCCAAGCTTGGTTTTCGAGGTACTCTGAAGGCTTGTAAAGGAATGTGGTGGGTTGAAATTTCCCTCCCACACCATTGACTTTGCCAGACTCCAAATGTTGAGGCTAGTTGCTGAAATAATCACCTTTAAATCAGCATATTTCTGACACAGGAGTATTTATTTCCACACATTTCAGCACGTTTGGAAGCAAAGCTAGCTATTAACAAGTGCCTGTCACAGAATCACAGAAGCAGGGAATGGGAGGAGCTGGAAAAAGCCTCTGAAGATCATTTAGCCCAACTGTCCTAGAATATCCTTCCTACCTTTTTTCTGAGTCAAAATTTATTGAGTCAGGCTGCAAAATTAGGCATAGATTATGGAATTCTCTTTCTAGAATGACATAGTTTAGCATATTTGTAAGACAACTTGTCTTTGAGTTATGAATTTACTTCACTACTTACACTTCAGACAACGACTAACTTCTGCTGAGCAATAGTATTGAAGTAGCCAAACCCTCTCCACAAGTTCAGTAGGATTTTAAGTGGTTCTTGTGCCAGTAGTTTTTATTCACTCCTGAAGTTCATGTGATCATTTCATTTCTTACATCAACCTAAAGAAGACCTTCGTTTCAAAATAAGGGAGCTTCAAATCCAAAATCCATCAGTTTGTTGTAGCTACCATATTATACTTTGATTTCTATGTACAGTAAAAAACCAATAAATAGACCCTTAAGGATGCTGACTTGGTCCAGTGGAAGGTGTCCCTGCCCATGTCCTAGCAGAGTTGGAAGTGGCCTCTAAAGGGTTTGGCTTCCCCCATCATCTCCCTTCCCAGCACCCATTCCAGAGTCAAGCAGCCAAAATACCACACAGAGGAGCTCAGCCCCCATAAGGAGACCCAGCCAGCACCCACAGATGATATTGGAGTAGTCATCAATCATGGCCCTATCTGACCGGGGGCCACCAGGCCCCCGGCCTTTGTTGTCACCACCACCATCACCCAGTGTGCACCATGGACTCACCAGAGATGAGAGGAGGATCCTCCAGCCCAGAAGGGCTCAGCTTGGGGCTGAGCCATTCCTGGGGGGAATTAAAAAGGGGAGTGGGTGGGGAGGGCAAAGTGGCCACACCTGGGGAGGGCAAAGTGGCCACACCTGGGTTGGGAGGAGGCTCCAACAGAGCCCAGGTGCTCTGGGTTGGGGGGAAAACGGGATGGGAAAGGGGCAGACTGTGAAACCAGTGTTATTGAGAAAGAATGGATGTAAAAATAATATTCAAATATGAATTATTGATGTTTAGTGATTGCTAGCTGTTTAATGTGGCTAGCTTCAGGATGTTCCACTACTCTTGGATATTAGACAATTTACTGACAAAGCCAAACATGAGTTTGATAGGCCGATATTAAGTTCAATAAACAAAAATCCCACACACCACCTGCTAAGGTAATTGTATAGCATCATCATCTCAGTAAACGCTCTATTTCAACCCAGAGAGGGGGTTTTTGGGTTGTTTTCCTGCCCATCTGTGTGTGGGGGAGGGGGCTTGCTTCTGAGAGCAGGCTGTGTGAAGCCAGGACACTGCTATGCTGAAGATGAGCCAATGGGTTTAGCTAGCAGAGTTGAACTCTCCTACAGCTAAACAGGAACAGTGCCTGCCACAATGAACCCTGTGTTCTCTACTCTGTGAGTGTGGAGACAACATGAGTATGAGATGGAAACCCTTTGTTATACAGGCACAAGTGAATGAGTTAAAAAGAAAAGTAAAGAGAAGAGAGAGTTCTTCCAGAAGGAGAGCTGCACTAGTCTACCATGAGTGGTTCTCTGGTCCCAGTACATGGGCATCAGATCCAAATTTGAGTAGGAGACTATCTCAAGAACTGACTGTATTGGAGGCTGAAGTAAACAAAACTGAGAATAACTGGGAAAAGCAGCCCTGTACAATCATAGCATCATTAAAGCTGGAAAAGACCTTTTATACCATTGAGGCCAACCATAACCCAACTACCATGGCCCCTAAACTATGTAGAGAGCAATGAGTCTCCCCTCAGCCTCTGCTTTTCCAAACTAAGCAGCCCCAGCTCCTTCACTCACTCATCATGAGATTTATTCTCTAGGCCCTTCACAGATTTGTTGCCCTCCTTTGCACTGTCTCCAGCACCTCCACATCTCTCCTGTATTGAGGTGCCCAAAAGTGGACACAGCACTCGAGATGTGTTACTCTGGCTTGTCGCACTACCTTGCTGAAGTGCTAATCCCAAGGGAAGTGCATGCCAAACACTTCCCCTGCTTTACAGACATGCTGTTTGGCTGTGTGCATCCTCACACACTTGTAGGTGGGAGAACACGCATCCTAACATTGAGACATCACTCTCCTGGTCTTTCTGAACTCGGAAAGAGGCAGTGCAAACTGGGATTTTCAACTGTGCCTGGTGAAAATGAACACCCTAATCCCATTGACCTTAATCTCAACCTGTTTGCAAGACCTGAACTCTCTGCTCTGTGTTCTTACCATCCTGGACATAATTTGCAGTGCTGATGAGTTGCTGTGTAAGCTTCTGATGTAAAAATTCAGGTCAGCCACGTTTTGGGATTCCTATGGACAGAACTACATCCTCTGTTAGGGTCAAGTGATGCATCTTCCCTGAGCTATATCCATCTCCCCTTACGCTGCACGTGGCACCAAAGGCTAAGCCTTCAGCATGTTTGCTTCAGAGCCACTGGGGCAAGGACCTGGCCACAGAGCATCAGAGAATTGATTTGTTTGCCTTTGTTTCCCCACTTCAGGGCTAAGGCACAGCAAAGAGCAGGTCTTCACTGGACACAGCATCAGAACTCATACCCACAGGCTACCAAATGCAAAAGTATTTCATGGGGCTGAATTAAATTACTGGAGGGATTTGCATTTTCAGAGTCCAAATACCACACTGATATGCACACAGTAACGTAACATGATTAACAACACCAAAGAAAGCCAAAATAGAGTGCTGTGACATCCAGCTATGAGAACTGATAGCTCTCAGACTGCTGAGACCTCATCAGCAGTATAGTGAATTCTCCTGAACGTACCAGAACAGCACGTACTAAAACCCAGTCCTAGGTGGGAATGGCCCTGAACTTAGAAAACAATCTTGTTCTGATTCTGACCCATATGAATGAAGCTTTCATGCAACTCCTGCACTGAGATGAATAAACACACACTCTCCCAGCTTTCTAAAGGCAAAGGGCAGAAATCTGTGCTTTATATTCATTGGTTTGGGAAAAAAGCCCCAAAAATTTGTAAATGTCACAACACTTTGTATTTAATTCTATCAAATCCAATTTCTTGGCTTCATGTTCTTGCAGATTTTTTTTTGAGAAGGGGAGTGGCAACACTGCCCCACATCCTGTGGCATGCTTTGTGTTTGAGACAGTGGTTGGCTCAGTGAGAGCCTCGCTGGATTGCATAACATTGGCTTAGGTAGCACATGTCTTTGAGTAGTGGACCCAAACACTGTTCATTGCTCACTGGTTCATCACAGATCTATGTTTGACTCTCATGTACCAGGTTCACATTTCACTTCAGTGTCATATTGACATCATAAAGAGTGCCTAAGGCATCATCCATTTCCCAAAGGAGTGAACTTCATTATTCTTATTTGGTCATGCATCATTACTTGTGATTTTTCTATTGTTGAGTTTGAAATCTTGTCTTGCTAGTTTCTTTCCTTCCTCCCTCCCTCCCTTCCTCCCTTCCTTCCTCCCTCCCTTCCTCCCTTCCTCCCTTCCTTCCTCCCTCCTCCTTCCTCCCTTCCTTCCTCCCTTCCTTCCTCCCTTCCTCCCTTCCTTCCTCCCTTCCTTCCTCCCTTCCTTCCTCCCTTCCTTCCTTCCTCCCTTCCTTCCTTCCTCCCTTCCTTCCTTCCTCCCTTCCTTCCTCCCTCCCTCCCTCCCTCCCTTCCTCCCTCCCTTCCTCCCTTCCTTCCTCCTTCCTTCCTCCCTCCCTCCCTTCCTTCCTCCCTTCCTTCCTCCCTTCCTTCCTCCCTTCCTTCCTTCCTTCCTTCCTTCCTTCCTTCCTTCCTTCCTTCCTTCCTTCCTTCCTTCCTTCCTTCCTTCCTTCCTTCCTTCCTTCCTTCCTTCCTTCCTTCCTTCCTTCCTTCCTTCCTTCCTTCCTTCCTTCCTTCCTTCCTTCCTTCCTCCCTTCTTTCCTTCCTTCCTTCCTTCCTTCTTTCCTTCCTTCCTTCTTTCCTTCCTCCTTTCTTTCTTTCCTTCCTTCTTTTACTTTGTTTTGCTTCTCATCTTAGCTTTCACAAGTTAAGAAACCAATTAAAAGCAAACATTTTCTTTGTTCAAGGGAATTTGCCTACAGTAGCTAAGGGAGAGATCTGTGAACAGGTAAACAAGTTCATTATGAGGGAGGTAGAACACTCAACAGGTTGCCCAGGGGGATGCTGGAGACCACACCTCAGGAGACATTCAAGGTGAGGTGTGATGGGGCTTTAAACAACCTGATCTGATTGGGGATGTCCCTGCTTAATGCAGGGGGAGGGTTAGACTAGAAGATCTTTAAAGGTCCCTTTCAATCCAGTGTACTCTATGATTCTGATATCCTAGGTTCCCATAGCATAAATAGGTTTGAAGACCTTGTGCCTCTGTGTTTCTTCCTTGATATCTCTTTAGAAGGCTTATGACTTGCAAACACAAACCCGTTAAAAAGTAAGAAAAGATCTTCACACCTCACACCTGCCTGCTTGTGGTCTTTCTGATGAGGATCTGGGCTTTCTAGAATAACCAGAACAAAAGAATGATGATTCCTGCCTCAGACCATGGAGGACATTGAGTGATAGGCAAAGACATGACTCTACCTCTGCCAAGACATCAACTCCATGTCTGAGATGATCCATAGATGACTACAATCTGTTGTTTGCTCTAAATAAACCAGGTGGCTTCATCGGAGAGCAGCTACTACAGGCAAGAAGTTGCAACAGGATTTGGAGAGATGAGCTGAGGGAAAACTCAGAAAATCAACATTTATTTAAGTAACATGATCAACAAAACCCCTCACTTCCCTCCCTCCTTGCCTCTTCACACACACACACACACACACACACACACACACACTCCTCCGTCTCTGCCCTTCCTCTGCTTGCGAGGCAATTGCTGTACGACCAAAATCCACAGGCAGTTTCAGCTCCTTCCCCTCTCTCTTGACCTTTTCACAGTTCTAAGAGTTATTTAATGAGCTTAGAAAAATAATGCATCAGTTAATGGCAGAATCCCTGGAAGGGCAGCATTATCAAGTTTCCCTTTCCTCCTCCTCACCCTCACTGGAGGCCTCATCACCTTCAAACCTCCACTTCCAGCTTTCTTTCTTGTGTGCTTTAAAATGTCTTCACATTAGTCCCACTTTATAAAATGGAGAAAGAGATCAGTGAGGGCCTGGAAACAGGCATTTAAATGTTGCACTTTGAAAAACATAGTCACAGAGGTTTGATCTTAAGCCAGTGAGAATGAAAAGTCACTTCTTTAAAATCAGGATGTAACAACTGGTGTACATCAGGAGACATACTAATGTAGCCACACTGTTATATCTCATTAAAGAGGCCCCTACATGCTGTAAAACAGAGACAGAAGGATCACCTTTTGCCAAAGGGTTTGTACAGCTTCATCCATGCTATAAACAGCCCAGCAATCCATGCAAAACTAACAAAAATTCCTTGCATTATATAGAATCACAGAATCAACAAGGTTGGAAAAGACCTCAAAGATCATCAAGTCCAACCTGTCACCCAACACCTCATGACTACTAAAACATGGCACCAAGTGCCACATCTAATCCCCTCTTGAACACCTCCAGGGATGGTGACTCCACCACTTCCCTGGGCAGCACATTCCAATGGCTAACAACTCTCTCAGGGAAGAACTTTCTCCTCACCTCCAGCCTAAACCTCCCCTGGCACAGCTTGAGACAGTGTCCTCTTGTTCTGGTGCTGGTTGCCTGGGAGAAGAGACCAACCCCCCTCTTGGCTACGACCTCTCTTCAGGTAGTTGTAGACAGCAAGGAGGTCTCCCCTGAGCCTCCTCTTCTCCAGGCTAAACACCCCCAGCTCCCTCAGCCTCTCCTCACAGGGCTGTGCCTCTCCCCAGCCTTGTTGCCCTTCTCTGGATCACGTCCAAGAGTCTCAATGTCCTTCTTAAATTGAGGAGCCCAGAACTGGACACCGGACTCAAGGTGTGACCTAGCGAGTGCTTAGTACTGGGGCACAATGACTTCCCTGCTCTTGCTGGCCACACTCTTCTTGATACATGCCAGGATGCCATGGGCACCTGCTGGCTCATGTTCAGCCACCTGTCAATCAATACCCCCAGGTCCCTTTCTGTTTGGCAGCTCTCCAGCCACTCTGACCACATCCTGTAGCACTGCATGGGGTTGCTGTGGCCAAAGTGCAGCACCCTGCCCTTGGACTTGTTGAATGCCATCCTGTTGGACTCTGCCCATCTGTCCAGCTTGTCAAGATCCCTCTGGAGAGCCCTTCTACCCTCTAACTGATCAACACCTGCTCTCAACTTGGTGTCATGCACAAATTCACTGATGACTGACTCAAGCCCCTCATCCAGATCATCAATGAAGATATTAAACAGGATGGGGCCCAGCACTGATCCTCAGGGGACACCACTATCTGGACTCAGTTGCAAGGGACAGAAGTCAATAACCCTGCCCCTTCTCAAACAGGAAAAAACCTACAGGCACTGTAAGTGACTCATCTTTCATCCCAAAAATTAAACTTCCCATGATTTCTATGAATCTATGGTTTCCAGTCACCATGCTTTGACTTGATGCAGAACCCAGAAGGTGCACACACTTAAGAAGTACCCAAAAAAAATTATCCTTGGCAGCCTAACCCTCCTTTTGAAATATTTTTTGGGCCTTAAATGCAAGAAAAAACTCCTTGTAAGGGTATTTGAAATTATATCAGTGTGTAGGAACTTTGAAGTATCAGTCTGTCTAAACCAAACTGAGTCTGCAGATCTGTGCATTTGTTCTTGAAGGAAGCCACTTCTTATAATATCCTTAAAATAATCACTCTTCATGCAACAATCAATTGAGCCTTTCCATTTGTAGATTCACCCATCATCCTATAGAGATCTAAGGAACTGACAGCAGATAATAGTTACCTTAGACCCCAGGTCAGTGTAAGAAGAGATGTCTCCAAGATCATTCAATGCATCTAACATATGAGTCACACTCTGGAGGAGGCTCTTTACATTAATTATAGGGGAGTCTAGCATGACTAAATCCCAAGGGTAAGGACCTTCATTTGGCATCAGCAGTGAGGCTGGATGAATCTCATGTTGCCTCTTCTTGGAAGGCTTTGCAGAGGAGCTCTCTTCTGGCCTTGAGAAGCCTGCTTGCATTTTTTGTAGCTGGAATTTAATCATGGCTAACTGTCATTCATTTCTTCTGGTATCAATGTTGTCCTTGAGCTGAACAAATCATCTCCCGCTCTGGCATTTTGAATCCTCGCTGTTCACCTTCTCCACATACCCCCTCAACAGCCTGTGTTGAGCAACAGCTATTGTTTACTTACCTTAAAAATTCAGGTCTTTGATTCTTCATCCACTTGATCAGTCTTTCTCTGAATCTGCTCTTAGCTGAGCTAGTCTGTGTTAGACACAGATGTCTACAACTGTTCATAGCACTACAGATGAATGTGTACCAGGCTCTTAGACAAAAATATTTCATTTTCTCTTGCTTTATTAAACTCTTACTGCCTAAGGCAGCTTAGAATTTGCCTTTTTCACAGTTCCATCAGGTACTTATACCTCAGTGGGCTCTTCTAAGCTTGTCTAATATATCCAGGTATTTCTCAAGCTCATAAACTTAGTTTTTCCTACGGAGATTTTTCAGTTCTCTTGTCCAATGCTTATCAACACCATAGCACAAGCTAATTCCAGTCAGTTTATGCCAGCTTCTCCTACCATCACTCTGGATGAGGGCATTGAGTTGATCATCAGTTAATTTGCAGGTGACACCAAGCTGGAGGCAGGAGTTGATCTGCTGGAGGGTAGAGAGGCTTTGCAGAGGGACCTTGACAGGCTGGACAGATGGGCAGAGTCCAATGGCATGAGACTGAACACATCCAAGTGCCGGGTTCTGCACATTGGCCACAACAACCCCAGGCAGTGCTACAGGCTGGGGTCAGAGTGGCTGGAGAGCAGCCAGGCAGAGAGGGACTTGGGGGTGCTGGTTGATGGTAGGCTGAACATGAGCATGCAGTGTGCCCAGGCAGCCAAGAGGGCCAATGGCATCCTGGCCTGCATCAGGAACAGTGTGGCCAGCAGGAACAGGGAGGTCATTCTCCCCCTGTACACTGCACTGGTTAGGCCACACCTTGAGTCCTGTGTCCAGTTCTGGGCCCCTCAGTTTAGGAAGGATGTTGACTTGCTGGAACGTGTCCAGAGAAGGGCAACAAAGCTGGGGAGGGGTTTGGAACACAAGCCCTATGAGGAGAGACTGAGGGAGCTGGGGTTGCTTAGTCTGGAGAAGAGGAGACTCACGGGTGACCTTATTGATCTCTACAACTACCTGAAGGGAGGTTGGAGCCAGGAGGGGGTTGGTCTCTTCTCTCTCTCAGGCAGCCAGCACCAGAACAAGAGGACACAGTCTCAGGCTGCACCAGGGAGGTTTAGGCTGGAGGTTAGAAGGAAGTTTTACACAGAGAGAGTGATTGCCCGTTGGAATGGGCTGCCCAGGGAGGTGGTGGAGTCGCCATCACTGGAGGTGTTCAGGAGGAGACTTGATGGGGTGCTTGGTGCCATGGTTTAGTTGATTAGGTGGTGTTGGATGTTAGGTTGGACACGATGATCTCGAAGGTCTCTTCCAACCTATTCTATTCTATTCTATTCTATTCTATTCTATTCTATTCTATTCTATTCTATTCTATTCTATTCTATTCTATTCTATTCTATTCTATTCTATCACTGGTATTTTGTGCTAATTTCTATTGTTGATGCATAGGTGAAGTTGTATTAGACAAGACTTATTACAGAGTCATGGAATTGTAAGGGTTGGATGGGACCTCTGGAGATCATGGAGTTCAATCCCACTGACAAAGCAAATCACCTAAGGTGAGTCACACAGGAACACATCCAGATGGGTCTTGAAAGTCCACAGAAGAGATGACTCCAGAGCCTCTCTGGGCAACCTGCCCATGGCAGGCTGGTTGGAACTAGATGATCCTTGTGGTCCCTTCCAACCCTGACTGATACTATGATACTATGAACCTGGTCCAGTGCTCCATCACCCTCACAGTAAAGAATTTTTTTCTGAGTGTTGAGGTTGAAATCCCTGTGCTCCAGTTCGGGTCTGTTGGTCTTTAAAGAATTCTACTACTAACCACCTCCACTGAAATATCTCCCTTCTTGGAGAAGTTATCTCTATTGGTAACACTCTTCTGATCAGATTTAACTCCATTTTCCCCACCTCTGCCTCCATGAGCGTTTACCACTCTGCACGTATCAAATGCTTCTAGCTTATTTGCATACAGACTTAAATTAGATCAAGCAGGCAGAATTTAGCTATCTTCTCAAAGCATGACACCACACAAGTCTTGCATGGTCTCTTCCCTGAAAAAAAAAAAGTTGTGATCCACCCTGCACCATTTTAATTATTCTGCCATTCAGACTTGTTGGGGTTGTTTTTTTTTGCTCACTACAGAGGCCACATTGATAGACTTACAAAAGCCTTGATCAAATTTGTCTCAAATATACATGTGCTTACCATTCTTCCAACACATAATATCAACCTGCTACTGAGCCAACATTCTGTAGAACAGCTCTTTCAGATAGCAGAAGTGAAAGCAATTTGTTCCTCTCATTATCATCCTATCAAACAGTTTGAATTTTATTTCTGTCTCGGCTATAGCAATTTAAATGTCCATAGATTCCTTCCCATCCCTGTCCTGCCTTTATGCCTTGGCCATTATCAACAGCCATACTGAAATTGGAGCCAAATCATTCATTTTGTTTTGAGGATGAGCACAGATTTCTTTAAACCTTGGCCCCATTCTTCTCTTGCCGTGCTCTCCTTATTTCTATGGGGAAGGAATTTCTGCTGTTTGTTTTAATTTCCTCTGCAAAGAATTTCCTTTGCAAGGAAATGAAAACCTTGACATTTTGCAGCTCTCACTTTATCCCCCCAGCTCATCTGAGATGTTGTTCTCCTTGCTGATCAGTCCCTTTCTTTACAGGCCTACTTATAACCCGAGTGGATATCTGCAAACCTTTGATTTTTCTATTGTCACATTTATCCTTTTGACTTGCCGAATCCACCTACTTGTTGGATGGTTTTAATCTAGAGAATTGCACAATAGATACTCTTTTATCCTAGAATCTCCAGCTTCCCTTGTGTCAGCGTAGCCAGTTACATTAAAAAAAATAAAATTAATAGAGTTATTTCTAAAGTTAGAATAGACTAGAATTAACCAGGTTGGAAAAGATCTTCAAGATCATCGAGTCCAACCTATCATCCAGCACTATCTAATCAACTAAACCATGGCACCAAGTATCCCATCAAGTCTCTTCCTAAACACCCCCAGGGATGGTGACTCCACCACCTCCCTGGGCAGCACATTCCAATGGCCAATCTCTTTCTATGAAGAACTTCTTCCTAACATCCAGTCTAAACCTGCCCTGGCGCAGCTTGAGACAGTGTTGTGTTGTTCTGATGCTGCTTGCCTGGGAGAAGAGACCAGCCCCCACCTGTCTACAACATCCCTTCAGGTAGTTGTAGAGAGCAATAAGGTCTCCCCTGACCCTCCTCTTCTCCAGGCTAAGCAACCCCAGCTCCCTCAGCCTCTCCTCACAGGGCTCTGCTCCAAACCCCTCCCCAGATTTGTTGCCCTTCTCTGGACACATTCCAGCAACTCAACATCTTTCCTAAACTGAGGGGCCCAGAACTGGACACAGGACTCAAGGTGTGGCCTAACCAGTGCTGAGTACAGGGGCAGAATGACTTCCCTGCTCCTGCTGGCCACACTGTTCCTGATGCAGGCCAGGATGCCATTGGCCTTCTTGGCCACCTGGGCACATTTCTGGCTCGTGTTCAGCTTACTATCAACCAGTACCCCCAGGTCCCTTTCTGCCTGGCCACTCTCCAGCCTTTTGGAAAAGACCTCAAGGATCATTTAAGTCCAATCTTTCAGGGTAAGAAGATAATTTAATGAGGTGGCCCAGCATAATTTGGAGAACCTCTGATATGAGGATAGGCTAAGGCAGCTGGGGATGAGGCAGCCTGAAGAAGAGAAGGCTCCAGGGAGACCTAATAGCAGCCTGCCAGTACTTGAAGAGGGCTACAGGAAGGATGGAGAGAGGCTGTTTACAAAGGCCTGCAGTGACAGGACAAGGGGCAATGGCTTTAAGCTGGAGAAGAGCAGATTTAGATTGGATATCAGGAATAAGTTCTGCACCATGAGGATGCTGGAACACTGCAAGAGGTTGCCCAGGCAGGTGGCCAATTCCCCATCCCTGGAGAGATTCAAGGTGAGGCTCAACAGGGCTCTGGGCAACCTGATCAAGTGAGGATGTCCCTGCTGACTGTGGGGAGGTCAGACTGGATGAGCTTTGGAGGTCCCTTCCAGCCCACACTATTCTATGTTTCTATTCTATGATTCTATACACTTCTTCCATTACTTAAAAACATTAGAATAGAATAGAATAAACCAGGTTGGAAGAGAACTTTGAGATCATCACATCCAACCTATCCACTAATCCAAGCCACTTAATCAACTAAACCATGGCACCGAGCACCCTATCAAGTCTCCTCCTGAACAACTTCAATGATGGTGACTCCACCACCTCCCCAGGCAGCCCATTCCAGAGCTGTACAGAGCTGCTCCATGAAGACTGTACTTTAAGGACAGTCAGATGACTGGAGTCAAATTACCTATGGGTTCCTTCTCCTTGAATTATTCTCCTCTGAAATTCTCATCTGCAGGCCGCAAAGGGGAAACGACAGGAGAGAAGAAACAGCTTCTCCCTGTCTAAACTTTCTGAGGAGCCTGTCATGCTAAGTACTGGCCTGTCTCCTCTTGTTTGTGTTAACAGTGTCTAAATCACTCCTTCAGCTCACTGCCTTCCACAGGAGGCGCTGAAGCAGCAGTACAAACAGGTCCTGAGCACAAGGGGCTGGAGTGAGCTATTTCCATATGCACTTGGAGGGAGACATAACAAAAAAAGAAAAAGGGGCATTGAAACCAAAAACAAACCCAAAAAAGAGTACTTTTAGCTTCATGTTTCATTTTCACTAGTACAAGTCTAGAAACTACCCCAATATGTCCCAAAATAGCTTTAAAACTGGTCTCAGAGTTAATATAAAAGAAAAATAACAACCTGGAAGGAAGCTTGGTTTTCATCTGCTGATGATCAGCTGAGCTCATGAGTTCCTTGCTCTGGTCTCAGAAAGAACAGCATGAGACTGCAGACACAGTTAAGTAGACCAAGGGCTGAGCATACCCAGAGGTCATCTGGCCCTTCAGTTGTTTATCACACGAACAAGGCTGCTGTCAGAGTTTCATCAAACCCCAATCTTTGTCAGAGGAGGTACATCTGCCACAATATCCCATTGCAAAAGCTGAAACTTCATTCCAGTCCCACTTGAGCTTGGTTTTGAGGACTTACATGTGGCAATTTTCACCCTTAAACTCAGCTCAAACTCTTCAGGGAAGACATCTGAAAGATTTCTTTGATTTGAGATTGGAATTTGCACATCTACAATACAATACAATACAATATAATACAATACAATACAATACAATACAATACAATACAATACAATACACCAGGTTGGAAGAGACCTTCAAGATCATTGCATCCAACCCATCAACCAGTCCAACCCACCCAACAATTAAACCATGCAGCCAAGCACCCCACCAAGTCTCCTCCTGAACACCTCCAATGAAGGTGACTCCACCACCTCCAAGGGTAGCCGATTCCAATGGGCAACCACTCTCTCTGTATAGAACTTCTTCTTAACATCCAGCCTAAACCTGCCCTGGTGCAGCCTGAGACTGTGTCCTCTTGTTCTGGTACTGTCTGCCTGGGAGAAGAGACCACTTACCAGTCACTACCCTCAGATAAATAACATTCACAAGATCTCTGTGCTTGTTTCTCTGCTTTTATGAAATTAATCCCAGAAGGCTGAAAAGCAGATAGAAGAAATATTCAGTATTATATCAGCAATAAGCATTAATTGGGTCTGGTCAGCCCTCCAACCATATGCAAACTGGCAGGACACTCACTTTTTTACCACTGCATGACTGTTCCTTTTCCTTTCCCCTTTCTCTTTCTCTTTCCATTTTTTCCCTTTGTAATTCCTGTCCTTTCAGTAATTATTTTTGTTCCAGGAGAATCAGAACAAGCAGAGCAGCTACAAATACCTCAGAGCTTATAGAGAGCAGGCAGCAGCCTACACACCAAGCTGCTTGAAGTGAAAAACTTGACATGATGAAATTCAGATGTGTCTTCCTGACAGAGATCTGCAGCCATGGAACTGGGATGAAGCAGGGAGCAATGAGACATCTCATGTCATGGACTCTACTACTTACAGCCCTGTGTCCAGACACAGACAACTGAGTTCGTCCCCATGTTTGTGCATTGGAATAGTTCTGGGGGGAATATATGGGAATAACAGGAAAAGAGCATTTGCCTTCCAGGATGTGAAAAGAAGAAGCTGAAAATGTTTGCTGCAGAAGCCTGTGCTCAAGATGTCCTGCAGCCATGGGACCAAGAAGTCAGGAGCCTCTAGCATGGAGATATCTATGGGAAAAGTCTCTGTGATGCTCCAGAAACATATCCAAGAAGTTGCAGCATATTACAGCAACAGCTCCTCCAGTACTAACACATATCCATGATAGCCTAGCTGCATTCCAGGATCCAGAAAACTCCTTTGATGAGACCTGTGCTCCTTACCTCTGCTTTAGTACCAAACAACAGCCCAGAATCTCTGACTTTGAAACATCTGTGAATAACCACCTGCAATCTTCTGCCAGCATCTACCCCAGCCAAGCCAGTTTGTTCATTCTAAACATACCTTCCTGAAGTGCAGATTCTTATTACTACTATCCATTACCTTGGGTAAATATTGGAACAGCAGCATTCAGAGCACAATGCACTGGGATGCAAACATGCTCAGCTTCAAGCCCCAAGGATCCTACTGAATTTTTACATGGGAAAACTCTTGGAGTCCATGGTGATACAAGGAATTAACCTGGCCTCACCTAGGGAGCTGTGCCCTCGCTCCTTCCTTGTGACAAGGCTCAGGAGCCTGCTTAATCTTAGGCCAATTCTTAGAGCTCCCAAAGTTTGCACAGAAGTAAATTTCTAAGGGGTGTTTTCCTGTCAATGCCAATGCACTTAGAGCTACATAAAATCAGTATCAGGAAGAGAAGAGAACCCTCTATGGGGAGAAAAGTTTTAGAAACACAGATGCAAAGGATCCGTTGCTTCACGCTAATATTTCACTTTGGAAAGCCAATTTATTGTCCCTAGGGATCTGAATATTCAGTTATGGCAAAGCAGTTGTTTGAATAGATGTGTGTGGGGAAAGACACATACACACAGAAACTCTCACACAGAGGATATTGATTCAAGCTGTATTTATGATTCCTCAGACCTTTAAGAAATTGATTTTTGACTGTTCTCCCCCTTTCTGTCTTGCTCCAGCTGAAAATCAAAGCTCAGTGCAGGATCACTTAGAGAATTTTTCTGATAGGGGGGGGGGAAACAATTTCCTAAAGTTTATGTTAAAAAACCCCACAACCCAACAACAACAACAACAAGAAAGACCAAAAATCCTGTGGATTTGGTGTTCAATATTCTGTCAACTCTCTTCTCAAAGAAATAGAAAGCCTAGAAATGGCATTTAAAAATAAACAAGCAAACACACACAGCTCCATTTCTTTCTTTCCTTTTCAAGTGAAGTATTGTGTTTATTTTCAGTAAGTTCAGACAACAACTTGATTTTGCAGTTCTTGTTGCTCTCTCTCTCTCTCTCCAGCATCTTCACTGGAATTCAGTGTTCTCATTAAAGCTTTTTTCTTTCTTTCTTTCTTTTTTTTTTTTTTTTTAAAGAGACTTCCACAAATTTACTTGTGCCACAAATTCAGCCTCCAGTGTCTGGCCACAGAATGCCTGACTTGAGCATAGGAGGACATACAGCAGGAGAAGAGTTTCTTTAGGTATAGAATTATAGAATCAGTCAGGGTTGGAAGGGACCACAAGGATCATCCAGTTCCAACCCCCTGCCATGGGCAGGGACACCCCACACTAGATCAGGCTGGCCAGAGCCTCATCCAGCCTGGGCTTAAACACCTCCAGGGATGGGGCCTCAACCACCTCCCTGGACAACCCATTCCAGGGCTTCCCCACTCTCACAGTGAAGAACTTCTTCCTCATGTCCAGCCTGAATCTCCCCACCTCCAGCTTCATTCCATTCCCCGTAGTCCTATCACTACCTGATGTCACAGTATCACAGTATCACCAAGGTTGGAAGAGACCTCAGAGATCATTGAGTCCAACCTGTCACCACAGACCTCATGACTAGATGATGGCACCAAGTGCCACATCCAATCCCCTCTTGAACTCCTCCAGAGACGGTGACTCCACCACCTCCTGGGCACGGACCATATCATCCACTGACTCTGTTAGCTCCTACCTTCCCCTTCGTTTTTATTAACCCTTCTGCTTTGTGCCCAAGTCAGTGTTTTACCCATCCAGGAGCTCCTCTTCATTTTATTCTAGGCACCAAGTAGCAGCTAATTATAAACCAAACACAAATTAAACCCATCTTCCCATCCTCCTCTCAGAGACCCCTAATTGCCCATTACCCTGCATTGTGCTCTGACACAAAAGTAATTTTACTAAGTGGGGAGTTTTGTTGTTGTTTTTTTCTTTCATAAAAACTGTTAATTTGCCATTAAATCTCTTGTTGAAAGACTAATAGCTTAATGAATGCATTAAACATGTGCAAATTAGGGTGGTGGGTTTTTTTTTCCCCTGCATTACTTAGCTGAAGATTGAAAGGGTATGATACATCATTGTTGGCTCAGTAGGATTTAATGAGGCATTAGACCATCTTCTGTCTTGGAGGGCCAGACTTATGAATGATCCCCAGAACTGCAGAGGCAACACTTGTCCCAGGTCCCTCTCCTGCCAGCGCCATCTATTTTCCCTGTTGCCTGTTTCTCCTCCCGTCGCCGCTGATGTACGTGAAATAAAAATGTAGTTTCCAGATCAGTTTTATAATGAAAAGTAGCCCATTGCTGATGACAAATGTTGTTTACAGTCACTAGAAAAGAGGGTGGAATGGTGAGTGAATATATTAGAGGAGGAGAGGATAGCTTTTATATTCATTATACTGCCATTTTGGGCCTGTGAAGACACATAACCTTTCCCTTTCTCCCTCCATCATGCAGTCACTTTCAGATGTCTGCATTAAAATAAAAGGCTGCAGGCAGTGTGCTTTGCATTAGCTACTATCAGTGAAGGAGACATTTTCTACCAGTCAAAGAGAGCTCCTTCTGGGAGTACTGTCCCACTAAGCACACTTACTGAGGTTTTCCTGGATGGTTTCCACAATATGCTCATCCCCAGACAGCTTTTAAACTAGAGCAGGGTAGATCTGGATCGGACATTAGGAAGACATTTTCTGCAGTGAGGGTGGTGAGACAATGGAAGAGGGTGCCCAGAGAAGTTGTGGATGCCTCATCCCTGAAAGTGTTTGAGACCAGGCTGGATGAGGCCTTGAGCAACCTGGTCTTGTGGGAGCTGTCCATGCTCATGGCAAGGGGGTGGGAACTGGATGATCTTTAAGGCCCCTTCCAACTCCAGCCATTCTAGGATTCCATTCTATGATCCTTTCAGATCCACACAGAAGAAAACCTGCATAAGACAACTAATAAAAGCCAGTGCAAGGTCCTGATACTTATCATTTATAAAGGAGAATGGAATTACCCCATGGTGATGACATAGAACAGCAGCAGTGATCAGTGCCTGCATGAGGAGGGGACAGTTTCTTCACAGAGGGTTATTTAGGAAGACTTTTAGACTCCCGGGGCCTGAAGTGAAAGTCAGAAACCTCATCTGCTGAGGCTAGGAAGGAAATACCCTGAACTCCATCAAAAACTACATTCTGTGGTTCTATGGTTTGAGCTGGGGGAAGCCTGCTGGATAGCTTTAGTTGGAAATGGCTTGCAGAAGCTTGCAGGCTTCCAACTGGAGTCCAAAAAGACACTGTTCCTGGAGGGGAGGCTTTTTGAGTGTGGAAATTGCAGATGCAAAGAGATTTGGAAGAAAATCTCTCCTGTGAGGCCTGATAGACTTTTGCTGCTCATGGAGAAGCAGAGAGAAAAGGAGGAGGATGGAGTTTGTTGAAGGGTGAGCCTTGGCAGTGACTGAAAAGAAAATGTTTATTTTGAGAAAAGTTAGACAAATTAAATTCCAGGAGAGAGATGCATACTTAGTACATTAATACTTCTGAGGCTGTGTCTGTCAATTAACAGAGAGAGAGGTCTGTGGAGAGGCAGCTGCAGGACAGCCATGAGCTGAGATGTTCTGGAACAAACCCAGAGTCAGACAGGCTGGCACCTATCCCACCCTCATGTCTTTACTTATAACTACTCTATGCCATGATCAAAAGGCTGTCAGATACTAATAAAGTCTTAATGCATCATCTCTCATTCACACTGACTTATGAGAGACATCTTGGGCATCCAAGTTTAGTGGGTCACTCTCCTAGGCTCCTTCTGCAGCCAGCAAAAGATTAGCTCTTCCAGATTTGGAACAGATAAGTTAGGATCCTGGCATGAATTACCATTTTTTCAACTCTTTCCCTTCTGATTTTGCTAGGAGCTTTAGGGGTGCCAGCCAGTTATCTCTGATACTCAAGTCAGATGTCTGAACTTAGACACAGAATAGCTTTATGGGACTATAATTTTATTCATCTCTGCAAACCCAAGTATGAGAAAAGCAGCAGGGCTCCTCTGCTGCAATTAGTGGCTTGTGGTGAGACATTACCTAAGGGCCAGGAAGAGCCACAGGGCACAGAATTAACTCTGTACCTGTGTGTTTTCACCAAAGCTGGTACCCTCCACTGGTCTGAAGATAATCTCGTGGAAGGGACATGTAAGGGAACATCAGAATGAAAACAAAGTCCTGATTGCATGGAACTCTGCAATAAAATGATGGTATCATTTCTAGAGCTTTCTAACTATGTTTGTGTTGGGTGGGACCTTCTCTGGTTTGCATTGAAGCCAAGGCAGAGTGAACTTGCCAGGCAGTTCCTTCCTGCTGGATCTAGCTTTTAGGGGAATGTGCAAGGACAAGAAGAACTGATGTCTGGTCAGGAAACATTCATGTTCTACTGAGTGCTAAGGGCATGCCTCATTTAGCCTCAGTCCACAGACACATGCATTCATTTGTTAATTAATGGCACCATAGCATCTGAGCTACATTTAGCCAGCGAAAAATTCAAGGGTTTTCTCTCCCCATCCTCTGAAGGTGCATCCAGAGGGTGACAGGCATCTGTGGATTTATCCCAGCATATCAGAGCTGGTATGAGAATGATCATTCTGTGAGATGTGTGCAGTCTTTAGCAAGACCCTGAGCAACCAGCCTAGAAAAGATTGCCAACTCTCAGGTGGTTAATGAGATGAGATGGATCCCATCCCACTGACACTGGAGAGCAAGTTCCATTAGCACTCTCTATTAATACACTGAGAGAGTAGAATAATACCATCATAAGTTCAGCTTTTTGCACCTCATAAGTTATGAAAATGTTTTACAGGTTAGCAACAGAACTCACTTCACCCATAATTAGGAAACATTGGGTTTAAAAGCCTTGAATGCTGCTTGCTACTCTTTAGAAACACACCCATTCCCAGGGGGACAGAAGGCATGTGCCTTACAATAGAGTTGTTGTTGTTGTTGTTGTTGAGAGCCCTTGCAGACATACACAGAGTGGTGGAAAGTTCTAGTTTTAGGATATTTTGCACTCAAAGATTCAGGGAATCACAGAATTGCAGGAGTTGAAAAGGAGCTCTGAAGATCATCATGTCCAACCCCTCTGCTAAAGCAGGGCTACCTAGAGTAAATCACTCAGGAACACATCCAGGAGGGTTTTGAGTGGCTCCAGAGAAGACAACTCCACCACCTCTCTGGACAGCCTGTTCCAGTGCTCTGCCACCCTCAAAGTGAAGAATCTTTTCCTTATGTTTCTGTGGAACCTCCTGTGTTCCAGTTTGTGCCCACCGCCCCTTGTGCTATCACTGGACAACACTTAGAAGAGTCTGGCTCCATCCTGCTGACCCACACTTTGCAGACATTCATGCAGGGGAAGTTACAAACAGCTGGGTGTGGTAATTTGGTGAGTTTGGTTTGGTTTGTTTTTCAGGGCAGTTGGAAATCAGAGGGATTCATTCAGACCTTAGAGAACCGTGAAGAATTGCACCTTGTCCACAGGCGAGCACTGGCACATGGGCTGTGGAAGAGGATGTGTCCCTGTGATTCAAACTAAGCATTTCTGTGTTGGTTTTGGCTATTGTCTGAGCTCACATTGTTTCCTTCCTGTAATACAGAAACAACCCACAAGGTCAGTGGTAGACTGTGCTCCTATTGTTAGTGTTTGAAGAGGGAACATTTTATCCTTCACAACAAATCTACATATAGGCTATTGAATGAAATACAATAGCCTCACTAAATTACTTCATCCATTAGCTAGATGCCTGTAAGAAAAATAAAACAGTGGGGGTTTTTGTATGATCCATTATGAATTGTGAGGTAAACAATGTGCATTCAGGGGGAAAAAAAAACCTGGTATCTGATCCCAAAAGCAGACAGATTTTGGTATTCAAAAGGAGGCAGGAAATTTCTTTCAGCATTATTTAGTGATACTTTAGGATCTAAAGTGCTGCACGTCCACAGCAAGGGAGGGGCTCTCTGTTCTAAGGGGTCTGTGATTTGTATTGGTTAATCTAACACTCCTCACCTTGAAAAGGGGTATCTGGGTATAGAGAGATGGGGGTTCTTTGGGTGCTGGGAGCTGAAGCTGGGAGCTGGCAGAGCAGAGTCTCAGAGCCTGGAACCCATCCCATTGCCCCAGTAAGGGAGTGGGACAGCCATGGAAGCAGCCAGGGCAATCCGGCATCCTAGGCAATCCAGCATCCTAGGCAATCCAGCATCCTACAGCATCTCTGAGGCAAGGACTGATGATCCCAGGATGGGCTGGAATGGGGCTCTGGGTCCACAGGGCAGGCTGTTGTGTGTGGGATGGAGTCCTTGCACTTAGTAATACCAATCTCACACCTTAGAGGTTTCTCAGACCTTGTCTGAGCAGGAGTGCTGAGGGGAGTGGTAGCTGCTGAGCATCACCGATTGCAACCTGCCAGGCTCTGAGGGTTACACTGCAGTTCCTCCACCTCATTTCATCCCAGGACAGGCAATGATAATGCTCCTTGCTTTTCATTCTGACCCAGTGGCTCCCAAGCACTTCTCACAACACTAGCAAACGTGCTCCATTAAATAGTAAGGCAAGAGCCTTGCGATTGAAGAGAGGAGGTCGGGACAGATATTTTCCTTTGTCTTTCTCATTTTTTCCCTTTCTCTCAGAGTCTGCTGATGAAGCTTCTCTTTTCCTCCCTAGTATTCCCAGTCTCCCTCTGAGCTCAGGACTCAGCTGCCATTCTTGAAAACCTGATGTGCAGGTGACACTTCAAGGACATAATCAGAAAATGTCATGGGGATGGAGGAGCAAGAGATGCTGACACATTAAAAGAGATTCTATTTTAAGCAAGCCAAGTGCATGCCTGCTCCTGGCCTTCAAATTAGCCTGCTCTGCATGCCATGAATCATCCCAGTCTGGCTGGAGGAGTTAGATTTCTTTCCCCAGCCTTTGCCACAGCATGCTGAAAAGGGTGCAGAAGTTTTTCCAGTTATTCAGGGTTTGGAAAGCATAGCAATGAGAGAATTTCCAAGCATTGTTCTCAAACAACTCCTCAGTGTGGTAGTGAGTCAGACCTGTGCCCAGTTAGAATAGAATAGAATAGAATAGAATAGAATAGAATAGAATAGAATAGAATAGAATAGAATAGAATAGACCAGACCAGGTTGGAAGAGACCTTCAAGATCATCGTGTCCAACCTATCATCTAACACCAACTAAACCACACAACCAAGCACCCTATCAAGTCTCCTTCTGAACACCTCCAGTGATGGTGACTCCACCACGTCCCTGGGCAGCACATTCCAATGACCAATCACTCTTTCTATGTAGAACTTCTTCCTAACCTCCAGCCTAAACCTCTGCTGGCGCAGCTTGAGACTGTGTCCTCTTGTTCTGGTGCTGCTTGCCTGGGAGAAGAGACCAACCTCTGCCTGGCTACAACCTCCCTTAAGGCAGAGAGCAATAAGGTCACCCCTGAGTCTCCTCTTCTCCAGGCTAAGCTCCCTCAGTCTCTCCTCATAGGGCTTGTCTTCCAAACCCCTCACCAACTTTGTTGCCCTTCTCTGGACACATTCCAGCAAGTCAACATCCTTCCTAAACTGAGGGGTCCAGAACTGGACACAGGACTCAAGGTGTGGCCTAACCAGTGCAGTGTGCAGGGGCAGAATGACCTCCCTGCTCCTGCTGGCCACACTGTTCCTGATGCAGGCCAGGATGCCATTGGCCCTCCTGGCTACCTGGGCACACAGCAGGCTCGTGTTCAGCCTTCCATCAACCAGTACCCCCAGGTCCCTCTCTGCCTGTTAGGAGTGTTAAAACTCTGTGCATGATACCATGGAGAGCAAAGAGTTTGCTTCACAGTAGTAATGCAGTGTCACCATCTAGCATTTATCCCTCCAGGTCTTTGAGAACCACTTCTAATTCCTAGAAAGAAAAAGAAAGGATGTTCTTGGAGGAAGAATGGGATGGGTAACAACCTGGGGAACTTATTGGCATTGCAATTACTTGCGTGCTCTGAGCAAGGAGTCTGAGGAGAGTAAACAAAACCTGAAGGGGAGAAAAACCAAGACTATTACGACAGAGCTTGTTCCTAGGCCCCTACAATATGTGATTGCTTTCCTTATGGGCAGGGGATCAATGTGAACTGAATGCCACCAAGTCTGAAGCAGGAACCCTTTGAGTGACGTGCCCCATACCGAGACACCAATTCCTGTGAATCAGGCACGTTACACAGCGCTGAGACAGCTCAGCCCTTTGGCATGTTTTGTGAGCCTGAGTCAATTAAAACACAAAGCAGGTAAAACCAGGAGGAAAGCTCACTGTTTGTTTACCAGATGTAAAGAACAAGTAGAGTGTGTGGATTACAGCTTGGCGCTGCGAGGGCTTCTGCCGCCCCAGCCCTGCTGTAATAGCAGCCTGCTCTAATAACAGGCTGCTAGAAAACAATGCCACAGAGCGGACGGGCAAAGACACATCCAGGTCACAAGGCAGGAGGCTGGGCTCCCACAGGCTGATCTTGGCTTTGAAGCTAATGAATGCAATAAACAGAGAGTCACTAAAGCATGAAAAGCACGCCTTCCAACTGCAGCTGAATTAACTTTCCTCCCACTGCCTGTGAGTCAAGCAAAGCAGGTTTGATGGCACTTGGGTTGACTAAACTCTCAGTGACCATGAGAGTGCTGGCTATCTACATCCCTTTCCATGGTGCTGGGAGCCCAAGCACAGATGAACCTCACTGCCAACAGAACTCTTGTCACTGTAGTTGTGTTCATAGAATCATAGAATCAATAGGGTCGGAAAAGACCTCAAGGATCATCAAGTCCAACCTGTCACCCAAGGCCTCATGACTACCAAACCATGGCTTCAAGTGCCACATCCAATCCCTTTTTTGAACACCTCCAAGGGATGGTGACTCCACCACCTTCCTGGGCAGCACATTCCAATGGCTAACAACTCTCTCTGGAAAGAACTTTCTCCTCACCTCCAGCCTAAACTTCCCCTGGTGCAGCTTGAGACTGTGTCCTTTTGTTCTGGTGCTGCCTGCCTGGGAGAAGAGACCAACCCCCACCTGGCTACAACCTCCCTTCACATAGTTGTAGAGAGCAAGAAGGTCTCCCCTGAGCCTCCTCTTCTTCAGGCTAAACAACCCCAGCTCCCTCATAGGGCTTGTGTTCCAAACCCCTCCCCAGCTTTGTTGCCCATCTCTGGACACATCTCAATGTCCTTCTTAAATTGAGGGGCTCAGAACTGGGCACAGGGCTCAAGGTGTGGCCTAACCAGTGCTGAGTACAGGGGCACAATGACTTCCCTGCTCCTGCTGACCACACTATTGCTGATACCGGCCAGGATGCCACTGGCCTTCTTGGCCACCTGGGCACACTGCTGGCTCGTGTTCAGCAGTTTCTCTGGTTGCTCTCCAGCCACTCTGACCCCAGCCTGTAGTACTGCATGGGGTTGTTGTGATGAAAGTGCATCACCCTGCCCTTGGACTTGCTGAACGCCATCATGTTGGACTCTGCCCATCTGTCCAGCCTGTCACCTTTAACCAAAATTTAGACATAAATCATGACTGGACAGCCAGACTACCCTATTCATCCACTCAATGTACCCAGTTTCTAATTTGTTAAGAGTTGTCCTTCACTTAACACCTTTTACTCCAAAATGCTTCTGTTAAGAACTTCACTGGAAACGTCCCCTTAGCTAAAATCATCTAGGGTCTGTCACTTAAGCCACTGTTCAAAACTCCTCTCTAACTTAACACAAAATTTTCTCCTCTGCCTTAGAATCATGCCCTGGTCTAAAGCTTGTTTCAACATCCTAGCTCTAGTTTTCATCCATCAAAGCAATTTTATGGCATCATAATCTCCAGAGGCACCTTGTCTCCTGAAGCTTTTCCCACTGCCCTATCATCATCTCTCCTTTCTGTCTCCTCAGATCTATTTCTTCTGCTGCAAATTCAATTAAAGCCTCTCTGGGAGCCTCATGATCGAGTCAATACAGTGACCAATGGTAGGATGGGTTAAGCTGAGGTTTAAGGTGAGTGGATATGTGAAGAAGTAATAGGAAGGCAGGCTCTGTTATTAAGAAGATGGAGAGGCAGGATTCATCTCCTAGGTATGTGCAGTGTAGGTGGCTGCTTTTGAGGTAGATGTCTAGACTCCCACTACAGTCATTACAGATCCAGCCAATACACTCCCATCCTCAAACCTGCTGACCATGCCAGTAGATCTCCATCAGTGCTATCAGGAATTGATCAGGGAAATAAGGGGGCAATATCTCATACCCCATCCAATTGGGCATACGATTTTGGAGACGTGAAACAAGCTCATCTGTATGGTTAGTGAAGTCTTTTCTCTCCATCCCCCTGCAGCTGCATCTGCTCCAGAAATAACAGGTTGCTCCTTTGCATTTTGTGATTGTACCATCATAATTATAGCAAATATTCCATCTCCAAACAGCAGTGGTAGGAGCCCATCAATTTTTATGGGGGAGAATGGACAAATGCTCTTCCTAAATCATTTTTGCTCCAGCCTACCTGATTTCCAGTCTGCCTTTGATTCAATTTGGTTGCTGTGGCAACAGCCATGACATCAGACTTGGGAGCTGTGACATCGTTGAGTAAATAATCATCTGCTGGGGAAAGGCAGCAGGGAGAAAAACCCAAACCCAAGTAAACAAATGTGTTTATCCACAAATGCTCCTACCATGAGGGACTGGAACCTCCAATAGCCATTTGCCACACATTGCTAATGTGTTTGTTAGCATGCATTTCTTAATTCCTTTTTCTTTCTGAGCAGGGCTGAATATGAAAGTTCATCAAGGCTGGAGCAAACAGGGGGAAGCATATTGAAACGAGGATTACAGATCTGTCGTGCTCTAGTTTATGGCCTTTTTTCTCAGCAATGCTCAGTAAGTAAAACAAGCAGTGATTGAGTCAGCTGCCTCCTGGGTGTTCATTTGCCATAGTGTGAGGAATATTAATGCTAAGCAGATCCACGTGCATCAGGAGAGGCAGGGGAGGCAAGCAGATTACCCTGGCTTAGGGGTATTATACACACGCCTGCAACTTCCAAAGGCACAGAGAGGAAACACTTCTGTGGGGTTATTTTTTTTTGCCTCTTATCTTCTTACAGTCTTATAGATTCTGGAGATGCATTGCCCTGGAGTTTTAATACCCCGAGTTTTCAGGGGGAGGAATTGTGATTTTCCCCCCATTTATTTATTTATTTGTGGGTGTAAATCCTCCTTTTTATAAGGGGGGGGGGAAGGCAATAAAAATAAAGAGCAAGCACTGAATTTCATCAGGATAAAGTAAAAGCAGATTCCAAGAGAAGAAAGAGCAGATGAAAAGAAAAGTTTGATTAAAATCCCCTCTTGTTCTGTGTGTTTGATGTAAATATCTTCACACCTTTCCCTCTTCCTTTGTAACCTCAGCAGAGGGGTTCAGCCCGTCACCAGGGGATTGAGTTCCAAGCTTAGGGCTTTGTAGTTGCTGCTGCTCTTGCTGCTGTTGTCTAAAGGGATTATAAAGCCTTTAGAAAGCTTGTGCTAATACCCTGGAGGGGATAAATGATTTTCCAAATAACCTGGTTTGTGTCTCTCCTGTCTAACGTACCCTAGGAAAGGAAAAATTAGGAAGTGTTTTGGCTTCAAGAGGAGGTCATTTAAAGTTCAGCAAGCAAGGTCTCCAGCCTTTCTGACTCAGTGTCTCTCTGTGCAGAGATAGCCCTTGCTGTTGTGCTGCTGACACCAGGACCTGTTAGGAGTAGCAATGCACATCTCTGATCACCAGGGAACACACTCAATCTTACACTGTGTTTTTAAAAAACACCTGAAAAAACCTGAAATAGCTGCTGGTCCCCAACATCACCCTTCAAGAATAGAAGAGAGTTAACCAGGCTGGAAAAGACCTCTGAGATCATCCAACCAATCATCCAACACTATCTTTCCTTCTTTCCTTCTTTCCTTCCTTCTTTCCTTCCTTCTTTCTTTCTTTCCTTCTTTCCTTCTTTCCTTCTTTCCTTCTTTCCTTCTTATTGCCCATTAACAATTTTGCCTTTTCAAAACAACATTCTGATTTGGGACAGGAAAAATAAAGAATCTGAGGGTTAAGATAGGAGGCAATGCTTTCAACATAATCTTTTCATCAGACCATCTGCTCCCTTGTTACCACGTATGAGTTTGTAAATATATATGCCAGCTACTGCAGATGATAAGCCAGCACCGTGTGCAGGTACTTCTGAGGATGCCTAGAACAGGACTGAACAAATGGGCTGGAAGGTGGAGAAAAAGTTCTGGTTTGGAAAACCAAGAATGAGAATGGAATCTATTATCTGCTTTAATGCATGTTGCACTGCAATGAGAGTGGAAGTGGCCTGTAGCTAGAATGAGCACCTGTCTTCAAAAGATCCTGATCCTTCTGGAGTGAGTAACATTGGTGAAGGGACAAAACCATATTTTCCCACTGCATTTTTGCATGATTTGCTTATTTCTAAGTCATAGAATGGCTTGAGTTGGAAAGGATCTTAAAGATTATCTGTTTCCAACGTCTGTGTCATGGGCAGGGACACCTCCCACTAGAACAGATTGTTCAAAGCCTCATCCAGCCTGGTCTTAAACACTTCCAGGGAGGGCACATACACAGCTTCTCTGGGCAACCCACTCCAGTGCCTCACAACCTTCACAGTAAAGAACTTCCTAAAGTCCAATCTAAATCTGTGCTGCTCTAGTTTCAAATCACTGTCCCTTGTCCTGTCACCACAGGTCCCTACAAATAGTCCCTCCCCAGCTCTCCTGTAGGCCCCCTTGAGGTACTGGAAGTCCACTGTAGTGGTTCTTGAGACCACTTTGCAGCAAATCTGTGCCTCACAGCCTCCTCCTTCCCTTTTCTCCTCCTTCCCTTTTTCCTGGGCACATCCAATGATCCAGAAGGTTTCACATGTATCTTCTCTTTCTCCATCAACTCTTGGCCTTAGAGCACTAAATCAGAGTTCTCTGGAGCTGCTACACCAGAAAAATACGTGGTGGATATAATGTTGATTCGTCATTCTTGATCCACTCAACCCACTCTCAAAAGGAATCTCTCCCAACGTGCCCCCCAGCGCTCAGCTGCAAAAACGACATTCCTTTCCCCATGACTTTGTCAGTGCAAGGAACGTCACAGCCTGCTTCCAGATGCTGCACTGCGCTTCTCAGTGGTGTTTTATGACACATTTTCCAAATCAAATTTAAAAGCATAACTGAGTGGAATTAAATTAATGCCGTCTGGTAATGTCAGCAGCACCAGGGCTGTGCATGGCTGGCTTAGCTTCTAAACCTCTGGCAGCTTCCTGGGGCTTATTTTTGACTTCAGGGAAACAGGGAATGTGACTTTATATATAATATATATGTATATAACACACACCAAAACCCCTCCACACACCCACTATCTACGGAAGGCAGTGTGGGGGGATAGATAAATGGCAGCTGAGAACTTGGTAAAGGTTCCAAAGGAAGATATCTTGAAGTTTAGATTCATAGATTGGTTTCAGTTGGAAAAGACATTAAAGATCATCTAGTTCCCACCCCCTTGACGTGGGTAGGAACACCTTCCCCTAGACCAGATTGCTTAAGGACTCATCCTGCCTGGCCTTGAACACCTCCAGAGAGAAGATATCCATGACCTCCACAGGCAACCTGTTTCAGTGTCTCATCACCCTCACTGTAAAGAAGGTCTTCATAGAAAGAGTGATTGGCCATTGGAATGGGCTGCCCAGGGAGGTGGTGGGGTCACCATCACTGGTGGTGTTTAGGAAGAGACTGGACAGGGTGCTTGGTGCCATGGCTTAGTTGATTAGATACTGTTGGATGATAGGTTGGACTCAATGATCTCCAAGGTCTCTTCCAACCTGGTTAATTCTATTCTATTCTATTCTATTCTATTCTATTCTATTCTATTCTATTCTATTCTATTCTATTCTATTCCATTCCATTCCATTCCATATTCCATTCCATATTCCATATTCTATTCTATTCTATTCTATTCTATTCTATTCTATTCTATTCTATTCTATTCTATTCTATTCTATTCTATTCCATTCCATTCCATTCCATTCCATTCCATTCCATATTCTATTCTATTCCATTCTATTCTAAAGCATTTCTTCCTAATATCTAGTCAAAACTGGAGGAAGGAGGGCAGATGAAATTAGAACAAGCATCTATGTGAGTTTTAAAGTGATGGATGCATATCCAAGAGGTCTGAACACGTCCTTAAATTACCCAGGCAAATCTTAACGGGTCTGATTTTGGTTTGGGTTTTTTGTTGTTTTGGTTGTGTTTCTTTTTTCCCTCACACCTGCTCACACACTTTGATGAAGTATGTCCCAGAAAAGAGCAGATCACAGTACTGATTCTGATAATGAAGAAGAAGATGATGATTTAGAATGGCAAAATGTTGCATCACTGAGCAGAATGCAGAGTTTGTGTCTGTGTGTATTTTTGTCTGTGCACAGTCAGGGAGACTGCTAGCAGCTTTTGAGCTGGGAAACTGTTAATACAACAGCATTCATACAGGATGAGAGAAGTGTGTGCCTGTTAGCACAAAGGCTAATGCATTTTGTGTCCATGTTTTAATGCTTATTCTCCTCACATGTGTCTGTCTGATATGATGACTGCATAAACAAGATCTCACTTGTGTGCATCCAGCTTTTTCCTTTTTCCCCCCACTTTTTATGTTCCAAATGCAGTAATTCCAGCATGGCAGTGTGAAAATCTCATCATTTTAGCCAGAACAGCTCCTAATTGCTCCAAGATTATACAGCACAGGCTGTACTTCTTCAGTGCCTAACAATATGTTTTTTTTATTCTTCAGTGACTTTGCATTTAGTCATCCCATTCCAAGAGGTGTACCTGAGCACATCAATTGTCTGTCCCTCTTTACCTCTCCACACAGGCAATACTTGGAATGTTCCCTCAGTAAGAGAGGGAGAGAATTTCTACACCAGATTAGAATTGCACAGACCCAAGTGTGAGTTCAAAGAATCTCTGCAGTCTGTCTGAAGTGGGCAAGTCTCCTGTTGTCCCCCCTGAGTGTGCAAGCTGCCAGTGGAGCTGGGTTCACATTGTGGAGGGAGGATGAACTTTGTTTCTTCTGGGTTAAATTAACACAGATGCTACTTAGTTCACAGGACAAGACTTGAACTTGCCTGAAAAAACCCTTCATGAAATGTAAATGAAATTACTTTTGGTCCTTAACTTCTGTCTTGTTTGCTTGCTCTTTGCTTTTATGGCAAACACCTTTTCTTCAAGGCTACAAAACCTGTAGTCCTCCCTTTATGGAGAAGGTCATAAGCAAACACAATAGCCCTCTCCCTTCCACCACAACGTGTTTATAGTGATAACCTCATCTCCTCTACACCATGGTGACTTGTCCTTATTCAGAAGCTTGTACTATAGGGTTCTGGTATCTTCTGGATGCTTCTGTGACAAGAACACTTTGAGGTCAGATAATGTTTTTGCACTGGTATATAGAGCACCGGAGATATTTATGCTTCTCTATAAATAATAAAGCTGTCTTGGATTTACTTGGAGATGCAGGAGTACAGGAAGAAGGGAGTGTAATCAGAGAGAGGAAAAAACAAACTTGAATCAAAAGTCATACAACCATAGATTGCATCGGGTTAGAAGGGACCCTCGAAGGTCATCTTGTCCAACCTCTCTGCAGTGAGCAGGGACATCAAGGGCAACGAAGTTGGTGAGGGGTTTGGAACACAAGCCCTATGAGGAGAGGCTGAGGGAGCTGGGGTTGCTTGGCCTGGAGAAGAGGAGACTGAGGGGTGACCTTATTGCTCTCTACAACTACCTGAAGGGAGGTTGTAGCCAGGAGGGTGTGGGTCTCTTCTCCCAGGCAGCCAGTACCAGAACAGGAGGACACAGTCACAAGCTGTGCCAGGGAGGTTTAGGCTGGAGGTTAGGAAGAAACTCTACACAGAGAGAGTGATTTGCCATTGGAATGTGCTGCCTGGGGAGGTGGTGGAGTCACCATCATTGGAGGTGTTCAAGAGGAGACTTGATGGGGCGCTTGGTGCCATGGTTTAGTTGTTTAGGTGGGTTGGATTGGTTGATAGGTTGGACACGATGATCTTGAATGTCTCTTTCAACCTGGTGTATTGTACTGTATTGCATTGCATTGCATTGCATTGCATTCTATTCTATTCTATTCCATTCTATTCCATTCTATTCTATTCCATTCCATTCCATTCTATTCTACTCTATCTTTAACTGGATCAGGTTGCTCAGAGCCCCATCGTGTTTGACCTTGAATGCCTCCAGGGATGGGTCTTCCCCCACTTCTCTGGACAAGCTGTTCCTGTATTTGAAAACACCAATGAAAACTCATACTAAATCTACCTAAGCATGAAGCCAGTGGAATTCTGGACATCAATGAGAGATCTGAGATTCAAAAGGAGGTTAAAAAAAAAATGGAAAAGGTTTGTAAAGCTGCATTCTTTATTCTCTGTGGACTATGAAATAGTGTTTCAGAATGATATCTTATTTCTGGGTGCCTTGTCTGAGCACAGAACTTTGCTGGGATTTCCAAAAGGACCCTTGTGGGAGCTGGAAATACTCCAGAGTTTCACTTTATGCAGTAAAGTGACTGCATAAATACTCTTCCACCACCAACCCCTTTTGTTTCTTAACGCTTGGACCCAATCAGTATGAGGCACAAGGTTGAAAGAAACTTTCTTCAGCTGTTCTTAATGCACAGGGATTTACATCAGCTGAACTGCTGCAGTTTTGCATGCTGGGCAGAGTCAGGCTCATTTCATTAATTTAAGCATCTAGGTGTTTGACATCTAAGCCTGATCTAGTCACGTCAGGCTTGCTCTGCAGACAGCAGGGAGAAATAGGCTCCCACAGAAGATGTCTCATGTCATTCTCAAGAGCAGGGTCTAATCTGGGTCAGATGAATTGCCTCTGGAGGTACCCACAGCCCCAGACTACAGAGAGAGACTGGGGTGATTATCTCAGACCTCTCACTGTTAGACTTCTAAAGGGAAAGGAGCTGAATCCTGGCCTTAGCAGCTATTACATTCCTGTGGGTTAGGGTGCTTAGAAACGTCTTTCTTCTTTGCTAGCTTGAAAGGCTCCATCTCTCTCACAGAGAGACAATTTCATGCTCTTAAACAAAGTACTAAGGCATGAAAGTACAAGTTGAGTCTGTTCTTTCTGTGGGGCTGGTTAAAGAAAAAGGCCATATGATGTGCTTTGGATTGAACCGAGGAGCTGACATTGGTGTCTGGGAAATGTTCCAGTAGACTGAGCAAGAAGGGCTGTGCTCAGTGCCAGCATAAAAAGATACAATTTTCATAGAGATGCATCCATTTACACCTGGTCTGCATTTGGCATGGGGAGAAGAGAAATTGCCCCTTGATCAGGGCATATTTGACATATTGAGTTATCTCTCTCATGAGTAATGGAGTGAAGATGAGTGCAGGTTTGATATGTTATAGCGGCTTCCTATAAATATTAAAGCAAAAGGAAACTTCACAGACTTATGGGATGGAAGCACCTGCAATTCATCTACTCAGACCATACTGAGTTTGAGGTGACTGCCAGCAGCAGGCTTCCCTGAGGGGTAATTAATAGCTCTCTCTGGGCTTTCCCTGCTTGCTTTTCTGCTTTTCCTGGATCTTCACGGCTGGAAAGGAAACTTTGCCTTGCTCAGCCTCAATTTTCAAGGTTGCAAAACTCTCAGAGCTCTTTCTACTCTGTCAAGGGAGAATGTGAAATCACCATCACTGGAGGCTTTTAAAAGCAGGACAGACAGATTTTTGTCTTGAAAAACATTGGTCTTCCTGACCCTACTGGAAAGCAAAAGAGTTGACTAAAGGTCATTCAATAATTTGTCCACTTCTGTTTACCCCACATGTTCTCAAACTCTATGATGTCCAAAGAAGAATTTCTCAGTCTGTGGCCTGAAACACACCTGAATATCTGGTATGAAATGCTTGCAAATGGCAACTGAACTAAGAGATGAAAATGCACTTCCAAGAGCAAAAAATTGTGAGGAAACAAATTAATAAACAAATACTCAAAGGTTCAGACAGGTTTCTGTGTGCCTGCACATGAAACCTGGGACCAAAATGTCATATTTATGTTTTACTTTGGAAAAACTGTAACAATTATCCAACTGGAAACAGAAACAGGGTTCCAAAAGGTAATAGAATAGAATTAGAATTAGAATTAGAATAGGATAGAATAGAATAGAATAGAATAGAATAGAATAGAATAGAATAGAATAGAATAGAATAGAATAGACCAGACCAGACCAGGTTGGAAGAGAACTTGGAGATCATCGAGTCAAACCTATCATCCAACACCATCTAATCAACTAAACCATGGCACCAAGCACCCCATCAAGTCTCTTCTTAAACATCTGCAGTGATGGTGACTGCACCACCTCCCTGGGCAGCCCATTCCAGTGGCCAATCTCTTTCTATGAAGAACTTCTTCCTAACATGCAGCCTAAACCTCCCCTGGTGCAGCTTGAGACTGTGTCCTCTTCTGGTGCTGGCTGCCTGGGAGAAGAGACCAGCCCCCACCTGGCTGCAACCTCCCTTCAGGGAGCTGTAGAGAGCAATAAGGTCTCCCCTGAGCCTCCTCTTCTCCAGGCTAAGCAACCCCAGCTCCCTCAGCCTCTCCTCACAGGGCTGTGCTCCAAACCCCTCCCCAGCTTTGTTGCCCTTCTCTGAACACATTCCTGCAACTCAACATCTTATCAACAGGATCTAAACCAGAAAGCCTGAGAGGTGGCAAGCATCATGAGAAGCTCAGGGAGCTTCCTGTTATTAACCAGTAATTCACTGGTAGAGCATTATGAGAGCCTGCTATTCCCCTTTCCTTTCTCTGTTTTTCTTGTGTCTTTCCACTGCAGATTGTGTAGGAATACTGATTTCAGCACAGTTTGTTGGTGTCACTTTAGGACATGGTTTAGTGGGTGTGGTGGTGGTGTATTGATGGCTGGACTGGATGGTTGCTTTTAGAGGTCTTTTCCAGCCTTAATGATTCTGTGATTCTGTGATTTATAGTCATCTTGCTCCTCTTCCTAACCCACTCTTTCACTGATTTCTTGCTAGGTTGTTTACATTCCAAAGAATTCTGCTGCACCCCTTAAGAAAGGAGCTGTAATTGCTGATCCAGCTGTTAGATGCTCCCCTCAGTACAATCTGGAAGTCAGTAAACAACCATCTGATGTTTATTATCATGATGCAGAGGAGTGCAATGGTGCTGCCTGATTCCTCCCTGGAACACAACGGAGGGAGCTCTCTGCACCTATGTGCTCTGTTCTCTGCTGGCTCAGCATTTGCTTCCAAGTGCATTTCAAAGTCAAAGCCTGGGATTTTTCAAAGGTGCTTGCTGAAAGCAATGACTTTCTGACAGCCAAGAGGTTGTAAACTGAATGGCTGCTGTTGTAAAACGGGGGAAATGCTTCTTCTTGCTAGGGACATTGCATGTCTCTTGATTTCCCTGGATGGTTTTGCAATGCTGCATGTCCTAAGGCACAGAGGCAACCAAAAAGTGCAAAGAGGTCACAAAAAAAGGCTGAACAAGAGAAGTAAAATAAGAGGTATAACTTCACATCAGTGGAGGTAGCTACAAAGTAGTTGCATCAGCAATGGCTGTGATTGCATCCACTGCTTTGGTTTCTTGTTTGTTTATTTATTTACTGTGTTGCTGTGAAGAAAGGAAAGTTGAGCTAAGCCAGACAGGCAACTGCATGTGTCAGGGAGAAATGTGTCAGCTTAGAACATTTCACTTGAGAGAGACAGTTATGAAAGCCATAAAAGGCTCCCCACTATGCAGAGATGGGTAATTCATCAGACCCTTCAATATCAACTTTGCAAAGAGAAGTGTCTTCGAGTCTGTCCTCTCATGACTTCCTTCTTCTGTATGCACTTTGTCCACTTTGGATGAAAGGATAAAGGAAAAGTGTCAGAAGTTAAGGTGGGACCAGAAGATTCTTGAAAGAAAACACTTGAAGGACTCAACATCTGCCTGCCCTGGGCACAGAGCAGGAAAGCTGCAGAATTCCACAAGAGGAAGAAGGGCTTGAAACCAAGCCAAAAGTAAAGACCTTTGAAGAGAAATGTGTGCATGGTAATCTTTTAATGCTGGGATTTAAATGGTGTCTGAGGTGCAATACCTAAATATTTCTACCTGCAGCCTCTTAAGAGTCCATGACAATGAATGAAAAGCATATCAAAGACGTGCAAAAGAAATGCACATCTCCAGACTAACCCTTCTTTCTGCCACTGATTTTCCCTTTTGTTTGCTTCTGCCAGCTTTTTCTCTGCAGGAGTTGATAGGAAGGAAACAGATTGCTCCTTTCCCCAGTTATCATAGAATCATAGACTCAATAAGGTTGGAAAAGACCTCAGAGATCAAGTCCAACCTGCCACCCAACACCTCATGACTACTAAACCATGGCACCAAGTGTCATGTCCAATCCCCTCTTGAACACCTCCAGGGATGGTGACTCCACCACCTCTCTGGGCAGCACATTCCAATGGCTAACAACTCTCTCTGTGAAGAACTTTCTCCTCACCTTGAGCCTAACCTTCCCCTGGTGCAGCTTGAGACTGTGTCCTCTTGTTCTGGTGCTGGTTGCCTGGGAGAAGAGACCAAGCCCCTCGTGGCTACAACCTCCCTTCAGGTAGTTGTAGACAGCAATAAGGTCTTCCCTGTGCCTCTTCTTCTCCAGGCTAAACAATCCCAGCCCCCTCAGCCTCTCCTCATAAGGTTTGTGCTAGAAGCCTCTCACCAGCCTCTTTGAGATCTTTAAGATCTTTGAAATCTTTTCCAACCTTATTGATTCTATGATTCTATGATTCTATGATTCTGTGAACTAAACCATGGCACCAAGTGCCCCATCCAGTCTCTTCTTAAACACTTCCAGTGATGATGACTCTACCACCTCCCTGGGCAGCACATTCCAATGGCCAATCTCTCTTTCTGTAAAGAATTTATTCCTAACATGCAGCCTAAACCTCCCCTGGCACTGCTTGAGACTGTGCTTACACCCAACATGCCCATGAGCCAAGGCACTCATGCAGAAACCCTTGAGAGATGCAGCTCTTGCTTGGATGCAGAGTGGTTGTGCTGTGCATTCATTGCAGCATGAACTCTTCTCCTCCCCCAGTGCAGTATCACTCTTTAAGTGTTGTTCACACTTCAATAAAATTGTAAGTGCTCTTTTATTACTGCCATATGTATTGTCAGGCACAAACCTCTATTGCCTGCCATCAGACAATCTGAAAATGGCTCTTGCAAGCTTGGCAATGATGAGCTGGAAGTCAGAGGATCATAGAATTGTTTTGGTTGGAAAAGACCTCTAAGATCATTGAGTCCAACTGTCAACCTGACACCTCCATGGTCATCAATACATGTCCTAAATTGCCATGTCTACTCAGTTTTTTGAACACCTCCACAAATGACAGCCCCTTCCTGGTCAGTGTTCCAATGCCAAACCACACTTGCAGCACAGAAATTTTTCCTATCATCCAACCTAAACCTCCCCTGGTGCAACCTGAGGTCATTTCCTCTCATTCTATCACTGGATCTAGGTTGCCTGGGAGAAGAGACCAATCCCCACTTGGCTACAACCTCCTTTCAGGTAGTTATAGAGAGCAAGAAGGTCTCCCCTCAGCCTCCTCTTCTCCTGATTAAACAATCCCAGTTCCCTCAGCCACTCCTCATAAGATTTGTGCTCTAAAGCCTTCACCAGTTTCATTGTCATTCCCTGGACACACCCCAGCAACTCAGTATCAGTCTTGCAGTGATGTGCCCAAAACTGAACACAGCATTTGAGTGAGGTCTCACCAGTGCTGAGTCTTTCTCTGCTTAGGCCAGGTATGAAGCTTGAGCAACTCAGCTGGCTTTCCTATTCCTTTCCCAGATTTTCACCATTAGTAAAGAAACAAATTCAGTGTCTTCATTAGTGAGGTGATTGCAGGTTTTAGTGCAAGACCTGGATGCAATGGACAGATTCTTGGCTGCTTGAAGTCCCTGTGTCTATTTGCATCCAGCTCAGGTGCCAGCGTTTAGTTAAATCAACTCCCTACCTTTGATAAAAGAATTCTTGATGGATTCAAAATTGTGTTTTAACATCTGTAGCAAACAGAGGATGTGCTCACAGATCACATCTGCACCTGTACAAACAACAATTAGCCCACTACAATTAGTGACAATTTTTAATCATTACCAGTAAGATCAGAATCGAAACCAGGATTTGCTTCCTCATTTTGTTATCCTTCTTTCTGTTCCAGCTCATGATCTTTCTACCACTACAGCAGACTGGGGTTTTTATTTGGGTGGCCATGTAGGGCCAATCTCAAAGGAAATAAAAACACACTAAAAGCAAAGCCTCAAACCTAAAATCCCCAGATCTGGGAACCTGAGATGCAGATGCTCTTTTCAGAAGAGCTTTCTTCTTCTTTAACCACTGCTAAGAAGGGGTAAATCTTTGGCCGTTCTCTGCCTCTAGCTGTTTCTGCACTGGTGCATGGCAAAGGGAATCAATGCACAGAAAATGGAATTGGTTTTGAGAAAAATCTGGATCCTGCTGCAAGCCTCAACCCCTTCTGAAAAGGAGGACAGAATATGGCTACTTCTTGTTGACTTACTGGAACATGTCCAGAGAAGGGCAACAAAGTTGGTGAGGGGTTTGGAACAAGCCCTGTGAAGAGAGGCTGAGGGAGCTGGGGTTGCTTAGCCTGGAGAAGAGCAGGCTCAGGGGAGACCTTATTGTTCTCTACAGCTCCCTGAAGGGAGGTTGTAGCCAGGTGGGGGCTGGTCTCTTCTCCCAGGCAAGCAGCACCACAAGAGGACACAGTCTCAAGCTGCACCAAGGGAGATTCAGACTGGATGTTAGGAAGAAATTCTTCACAGAGCGAGTGATTGCCCATTGGAATGTGCTGCCCAGAGCGGTGGTGGAGTCACCATCACTGGAGGTGTTTAGGAGGAGACTGGATGGGGTGCTTGGTTGCATGGTTTAGTTGATCAGGTGGTGTTGGATGAGGGGTTGGACGTGATGATCTCGAAGGTCTCTTCCAACCTGGTGTATTGTATTGTATTGTATTGTATTGTATTGTATTGTATTGTATTCTATTCTATTCTATTCTATTCTATTCTATTCTATTCTATTCTATTCTATTCTATTCTTATTCCATTCCATTCCATTCCATTCCATTCTATCACTACACAAGACTTTCCTTCAGATTTTGCAGCACAACATGATATAAGAAAAGCAATGACACTCCCCCACCCATTATTTATCATTAGTCATTAATTACACCTCAATTATCTATGTTATTTATTATTATGCACTACTTTTTGAATTAATGATAATGATAGGAGGGACTGCCACTGTGAATAGCAAGGGGAATGGCAGGCTATTTTCGTAGGTCTTTCATATCTAGACTTTATTTATGAGCAAGTGTGCTGTGGAGAAGGAGAGTAGGAAGAATATTGTAGCTACTCTAAGTGAGGAAAGGCTTGTGAGAGGTATTACTTCTTATTACCCCAAATAAGATAATTGAGAAGAAGAAAAGAAATAAGGTGACATTTAGAAAGGCTTTCAGGCTGAACTCCTCTTTACCATCGAAATAGGAACTCCAAAATTTGCTGTTGGGTGCTGTTATTTTATCAGTGCATTGAAAGGAAGAGAGTAGCATCCATTTTTAACATCCCTGTGTGCACTCACAGCCCCTGAGCACCAATTCGTTGGGTTTGTTTTTTTTTTTTTTCAATCCATTGCTGTGCTGGAGTTCCATTGATTTTGATGCAGCTTCTGACAGAGAGATTTATCTCCAGGATGGCTTTCTGATCACTTCCAAAGATAAAGATTGTGATCCCAACTGATACGGAAGTCACTCCTGAGCTTAAAGGAAAGGAACATCCCTGATCTAGTTGTCCATCAACAAAAAGCTTGTTAAAGTATTCTTCAAAGTACCCAGCAGAGGATAGTTCATGGCTGTCCTTGATGATTCAAGACCTGAAATTTCTTCATCTAACTCAGATCTTTCTCTCTGCTGGAAATAAAATCTAGTACTCATTGTCTTAACCTTAGAGAACAGCTGGCCCTCTGCTAAAACACCCTTTAGCATACCGGAAGGTTGTCTTTTGTCCTCCTTCAGACTTACTAAGCCTTAATTCCCTCATCTTTGCTCACAGTCCTGTTTTCTGGAACTTTTCTCCTCCTGGCTGGTATCTCTCTGGCTTTCTCCCATTTGTCCACATTATCAAATGTGATATCCAGAAGACCTCATACTCCAGCTGAAGCCCCCTCAGCACCCAGCTAAGCAGAACAAACGGTCTGCCTGGCGTTCCTTTCCAGTGTGAGATTTGCCTCTTCTCACTCTTAATTCATATTCATCTTGTGCAGTACTATAACCCTTTGATCCTTTCCCACTGTACTCACATCAAGGCAGTTATTCTCCCTTTCATGGGCATAGCCCATGATTTCTCCTTCCTAAGGAGTCATTTGCACCATTGTCCTATTGAATTTCATCTTGTTGATTTCCTGCTGCTCCCTCCAACGTAACAGAATGGTTTTAAATTCTAATCCTGTCTCCCAAACTGCTTGCAGTCCCTTCCAGCAAAGTGTCATTTGTGAATTTTATAGATGTGCACCTGAGTACATCATCCACATGGATAATGAAAATATTGAAGAAGTGTGGGGCTCCAATTCTAATGTCCTTCCAGTTTAAAAGAGAACTATTCATGTGTGACTTCTCAGCCAATTGTGGACCCATCTTGAGCTAGAGGACTTCCTTTAGATCATATTTTCCTAGTCTGCCTATAAGGAAATGAAGTGGGATGATATTAAAAGCAAGATGCATCACAACTACTGCATCCTTCTAAACCACTGTGGCAGGTGGCTCAGTTAAAGAGGAAAATTAGATTGATATGACAGGATTTGTTCCTTGCAATCCCATGGTGGCTGCACCTTTTATCATTTTATTGTCCTCCAGGTGCTCATAAATGTATTGCTTAATAATTTATTCTATTATTTTTCTAGGTGAAGATGACTAGTCTATAATTTCCTGGGTCCATCTTTCCTCCATGCTGAATGTAAGAACTGTGTTTGTCCTTCTCTGGTCCTCTTGGCCCTCCCTAGTATCAGTGAGCAGTTGAAGATCATTGCTAATCATGCACAGACTACAGTAGCAGTTTCCTTGAGAGTCTTCTGTGGTTAGTCTGACTCACATGTAAGTCATCTCTGGGCTCCTTAACCCATTAGTCTCCCATTGTGGAAAACTCTTGTGCTTCACAAGATCCCTGTTATTTCTTCTTAGTCACCTACACACTTCTAAATCTGTATTTCTCCATCTGCATCCCTTACAAAGTGTTTCATTAGGAGGTTGGACTTCTCCAGTTCTTTCCTTGCTTGTTTGCATTGTTCTGTTGTATCCATCTCAGTCATATACCAAGGCATTTGCATTTTGATTGATGCTTTAATTTGTCAGGTCTTTAGAAAGACATCTTTGTGTGTCTCTGTTTGACTCTCGCTTTTCTTCCTGTGCTGCTGTGATTTGCTCTGTGCCTCTAACATGGTGGCTTTTAGCAGCTGCCAACAATCCTGCATCTCTTCCCTTCTGTGGAGTTCATTTATCAGTTTCCTGCATTTGCTCCTGCTTTTTTCCCCCTGCTTTTCTGCCTTCTCTTTGGATTTGTAATCTAATAAGTCCACTCACCATTTTCACAAAAGCTTATTTCCACCATCTAATTGTGACCAAATACCTTAGGTTATGTCTATATTAAACAATCATTTATGAAATACACAAACAATCCTGACTGAAGACACCAGCACTGCAAGTCTCTCTCTTCCCATATGAGCCCTACCAACCATTACTCCCCATCAGGCCTTCAGGAACTGATTTTAATTAGATATGCCATAAAAGCTGAGACTTATATAATTAGATCCTTCAAGTCTGGCAGGTGACTAATTCAGCTCTTCCCTGTTTTCATCCATCTGTGTTATTTTACTCCTTCTATATCTGCAGCACTGTGTGCTACAGGTTGCCATTCCCCATGGGGATGCTGTGCTTTATATAGGTTTCTTAAGAATCACATAAATCACCTGTAAACAAACAAACAAAACAACCCCAAAACAAACAAAACACACAAAAAAACCCCAAACCCCACAGCCATACAGCCAGCCCCTCTAGGCTCTCTTTGCACCTTTCTCCTCTACACCTCTATTAACATGCTCAAGAATATAACAGTAAAGAGAAGAAGATAAGAATCAGGAGTTCAAGGGAAAGAACCTGCTGGAGTCAGGACAGGGAGCTATGCACCAGCCCTTACACTGACAGCATGGCTGACTATGGAGGTTTGTTCCCCCTTCCCATTGCAGGTCTGGGAGCACAAAGAGCATCCTTTGATACTCTGCATACAAAAGCCAAGCCCACTTTAGGTCATCTCTCAGGCAGCTGGCAGAAAGACCTTTTCCCATGCTGTCAGCACATGTTGAGCCACACTCCTGTTTTGCTGTGAAGGTAAATCACGCTCAGGTAAAACATTTGGAAGTTCCTTTACCCCATATTTGGTGTTAATGAGATAACGAGTGAAGTTTGCATCCAACTGTCTCAGCTTGCCAAGAGAACCCACTTTCTTATTGCTGCCTGTGAATTGGTCTCTTCCCCAAGCCACCAAGCTGCAAGACAGGAAGGCCATCCTCTCTTTAAACCATAAATCATCCCCTTAATTGGTGATCAGATGCTGTGCGAGAGACCTGGCAGGTGTCAGTTCATTGCTGTGTAATTGACTGTAGCTTGCTCTGCTGCATCCCTGCCCCTCGCTGCAATATGTTGGGAATCAATGCAAGCCCTGAGTGAGACTTACTAAAGGGGAAACAGAAACAGGAGAACACAGAAGTTTATCTTTCTCCAAGAGCAGTGTCTGGGTGACAGCTGAGGGAGCCTGAGTTGAAAGACATCTCAGACATACATCAAGATGGTTATCTGACATCAGAGAAGCTCCCAGTCAGTGGCTGTCCTGTCTCATCACTGTCAGTGGCTGGCAAGGAATGGGTGTGCACAGGATTTCCTCTGTGTGGACTGGAAAAATGAAGAAACTACTGTGACACTCTTATCTCCCTCTGTTTCTCTAATGTCTCCTTTAGTTCATATGCTTGATCTTTTCTTTCCTTGCTTTCTTCCCCCTCCCACCCCTCTCCCTTACATGTGATGTAGGTACACCATCATGCATGTTCCAAAACCCAGTTTGGTGCAATCACTCCTTGAAATTGCTGAGAGGTAGAAGAAGCATGCTTTCCTTCAGGACAGATATTTAGGCCTTAGCTATTTTGGGTTCCTCAAGATATCATCTAACTCCTATTTAGGTGACTAACTCCTCTTTTAATCAGCAAAAGCTAGGTACTTAAATATCTCCAAAGAGCTGGTCCCCAGTGTCTTCCAGCTACAGGATCCAATCACCAGTTCATCAGCCTCTGGATCCAATCAGCAGTGATTGATTTAATGATGTCAATATTCCTTTCCACTCCTCCATAATTTCCTGCCCCTGCCCTTTTCTGACTTAGTAGAGGAAGCAAGCCATTACGGTAATTCAGTATTTCCTGCTGCAGAAAACTCTGCTGAAAAGGGAAACCAAAATCCTGCTCCGAGCCCAGCAGCAGGCAGAGCCTCAGCTTCGGTGCCCAGGCTGCTATTTATTGAATTGTTTATCTAGAATGCAATGCCACATTACCAAAAAAAAAAAAGAAAAATAATTATAAATTAAATTAAATTAGCCTAATTATCCTATTTAAGGAGATAACTCTCCTGTTGCTACCACTCCCATAATTTTCTGCTTTTCCATCTCCTAAATTATCCACTTCTAGGCTTTTTTCTTCTTCCTCTTAGCCCATACAGATCTTGGGGGGGGAAAAAAAAATATCCTTCGAGGTATAATTAACTTTTTCATTCAGAATCCTAATTTCCTCTCTCAGACATTTTCTGCAGTGTTTAAACTATTTATTATGCAAACTTAGAGAAGTTAAACTATGAATTATGTACAAATCCCTGTATTGGAGTTCGCAGCTAATCACTGCATCTCTGAGTCTCGTGGTTCAAGGTAACCTAAGTGCACAGAGTGGAAAATACCAGAGTCCAGCACTCACCACATGAAGCTTTGGGGTTGGGTTTTTTAGAATAGAATAGGATAGAGTAGGTTAGAATAGAATAGAATAGAATAGAATAGAATAGAATAGAATAGAATAGAATAGAATAGAATAGAATAGAATAGAATAGAATAGAATAGACCAGGTTGGAAGAGCCCTTCGAGATCTTTGCATCCAACCCATCATCCAACACCACCTAATCGACTCAACCATGGCACCCAGCACCCCATCCAGTCTCCTCCTAAACACCTCCAATGATGGTGACTCCACCACCTCCCCAGGCAGCACATTCCAATGGCAAATCACTCTCTCGGTGTAGAGTTTCTTCCTAACCTCCAGCCTAAACCTCCCCTGGCACAGCTTGTGACTGTGTCCTCCTGTTCTGGTACTGGCTGCCTGGGAGAAGAGACCAACACCCTCCTGGCTACAACCTCCCTTCAGGTAGTTGTAGAGAGCAATAAGGTCTGCCGTGAGCCTCCTCTTCTCCAGGCTAAGCAACCCCAGCTCCCTCAGCCTCTCCTCATAGGACTTGTGCTCCAAACCCCTCCCCAGCTTTGTTGCCCTTCTCTGGACATGTTTCAGCAACTCAACATCTTTCCTAAACTGCGGGGCCCAGAACTGGACACAGGACTCAAGGTGTGGCTTAACCAGTGCTGAGTACAGCAGCAGAATGACTTCCCTTCTCTTGCTGGCCACACTCTTCCTGATACAGGCCAGGATGCCATTGGCCCTCTTAGCTGCCTGGGCACACTGCAGGCTCATATTCAGCCTACCATTGACCAGCACCCCCAGGTCCCTTTCTGCCTGGCTGCTCTCCAGCCACTCTGACCCCAGCCTGTAGCACTGTGTGGGGTTGCTGTGGCCCATGTGCAATTTTTTTCCCTTCCCTTAAACACCTTAATGTCATTTCTTTAATATTTTTTTCCTTTTTTTAATTATTAACTCTGTTTTCAGGTAATTTCTTATCACCCACCACTATGCTTGCCCTCCTTCACATCATCCTTCCTTCGTCTCTCCACAAAACTGCAATCAGACATGTGAAGACTTGCAATGACTTCTCAGGGCTGGGGAAGGTCCTTGCAGCTGGCTGTTAGATTTCCCCCCACCTCTTTTTCCTTGATTCATTTGCTTACTCTTTCCCCTTGTGGTTTATGCTGTGGTTTTACATAGCACCTCAGAGAGTGGGGTCTGTCTTCTGTGCTTCTTGTCCTGTACTTCTCAAAACCATTTGTCTGTGCATGGAATCCAGGCTTTGGCATCATCACAAAGGGGACTGTTGTTATTGTTATGCTAAAAGCCACGTGGGGCTCCAAGCCTAGACTGAGGACTTGAAGACATCAAAGCAAAAGATATTTGTGGTCCCAAGGATTTTTCAATCTGTGATCATTCTTTCTGCTAATTAATAGCACATCAGTGGCTATCTATCCATCCTGTCAGCAGGAAGATGTTCAAAACCCCCTCTAGCTTTTCAGTGGCATATTTTCTTGCATATCTGCTTTAACCAAAGTGGAATTACATTGCTGGGAGAAACCTTTTCTCCCCCAGTAAATGCAACCTGAAGAAAATGAAAGGGGTTGCGGAGGGGAAACAACCTATCCTTTTATTTCTTGTTGCATATGGGATTGCAATGATTCATTAACACAGAATGTGGGCAAGCACTGTGTGGGGTTGTATCCAGTGAGACAAGTGTAAATGGCTGCAGTGCTCCAGTCCAATCTCTTCTGTTGGGTCAACAGCTGGAGCTGGATTTCCTGAAACACAGAGAGTTCTCAAAGGGCTTTTTCTAAGACAATTGGACTGGCTTCCCCTTAAATTTAGTAGCCAAAATTGTCAGGCATTCAGTCTGATCTGCCAACCCAAATTCAGTCATTTCAGGCTAAATAATTGTCGAAGCAGGTGGGATAAAATGTCACCTTGGAATCTTTCTGTGTGTTGCATATAAACAAAACCAGACCAGACTATAGGGAAGGGAAGGGAAGGAAGGGAAGGGAAGGGAAGGGAAGGGAAGGGAAGGGAAGGGAAGGGAAGGGAAGGGAAGGGAAGGGAAGGAAGGAAGGGAAGGGAAGGGAAGGGAAGGAAGGGAAGGGAAGGGAAGGGAAGGGAAGGAAGGAAGGGAAGGAAGGGAAGGGAAGGAAGGGAAGGGAAGGGAAGGGAAGGGAAGGGAAGGGAAGGGAGGGAAGGGAAGGGAAGGGAAGGGAAGGGAAGGGAAGGGAAGGGAAGGGAAGGGAAGGGAAGGAAGGGAAGGGAAGGGAAGGGAAGGGAAGGAAGGAAGGGAAGGAAGGGAAGGAAGGAAGGGAAGGGAAGGGAAGGGAAGGGAAGGAAGGGAAGGGAAGGAAGGAAGGGAAGGGAAGGGAAGGGAAGGAAGGAAGGAAGGAAGGGAAGGAAGGAAGGAAGGGAAGGAAGGAAGGAAGGGAAGGGAAGGGAAGGGAAGGAAGGGAAGGAAGGAAGGGAAGGGAAGGGAAGGGAAGGAAGGAAGGAAGGGAAGGGAAGGGAAGGAAAGGAAAGGAAGGGAAGGGAAGGAAGGAAGGAAGGGAAGGGAAGGAAGGGAAGGGAAGGGAAGGGAAGGGAAGGGAAGGAAGGGAAGGGAAGGAAGGAAGAAGAGAAGAGAAGAGAAGAGAAGAGAAGAGAAGAAAGAGAAGAGAAGAAGAAGAAGAGAAGAGAAGAGAAGAGAAGAGAAGAGAAGAGAAGAGAAGAGAAGAGAAGAGAAGAGAAGAGAAGAGAAGAGAAGAGAAGAGAAGAGAAGAGAAGAGAAGAGAAGAAGAGAAGAGAAGAGAAGAGAAGAGAAGAGAAGAGAAAAGAAGGAATAGACTAGACTAGACTATAATTAACCAGGTTGGAAAAGACCTCTAAGATCATTGAGTCCAACCTATCATCCAACACTATCTAATCAACTAAACCATGGCACCAAGCACCCCATCCAGTCTCTTCCTAAACACATATGAACATGGTCTGGCCACCTTGGGCAACCTTTATTGTCCAAGTGTTGAGGAGGGAAAGAAATACAGTCCTGATGCAAGGGGGGAAACATCTTTCTCTAGAAAAATTCTTTGGCTAAGCTTTCATTTTTCAGGGCCTTAAAAGTCAGTGGCTTTTAAGCACAAAAAATGAATGCATTGCTGATGCTGTTGCACATTGGAGCCCAAAGACAAAGATGTATATGCTGCTGGAATGGAGCTTGACTAACAGATAAATACTGTTACATGTGTGCAGCTGAAGGAGGAAAGCTCCAGGTTGTTTTCTGGGAAGTCTCTTTTATCCATGAGTTTGAATTCTGTGCCTTAGCTCACATTTACCTCACGTTTGCAGCATTGCTGAAGGCAGATTTTACTCCATGCCCGTGGCCCTCAGCCCAGCGAGCACGAGGGAAAACCTGGTAGGTACAATTCATTAGGAAACAGAGAATGGAAACTGTGAAAACCAAAATCCTAAGGCTCTGTCTGTGAAGTTAAAGAAGAACGTTACAGGCTTTTGTTCTGAGGGGTCATAGACCTTTCACCAAACAGATTCCTCTGAACGCTGGGAAAGAGACCAAGTCTGACTTCATTATGACCTGCCTGCTTCAGCACAAGTTTGTGAGGAAGATGTCTTGCAGCCTCCCCAAAGGGGAAGAAAATGTAGTGTTAAAGATTCTTATGGCAGCCTCACTCTTACTTCATTGTTGGCTTTGCTTCATTACCAAAGCACTCTGCATGCTCATTTCACTCATATATATGTGTGTGTGTGCCTGAGACAGAGGAACTTGGGGATTTTTGTTTCCTTCTCCACTCTTTGGGTGGAGATCAACAGCTCTAGAAGAGAAGGATGCTTACAGCAGCCCAGCCACAACCCCAAGCAAGTTTAATTTGCCTCCTAAGTCAGGCCACTTGGGACTAACCTGCAGCTTCAGAAAACCTGGTGGGAATTACAGACCTTGTGATTTGGTCCCATAAGCCATCCCTTTAGCCTTGGAAGTTCAAACAAGCATGCACCAGAGGAAGAAATAATTGCAGGAGAACTCCTGAGCAGGGATATCAAATGGAGATGGGGGAAGCCAAAACATCAAAACAAGTTAAAACTGTCTTCTGCTAAGGTGACAGGCCAGCAGCTCTGAAAGGCTGAGCTCCTCATCAGGGATTCTCACTAGCATTTTTATTTATTGCTTCTGACACCTGGTCCATAATGTTAGGAATTCTCCTGGCTCCTCAGCCTCCTGACGGCTGCAGTGTGCAGCAAATGCCTTCCAAATGCATCTGCCTCTGACCTAGCAACAGGCTCAGGATGCAACCAAATCCCACTGTGATCAGGGATGGAAGAGCTGAAAGATGGATAAGATGGATGCAGTGAAGGCTGCTGAGAGGATGAGGCACAATCCCGTGTCTTGGGGGCTTAAAAGACTAGGTCTAGCAAATCAAATATGCACAGCAAGAGGATCAGATAATGTCAGTTCAAATCTTACTTATCTCATCAGTAGCAGCTCTGCCAGTTTGGTGCTTTCACTTTTTTCTTTCTTTTTTTAACTGTTTTTTGTTGGGGATGTCTCCCATCATTAACCTGCTTTACTCTGCATTTGTTTGTGCCTCCCTTTGGCAGCTGGCCAGGCAAAACCAGGGCTTTAATTCCACAAACCATAGGTTGTGTCCCAGTTATTAAATCATATTTATTTCTGTTTCCAGAGTTTTGGTTTAGACTTTGGATTTAGGTTTTTTTTAATCTCCCCAGCTCTGCCTTTTTTTCTTTTTTTTTTTTTCTTCCCATACTATTTTGCTTCACCAAGGCAAAAAACAAGTATTGAGCTTTTAACTCCTGGAGTGCCAGAAACCAAAATGACTCCATGCGGCATGTGGGCCAGCCTCAGGGCCACCACTCAAAGGCCAGATGCTGCTCTGGAAAGGGTCCTAGACAATGTACAATACAATACAATACACCAGGTTGAAAGAGACCTTCAAGATCATTGCATCCAACCCATCAACCAATCCAACCCACCTATATATATAAATAACTAAAAATATAATAACTATAAATAACTATATATATATATATATATATATATATAAAATAACTATAAATAACTATATATAAATAACTAAACCATGGCACCAAGCACCCCATCAAGTCTCCTCCTGAACACCTCCAATGAAGGTGACTCCACCACCTCCACGGGTAGCCGATTCCAATGGGCAACCACTCTCCCTGTATAGAACTTCTTCCTAACATCCAGCCTAAACCTGCCCTGGTGCAGCCTGAGACTGTGTGCTCTTGTTCTGGTACTGGCTGCCTGAGAGAAGAGACCAACCTCTGCCTGTCTACAACATCCCTTCAGGTAGTTGTAGAGAGCAATAAGTTCACCCCTGAGTAGTCCTTGTCAGTGCTTGGGGCTGTATGCAGCTATGCACTGACGCCGTGCCAGATGATGCCTTGGGCTGCCTGTGTTGGTGAGTGCACACTAGCTGTGGTTTGATGCAACAAATTGGTTCATGAGGTGAGTGGTACTTTGGCATCACAGTGCCCTCTAGATTCTTTAGCAGTCAGTGGATGAGGTTTTAAGAGATGGGAAGGACTTTCATAGATTGGTTTAGATTGGAAGAGACCTTAAGGATCATCTAGTTCCAACCCTCTGTGGAATTGGCACCTTTTGCTAGACTAGATTGCTTAAGGTCCCATCCAACAGGTCCCTGAACACCTCCAAGGAGGAGACTTCCACAATGTCCCTGGGCAACCTGTTCCAGTGTCTCACCACCCTCACTGTACTATTTTTTTCCCCTAATATCCAGTCTAAACCTCCCTTCCTCAAGCTTAAATCCATTTCCTCGTGTTCTGTCACTACACCCTGCTAAATCTTAGCTCTCTCACTTGGAGTGGTTAAGCTGGTTGCTCAACCAATGCATGCTGTATGGTCAGTGAAGAAAAATCCAGGAGACACTTTGAGAGGACAGCTGAAGTCCTCCCCCCCTGCACAAGCCTCTCTTCTGAACTCTCAAGGAATTCCTCAAAGACAAGCTATCTAAACTTCAGTGTTGCAAATCTTCCCTTCCTCTAAGCAGAACCCATTTTTTTGCAAACACAGGCTCACAGTTCTGCATCTTGGAGTTTGAAAGAGAGTTTAGGCATCTGTGTCCTTATTTTAAATAGCCCTTGTGCCTGCTGGAGCATGGACCTGCAGATAGGAGCAGCAGAGCTGAATAATCCACATTCAAAACTGGGCTCAGTCCAAGCTGCCGCTGTGAAAATCCTGGTTGCACAATTCAGGCAGAACATTTAAGCAGTGCTTGGGGAAGGGGCTTGCAGTCCACAAGCTTCACAGCACCCAGTGACACCCTTCCTCACCCAGAGCTTGGTACAGGATGGGTCTGAGACTACATGATGGAGGAACATAGTTCTGTCCTGCCCATAACAAGCCTCTCATGGAAATATTACAGAATGGAATGGAATGGAATGGAATGGAATGGAATGGAATGGAATGGAATGGAATGGAATGGAATAGAATAGAATAGAATAGAATAGAATAGAATAGAATAGAATAGAATAGAATAGAATAGAATAGAATAGAATAGAATTAACCAGGTGGGAAGAGACCTTGGAGATCATCAAGTCCAACCTATCATCCAACACTATCTAATCAAATAAACCATGGCACCAAGCACCCCATCCAGTCTCTTCCTAAACACCTCCAGTGATGGTGACTCCACCACCTCCCTGGGCAGCACATTCCAATGGCCAATCTCTCTTTCTATAAAGAACTTCTTCCTAACATCCAGCCTAAACTTCCCCTGGCACAGCTTGAGACTGTGTCCTCTTGTTCTGGTGCTGCTTGCCTGGGAGAAGAGACCAACCCACACCTATCTACAACCTCCCTTCAGGTAGTTGTAGAGAGCAATAAGGTCTCCCCTGACCCTCCTCTTCTCCAGGCTAAGCAACCCCAGCTCCCTCAGCCTCTCCACATAGGGCTTGTGCTTCAGACCCCTCCCCGGCTTTGTTGCCCTTCTCTGGACACCTTCCAGCAAGTCAACATCTTTCCTAAACTGAGGGGCCCAGAACTGGACACAGGACTCAAGGTGTGGCCTAACCAGTGCTGAGTACAGGGGCAGAATGACTTCTCTGCTCCTGCTGGCCACACTGTTCCTGATGCAGGCCAGAATGCCATTGGCCTTCTTGGCTGCCTGGGCACACTGCTGGCTCCTGTTCAGACTATATAAAGAGAGCTGTTTTATCAGAGGATACAATCACAAAAAAGAAAAGAAAAAAATCTTCTTTTTAAGTGCCCTTTTCTTCCCTCAGTATCATCCAGGTTCTGCAATTATGTCCCATCTCAGAATCCTGAAACCTTCTCAGTCCTGCTGCTGGTTAAAACCGTCAACCCTTCGCGCTGCGCCCAGTGACATCTCTTTCCTCCGTGGAGGTGCTGCGATGCCTCATTCAGTCAAGAGGTATTACTCAGCGGTTCACAATCCATCACCCTGGCATAGGGAAGACGGATGGCAGGTTCCTTTTAAGGACATGTTAGTTTACACCAGTGCTCTGAGAAGTGTGTTTCAGAACAACCCATTGGAAAATGAAAAAGAAGAAAGAAGGAAGGCAGGAATTGTAAGAGACAAGAGCACCCCTCCAATTTTCCTGATCACAAAGTGTGGCTAACACTCCTAGCACAGCTGCTATGCTAATTAAAGCCTAGGGTGTTATAAAGCACAGGCAGAAAAATATCATTGGATGCAATTTCTGGTCCCTACTGTATAGTGACTACTGAACACTTCTCAATCCTCTAAGAAAGAAGAGACACAGAGAGAAGTAGAGACAGATATTATATATGGTTTCAGTAGGGATCCAGGGTGGAGGAAATCAGAGAAGCACAGAATGGAAGGGACCTCTGGGGATCATGTAGTCCAAACCACTGCCAGATCAGGTTTGCCTATATCACAGGATTGCACAGGAACATGCCTATGAGGGTTTTGAAAGCCTTCAGGGAAGGAGATTGCAGAACCTTTCTGCACCAGGGCTCTGACATTCTCACACTGAAGATGTTGTTCCTTAAGTTCAAGTGAACCCTTCTGCGTTCTAGTTTGTAACCACTGACCCTAATACTGGACACCACTGGAAAGAGTCTGGCCCCATCCTCATGGCCTCAACCCTTTGTATGCATTTATACATATTTATATGTATTGATAAGATCCCCTCTCAGCCTGCTGTTTTCCAGGTTAAAGAGCCCCAGGTCTCTCAGCCTCTCCTTGGAGGACAGATGCCTTAGTCCCCTTCATGGCCCTCTGATGTACTCTCTCTAGTAGCGTCCTGTCCCTTTTGAACTGAGAAGCCCACTGCTGGAAGTAATACTCTGGTCTTGACCTTATCCAGGCAGAGTAAAGAGAGAGGAGAAGCTTCCTCAGCCTGCTGGCCACACTATTCTTTATGCAAGCCAGAATAACGCTGCCCTTCTTGGCCACAAAGGCACGTTGCTGGCTCAATCAGAGCTGTGATTCATAGGCCAGAAAAAGGTTTTGGTTTAAGGCCTGTCTGCACCTCCTGTGAATTCACTCTGTAATTTATGAAATGTTTGTGTTTGCTGGCCTTTCACTTCTTGTTCATTCTGAAGTTCACTCCTAAGCTGGTATGAGCCAAGCTAAGGACTTATTGGTATCCCTCGCACAGAGCGGATGTGGGAGCCAGATGGTGCATAGCTCTTGGGCTGGCAGGGTGTACAAAGTTGAATTTCAATGTCAATGAGCAGCTAAATGACTGAGGTCTCATCCACACACACAGTTTATTCACTGATCTGAAGACACCTAAGTGGAACAGTCACAAAACTTAGTGCAAAACTACTTCTGTGGCTTTGAGGCAGCTGCGCTCTTTGCACTCGTACCTCAAGCATCTCTTGAATCAGGTACCTGAATGTGTTTGGTAGGTTGTTTTAAATAGGAAGTAATCTTATAAGTCACCATAAAGCATCCTTCCACTACCTGAAGGAGGCCTGCAGGAAAGCTGGGAAGGGGCTTTTTACAAGAGCATGTAGTGACAGGATGAGGGGGAATGGATTGAAGCTGGAAGGGGGAGATATAGACTGAACATCATGAAGAAATTCTTTACAAGTGGTGAGACAGTGGAACAGGTTGCCCCTTGAGGTCATGGATTGCCCCTCCATGGAGCATATCAGGGCCAGGTTATGGGAAGGTGTGGAAGATGTCCCTGCCCGTGGCAGGGGTTGGAACTGAATGATCTTTAAGGCCACTTTCAACCCAAACCATTCTATGAATCTATGATCATCTCTCTTGTAGGTGTCAGCTTAGCCCATCCTCAAGTGTGGCTTGGAATTATTAAACACTTTTCCCTTGAGTAGTGTTACCAGTACTTTTGAAGCATGTAAGGGCAACAAAGCTGCGGAGGGATTTGGAGCACAAGCCCTATGAGGAGAGGCTGAGGAGCTGGGGTTGCTTAGCCTGCAGAAGAGGAGGCTCAGGGCAGACCTTATTGCTGTCTACAACTACCTGAAGGGAGGTTGTAGCCAGGTGGGGGCTGGTCTCTTCTCCCAGGCAAGCAGCACCAGAACAAGAGGACACAGTCTCATGCTGTGCCAGGGGAGGTTCAGGCTGGAGGTTAGGAATAAATTTTTCATAGAGAGAGAGACTGGCCACTGGAATGGGCTGCCCAGGGAGGTGGCGGAATCACCGTCCCTGGAAGTGTTTAGGAGGAGACTTGATGGGGTGCTTGGTGCCATGGTTTAGTTGATTAGATGGTGTTGAATGATGGGTTGGACATGATGATCTCAAATGTGTCTTCCAACCTGGTCTATTCTATTCTATTCTATTCTATTCTACTGTATTCTATTCTATTCTATTCTATTCTATTCTATTCTATTCTATTCTATTCTATTCTATTCCAGTCTAATCTAGTCTACTTCTATTCTATTCTATTCTATTCTATTCTATTCTATTCTATTCTATTCTATTCTATTCTATTCTATTCTATCCTATCCTATTCTACTCTATTCTAAAATGTCATCATAGAATTCCTAGTTCTTTACTTTGTTCCCTTTAAGTCCCTTCACCCAAATGCTCAGGTTCATAATAGCTTTCATCTCTGCGAAATCAGCCCCGTGTGTGCCTCTGTCTACATGGTTTGGATGTTGCTCCATTTGCACGTAGAAAGTGTAATCAAGTCTGGATCACATCTAAACAACTCTCTGACTTTTAATTCTGCAGCTGAATTCTCTTTATCTGTCAAGATGATGAGGTCTAGCACTAGTTTCCCTCCTGTTGGATAAAACACTTTTAAAGTTAGAAAATTGTCTTCTTTTTCTTTTTTTTCCCCCCTCTTTTTTCCTCTCAAGAATATTTCAGTTCTGGCACTGTGAGATCTCCTTTATATGCCATTCAGATTGAAGCCTTTTCTTTCCTGCCTATAATAGAGAGATGCCTAAAGAGCCAGAGAAGGAATTAAGTCACTCTCCGGTCTGCAGTGAATATCAGTAAGGACCTCATTTGGCCTTTATTTGTGAGAACATTAGAGCAGATCACTTGCTTCTGAGCTCTCAGAGGCACAGAAACATGCAATGACTTTTCTTTTTCTTTTGGATGTAAGAATGTAGCTCTCTCACTTTTATTTGCCCAGTTTTGCTTCCTAAACAGATTGCAACCAGGGCTCTTAACATTCCAGTCATGCAAATCTTCCCATCAGGTTTCAGTAACACCAAAGTAGGTCGAATTTATGCTCATGTGTGAGCAATTCCTATTCCTCCTCTTCTGCTCAGAACCTTCACATTGGTGTGCAGGCAATTAAAGATTTTCTATTCCTTCAAGTCTCTTGGTACCCCAATTAATCTGGTTCTCAACATCTTGATTTTGTGCTAAATTAGTGAGCTCTGTCCCTTCTTTTCATCCTCCCCTTTGCTATTAGTGCAGTGTTCTTCTACAGCCTACCTGCTCAGCACAGCCCTTCTTTTTTGAGTGGTTTCTCTTCTGCTAAAATAGATTTCCCCCAAAGAGCACAGCCTCAAGTTCACAGAGGATGATCAAGATTCCAAAGAATGACATCATCCAGCTTATACAATTCTAACATGAGTTCACATCCAGATTTTTCTGCCTTCTGCCTTACTTTGAAGGTAGGAATGCTGCCTGTAAAGATTACTTGGGACTGCCCGATCTTCAGCTGTCTCTTTTGACCTTAGTATGTGTCCAGGCATGTCTGTAACAAGGTTCTGTACAAAGCTGAGTTACTTCTCCTAAGTCATATTGCTCTTACCAAAATATTGCTAGGGGAGTCAAGAATCCTGTGAAATGTGGTGTGTGTTTTGTGTTTGTGTTGTTCAGGAATGACCAAATCAACACATCGGTCCTTGGACAGATTTCTCTTATTTCTTGAGAGAGAATCTCTCTTCTCTTAGCTTTTTATCATCCTCATTCTTCCTTTCTTCTCCTTCTTCTTCTTCTTTTTTTTTTCCCTTTTAATAGACATACAGAATTTTCTTTCAATCTATGCTATGAGTACATTCTCACTCCCATGTAGATCCCTATTCCCTTCCACTAATTGGATCATCAGAGATAATTTCCTACATAACAGCCTAAGAGACTGGAAACAACTGAACATTTTCAGTTAAGTGAAAATTATTCTGTTTTTCTTCTGTTTGGGACTCTCCTTCTTATGACACTACTCCTATAGTGTGGCCAGCAGGAGCAGGGAAGTCATTCTGCCCCTGTACTCAGCACTGGTTAGGCCACAACTTGAGTCCTGTGTCCAGTTCTGGGGCCCTCAATTTAAGAAGGACATTGAGACTCTTGAATGTGTCCAGAGAAGGGCAACGAGGCTGGGGAGAGGCCTTGAGAACAAGCCCTGTGAGGAGAGGCTGAGGGAGCTGGGGTTGCTTAGCCTGGAGAAGAGGAGGCTCAGGGGAGACCTTAACTACCTGAAAGGAGGTTGTAGCCAGGTGGGAGTTGGTCTCTTCTCCCAGGCAACCAGCACCAGAACAAGAGGACACAATCTCAAGCTGCACCAGGGGAGGTTTAGGCTGAAGGTGAGGAGAAAGTTCTACCCAGAGAGAGCTGATAGCCATTGGAATGTGCTGCCCAGGGAGGTGGTGGAGTCACCGTCCCTGGAGGTGTTAAAAAAGGATTGGATGTGGCACTTGGTGCCATGGTTTAGTTGTCATGAGGTGTTAGGTATTAGGTAATAGGTTGGACTTGATGATCTCTGAGGTCTTTTCCAACCTGGTTGATTCTATGATTCTATGTAGTACATCACCAAGTTCTTTTGGTGCTGGTGGTTACAGAAGGTCTGATAGGACAATACTGGTCTCAGGTCCTTTGCTAAGCTCAAGGGAGTTTGTGTAGTATCACAGAATCACAGTATCACAGTATCGCCAAGGTTGGAGGAGACCTCAAAGATCATCAAGTCCAACCTCTCACCACAGACCCCATGACTAAACCATGGCACCAAGTGCCACGTCCAATCCCCTCTTGAACACCCCCAGGGATGGTGACTCCACCACCTCCGTGGGCAGCCCATTCCAATGATGAATCATGATGGTTTACATTAGAGTTTCATTTGCAGAGCATCTACCACCCCACAGTACCCCAAGCACTATATACATGCTGCAGAGAAGGGAAACCACTCCTGGTGTTTGCAAGATCCTGAGTTAGTATGTTCCCAGGACTCTCACCTAACCACCACCAAACCATTCCCCCGCCCTTCAGAGTGGTCCCTGGAATGAGGAGGAGCACACTTCATCCACACAGGGGCAAGATATGAATGCAGAGTGCAAGCAGAAGGCAAGGTCCAGTCCAGAGCAAGGTGCTGACTCACCCCAGGGCTTCCTGTGACAGACTCCTTCCTTAAAAATCTAGCACGGTTAGAAGCAGATAAATAATGGACTTCAAGCCACATTTCTGCAGCTCAATGGTGACATCCAGTGACTGGCTCTGTTATTCCCAGGTGTGTGCTCTGCAGGGGTAAGCTGTCCCTATTTCTTGGCTCCGAGAGTGGCTCGCGTGTCTCTTGCAATCACATCATGTTCAGGGTGGAAAATACTTTAAAACAAAATCTCTGTTTAGATTTGCATAATCACTTAATTGCAGTGCCTTCACATCATCTCTTTTCTTCCTGTTGAGCAGCGCGCTCTGCATCAAGCGATGTGTCTGGAAGCTTGGCTCACAGTCCTAACGTACCTGAAAGGGGTTTAGCTCTGTTGAAGAAGGAATTCCAGCCTTTTAGCCTGAATTTCACAAACAGCAGGTGTTTACCTTCCTTGTGACCTGAAGTGATCTGAAATCTTTCCCAACCTAGGCCAGGAAATTATTGTCCTGCACACACACTATCCCTGCCTGAGGATACAGGGCTCAGTGGTCCTCTCCTGAGCTATGTGGGCAGAGTGGGAGTAGAGGCACAGAAGAGGGGTGATGTGTTGGAGAGGAGAATTAAAAAAGGACACAAAAGGAAAGTGAAAAGAATGATAAGGAAGGGAAAAACAAAGAGACAGTGAGAGAAAACAAAAAAGCTAAAAACTTAGGAAGGGAAAGCTAGAAAAGCAAATAGAAGGTGCGGGGAGAAGCAGAGCTGAGGCAGAAGAAAGAGATGTCCCGGTCTCCGGGAGAAATCCTGCCATTAAGGGAGCTCAGTGCAGCGGATATGGCATGCATTGAATATGGTCTGTCAGTGCAGCAGCACCCAGCTCTCCATGCTGATAAATGTCACATGTCTTTGCTGACACTTGATAAAGGTTCTGTCTATCAGTGGTGCCAGCCAGTGGGGCCAGCTGGCTCAAGCTTAACCTTCATCACTGCTCTTTCAGAGAGAAATCCCAGAATTTGCCTCTGTTTCCCCGTTCCCTCTTTGGCTGTGCTTCTCCTCTCCCCAGCCCCTTCACCCTGCTCGCTCTGTGCCTGCTGGCACTCAGCTTAAAAACAAATTAATAAAAAAGACCATGAGCAGCAGAAATAAAACCCTCTGAATTAGCCAGCCAAGGAGAGACAGTCTGGGGCTGGACTTATCCAAGTAAATCTCTCAAGATGTGGAAAAATCATGGGAATGGTAAAATCACAGAATCACCAAGGTTGGAAGAGACCTCAGGGATCATCAAGTCCAACCTGTCACCACAGACCTCATGACTAAACCATGGCACCAAGTGCCACATCCAATCCCCTCTTGAACACCTCCAGGGATAGTGACGCCACCACCTCCCTTGGCAGCACATTCCAGTGGCTAACAACTCTCTCAGTGAAGAACTTTCTCCTCACCTCCAGCCTAAACCTCCCCTGGCACAGCCTGAGACTGTGTCCTCTTGTTCTGGTGCTGGTTGCCTGGGAGAAGAAACCAACCTCCTCGTGGCTACAACCACCCTTCAGGTAGCTGCAGAGAGCAATAAAGTCTCCCCTGAGCTTCATCTTCTCCAGGCTAAACAACCCCAGCTCTCTCAGCCTCTCCTCTTAGGACTTGTGCTCAAGGCCTCTCCCCAGCCTCGTTGCCCTTCTCTGGACATGTTCAAGTGTCTCAATGTCCACACATACACACAAAACCCACCCAAACTTGCCCTTCAAACAAGGCTTGCAGCTAATCAGTCATTGTGCCAGACAGCTCCTCAGCTGGTGTTAAAAGAAGTGTGCTGATTTGCACCAAAACAATTTAGCCCTGTATCCTGGGTACCCATAAGGCTGGGGGCACATGATGTCAAAGGCACTGAAAGGCTAGCTCAATAGAAGTGTCTTTATACATCTAAATGCATTTGGATTCAGGTCTGAGAGCACTAGGAAGTAACTAGAGATGTAACACTTCACATAAGAAAGCCAAAACAACCTTTTAAAACACAAATTTAAGAAGGACATTGAGTCTCTTGGACACATCCAGGGCAGGGCAACGAGGCTGGGGAGAGGCCTCAAGCACAAGCCCTACGAGGAGAGGCTGAGGAAGCTGGGGTTGTTCAACCTGGAGAAAAGGAGGCTCAGGGGAGACCTTCTTGCTGTTCACAACTACCTGAAGGGAGGTTGTAGCCAGGAGGGAGGTGGTCTCTTCTCCCAGGCAATCAGCACTAGAACAAGAGGACACAGTCTCAAGCTGTACCAGGGGAGGTTTAGGCTGGAGGTGAAGAGAAAGTTCTTCACAGAAAGAATAATTTGCCATTGGAATGTGCTGCCCAGGGAGGTGGTGGAATCACCATCCTTGGAGGTGTTCAAGAGGGGATTGGATGTAGCACTTGGTGCCATGGTTTAGTAGTCATAAGGTCTTGGATGACAGGTTGGACTTAATGATCTTTGAGGTCTTTTCCAACCTTATTGATTCTATGATTCTATGAAATGGATTATGGAAGCCATAACTGGAAAGTGCAGGTCGGCTGCATTGTGAGCTTTGATTTTAGAGGTTAAACCAAAAAGTCAGAGTTGTTTGTCCAAGGTGAAAAAAACAGCAAATGGCCAAGTGCAAAAATGGTGAGCAGCTGGTCAGCCTGGACCAAACCCAGGCAGAAAACAGCTCAGTTCCACAGCAAAATGAACAAATATAAACCACCTGAATTGCAGCCATTCAGGAAGTGAATTATTCAGAGAGACTGAAGGATAGGAATAAATCACACATTAGCGCATCAGGTTAATATGGCAGCAAATAACAGGAGAACAGGGTTATTTAGGATATATATAAATTCTTGTCAAGGGAGGTCATTCCCCCCCCCCCCTCCCTCTGGGCTGAATGAGACAAACATGCAGTCAGTTCTGAGTATCTCAGCATCAACAACATATTGACAATTTGGAGAGAACTCAAAGAGCATCCCCAGAGATGATTTAGGAACTGGAAGGATTGATTTACAAGGAAAGAGTTTATGATCTAAGTGGACTAGATTGCTCTCTGCTATAATTCCATTGATGTCAAAGGGCCAAATTTTGCCCTCAATTGCAACAGTGTAGATGAGATGAAACTTCACTGCAGTAAAAATATAAGGTCATTTGTAGAGAAAAGGGAATGAAAAAGGAATATCTATTGCAGGATCACAGGATCACAGAATATAAGGGGTTGGAAGGGACTTCTGGAGATCGAGTCTAACCCCCCTGACAGAGCAGAACCAACCCAGTCAACCCAAGAGTGGCTGGACAGCAGCCAGACAGAAAGGATCCTGGGAGTACTGGTTGATAGTAGGCTGAACATGAGCCAGTAGTGTGCCCAGGCAGCCAAGAAGGCCAATGGCATCCTGGCCTGCATCAGGAACAGTGTGGCCAGCAGGAGCAGGGAGGTCATTCTGCCCCTGTACTCAGCACTGGTTAGGCCACACTTTGAGACCTGTGTCCAGTTCTGGGTCCCTCAGTTTAGGAAGGTTGTTGAGTTGCTGGAACATGTCCAGAGAAGGGCAACGAAGCTGGGGAGGGGATTGGAGCACAGCCCTATGAGGAGAGGCTGAGGGAGCTGGGGTTGCTTAGCCTGGAGAAGAGGAGGGTCAGGGGAGACCTTATTGCTCTCTCCAACTCCCTGAAGGGAGGTTGTAGCCAGGTGGGGGTTGGTCTCTTCTCCCAGGCAAGCAGCACCAGAACAAGAGGACACAGTCTCAAGCTGCACCAGGGGAGGTTTATGCAGGAGGTTAGGAAGAAGTTGTTCATAGA